>JAJIRX010000496.1:0-634693 GCA_023853785.1 Psilocybe azurescens | reverse complement strand
GGTTATGGACACTTTATTTTCTTTTTGCTTTTCCTTTTTCTTTTCCTTTTCGTATATAAAACCTTCCTGTCACATGATGGACAACATCATGTGATTGTTAACAAGTCTTTTCTTTTCTTTTCTTTTCCCTTTTATTTGTCATCCGTCACATCATTGATACATCATCGTATGTTCTGATGAACTTTGCTTTCCATCATATCTACGAAACTCCATCATATCTTTGATGGACTTTCACTTCTATCTTTTATGATACATCTTTCGATGAACACTTGATCTGTTTCCTCTATTCTTATATACATCTGCTGATGAACATTCAAACTCGTTTCAACTTGCTGTGCGGTTCATAGTATTTATACCAGGAAGGATCCACTGTATTCTTTAGCTAGTTCTTGAGAATCTAACCTCCTCTTACTTGACACTGCTTGGAACTTGCTGTTCTTGACTACTTGACTGTCGGCTTTATCCACGCACGTGAATATAAGCTTGAAGTCGTAACAAAAGAACTAGCTCATCTACGAATCTCGCCCGCTCCCCAGCAGACGAGACCTCTGAAACCCCGACACGAAATTGGCAGACACTGAACCCGTCCAGACAAAGCTCTGAAGATATCAACCTAGGCAACGAAGACCTATCAAACTCGCTATACGACTTATTATCAACCCTGGCGATAGATCAAGAAGAACAAGACACAGACATGGTCGAAACAAACGGAAAGAAAGAAATCTCGATCAACAAACCCACCGTATTTGATGGAGACAGGACGAAATCCAGGTCTTTCATGCAAGACTGCTACCTCTACATGGACATAAATGATGATGTCTACAACACAGACAAGAAGAAAATTGCCTTCATTTTATCATTTTGCATGGAAGGAGGAGCAAAACTATGGAAGGAACAGTACTTGACCTCGAGGACGAAAGGAACTAGTCCCAACCAAACCCTCGAATGGGACACCCTCGAACATTTCTCGAAAAATTCCACGACGCATTCACTCCAGTGGATGAAACCAGATCAGCCATGAACGACATAAAACGACTTAGGCAAAAACCCAACGAAAGGGTGGAAGACATCATCAACAAGTTCAAATTGTTGGTAGGACAAGCCAATCTAGGAACAGAAACGGAATCAGACCACACCACCTCATTGGATTATTCCAAAATGCATCACACCTCAGCTTGCTGACAGGATCCTGTACTCTGAAGACCTTCCAAGGACGATCCAAGGCTGGTACAAAAGCAACAACATTTGACACCAACTATAGACTGGCCAAGGTCTTTAGAGAAGAACCAGAAGAACATAGGAGGGTGCCACAATGGAACAACTTCCCAAGAAACAACAGGAACTACGACCCAAACAGGATGGACATAAGCGCCATGACAGCTGAAGAACGAGCCAAATTAATCAGGAAAGGCGCCTGTTTCAGGTGCAAACAACGAGGACATCTATCCAGAGATTGCCCACAGAAAGGACCAACAAACCAGAACAGAACCCAAGGACAACCCAGCAAGAAGTGGACCCCAAAGGAACTCCATGCCCATATCAGGAGCCTGAACAAGGATGAAAAGATGAACTTGCAGACCTCATGGTTAAAACAGGATTTGAAGAGAAAGAAGAAAAGGATTTTTAAAGTGGAGAAACAGGACGACCTCTGTCTCTCCTTATCTGAAGATACAATCTGTACTTACGGCAACAATCGAGAATAAAACTATGCTTTTACCAGTTTCATTCCCCACCAAGAAACAGAATGGCTCACAAATCATCGAAACCTCAGCGCTCTTAGACTCAGGAGCAGGAGGAAATTCATTGACCAGAACTATGCACAAAAACTTGGACTCAGAACCCAACCCTTGGAAAAACCGATCCGGGTTTATAACGTAGATGGAACCCTGAACAAGAAAGGAACCATCTCGTCATTTGTAGACCTGGACCTAAAGGTTGGAAACTGGAACCATCGGGAACAATTACTGGTCTCTGGGCTAGGAAAACAGAAAATTATTTTAGGATTCCCTTGGCTACAGGAAAAGAATCCAGGAATCAACTGGCAGAACGGACAGATAACTTGGAAACCACGTCAAGGGCCTACGATAAATCAAACCACCATTGAAGAAGAAACGGACAAACGAACACCAACAATCGAGACTACCCACCCATTGGAGGGAATTCGAATCGTTAGTCATCCAATATATTGGGGATGCAAACGAAGACGAAATAAAAGAAACTTGGCTTAACACCAAAATCACGACCTCACAGACGCTGGCCCAACAATATGAACCAGAGAAACCGACAAGACCTCTCCAAGAAATTGTTCCCCCAGAATATCAATCATATATGGACCTTTTGATAAACAAGCGGCAGACCGATTCCCGGAACCAAGACCATGGGACCATAAAATTGAGTTAAAGAAGGATTCATACCAAAGAAATTCAAGGCATACAATATCACACCGGCAGAACAAACAGAACTGGACACCTGGACAAAGGAACAATTGGACAAAGGATACATTCGACCCTCAGAATCACCTATGGCATCTCCCTTCTTCTTCATATCAAAGAAAGATGGAAAGCTTAGACCTTGTCAAGACTACAGGTATCTGAACGACTGGACGATCAAGAACGCTTACCCACTACCACGGATTACGGAACTTATGGACAAATTGAAAGGCGCAAAATTCTTCACCAAACTAGATATCCGATGGGGCTACAACAACATCAGGATAAAAGAAGGTGATCAATGGAAAGCAGCATTCAAAACCAACCGAGGACTTTTCGAACCAACTGTAATGTTCTTTGGCATGTGCAATTCCCCAGCAACCTTCCAATCCATGATGGACTCAATCTTCGAAGACATGATATCACAATGCTTCGTAATCATCTATATGGACGACATCCTAATCTTTGCGAAAGATCAAGGGAATTGGAAAAATACACCAAAATGGTTCTACAACGACTCCGAGAAAACGATCTCTATCTCAAACCGGAAAAATGCTCTTTTGCTCAAGGAAAAGTGGAATATCTTGGAATGATTGTTGAAGCAGGAAAAATCTCTATGGATCCAACCAAACTCAAAGGAATTCAAGACTGGCCAGCACCTACTACTCTCAAACAAGTCCGATCGTTCCTGGGCTTTGGGAACTTCTACCGAAAATTCATCCGGAAATTCTCTGAAGTAGCTCGACCTCTAAATGAACTCCTGAAGAAAGACAAAGGATTTCTATGGAATGACACAACTCAAGCTGCCTTTGATGAACTGAAGAAAGCGATTCACAGAAGAACCGGTACTCTTGATGCCCGACCAAACCATTTCAAATTGAATCTGACGCTTCAAAATATGCCTCCGGAGCAGTCCTTACTCAACTGGACGGAAATGGCGAAAGACACCCATGCGCATTTATATCAAGAACGTTCTCTCCAACCGAAAGAAACTACGAAATCTACGACAGGGAATTACTAGGAATAATCAGATCATTACAGGAATGGAGACACTACATCCAAGGATCAGAACACACGACTACGGTATATTCAGATCACAAGAATTTGACATATTTCAGATCGGCCCAAAATCTAAACCGACGACAGGCACGCTGGTCTCTGTATGTCTCAGAATTCAATCTGAAGTTGGTACATCTACCTGGAAACAAAATGATTCAATCCGATACCCTTTCAAGACGCCCGATTTCACCCCAGAAGAAGACCACGACAATGAAAACATCACCTTACTTCCAGAAAAGCTATTCATCGACTTAATCGACACCGAGTTACAGGAAAGAATTGCCAATGCGAACGAACTGGACCACAACGCAGCAGAAGCAATGAAAACCCTATTAGAAGGAGGACCACCAAATGCACGACATGACCTCAGAGAATGGAAAACAGAGAACGTGAACGGCAAAACTATCTTATACTACCAAGGACGAGCCTACATCCCAAAAGATCAAACCCTACGGAAAGACATAGTCAAATCATATCACGACCCTATCTCAGCCGGACACCCTGGAGAATTAGAAACATTCAATTCGGGTAAAACAACACTACTGGTGGCCAGGATTACGATCATTTGTCAAGCAATACATAAAAGGATGTGCCGCCTGCCAACAGTTCAAAATAAATCGACATCCCTCTAACCCATCATTCATACTGATACCTGGACCAAAGTCAGCCCGACCCTTTGCAGACAGTGCTATGGACTTCCTTACAGACCTTCCACCGATCGTGGACAAGCAAGGAGAAGTTGAATTTGATGCGATTCTAAGCATCACCGATCACGGGAACACAAAAGGACTTATCCTTATTCCATGCCGAATGAAAGGACTGGATGCTGAAAAGACTGGCAAACTCTTACTGGACAATCTCTACAAAGGTTTGGACTACCAGACAGCCTCACATCAGATCGAGACCCCAGATTTGCCGCTGAATCATTCAAAGAACTAATGAAACTCCTTGGAGTAAAATCGAAATTTTCAACTGCTTATCACCCTCAAACGGACGGAACAACAGAACGATATAACCAAGAGATCGAAGCCTATCTATCCATATACTGCTCGTCTCACCCAGAAGACTGGCATGAACGACTTGGGACCCTCGAATTCACTCACAATAACCAAAGACATGCGGACGGACAGAGAACACCATTCGAATTAATTCTCGGATACTCCCCCATCGCGAATTCCCACCGCATTCGAACACACCAAGTTTCCTTCAGTAGAAGAAAGACTGAAGTATCTTCAAAAGGATCGAGAAGAAGCCCTAGCAGCCCACGAACTAGCCCCGGACAAGGATGGCTGAAAGGAAAAACTCGAACTTCACACCGTTCATCCAAGGACAAAGAGTTTGGCTAGAAGCGACAAATTTACAGACAAATTATCACAAGAAAATGGCACCAAAACGAGAAGGACCCTTCAAGATCAAAGAAGTCTTAGGACCCCTAACTTATCGACTGGAACTCCCCAAAGGATGGCTCATTCACGATGTATTCCATGCAACACTTCTTAATCCATACCACGAGACCGAAACACATGGACCTAATTTCATTCGACCGCCACCAGAGATATTAAACGAAGAAGAACATTGGGAAATAGAGACGATTCTCAAACATCGAAAAAGAGGAAGAGGATACCAATACTACGTCAAATGGAAGGACTATCCGATCACTGAAGCAACGTGGGAACCGGCTTCGGTCTTTGAAGAAACCGGTAACGAAATCTTACAGACTTACCAAACACGTCACAAGCTGTAAAAAGACCACCATCTTCCCTCACTCGACAATCAATCAACATGCTCTCCTTTCCCTCGATCAAACGCGTCAAGTCCACTCTCTTTCCCCAAAACACTCACGAACCTATTTTCCTCACAACAAAAATACCAAAATCCCAAGAAGATCGACAACAAATGCTTGAAGAACTCGAGATAGCGTTCATAATGTCTCAAGATGCGGAGAAACAAGCACGCAATGAACTCAAGGAAAGATGCGCAGCAATGGCGCATGACCAAAATCTAGAGTATCAACTGCGGATTTCCCAGCTCAAGGAAAAACTTAGACCCGGACTGGCAACAAAGGCTATAAGAAAGGTCAAGTCGCTACACTTCTAGGCAACAAACATTGATATCCAACAATGTCTCATTCCACTGCTCGTGCCTCATCTGTTCCCCAATCTACTACTACATCATCTCAACTTTTTAATACTCTCTCCGTCTACGAACTACTTGAAATCTTGAAAAATGCCGAAAACCGATACGACGTCGAAGCCCTTTGCCCCCTTTATCGAACGAGAACTTGAATTCTTCAACTATTTATCTGGCGAAATCACGAATCATCGAGGCGGACATCGCAGTCAAACAGGCAAGAGTCCGAGTCCACCACAAAGCCGCCACCGACTCCCTCAAACGTCTTCAACTCAAGGGTTTCGAACGAGCCATCAAACACGTGCTCATCAAACACCGCACAACACCCCATGGAACAACTCACCTGCAACCACTGCCACTGCCGAGGACCAGGACATACAACAAGATACTGTCCTTTCAAGCGTAACGACTCTCCTCACAGAAGCGATTACTTTGATTATGACGACCCCACGGATGACGTTGGCATCGCAAACAATACCGGAGAACCCTACGGATACTGAAGACCATTCGACTGGGACAGTCGAACCTTAGAAGGGGGGTAATGTTATGGACACTTTATTTTCTTTTGCTTTTCCTTTTCTTTTCCTTTTCGTATATAAAACCTTCCTGTCACATGATGGACAACATCATGTGATTGTTACAACAAGTCTTTTCTTTTCTTTTCTTTTCCCTTTTATTTGTCATCCGTCACATCATTGATACATCATCGTATGTTCTGATGAACTTTGCTTTCCATCATATCTACGAAACTCCATCATATCTTTGATGGACTTTCACTTCTATCTTTTATGATACATCTTTCGATGAACACTTGATCTGTTTCCTCTATTCTTATATACATCTGCTGATGAACATTCAAACTCGTTTCAACTTGCTGTGCGGTTCATAGTATTTATACCAGGAAGGATCCACTGTATTCTTTAGCTAGTTCTTGAGAATCTAACCTCCTCTTACTTGACACTGCTTGGAACTTGCTGTTCTTGACTACTTGACTGTCGGCTTTATCCACGCACGTGAATATAAGCTTGAAGTCGTAACACCTACTTGGCTTGACGGCCATTGCTTTGCATGGCATAACAAGTCCTTTTTGGGACTGATTTGAACCATCCTTGCTTACTTATTATGCTTATACTTTTTAGCATCAAAATTTTATAATTACATATACTGAACAATTCATTATGCACAATACCAAAAAATAGAGAAAAAGGAGCCATTTTACTATGTGGGGGCCATATTTTTACCATCCTGCCTCACACTTTATGGCTTCAAAAATTATAAACTATATAATGAATGACCTGCTATGCACAATGCAAAAAAAATTGGAGAAAAGAGAGCTATTTTGTGATGTCAGAGCCTGATTTTGCACTTTTAGCACATTCATTACAATATTTTGGCCCTTACATTGGACATAAAAATATAAAAATTCAGATTAATGTTCATATGAGCTGTATATATGAGAGTGCTAAAAATTAGATTTAACAAAGCTGCAGTTGTGAAGTTATAAATGAAAAGTGTCAATTTACAAACACTGGTGATAGTACAATCAAAATGCTGGATGACAAATGCAATGGAATTCAGAATTCATGTCATGTTATCAAAGTGATGGAAGGAGTTGAGACTTGAGTGTGGTTCCACTTGCCCATCAAGTGTGGGAGATTGTGCCAAGTAAAACCAGGGCTTTGTAAGGCAAATAAAGCAAGAAAACTTAGGCAAAAATCATGTGCAATTGCAATGAGTTTCCTCAATGAAGGACATGTGAGTACACCCAAATTTTTCTTCCTCAAACCACCTCCGCAGGAGGAATCCATAAAATTGCACCCACTCACCTCCCAATTATATTAGAATTTTCCTAATACTTTCAGTGTGTATCTGTGTGTAGATAATTAAAGGTCTCCTTCTAGCCTCTTACTAGTGAGTCAACTACACTACAACATATGCTCAAGGTGACTATATAGGCTAACCACAACATAACACGTCTGGCTTTGTGTCTCAACTTCAAGTGGCATAGGATCATGTGACCTGAACCCTATGTAGTCACTTTCACCCAACCACATGGAATCACGAGATTCTGCCTCCTCAAATCATCTGACTTGCCGATTATGAAGCGCATCATTTGGCAAAAAATAATTCAGGAGAAGCCAGTTTTACAAAAGCAATTCACGTTCATGTCACATTATTAAAGACAAAACAGGAAATATATTTGCACAAAGATAGATTCTTGACATTGCGCCCTCGCTGGGTCCCTGTGTAAAGAATGAGTCTTTACTTATGTAAAGGACTCATAACAATTTGGGCCCCACATATGTATATACCCTTTTTCAACACCAATAATATATCCTGGCACTTCCTCTCAAGCTATACCCACATATTATATAAATAATCAGAAAATTGAGGGCAATGTGTCTGCAATTAAATCATCATGTGAATATTAGGTCAGTATATTTTCTGCTTGGTACATGTGAGGCAGTGTAAAGACCTTCTTCAAACTGGTCAATAATTTATCATGGTTATATCTTATAGTTTGTAACTAACATTTTTTCCAGACCAACTTTCTCAGATGTGCCTTAAATCATGGTTCTCTCTGCCTGCTGTGTAGGCCTTTGTGGGCAATGGCTGCTCATGAATTGAGTGGACTGAGAACAGTGAAGAATGGTTTATAAAGCATATTGAGCATATTCATAAGAGGTCTTTCCAACCTCTGACAGCAGAGGGTGGAAGTCAAAGCTTTGCAGTTAACCCCTCCTACAGAAGTTGAAGAAAAATGTGTTCGACAAGGCAGAGGAGTCATTATCTGTCAATTTTGTACACAGGATGCTGCCTTCTATTCTTGTTGACTGGGCCTGTGCATGACACATGAGGACTTTCACTTGACAATGATTCAATATCATTATATTTATTTTTGTCTCACCCTATTGTGCCACAGTATATACATTTCCATCATGACTCCAATTTTTTTTTACATTGTATCTATAACTTTTCAAAGCCATATATTTCTTGCTCTTGTTTCTCATTAAATTGTGTGTGTCCAATGTGTGTCATGTGTGAAATTTTGGTTGAACTATTCTTTGAGGTAGGTATGAATAATTTGAAATAAGATTAAGTAAGATTTAATTGAAAGTAAGAAACTATCACTATGTAACCCTACTAAGCTGAAATTGTTTATTGCATAATCTATGTAGCCTATACAACACTCATGTGGAAATACTGTGTATTGGTAGCATAGACTATGAGTTATATAGTATTGGTAGCATTGACTAGAGTCTACATAGAGCTACAGGAGCTATGTAGCTCAGAGTGTGAGCTACTGAGTACTCAGTAGACCTGTGCCAGAGCTACTGGGCTCTATGTAGATGTGCATCAGGACTACTGAGTGCTACTGGAGCTACTAAGTACCCAGTAGATCTGTGCCAGAGCTACTGGGCTCTATGTAGATATGCACTAGAACTACTGAGTGCTACTGGAGCTACTGGAGCTACTGCAAAGGCCAATTTCTACCAGTGCCACATAGCTTAAGTGACATTCTACTGGGAATTTTTCTTTTCCTGAGGCACACTGTGTTATTCCATACTGCATGTACAGGTCAAGCGTAGAACAATACAACCATTCCACTGGCAGGGATGATTGATTGGGTTTAGTTGATCGTTCTAAGGCTTTTTTAGCGCCCGTTGACAGCCGTTGACTTCCGCTGACTTGTACTGGCATCCCGAATCTCGCATAAATCGCTGCACCGAACAGCATTTTATACTCGTGTATTACTCTCCGTCGACGTTATTTCAGAAACGCAAGGAAAATCTGCAGTGACCGCGTATAAGATTAGTGGAATGCTTGGCCTAAACTTAACTTGACGGCTCCTAGCATTCGCAGACGAACCCGAAAGACAGTCAAAGATACAATATTTCGACGCATTTGTGTTTTTCTCTGATATACACGACAAGCTAATAGAATTCATTTCAAAATTTCTTCCTTTGGTTTATACTCGAACCTCTCCCTGTGTCAAACGCTGGCCAGACTGATTGTAAGCAGACGCATCACAAAAAGTAATTAACCTAGTACACACCTGAATAGTAGATTGGATTTCTCAATCTCAGATCCTGCAGCAGAGGAACTTGTATCCGGTCCAGCAGCACGCACCGTCTCCACAAGAGCCGCGGTTAGCCTCTTCGTATCCGCTGGGGCAGGACCCGGCACAGAACGGTGCAGTGCCACTCCAGAAGCAGCCTGGGGTGCGGGGCCATCCTCCTCAGCCTGGTGTCCGGCAGGGGAGTTGGCGATGAGATATTTGAGCGCACTGCTCTCGCTGTTGGTGCTGGTAGAGACGGCATTGGTGTCATCTGCTGGGGCGGCAAAGGCGATGGTGGCGAAGAGTGCTACGAGAACAAAGAACTTCATTATGAGTTTCTGTTGGACTGGGGTTATTAGCAATGGTATTGCAGTCATGCTAAAGAATTGCTTACAGTGCTAGATGATGTCTGGACTGGGGGATTGACTCTCCAATCAGCGTCTTTTATATGTTGCAAGTACCGAATATTCGCATACAAGCCCACTAGTGGCTAGCAGGTCGGCTGGAGTGGTGTTTGGCTTGCAGCAAATTTGAAGATTAGAATGTCATGATGTCTTCGCCACCTCTAGAATATCATATCGACGTGAGCTTGTGGCGGACTCAAAATAGGTCGTAAGGTTTATTAAGACGTAGTTCGCATCTTAACGCAGAAAAAGAACACTTAGGCTGTAAAACTCATTACACTAGAATCTTTCTCTTATTATTGACAAACCGACTCGCTACTAAATGTGCCTATTGTGCTGTAATGCCTGCCTTTTTTGAGCACTTGAGATGGTGATCAGTCAATATTTAAGGAGGAGGATTTACACCTTAATACACCTTAATACGAGCAGGAGCAGTGTCGGGAGGTCATCCTAACTCTCACATACGATCCATACTAGTGTTGGACTAGTCATTGACTAGTCAACAAAGTCAGTTATAGTCACCAAAAGTTAAGTCATCAGTCAATTTGACTAATCACTTAACTGGATGTTCATCAATTATTTCATATAAATCGTTCACACAATTGGTCACAGTATGTAGACAGGCCATTCGAAAATGTAGATTACTCCGTTGAATAACCCATGGTCCCACTACTCGATTAACATCTGTTCTGTAGTCTCATCAAGATCCAGCTGCACATCATCCGCTCCCGCTTCGTCAAGGTCAGGTAATTCATAGAGTGTGAGCTTCTCTTCTAAGGTGTGTTGTGCCTGCTGCGTTAAGATCGTTTATCAGTGCTAAGTGCTTGTTAGAAAAGTCCAAAAGCTCGGATATGCACTTGGGCACCGTGAGTCACGTGTGATCGCTTCAAATCAAAAGTAAATCAGAAGTCAAATTTGACTAGTCACGCAAACTTTGACTATAAGTAATAGACGCCTTTCATGATACTGGCCGTCTTCGGTTCCCAAATACCGTAGGAGCAACCACATAAGAACACACGGCGACTCAAGAAGCAGCGAAGGGTTCAGAAGTGGGGTATGGCATGGTTTATGCAAATCGACCGAGTTAGATTTTATTCACCGCTGATATCAGCTTCGAATTGTGCTCTCAAGTGTTCTTTTACTGCTGGTCAGTAATGGAACTCAAGTAAACGTAACAGCGCTTAGCGCTTCAGTCGTAAGCGATTAAAAAGCATCATGGGGAGCCATTCGTAAGAGCTGTCATAGCAGAAAGATCAGTCCGAACTGTAAGTATTTAGACGTGATTTCGGATCAAGAGAACCCAGTATGGTCTTAGTCGCTGTTGGTCGCTGTTGGTCTCGGTTGGCTATCCGTTGGTGGGTGTTGATGAGCTGTTTGTTGGTCTTGGTGAGTTGTTGGTCGGCGTGGGTGAACTGTTGGTTAATGATGAAACACCAGCGGGTCTTCAGCCTGATATGATTAGTTAAGAAGATAAATCTCCACTGCTCTTGCCCGACTCTCACTGCTACTCAAGGCATTGCTTGTCATTATATACGTCGGGACCACCAGCAATAATTCATCCGATCGGTAGAAAGCTGACCATTTAATTCGGTCCTCATTAGCACTTCCAAAATATATCATTTATAATCGATTTTCACGAGCCGATTCTCAAATTCTTCGATCTACAAACTCCTACAAAACATATGGGGGTCAAAAATATTGACGCCGCCCGAAAAATCGCTAACATTTTGAAAATGTCGTTTTTGGGTACATAGATCTCATGGAGTAAAGTCTGATCCCCAAAAATTAAAACATTTTTATGAGCCGTTTTCTCACAAAAGAAATTAACAAGATGTCATCAAATATGATCAATGTGCGGTTCTCCAGTTCTAGATGAACTTGGGCATGACGAGCGAGTACGAGACACTGTATACGTGCAGCAACGAAACCGTCGAGGGCGATGGCGACATGGGTCCGCCCAATGGATGGCGCTACGAAGGTCCACACACTGTACCTCCCACTTACATTTGCATTTGCATTCACCACCGCTCCTCTTTGCTCCATTGTCCAATGTCTAATTAAACAGTCCCCGCTTTCGCGATTCATGAATCACCGTATACGTAAGGAATCTATTTTCAACGCCACTCACAGACCGACTCCTAAGGCGCGCGATTCCGTGCAGACTCGACGCCGACGGACGATATGCTCCCAACATACGCGTCTCCGCGGTATCATGAACCACCGTCCTCCCGACTTCGCAGCAGCCGCAGCCGCAGCCGCAGTTCCCGGCTCAATCGAGATTGAGATCGAAGACGGCACACAAAGAGGCCTTCTGCAGGGAGCTCGTCGTTGCACATTCAGATCTTCGGACGGGGAAGAGGGGTAGAAGGCCGCCTGTGTCGAGTGCAACGAATGCGTCTGCGGAGTGCAGTGCTAGTGCTGCCGTTAACGGTAATGCGAATTGTTGCGCGAATGAGGATGAGGATGAGAGCGCGAGCATGGTGCAGAAGAGAAAGCGCAAGCGGGTTATCAGCGCGGCCATTAACAACGATCTTGATCTCGAGCAGGCGCAGGAACTTGAAGAGACCGAGACCAAGAAGGGGGAAGCTAAAGCCACTGAGCGGCCGCCTGCGAAGCGGGTGAAAGCTGCTGTTGCCGAGGATGACGACGAGGATATGGACGTGGATGACGACGCGAATACGAACCCAGATACGGCTATGGGCAGAGAAGTAAACCCAAGCCCAAATGCGCCTATCTCACTCCCCCAATCCAAATCCAAATCTGCAGCAAAGTTTAAACCTAAACCCAAAACGAATTCTAAGCCGAAATTGAAGCCCCATGTAGAAGATGTAGAAGATAACGACATGGGCGAAGAAGGAACCACTATCGTCGTCGCCTCGTCACCACAGTGGGAGAAAGTCAAATCATCCAATACGATCCCGAACCCGAACGCTAGGAGTAAGCCCAAAGCCCAAAACCAATCCCCAATCGAATCCGAAGTACAAGTCAAAAGCGATGGCGGGCACCGATACCGACACCAATCCCGGTTCTAGGGTGGGTACAGGCTCAGAGTGACGGCGAAAGAAGCTAGGTTCGTTGAGCTGTGCCAGGAGGAGGAGAAGGAAGGCGACGACAACGAGAGACAGGAACAGAGAAAAGAAGAACCGACGCGCGAACCACGCACGCGCACGCGCACGCGCACGCGTCCAGACTTCGGGACCGGCACAGGTATGAGTATGGGTGCAGGTGCAGGGAAGGGGAAGACAAAGAAGAACATGAAAGTCGAAGTGCGGCTCGTGTCCCGGAGTCCAACGTGTCCGGCCTCTTCCTTCCCCCCTCTCCTCCAACGCCAATGCCAATGCGCACCTGAAGGGAGGGTTGCAGGTGAATGCAAGGGCGAGATTGGGGGCAGGGGCAGAGGCAGAGGCAGGGCGCAGAGGAGAGGGCGGGTGCTGGATTTACTCGAGGTCATGTTGTCTAGTGTTGATGGTGAGGTGTGAGTGTTGATGGTGAGGTGTGAGTTGGTGTGAAGTGGGGTGTGTGAGGTGCGAGGATGGAGGAGAGAGGGTGCTCGCTTTTCTGGGTGCACGCTTTGCTACGCCCTAACACTGTCGCGACTCACGTTGCGTCACGTGAGACTGAATCATAGGCATTGACAAAGGTGACAGCTGTAGCGAGACTAATCTTTCATTCATTATCATTTTTCTTGAATCTATGTAATGTATATGTCATTTGTATGGAGTTAGTTGAACGTTTACTTACTTGGCGTTGGGCTGTGTAGTCTAATCTAATCTAATGACTAGGACTTACTCTGCAGGCACTGGCTGCTTCGAATTCGTTGGAATTCGTTCTTGTTCTATGTATATGTATACACACTTTCAGGCACCTCCAACGCTAAATATACAGCACAGCTCAAGCAGTTCACTGCCACCAACGTCAATCAATGGTAATAGGCGCACTTGACCGGATTCAGACATCGGCATATCCTCTGAGGCGCCGGCGGCTCTGCCATGACTGTCACTCTGACAACCATCAACTCGGAGGCCTGAAGGCCTGAGGTGTTGTATTCCTCTCTCATTATCTCCACCATATCCTCATTGCCATTATTGAAGATGACCCAACCAAATCCTTCAACTTTATCGACCTACATGGCGCTGGCAGTCCCCAATCCAGCTCTTACAGCACGGGCCAAAACGAATCACCATCACAGTCTGCACCGATTCAAATATGCGATGCGTGAAATGTCCAAGATAGTCCTTCGTGTCGTTGCCGGCCTAGGGATATTCTTGGTCTATGTAATTATGGCAGTTATTCTGGTTTCTCTAGGAATTGTGTAAGGATCATACCTATGTATATAATCTGGATCTCACTGATTGTACCGACTGATGTTGACGTGCTTCAGTGTTTTATTTGGCCTCGCGCTCGCTTTCGGGGCAGCATATAGGGCGGTCGGAATGTCAGTATCTCGATCTTATCCATTCAAATCCACGTACTGATCTACAGACTTCTTCATTATTCACTTGTCACGATTCTCACACAGGCTGATAGAAAATAGCATTCTTCGAGCGGCCCACTTGACGCATTGCACAAGCAATGCATCTACAGCTGCTATAGGTCCAACCGGAGTGATGATCGCGTCTTTGCTCGTCGGGGCTCTACTGCTATGCGGCCGGGGCCTTTGCAAAGTTTGCATTTCGACTCAGGCAGACAACGAAGGCCACCAGGCCTTGCTGCACTGGTACGTCACCGTGAACGGCACCGTGGTTGTCCACACACCCTCTGGTGCAATCGACACTGCGATACTGAGACATCATCGTGTGTATATGGGTGATGTGCTGCATGCGACATATCCGGGACCACTGGGAGGCTCGATCCTGGGACCGGGGCGATACTGATAGCGCGACATCTCGTTTTTGCGGCTCTTGGAATTATGCTTTGCCTCTCTGTGTGGCCATGATAATCGGTTTGAGATGGGTGAGCGTGCGCTTGAGAGAGATTTGGGACGGGAAATCATATAAGAGCTCATATTGTGCAACATACGGATCATTTGGAGACGACCAGGAGATAAACGAAGAATTGGCCCAAATTTCTGATAGACTCCGTAAATTTAGTGTGTATTAATTTCCCCAAAAGCAGAACGGAATACACTATGAGTATCCATTTGTTTTTCTGCCAAAGAACGTAGCATCTCCAGACCTGGAATCAATAACGTAAGTTTCGATTCTCACCATTGCAATGTCTTGCGCCTACCAAGAACGTGTCTGCAATAATTACTGAAAATGCCAATGTCCATTTGCCACTTTCTGCATGCGAGGAGGACCAGTGAATATATTGTGCCATGGTATCCCGCGTCGCGTCATGATCGACCACCACTGAACAAAAAATTTGCCATGCTGCTGCCAAATTTACCACAATGGCATTGAAGAGGATGCTTAGAATTGCGACAATGAGTTGCTTTAGGTAGGGCCATTTTAGCGCCGGTTGGGTCGGTGCCGTCGTTTCGAATCTCAACTGCGTAAGTCTGTAAGACGTGTGAAATACTTAGACAAGCTAGAAATATCGGTTTATGGCATTCGCCGCCGAACAAAGACAGATTTTCAAAGTCAAAGGTACAATATTTTGCATTTGTGTTTTTTGATGATATACATGACAAGTTAATAGAATTCATTTCAAATTTCGTTCCTTCGGTTTATACTCGAGCTTCTCCCTATCATCCGAGTGTCGAACGCTGACCAGACTGATTGTAAGCCGACGCATCAAAGAAAGTAATTAACATAGTACATACCTGAATAGTAGATTGGATTGCTCAACTTCACTCCCTGCAGCAGAGCGCTTTGGTTCCGGTCCAGCAGCACGCACCGTCGCCACAAGAGCCGCGGTTTTCCTCTCGGTATCCACTGGGGCAGGCCCCGTCACAGAACGGCGCCGAGCCATCCCAATAGCAGCCTGCGGCTGCCTGGCCATCCTCCGCAACCTGGTGTCCGGCGGGGGAGTTGGCGAGGAGGTATTTGAGCGCACTGCTCTCGCTGTTGGTGTTGGTAGAGACGGCCTTGGTATCCTCTGCTGGGGCGGCAAAGGCAACGGTGGCGAAGAGTGCTGCGAGGATGAAGAATTTCATTGTGAGTTTTCTGTTGGACTAGAGTTATTAGCAGTGGTATTGCAGTCATGCCAAAGAATTGCTTACAGTGTTAGACGATGTCTGGACTGAGGGATTGACTTTCCAATAGGCGTCTTTTATATCTTGCGAGTACCAAATATTCGTATACAAGCCCACCAGTGGCTAGCAGGTCGGCTGGAGTGGAGTTCAGCTTGAAGTAAATTTGAAGATTAGATCGCCATGAGGTCTTGGCCACTTCCCGAATATCATATTGACATGAACTTGTGGCGGACTCAAAGATGGATCATGAGTTTCATTCTGACAGTATTCAAAGGTAAGAATCTTTCTCTTGTTATTGACAAACTGACTCGCTACTAGATGTACACATTGTGTTGTAATGCCTGCCTTTTTAAGCATTTGAGATGATGATCAGCCAATGATTGATGAGGAGGAGGAAGAGTAAGGCCTCAATACGAGAAGGAGGAGTGTCGGGAGGTCATCCTAACTTCCGCATATGATCGATACATCCCTATGTATTACTTGCAATATGTTCCGTTTGTAGAAACAGTAACAAAGAAACAGAACTCGACTTAGAGCTGGCTGCTGATTAGTACTGACCTAATGCTGACGACACCACACCATTGAGATGGTGGTCAACGACTCTGATTCATTTCTGACTCCGAGATGCAGATTTCAATCAAACCCATTTCATTGAAAATTTGATTATAATCTCTCTTCAATTTATCGGTGCTCCTTCTAACCATTATTGCTTTGACAGCTGCATGCAAAAACCTAGGAGCCTTTCGAAATTCCTGCTTACGCGCTCATGTTTGCTATGTTTGAGCAAACAACCGTTTTTAGTATCCTGGCAGGTCATGCCTCACGTCGGAAGTCCTTACGCGGTGGTTGAATCCACTGACTCCACAACCTACGTCATTGATGTTTGAAGCGGCTATATAGGCGCCTCTCACGATACTGGGCGTTCTCGGTTCCCCAATAGGAGCCAATAGGGTAGAAGAATTCACATAAGAACACATGATGGCTCAAAGAAGCGGCGAAGGGTTTAGAAGCCGGGTTGTGGCATGATTTATACAAATCGAGGCGGATAATAATCAAATTCGCAAAGTACCGAACTGTGGCAACTACTATCCCTTTCCAGGAGTTTGAAACTTTTTCATGTATTTGACGTATTTCTACACAACCACTGGCTCTCTCGTCCTCAAACTTGGCCAAAATATGTAGGTTTGTGCCTTCTATTTGAATGTCAAATTTACTTTTAAAATTCAACGAGAGATAAGAGCGGAGCATTTCCGGCGCACGTAAGTCAAAAGTTTCAGGAGATTGAAACGATTGTAACATAAAAACGTCCATGTTCTGCCTTGGCGGCAGTTACAGCAGAGTGGGCAAATGTGGCTAGTACAAGAGGTGGAGCCTTAAAAATCATCACGTCGGTCACTCTTGGTGAACACAGAAATGCTTGTTTCTAACTTTGCATTCCAAGAAATATATCCTCAAGTCCAGAATTTTGGATGATTAGTGGCCTGCTATATAAAAATGTTCCTCCAGAATTTAGGGGTAAACAGGTTGCCCGATCTACCCAGATCTGGGACAACATCCTGTAACTTTGACCTATTTACTGTAATCAAAATTGGCACTTCTCAGTTCTACCGTACAGCAGCCTCGAAGCTCAATTTTTTACATATTCTTAATGGGATAGTCCATCTGTATGCATGTGCAAACTTTTGGGTAGATAAAGCAAGAACTGAAGGAGAAAAACGAGATTTTCAAACTCCTGGAAAGTACGCCACCGAGTTAGGATTTCATTCACCGCCAATATCAGCTTCAGTTCGTGATCTTCAAGTGTTCTTTTGCTGCTGACAAGTATCAAAATCCGCGTTAACATAACAGCGCTCCAATAGTAATCGATTAGAATGTGTCATATGTGAGTCATTCTTGTATTGAGGCGTTCATAAGAGTTGTTACAGCAGACAAAACCGAGCACAAGAGACTGATTCTAGTGCATTTAACGTAATGTGGGCTTGTTTACAGTTTTTCTCTGAGACATGAAGACGCGGATTTGGAGATATTAGCAACTCATGCTAGCTTTGATTTTACGTCGACGTACTACGGTTTGGGACTGATTGGTTGGTTCTGCGCCGGGCGCTGCTCCAATGGATACAAAGAGGTTAACTGCGGCTCTTGTAGTGACAGTGCGTACTGCTGGACAGGATACAAGGTCCTCTGCTGCAGGGAGGGGAATTGAACAATCCAATCCACTTTTCAGGTGTGTACTAGGTTGATTACTTTCTGTGATGTGTCGGTTTTAATTACGATCAGTCCGGCCAGCGCTCGACACTCGTGTGACAGGGAGGGGCTCAAATATAAACCAAAGGAAGGAAATTTGAAATGAGTTCTATTAGCTTGTCATGTATATCATCGAAAAACACAAATGTGTCGAAATATTGTATCTTGACTGTCTTTAGGGTTCGGCTGCGAATGCTAGGAGCCGTTAAATCGTTATTTGATAGATCTCACGGACTAAAGTCTGATCCCCAAGAATTAAAACGTTTTTATGAGCCGTTTTCTCACAAAAAAATTTAAGAAGACGTCATCAAATATGATCAACGCGCGGTTCCAGTTCTAGAAAGAACATGGGCATGACGAGCGAGTACAAGACGCTGTATATGTGCAGCCACAAAACCATCGAGGGCGACATGGGCCCTCCCGATGGATGGTACTACGAGGGTCCACACTGTACATCCCACTTACATTGTCATTTGCATTCACCACCGCTCCTCTTTGCTCCATTGTGCATTGTCTAAATAAACAATGTCCCCGCTTTCGCCATTCATGGATCACCCGTTTACATAAAAAATCTATTTTCAATCCCACTCACAGACCGACTCCTAAGGCGCGCGATTCCGTGCAGACTCGACGCCGACGGACGATATGCTCCCAACATACGCGTCTCCGTGGTATCATGAACCGCCGTCCTCCCGACTTCGCAGCAGCCGTAGCTGCAGCCGCAGTTCCCGGCTCAATCGAGATTGAGATCGAAGACGGCACACAAAGAGGCCTTCTGCAGGGAGCTCGTCGTTGCACATTCAGATCTTCGGACGGGGAAGAAGGGGTAGGAGGCCGCCTGTGTCGAGTGCAACGAATGCGTCTGCGGAGTGCAGTGCTAGTGCTGCCGTTAACGGTAATGCGAATTGTTGCGCGAATGAGGATGAGGATGAGAGCGCGAGCATGGTGCAGAAGAGAAAGCGCAAGCGGGTTATCAGCGCGGCCATTAACAATGATCTTGATCTCGAGCAGGCGCAGGAACTTGAAGAGACCGAGACCAAGAAGGGGGAAGCTAAAGCCACTGAGCGGCCGCCTGCGAAGCGGGTGAAAGCTGCTGTTGCCGAGGATGACGACGAGGATATGGACGTGGATGACGACGCGATTACGAACCCAGATACGGCTATGGGCAGAGAAGTAAACCCAAACCCAAATGCGCCTATCTCACTCCCCCAATCCAAATCCAAATCTGCAACAAAGTTTAAACCTAAACCCAAAACGAATTCTAAGCCGAAATTGAAGCCTCATGTAGAAGATGTAGAAGATGACAACATGGGCGAAGAAGGAACCACCATCGTCGTCGCCTCGTCACCATCAGAGAAAGTCAAATCATCCAATACGATCCTGAACCCGAACGCTAGGAGTAAGCCCAAAGCCCAAAACCAATCCCCGATTGAATCCGAAGTACAAGTCAAAAGCGATGGTGGGCACCGATACCGACACCAATCCCGGTTCTAGGGTGGGTTCAGGTTCAGAGTGACGGCGAAAGAAGCTAGGTTCGTTGAGCTGCGCCAGGAGGAGAAGGAAGGCGACGACGACGAGAGACAGGAACAGAGAAAAGAAGAACCGACGCGCGAACCACGCGCGCGCACGCGTCCAGACTTCGGGACCGGCACAGGTACGAGTACGGGTGCAGGTGCAGGGAAGGGGAAGACAAAGAAGAAGAACATGAAAGTCGAAGTGCGGCTCGTGTCCCGGAGTCCAACGTGTCCGGCCTCTTCCTTCCCCCTCTCCTCCAACGCCAATGCCAATGCGCACCTGAAGGGAGGGTTGCAGGTGAATGCAAGGGCGAGATTGGGGGCAGGGGCAGAGGCAGAGGCAGGGCGCAGAGGAGAGGGCGGGTGCTGGATTTACTCGAGGTCATGTTGTCTAGTGTTGATGGTGAGGTGTGAGTGTTGATGGTGAGGTGTGAGTTGGTGTGAAGTGGGGTGTGTGAGGTGCGAGGATGGAGGAGAGAGGGTGCTCGCTTTTCTGGGTGCACGCTTTGCTACGCCCTAACACTGTCGCGACTCACGTTGCGTCACGTGAGACTGAATCATAGGCATTGACAAAGGTGACAGCTGTAGCGAGACTAATCTTTCATTCATTATCATTTTTCTTGAATCTATGTAATGTATATGTCATTTGTATGGAGTTAGTTGAACGTTTACTTACTTGGCGTTGGGCTGTGTAGTCTAATCTAATCTAATGACTAGGACTTACTCTGCAGGCACTGGCTGCTTCGAATTCGTTGGAATTCGTTCTTGTGCTACGTATATGTATACACACTTTCAGGCACCTCCAACGCTAAATATACAGCATAGCTCAAGCAGTTCACTGCCACCAACGTCAATCAATGCTTGGTTCCTGGTTCTTCTTCTCAGTGGTGATTGTCGAGATCATGCTAATAGTAATAGGCGCACTTGACCGGATTCAGACACCCGCATATCTTCTGAGGCGCCAGCGGCTCTGCCATGACTGTCAATCTGACAACCATCGACTCGGAGGCCTGAAGGCCTGAGGTGTTGTATCCCTCTCTCATTATCTCCATCATGTCCCCATTGTCATTATTGAAGATGACCCAACCAAATCCTTCAACTTTACCGACCTACATGGCGCTGGTAGTCCCCAATCCAGCTCTTACAGCACGGGCCAAAACGAATTATCATCATAGTCTTCACCGATTAAAATATGCGATGCGTGAAACGTCCGAGATGGTCCTTCGTGTCGTTGACGGTCTAGGGATCCTCTTGATCTATGTAACTATGGCGCTTATTTTGGTTTCTCTAGGCACTGTGTAAGAATCATACCTATGTATACAATCTGGATATCACTGATTATACCGACTGATGTTGACATGCTTCAGTGTTTTATTCGGCATCCCGCTCGCTTTTGGGGCAGTATACGGGGTGGTCGGAATGTCAGTATCTCTGTCTTGTCCATTCAAATCCACGTGCTGATCTACACATTTCTTCATTATTCGCCCGTCACGACCCTCACACGGGCTGATAGGAAATGGCATTCTTCGAGCAGCCCGCTTAGCGCATTACACAAGTAATGCATCTGCAGCCGCTATAGGCGCGACCGGCGGAGTGATGATCATGTCTTTGCTTGTCGGGATTCTACTGCTATGCGACCGCGGCCTCTGCAAAGTCTGTATTTGGACTCGGGCAGACGACTCAGGCCACCAGGCCTTGCTGCCCTGGTACGTCACCGTGAACGGCACCGTCGTTGTCCACACACTCTCTGGTGAAATTGGTACTGCGATACTCAGACATCATCGTGCGGACGTGAATGACATCGATGTGCTTCATGCGACATATGCGGGAGCACTGGGAGGCGTGATCTTGGGACCGGGGGCAATATTGATAGCTCCACATCTCGTTTTCGCGGCTCTTGGAATTATGCTCTTGCCTATGTAGCTGGCCATGATGATGGGTTAGAGATGGGCGAGCATCTGTTCGAGAGATATTTGGGATGGGATGTCACATAAGAGCTCATACTGTGCGATATAAGTATCGTGTGGAGACAACCCGGAGATCGATGAAGAATTGGTCCAAAGTCCCAATACACTCCACAGATTTGATGTGTGACATGATTTTGCATTAGATTGAATGAATTATTCGATACCAGTTCTAGGATTCATATCCAGAAAGGTAAATATGCCAGAAGTTGCTCTTGGTAGGGGCCATTTTAGCGCCCGTTGGTTGGGTGCCGTCGTTTTGAATATCGACTCCGTAGGTTTATAAGATCTGTGGAACACTTAGACCAGGCTAAACCTATCGGTTTATAGTATTCACCGCTGGACAAAGACAGATTTTCAAAGTCAAAGGTACAATATTTCGCATTTGTGTTTTTCAAAGATATACATGACAAGCTAATGGAATTCATTTCAAATTTGCTTCCTTTGGTTTATACTCGAGCCTCTCCCTGTCACACGAGTGTCAAACGCTGGCCAGACTGATTGTAAGCCGATGTATCACAGAAAGTAATTAATCTAGTACACACCTGAATAGTAGATTGGATTGCTCAATCCCCGATCCTGCAGCAGAGGACCTTGTATCCAGTCCAGCAGCACGCACCGTCGCCACAAGAGCCGCGGTTAGCCTCTTCGTATCCATTGGGGCAGGATCCGGCACAGAACGGTGCGGTGCCATCCCAGTAGCAGCCTGGGGGTGCCGGGCCATCCTCCTCAACCTGATGTCCGGCGGGGGAGTTGGCAATGAGATATTTGAGTGCGCTGCTCTCGTTGTTGATGTTGGTGGAGACGGCCTTGGTATCCTCTGCTGGGGCGGCAAAGGCGATGGTGGCGAAGAGTGCTGCGAGAACAAAGAACTTCATTGTGAGGTTTTCTGTTGGAATAAGGGTTATTAGCAATGGTATTGTAGTAATGCTAAAGAATTGCTTACAGTGCTAGACGATGTCTGGACTGAGGAATTGAATTTTCAATCAGCGTCTTTTATATCTTGCGAGTACCAAATATTCGCATACAAGCCCACCAGTGGCTAGCAGGTCGGCTGGAGTGGAGTTCAGCTTGAAGCAAATTTGAAGATTAGACCGTCATGAGGTCTTGGCCACCTCCCGAATTATCATATCGGCATGAGCTTGTTGCGAACTCAAAAATGGGCCATGGGGTTCATTCTCATGGTATTCGAAGATAAGACTCCCGGGAAATGAATCGAACTTCAGGTTCGTATCTTCATAACGCAGAAAAGAACATTCAGGCTGTAAAACCCATCGTAATGAGTAGCACTAGAATCTTTCTCTTATTGTTGACAAGCTGACTCACTACTAGATGTGCACATTGTGCTGTAATGCCTGCCTTTTTAAACACTTGAGATGATGATCAGCCAATGATTGAGGAGGAGTAAGAGTGACGCCTCAATACGAGAAGGAGCAGTGTCGGGAGGTCATCCAAACTCCCGCATACGATCTATAGATTTCTCTGTATTACTTGCAATACGTTCGGTTTGTTAGAGAGAAAAAACAGCAACAAAGAAATGGAATCCGACTTAGAGCTGGCTGCTGACTTGTGCTGACCGAGTGCTGACGCCACACCATTGGGATATCGGCGGTCAACGACTCCGATATATTTCTGACTTGAGACGTCAAATTCGTTTCGCGAATTTGACTATGATCCCTCTTCGATTTATCGGTGCTTCTTCAAACCATTATTGCCTTCAAGTGCCTGCCCTATGTTCGGTACGGAGAACCGTGATGTGATGTCATGACAGGCGCCTATGAGCCGACGGACCAGTTTGGCTGGTACCAGTTGTTGGGTCATATGTAATTATGTTTGGTATTTTCGCATAATTTTATGGCCCTTAGAAGATCAGTACAGGCTCGAAATAATTCGAATATAAGTACATTAGACTGTTACTTGCACAGTTCCAGGAAATCGGCTTGTTGAGCTTGAAGCATGCTCAGAAGTAGATCATGACGCTATTTAGATGGTCTTCTTGCATCGAAATTTGCGTCCTCGTAAAACAGATGTACTCAGAGAGAGCATTCAGGCTGTCATCGCCCGAAAAATTAAAATGAAATGCAACGAGCGAGTATGCAGGACTGTAGCCCTTCCTCTTACTTTCCATTGATGGTCTTGATTTTAATTGATGTCCAGTTTTAGGAGTGCCCGTGGACCTATAATAATAGATGCCTCTCACGATCCTGGTTGCCAAAATGACGTAGGAACAATCACATAAGAATACATGGTGGCTCAAAGAAGCAGCGAACGGTTCAGAAGCTGGGTTGTGGCATGATTTATGTAAATCGAAGGGAATAATAATCAAATTCGCAACGTATCGGGACTGTAGCAACTACGCCGCCGAGTTAGAATTTCATTCACCGCCAATATCAGCTTCGGCTCGTGTTCTTCAAGTGTTCTTTTGCTGCTGGTAAGTAGCGGCACCCGTGTTAACATTACAGCGCTCCAGTCATAAGCGATTAGAATGCGCCATATATGGGTCATTCTTGTATTGAGGCATTCATAAGAGTTGTTACAGCAGACAAAATAGTGCTAGTCGAGAATAACTTACCTGAGTACAAGGGACTGATTCTGGTGCATTTAATGTAATGTGGGTTTGTTTACACTTCTTTCTCGAAGATACGAGGACGCGGATTTCAAGACATTCGCAACTCATGCTTGCCTTAATTTCACATTGATCTGCCACAGTTTGGGACTGGTTGGTTGTAGAAGGTTCAAAGATAGTATCATGACCTATCTACATGTTTGCTTACTGACAGGGAATGAGTGCAGCTACTGACATGGAATACCTCATGAAGCTTGTAAAATTGTGGGGTAATACGTGCCTACTGATAGTATTGTTGTTTCCTGACAAACGATAAGATATATAGGTGGGGCTGTTGTAGCGCTCGTTGGCTTGGTATTGTCGTTCCAAATCTCGACTCTGTTAAAAGCCTGGCGTCAACAGGCTCACTAAGAGTCACGCGGAGAATGACAGGACCACGATATATCGATAGCACGACTGACTGGGATACTGGTGTGTACGGTGCGTAAGATAAGAGAAGTAGGTGTCGAAGGGGTTGGGATCGTAGTCACGTGTACGTAAATGTAGAAGATAAGATAACATAGAAAGGGGTAAGATTGGAGCGCCTGGGTTACATCCATGGGTCTATAGGACGTGTGGAATACTTGGTACAAACTTCACTCTTCGGCTTGTAACATTCGCCGCTGAACAAAGACAGACTTTCAAAGAATATTTCGCATTTGTATTTTTCGATGATATACACGACAAGTTAACAGAATTCATTCAACTTTCTTCCTTTGGTTTATACTCAAGCTTCTCCTTGTCACCCGAATGTCGAACGCTGGCCGGGCCGGACCAGATTGATCATAAGTCGACGCATCACAGAAAGTAATTAACCTAGTACACACCTGAATAGCAGATTGGATTGCTCAATCCCCGATTCTGCAGCAGAGGACCTTGTATCCGACCCAGCAGCACGCGCCGTCGCCACAAGAGCCGCGGTCAGCCTCTACGTATCCATCGGGACAGGACCCGGCACAGAACGGCGCGTAGCCATCCCAGAAGCAGCCTGGTGGTGCGGGGCTATCCTCCTCAGCCTGGTGTCCGGCGGGGGAGTTGGCGATGAGATATTTGAGTGCGCTGCTCTCGCTGTTGGTGTTGGTGGAGACGGCCTTAGTGTCATCTGCTGGGGCGGCAAAGGCGATGGTGGCGATAAGTGCTGCGAGAACGAAGAACTTCATTGTTGCGTGTGTTTATGCTATGGTCTATTTGGGTGGGCAATGAGTAATTTCATCTTGATATGTGGTGGTAGTGAGAGGCTGCTTACAGTGCTAGACAATGTCTTGACTAGGGAGCTAGTGTTTTCAGTCATCTATTTTATATCTTTATGGTACCAGTTTTTTTTGCACAAGTGCACCAGATTGGCTGCAGTAAAGCTCAGCTCGAAGCAAACATGTAGATAGGTCATGATACTATCTTTGGACCTTCTACAACCAACCAGTCCCAAACCGTGGCAGATCAACGTAATATTAAGGCAAGCACGAGTTGCGAATGTCTTGAAATCCGCGAACTTGTATCTTCGAGAAAGAAGTGTAAACAGACCTACATTACATTAAATGCACTAGAATCAGTCTCTTGTACTCATGTAAGTTATTCTCGACTGGAAGTGTTTTGTCTGCTGTAACTCTTACGAATGCCTCAATACACGAATGACCCATATATGATGCATTCTAATCGCTTACGATTGGAGCACTGTTATGTAAACACTTGAAGAACACGAGCCGAAGCTGATATTGGCGGTGAATGAAATCCTAATTCGAAGGCATAGTTGCTACAGTCCCGATACGTTGCGAATTTGATTATTATTCCCTTCGATTTACATAAATCATGCCACAACCCAGCTTCTGAACCGTTCGCTGCTTCTTTGAGCCACCATGTATTCTTATGTGATTGTTCCTACGTCATTTTGGCAACCAGGATCGTGAGAGGTGTCTATTATTATAGGTCCACGGGCACTCCTAAAACTGGACATCAATTAAAATCAAGACCATCAATGGAAAGTAAGAGGAAGGGCTATAGTCCTGCATACTCACTCGTTGCATTCCATTTTAATTTTTCGGGCGATGACAGCCTGAATGCTCTCTCTGAGTACATCTGTTTTACGAGGACGCAAATTTCGATGCAAGAAGACCATCTAAATAGCGTCATGATCTACTTCTGAGCATGCTTCAAGCTCAACAAGCCGATTTTCTGGAACCGTGCAAGTAACAGTCTAATGTACTTATATTCGAATTATTTCGAGCCTGTACTGATCTTCTAAGGGCCATAAAATTATGCGAAAATACCAAACATAATTACATATGACCCAACAACTGGTACCAGCCAAACTGGTCCGTCGGCTCATAGGCGCCTGTCATGACATCACATCACGGTTCTCCGTACCGAACATAGGGCAGGCACTTGAAGGCAATAATAGTTTGAAGAAGCACCGATAAATCGAAGAGGGATCATAGTCAAATTCGCGAAATGAATTTGACGTCTCAAGTCAGAAATATATCGGAGTCGTTGACCGCCGATATCCCAATGGTGTGGCGTCAGCACTCGGTCAGCACAAGTCAGCAGCCAGCTCTAAGTCGGATTCCATTTCTTTGTTGCTGTTTTTTTCTCTCTAACAAACCGAACGTATTGCAAGTAATACAGAGAAATCTATAGATCGTATGCGGGAGTTTGGATGACCTCCCGACACTGCTCCTTCTCGTATTGAGGCGTCACTCTTACTCCTCCTCAATCATTGGCTGATCATCATCTCAAGTGTTTAAAAAGGCAGGCATTACAGCAAAATACGCACATCTAGTAGTGAGTCAGCCTGTCAACAATAAGAGAAAGATTCTAGTGCTATTCATTACGATGGGTTTTACAGCCTGAATGTTCTTTTCTGCGTTATGAAGATACGAACCTGAAGTTCGATTCATTTCCCGGGGGTCTTATCATCGAATACCATGAGAATGAACCCCATGACCCATTTTGAGTTCGCAACAAGCTCATGCCAATATGATAATTCGGGAGGTGGCCAAGACCTCATGACGGTCTAATCTTCAAATTTGCTTCAAGCTGAACTCCACTCCAGCCGACCTGCTAGCCACTGGTGGGCTTGTATGCGAATATTTGGTACTCGCAAGATATAAAAGACGCTGATTGAAAATTCAATTCCTCAGTCCAGACATCGTCTAGCACTGTAAGCAATTCTTTAGCATGACTAAAATACCATTGCTAATAACCCTTAGTCCAACAGAAAACCTCACAATGAAATTTTTTGTTCTCGCAGCACTCTTCGCCACCATCGCCTTTGCCGCCCCAGCAGAGGACACCAAGGCCGTCTCCACCAACACCAACAGCGAGAGCAGCGCGCTCAAATACCTTCTCGCCAACTCCCCCGCCGGACACCAGGTTGAGGGAGGATGGCCCGGCACCCCAGGCTGCTACTGGGATGGCACTGCGCCGTTCTGTGCCGGGTCCTGCCCCGATGGATACGAAGAGGCTAACCGCGGCTCTTGTGGCGACGGCGCGTGCTGCTGGACTGGATACAAGTTCCTCTGCTGCAGGGTCTGAGATTGAGCAATCCAATCTACTATTCAGGTGTGTACTAGGTTAATTACTTTTTGTGATGCGTCTGCTTACAATCAGTCTAGCCAGCGTTTGACACTCGTGTGACAGGGAGAGGCTCGAGTATAAACCAAAGGAAGAACTTTTGAAATGAATTCTATCAGCTTGTCGTGTATGTCATATAAAAACACAAATGCGTCGAAATATTGTATCTTTGACTGTCTTTCGGGTTCGTCTGCGGATGCTAGGAGCCGTCAAGTTAAGTTTAGGCTAAGCATTCCACTAGTCTTATACGCGGTCACTGCAGACTTTCCTTGCGTTTCTGAAATAGCGTCGACGGAAAGTAATGCACGAGTATAAAATGCTGTTCGGTGCAGCGACTTATGCGAGATTCGGGATGCCAGTACAAGTCAGCGGAAGTCAACGGCTGTCAACGGGCGCTAAAAAAAAAGCCTTACTTAGAACGATCAACTAAATCAAATCAATCATCCCTGCCAGTGGAATGGTTGTATTGTTCTACGCTTGACCTGTACATACACTATGGAATAACATAGTGTGGATGATCGTTGTTATCAATCACAACGGCGTTTAGAAATATAGAATCCAAGATACCGGCTAAGTGCAGTATTTGGTTGCGGAGGATGATCCAGCACACAAAAGGTGCCATTGGGAAGGAATTTCGCCCTTCTTCGTTGGGTCCAAAGGGATATAAGGGGTAAAGAGTCCCGTTATCCGACTATAGCGCATGCTCGCTGTGGCCGCGCGAGGTCAAACTCTGCTGCAGGAACTGTTGAGGACCGAGTATAAACCAAACCATAGGAAGGAAGAAAGAAAGAAAGAAAAATGAAGAATTCTCTTAACTTCTCAAATAGTATCAGAAATCCCAAATGACATAAAAAAAAACACTTGTATTTTACGACCTTTGTTTCTGAATTTCGGTCTTTCCGAAAGCTGAGTGATTGGCTTCAACTTGGAAGTGCGGCACCGGCCAAGTGTTTGACCCGGCGGCGCGCTCCAGACCAGTTTCACACGGCCACTAGCACTGTCGAACTCGCGTCAAGTTAAAGGCTCAAACCATCATATTGCATGACCTACGTAAGCTCACCGTCCGCAGAGGTGCAAGTTGCTGAACGCCATATCAGTCGCCGTCGTGAAGTTTTTAGTTGAAGCGCTGATGCCGCCGGTGTCATTCGGTAGCCAGGTGAATACCCGTTCTTAACTTAAAATACTCGAGTAGTTGCGCTCGTGGTCGAACATGTCAGGCAGTTATTCAAAGCCACTATTTCTAGATCTCAAGACTTGTCCAAAAAGTCTCAAAGAAGAAGATTAACAGGGTACCGACGGTAAAACAAACAAGCGTAGTCGATACTTCATCATTGAGTCTTGAGCAACTCAACGAATCCGATGTTCAAGTTGGCGTAGAAGCGCTACAACCGGAGCGCACAATAATTCCTACTTTCGACTTCTCATCGATCCCTCCGGAGCTCCTATCGGATATCTTCATTGTATCTTGTCTTGCGGAAACGATACCCAATTCTGCTAACCACAGGGGTCGCAAATCCCGGAAGGGTCACGTCCGAACTACCCCGTTCATCCTCGGCGCTGTATGCGTGTACTGGCGTTCTGTTGTTCTATCCACCCCTAAAATTTGGAGCCACATAACCATATCCATTGCACCACCAAGGTACTTATTCACTCTGAAGAAACAGGTCGCTCTATTCTCGACATGGGTGGCTCGATCCAATGAATCCCCACTCACAATCACTCTGGCGCTGCAAGATGAGTGGAATCAGACTTGGGCAGGTAAAATCCCCACAGAGCTTTTAAGGGCTCTTGCAAACACTTCCCATCGTTGGTTTTCTGTTGATCTTGTCCTTCCTGAAGCATGGTACACGACCTTCGAAGTGCTCATGGCAACAGCCACTACAAGTAGAAGAGGAGAGCCACGGTTTCCCCAACTTCGCATCCTCAAAATCCAACCTCTCTGGACTGATTTCAACGTCCAGCCGGCACTACGGAAGCCACTCGATTTCTTTCTCCCGGAATATGCACCTCTTCTTCAGAACGTCAATCTCAAGGAATACTACCTCACTGACGTCGATATCCCATGGCACCAACTCACGTCTCTCACTATCCAGGCCAAAACCGAAGGAAATGATTGCCTTCATGCTCTCCATCATGCTGTTAATTTGCGTCGCTTGCATTTATCGAACATCTCTGTCACACAACAAACACCGGCGCCTGCCAACATCGTTCTCCGTCATCTCGAAAGTCTCGCCATCCATTTCTCCCCATGGGAAGATATTTATCGTTTAATGACTTACACGCAACCCATGGCCAGGCTGCAGTCATTGGAAATCGCTTCACCTTTGGATCAGCTGAATTTTCTCTCTATACCGGTTATCCTTAGGCATGCGAACTGTCAACTCAGACAGCTAAAACTAAATGAGTTCATTTTCATCCACCGCGAGTCTGTAATTGTTGATTGTCTCCGCGACATCGACTCCCTGGAAGATCTGGAGATCCGCACGAAACCTTCAAGTCATACCGTCTCTCACTTGTTTCTTGATCTTTTCGCGGTGCGCGTACATGTGTCCAATACATACTATCTTCCAAGGCTCCAGCATTTTCGGTTCAGTGGACGCGTTCAACATCTGGAAGAGGGTTTTGACGAGGCCTTGTTCGAAACACTACAGATCCGACGTGGATCGGCTGCCACTGAGCGCATACTTCAGTCTCTACTGTCATTCTATATCCGAGGCATGCCCATTGACCATTATGACCATTACCGCATGACTACACCCGGAGTAAAGGAAAAACTAGAAGGGTTGGTGCGAGGTGGTTTGCGATTGGAAATTATATTTGGATGGACTCCATGGCTTTAGTCCCGTTGTAACTTGTATTTCTAGTTCTTTGCCCCTCTAAACTGTAATATCATCGATTGTGGCTGGTGTAAGTAAGTATTAGACACTTTTATAATAGATTTGATATCCATCTGTACATCCTTCTCTTCTCGATGCTTGGAAGCAGACCTGACCTCAGAATGAATCGAAGCATAACTTCATCTTACATACCCCATCTCTCAATGGGATATTCCGCCCCTAGAAAACGGCGGTTATATCCCTAGGCGAAACACCAGAACCATTATAAACAAGGTGACGAAAAATCCACCAATTGCGGAGTGAGGCCGACGTATAGAACGTATAGAACGAAGACTTCTGAGTTTGGTGGGGTTGTTGATTATTATCGAAACAAATTACCTCAGCGCGAGTTCTGCGAGATTCTGTGGCAGTATTGACGAACGTGGGCTGTTCGTCATTGTATTTTAACAATACGGTTCAAGTTCCAAATACAACAAATTTCATGTATCCAGCTAACACCCTCTTTTTCATTCACTAGTAACACGATGTCAGTTAGTATTTAATCAAGCAGTGGAGTGCATAATGCGGCTAGAACTCACAAAACGAAAAATTGCAAGCGACCTCACACGGGTCTAGGCATCCGCTTTCTTCTTCTTATCCTCGACTATCTCGACATTGGCTATGGGCACGCCCTTTAGCACCCCTTCCCCCTTTTCGAGAATGTCCATGATCTCATCGGACACATCTCCTTGCACGACGATCTCGTCTAGACCCTGCGCGTTCTTCGTCACCGATGCGCCTGTCGCAAAGCGGCCTGCGAGCTGTTTGGCCGCCTTCTTCAAGTCGATTGAGAAAGCCTCGAGACCATGGATGGCAGTGACATGTTTGCGTTTCGTGCGCTCGATCCGTCGGATCGTGACCTAGAGAGTTTGCAGAACCATGAGTACTTTTGTACAATATAGTGCGGACAACGAACTGTGGGGAAGCGAGTTAAGAGATAAAAGTGTCAAACATACTTGTGATGCCATCTTCTTCTTCAACGCAGCGTCGGCCTTCGCTTCAGCCTTGGCCTCTTTCTTTGCCGTGTCTTTTTCGAGTTTGGTCTGTGCTTCCAGACTGAGTGTGCCGATCTTGGCTTGCAGAGCTTCTGATAGTTGACAAGTCTTAGAGTCATCGATTGTCAATGCAACTGGGATACGCACCCTCGGAGTAGTATTTGTTGAATAGATCTTCACGCTCCTCCTTCAACCATTCCTTGCATCGAGTAAGACTTGATCCAAATTCACAGTACTCCAGAGGGAAAGAACAGACTGGAATGAGATGAGTAGATCAGATTCAACGGCGATGAGGACTAGAATGACGAGAAAAGAGGCAAAGTCATCGCCTGAGAAAAGGCGAAAATGAAACGAAGGCAAAGACGGCGACTCTCTCGAGAGTGTGTCAACCCACATCATCGCACAGTCAGATATCATAATGTAGAATACTTACTAGCGCAATAGAAGACTTCTAACGGAGGCGTCGGTTCTTTTGGAGGTTCCACGGGCTGCTGCGACGAAGATCCCGCTTCGCCCTCAGCTGGAGGTGCTGCTGATCGGGGTGGCGACTGTGCTCGTTTCTTTCCCATTTTTTTACGTTCTAGAGTTGGTCTTTATTCAAGATACGATTGTGTCGTAGACGTCTGCAGGGAGATAGAAAAGCAATCCGCTGTGATCGTTACAAATAAGGTACGCCTTTGCTTGGACGCTGGCAGCCATGAAATTAAGCCATCTCAGATCGGCCAATCTAATCTAATCTATGCAAAGCACCCCTACAAACCACGAAGATGGACAACTGCAACGGAATCCAAGAGTACATCTTTCGTACAGTCTCCCTCATCTTTGGGCACCACGAGTATTACTACATCTCCATTACAATATTCCGGAGTAAAAAAAATAAAACCCCACGTTTTCCTCTCCTTTCCAAGCCGCGTTCACGTTTACAACTCCTTGCCTTTCCCTTTCTCCAATTGAGACCTATGATAATGATGGGCACATCACCAAGTCGTATACACGCCTAGAAGTGGCACATTTCGTGTCTGGCGTATGGCCCAAGCACCAAGCAAGGGAGAATTCAGTCATCGTCCATTCAATTCGGCCCTATGAACTGATACATCACTCTGCGCACCAACCCAGAAAGATGCTGAGGGTCATTTTGGTATGTGCTCTGCAAGTGAAGTCCGAACACTAAGATGAGCGAAATAGTGACACTGTAAAAAATAGAGTTGCTGACCATAACCATTGCCATCCCGAGCGCAGTCAACAGCGTCTCGCCCCATTTTCCGGTCCTGAACACCCACCCTTTGCCCCTGGCCATCACCCATGCGCTCTCCAGGCCCTTTGGCAGTACGTACATGGCCAGCTCTCCTCTCCTCCGCTTCTCCTCCACGAATAATGCCAGCCCGCCGATGAAGCCTGGTAACCAGAACGACCCTTTCGAAACCAGCAGGTCAATGACCCACTGCGGGATCTTGGCGAGTGGTGAAGTCAACAACGACACTGGCAGCCACCCATTCCGCAGGAGCGTCAGGAATTTATGTATTTTGTGCTTATAGCAATAGATAGCTGAATGGATTGGAACGGAAGTAAGTAAAAAAGTCAAGAAGAAATACAAGCTTGAAAAGAAAAGAAAGTGACAACGCACCTTGGTAAACCGCGACGAAAGCGCCCAAGAACGCGGAGCTCCGCAGACTTCCCAGCGTGGCTTTCAACAGCACTTTTCCTGGGTCTTGTACGAATGCCTTGCGCTTGAACAGCACGGCTGGGAAGAAATGGAGCGCGCCGTAAATCGGCAGCATCCACTTGAACACCGCGAAGAATCGGTCGACGGGTACCGATGAACACGATGATAGCGCAGGATGAACTGCAGAACATGGACCATATCGGGGGAAGTAATCGACCGCCCCGTCGGAAGATAACAGAGGATTGAGGGATCGAGTGCGTAGGGATAGAAGATCCTCCTTGTTTGCACCCGTGATATCCTGAATAACTTATTTAGTTTGGCGGGTATAGTAATGATTGCGGTACTGAACACTCACAGGTCGACGTATTATTTGTTCGAGATCTTTGATGTCAAAGACACCCTCGCGTACCATGTCGTGGTTCATGCGGATACACTCTGCAGGAACCTTTGACGCTTGGCTTATCCTGTTGTAATTTTGGAAGCTACGTTAGGCGGAGAACAGGATCGGGGTGACGTCACTAGCGCACCAACTTCTATACGACCGAGGTAAAGTATCAGGTCTCAATAAAAACGCATAGACAATCTGTCCACACCTATAACAGAAACGTCAGGCTCTGCACAGAAGAAAGAGCATGACATAGGAATACGTACGCAAGCGAAAATACGAGAACATCGCCATTGGGAACACGCAGACCTCTCTTTGTGGTGAACGCGTTATAACTCCCCTGTAAACCACTAAAATGCAAAAAATCAATGGTCTGAGAATCAGGCAGGCAAAAACACCTACCGCACGAACAGCTGCTGAGCAATGACTGCTCTTCTACTTCTTGTCTCCCACATGATCGCAAGACCACCCGCTATAGCTCCGGCAAGGGCAGCATGCCATCTGCGTGTCTGCTTCCGGATCAACATTATTTGCGCGCGTTTTGTCAGCGACAGGCGCCCCTTTCTCTTTTCTAGAGGGATTTCCAGAGTAGTCTGGGCCTCTACATCGAGCTCGTGGTCTTCGTCATCTAGAGCAGAGCCATTGCTTGATTGCTTGGGATTGATGGAAGGAATGAGGATGGGTAAGGCATTGATGAGGAACTTGTACAACGAAGTGAAAGAGCCTAGATGTCCCGGGAAGGAAATAAGGATCATGATCTTTACAGAGATACAAATAGACAGGCATACCGAGCATAGCGGCGAACCTCCAAGTATCAGTCCCGAATACGGCTTGCCGTATCATTGCAATACGATAATCCCTATGAATCCATTCATAATGTTAAGGATATATATCGTCTTGCTTGCAGAAATCATTTGTTACCGTGGTACGCGATGAATGCGAATGAGTGCTAGCACCAAGTTGAGCAACGCTCGGATATTGAATGCCAGAGTTGCAGACCCTACGCTCCGGAATCAGTGGATTGAGGATCCTCATCCTTGAATTCACAGAATGGCCACTCACTGATGCCTCCCGACATTGCGTGGGCTAAGCATGCTTCCAAATTATCCAGCTCCACCACCGGCTGGCCTCTATCCCTCCAGACCATCTTTCTAGCCTCCTTCAGCCGCTCCTGATGATTGGCCATGGCGACCAAATTCTCAAACGACGCCATAGCTCGTTTCGGGGTGAACTGGAAGCCCTCGTCGTCGGACCTCTCGCCTGGCGTTGGAGGCATGCTTGCCGGTGTTATGCTACCCGTCCCGTGTCGACTGTTGCTCCCTTCCGAGCCAGGGACGGAGTCGATCCTGAAAATTGGGATGCTGGTGGCCTTTGAGTCCGGCATAGCACTGGCGGATCTAAGAGAAGGCACCAGAGGACGACACCAGAGACCAGGAGGATGACGGTAGAGGAGCTAAAAATGCAAACAAAAATGCTGGGGCGTTACATGATCAATTCCGGATCCGGGTACTATTAGGTTGGAAATGTGGGGTAAACCTGCCTGACGAGCTGACTCCTGAGAGAAACGCCTCAGGCTCTCAGCATGCAGAAAGGGTACAATAGGGTACAATAGGGGCGATAAAAATGTAATAACCAGTCAGTTGAGCATTTTGTAGCTCCCAGTCTTGCGGAAATAATACGGCACCCCTGATTTGCTGCTGCACACGGGTGTCCGGTTACTCACATACCAGGTAGTTTCTGGGCCATTCTCGGTCGACTTCTAGTACGTTGAGAGACAAAGAGTGTTGTACTTATTGTATGGTGGTAAGATAAGATACAAGGCTAAATATAACTAGATTAATTAGAATTTCGCATAAGTGGGGTTGTCAGTGATCCAGATGCGGCTTACTGGCGCCGGCTTAAGAACTCGAAAAATAAAGGAAAGGATTCAGGAAGCTCAATATGGCACTAACGCAATTCCTACCTAACAAACAAAATAGGGTGCATGAATGACCAAGAACGGCTCTCCCTTTCGCCGAAGCTTGCAACCTGCTTGAACAAAGTTGACTTCGATGTGAACACACAGGCCAAGTGCCTGGTTTCACAATGCTCAATGAATCCAGTTATATGATAATTCACGCTCCACGTATCATTGCTCACATCGGAGTCGGCCCAAGGTCTCACCCATGGAGCGGCAAGCGCATGCACAGTATCAGACCACAGAACACCACGGCGTCAATCCTTTTCCTTCGACCAGGCCTCTGACTTGTACTGTCGTACGATTTCCGAGCCATGCGAGAAACGACGATCCACAGATATAGTAGCCATAGCGCGTTGTAGCTGTTCTTCTCATTCTTCTACTTTCCGCATCTTTAGTAGAAGAAGGCCTTTGTTGTCATCCAAACCCCACTGGTTATCCAAGAACCATTCGCAATATTCTCCTCAATTTTCAGGCAGTGAGCGAGTCTCAGGCTGGGAGACAATCTCTTGCACAATCTCTTGCACAAAAATGCAGTTTATCCTCGATTGATTGCCAAAGGTTGAGAGAGGTAGAAATCAAAAAAAAAAAAAAAAAAAAACACAACTTCGCGTCGCGACAAATCTCAGCGGCTATAAACAATACCACGTGATTTATTGCTCATTGCTCAGATTGACACCATCGTTCTTGATGATGATCTGAATCAGCGTCCTTCAAAGTTTATGGACATGAAAAACCAAGTAAAGATGACATCTACCTCTTATACCCCATCTTCATTCCCCATTATTCAAAGAAATTGCACCATCTTCCGATTTTCAATTAAATCCACCTAACAATGTCGTCAACATCACAGCAACTTTCCGAATTCTCAAAACCTCTCCAACTTCCTCTGAGCTCTTCCGATCTCTCCAAAATCAACGTGTATCTTTCTTCGTTGACACCTGAAGAGATTCTAAAATGGGGAATCGAATACCTGCCTAATCTATATCAGACCACGGCCTTCGGCCTCACAGGACTTGTTGCGATCGATATGCTGTCGAAACTGATATCATCGCCGCCGCCTTTAATCTTTCTGGACACGTTATACCACTTCTCCGAGACTTATGAACTGGTGGAGGAAGTCAAGAAACGATACGGTGTTCCAGTGCATGTCTTCAAGCCTAAAGACTGCGAGACAGTGAAGGACTTTGAAGAGACATACGGTACCAAATTGTGGGAAACGGATGAGGCCAATTACGACTATCTGGTCAAGGCAAGTGATTTAAATATTCACACCATTGTATTCCCTAAACTTTGGAAAATTAGGTTGAACCAGCGCGTAGAGCATACGAAGCTTTCAACGTCCAATCTGTTATCACAGGCAGGCGCGCATCGCAAGGTGCTGCCCGAGCCTCTCTCCAGCCCTTAGAAGTCGACTCTACAGGTCTACTTAAACTCAACCCACTCTTCGCCTGGAACTTCTCCCTAGTGGAATGGTACATCAAGGAAAATAACGTCCCGCGGAACAAGCTGCTTGATCAGGGGTACCGCAGCGTCGGTGATTGGCACAGCACGAGTAAAGTCGCGGAGGGCCAGGATGAGAGAGCGGGACGCTGGGCAGGGAAGGAGAAGACGGAGTGTGGACTGCATGAGGATTATTTTAAGATGAAGACTCAGGCTAAAGTCGAAGCATAGATTCTAAAGATTAGAGGACGAATTTGAGGACGAAGGTACGAAGATGTCGTCAGTATTTGATTTTTATTTATTCAATTCGACCAATAGGAGCTGTGCAATTACGGAGTCTATAGCCGCCGTTCCCCTCAGTATGTATATTTCTCCCGATATTTGTCGGTCCTCGTGTGCATATAAGATAAAAATTATGCGTATTTTCGGATTCTTCACCCACTCAGACTTGCTCCTTCTCATTCTCGATGGCTTCGGGACTATTCTGACTAGATTGTGTGCCGTTATTTGCAACCGACTGGCCATGGAATTGTAAGCCAGAAATTTGGTGAGTAGTCGATATCTCTGCGGTTGACCTCGAAGAAAGGCTGGTTCTAGCTACCATGAGAGTAGGTGCGATCCCCTACATTTTTGAAGTGAGTATATTTAAGCCGAGGCATCAAAAGGTTAATGGTAAGTCGGACTCACTGTAATCACTGTGCTTAGAGCCGCGAAGTACTCGTTCAGCTCAAAAGGCACTAAATCAAAACTACCAGTAGTATTTGGCATGAGGAACAGAAAGCTGGATACTGCGTATACGATCCCAGTTAGCGAGTATAGCATGCATGATTCGATTAAGATTCGAATCAGATGCGTATAACTATTTTTGGGCCTTAGGATTCCTCCTGAGGAAGACATTATCTGGCGGCAGATGATGTATGTGCCCATTAAACTCGTCAGGGCCGTGACCACCGCCTGACAGCCGACGACGATATTCCCCATTTGTCTCGTTGCATCTGTGGCGTACCCTAGCTGGAACCACAATTTGCCCTGAATAGCTATTAAAGCGATGGACAGAGCTTCGTACGTATGAGCTGGTCGTTCGTTCTGTACTCCTGGTAGAACTTACCAATCTCGGCAGTAAATAACAGCAAAGGAATTGAAATACGAAGTATTGAACGCCCGCACATGTGATATGCGCGCCAGAGCTGTAGCATATCATATCAACGGTCTGATAACCAGTCGATTGCATGGCCAGGATATTTACCAGTAAACCATCGGCCAGTACAAACGCAACATAGGAAGTGACAGCACCAGCAAAGGATATCCCAGGAGCACCATTGTCGCTGAAAAAGAAAATCGAGTCTCTCGTTTCATCATTAGCGATGAACTCGAGATTCGTGAGCCGCCACTGGAGCCCGAGCTGCGCCAGCGTCGACCCGTATAATACGGTGATGGTCCCGATTATGATACGGCTTCCACTGCTCACTTTGTAAGCGGCTGTTCATATTTCCCAATATTCAAGATAATTTTCTTCCGAATAAGTAATTTGTTAGGACGTACTGTAGGTATACAGAGTCCCGAAGTAGACCGTTGTATAAATCCCTGTAAAATTCACATCGCTGAATATTGGGTTGGCTGGGGAACAGTGGCGAAACTTATGGCGTACCCATCAAGAAAACAAACATTATAGTTGAGTTCAGGTCGGCACTAAGGAAGGTTTGCTCCACGAACACTGGGATTTCATCGGAGTCTGATGAAGACATGTTTAGTTATTGACTGTCTACTTCTACGTTCCCCAGCTGCTTATAAGCATTCGGAATTTTAGCGCCGGGAGCCGGCGCTATTAAATTCTAAATCCGTGCAAGTTTTTTTGGCTCCGACTGAGTGGCCCATAAGTGCCAAGCAATGACACTGAGCGCTGATTAGATGCCGCAATGTGGATTAAGTGTCAAAGAGACCAGCATCTGACTCACTGAATTTGCATTCTGTTTTGGTAGTGTAAATTGTCGTACTATGAAACGTTCATAACGCTCGCGATCGGCAATCACCTCAAGAACCACCTTGTCATGATAGGAAGGCCCTGGAGCGTGATACTCCCTTGTGGTCAATGTTGTTTATTGCTATCATGAAGAATATGGATACTATGCTTAGAACGTTTTCAGGTCATCTGGTATGAGGGGCGCAAAGTTCTATGCTAAGTGGACCACATGCGCCATATACGGTTTGGCTAGATTATATTGAAGGAATCTACAAGTAAGTGTGTCACTTCGCGCTTCCGTTAATCTTATCGACCATATGCATATGATATTGATCAAGATTCAGGATGAGTTAGGTGTCTGTCAAGAGGATATTTCGGGATATCACTGATTGATATGCGTTGGAGTGAATGTGTAGTTTTAATTTTACGACACTAAAATGAAAGAGAATCGGCTGGGTGGGAGTAAGCAAGACTGCGGCTTTGAGAAACACCCTCAGCCCAGCGTAATTGAAACAGAAATAGTGGTATGCTTCCGCACTTCGTTGTTTCCTGACATTTGATCTAAACCTATAAGCTTAAAGTACCTTCGGAACATAATGGACAAAGAAGGTGGCATAGTATGGTTTGGCCTGAAGATGTATTCAGTATTCGAACAGATTTATCTTGACAAAGCCAACAATTTCGGAGGGAAGCAGGTGGATCGATAAAGACGAAAGTGTATGGAAACAGTTCTGAGACTGCGTCCATTAAGCTTGCCCATTCACGGACTTACTCAAAGGCCCCACGGAGGGTTCGTGATCGATGCAACTTGTTATAAGTTGGTTAAGTTTGGTTGCGTGGTTTCTCAAGGTTTCTTCGGGAAGATCCAGACGTTTGAAGTTGATTTCCTCTGTGGAACCTTTGCAAAGCAGATCTTTCCTGCCCCACATTCATCAGTAAATCAGGGGAAATCCGATTTAGCAATATGACGTTTACAAGCTTGTCGCAACATTATAATACCCAGATAACTGTTTATAACCGTGGGTCTGCTGCATGTAGGATTATGGTAATGTTATAGATTGGGTATAATGTTTTTCTGTGATGCAAAGCAAATATAATATGGCGAAGGCATTATAACTAGATTGTGAGGTGGCTGTCGGGTTCGCCCAAAAATCACAATATGCGTGCCGGATATTAGATGGTTCGTGGTTAAGGTACAATATTCTTTCTGTAATATGAAGCGAATATAATATGACAGGGACATTATAACTAGATTGTGAGGTTGCTGCTGGGATCGCCAAAGAATCACAATATGCATGTCAAATGCTAGACGGTTTATAGTTTAGGTATAATATTCTTTCTGTAGTGCAAAGCACATATAATATGGCAGGGACATTATAACTAGACTGTGGGGGTTGCTGGGCATTCCAAAAAAAATCACAATATGCATCTCAGAGGTTAGACGGTTCATTGCTCATTATCATCCTTCGATAAGATTGTAGGCAGGATATGAAATCAGCACAATATGCCATGCAACTTATATTTAATTATCACAACGAAATGTCCATTTGAAATGGGTGTAAAAATTGTGAGCGCACTGGGTGTGCGGGCCAACATAAATAGGCTATGGTGAGGCATAGCCATAGTCGTACTCTCCCTCCTCTTCCTCGTCACCGATGTGATCAAAACCGTCGTTCTCCTCATCGTCCTCATCGTCGTCTTCATCGAGGTCTTCATCAAAGCCTTCATCGTCATCTTCATTGTCATCTTCATCGTCGTCTTCATCATCGTCTTCATCATTGTCTTGATCGTAGTCTTTATTGTTGTCTTCGTTTACTTCTAGTTTGCCACTATCCATAATGACGTCTCCGGAAGACTGTTGTACTATGGCGTCCATATCTTCATCCGTATCGCTAGAGGGATCATTATCATCACCCTCTCCTTCCACTACAGTTTCCTCAGAGCTTGGGTCGATGGGATCGAATCCAGGTGCTTGTTGTGGAGGGGTATTCTTCAAATGACCAATTCCGCCACCAAAGTAACGCATGACCATATCTCGATCGACAAAGCTGATAATATTCAGTGTTAGTAATACTTCAAAACAGGGTAATATGTTGTCCGCTCACATGTTTACATAGAAGTTTAACCAGTCCTTGTCATCTTTTTCCTCGTGGTTGAAGCGTCGAGCAACGCTGCCGGGCCAAGGAAGGAGAACATCACTCCGGCCAGCATTGAAGGCCGGAAGCAAGTGACACCCACGCACTACATGAGCAGGATCAACGAAACTGAACGCCCATTCATCGTCGGACGGCACAAAGCCGATTTTGGGCAGGCGCGCTTTCCTAAATCCCGACAGATAGCCTGGTTCCTCGCCAAGCCAGCGGACCCAAAGAAAATCCATGCTCCTGGAATTTTTGGCACCAGGAATTGCCGAATTCTCAACCCAAACATTGGCATGATAGACTCCGAGAACTCTCGCATACCAGTAGGGTTCAGCACCTGCCTCGTTAACGGGAGAGCGCAGCATAATGTCCGAGTGTGTACGAGGGTTGACAGTGTCGCACAGCCGCTGTAAGTCGTAGCTAGTGTAATAAAGGCGACACGTTTGAACAGAATAAATCTTGCCTCCGACAATGCGTACGGAGTTGCGTTGTTCATCCGTGAATTCTTCGTGCATGTCGGCATCAAATTCACGGCCGTGTAGTCGTCCTAATAAATGATCTTGAAGCTTGGGTAAAAATTTCTTGAAAACGATGGCAAGTCCATGAGTTACGGATCACAAAAGCATCAGTCGAAAAAGACACACATGGTAAGCAGGGTCGCCCTTGTTTTCGCAAACAGTGCTAACGATATCCTGAGGGTGGTTTTGGGTTGGAGAGATATAATATCTCAGCTCTAGATTACCATCCAAGCCGTCGTCTTCTTGAACTGTGGTTTTCCGCTTGATATGGTTGTGAACCCGCTGACTGCGACCGGCCCAACTGGCACGTTCAAGCCGTCGATAACGCTTAGCAATTTGGTGTCCGGCATTACGCTTATTTGTCGTTCCGTACAAGCGCTTAACGATTTTATGAGCGAATTCGCCCTGCCAACGAGAAAGTGAATAAATCAAACACACAGGAAAAAAATGACTGACAACTTGGGTTGAGAACCCGTCCGTTCCACCGAAAAGACGGATAGCACGAATATAGTCCCCGAGCGCGTGCCATTTGTATGTGAAGAGGTTCAGGGTTTTGGATTTCTTCTTGTATGCATCACCTGCAGCTGCTTTCTCTTTCCCCTTGGCGGACATTTGGCGCCTCTTTCGGGCCCCTGCTTCCTTTGGAAGTTCGAACGTCTTGTAAACAGACTGGGTGGCATCCCTAAACTTTTGCGTCGACGTCCCGAGCACCATTGTAAGCTCCTCGAGATGCTTGAGAGTACTCTCGGTATGCAACCGAAGTTTGGCAAATGCATGCCACTCTGCTGTTCGATACAAGAGTGTCATGAGCATAGAATTAAATGGCTCTGGCAATAATCCTTCAAACACTGGGATACTGCACTGAAGAAGAAGTTAGAACTAGAACTTTGCTTTCATCACGCCAGAAATAATTTGTCTTACCTGCAATATATCCTCAAAATCGCGCGCTGCAAGCTTCTTCATTTCCGACGCATTCGTTGCAAAACGCCCGGATTGTGCTCGAACCAAAAGTTGGGATGGCCCGAAACCTGATCACGGCAAGAACTTCTGTTAATTGTCAGTAGTTAAAAGTGCCGAAGCCGACGCACCGTCGATTCAGCTCAGCGACCAACTTGCCGTCGCGGCCAGCAGCATAAAGCAATCGGATTAAATGGGTAAAAAGTGCTTTCCAGACACCTAACTCAAACTCGTGCAAAAGGTCAACAACGAGCATACGCGGGATATCAAAATCACAGCCAAATTTATCAATAAATGCATTCTAAGAACAAAACATGAAGCCTGAATAAATGAATACCGGGAACTGGACTTACCAGTGTCGGGACAGAGGAAGTTGCCTTGAGGAGCCGATCAACGGCAGAACCACCAATGGCTGCTGCGACGTTGTAGATGGCATTCCGAGCAAATTGAACAGATTCAAACAGGTATTTACGAGCCATTTTAAGTCGAGATTTACTGTCGCGCTTCGTGCCCATCTGGTCCATCTTTGATTTCAGAACGAGACACCGAGGGCAAGGGCAAAGTCCTTTGTCTCGTATGGTGGCAAGCAGAACTCTATCAAAAATTTTAGCTCAACAGCCCGTGAAAGCAAAGGATTCACTTACTTCTCAGGATAATCTGCAGAATATGTAAAGAATCGGGGGATATACCCGGCGCCCGAATACCATCGACACAATTGACCACCATTCCGTAATGATATGCATGAATAAAATCATCGTCCAGCAAAAATTTCCAAACACCATGCATAAGCTCTCGTCGACAATGCGCGAATGAGATCCTTTTTTGCGTGCCCCATTTACTGAAGAAAGAAGCAGCAAAGTCCTGGAATGAATCAGGAAGCGAAGGGATGTATGCAACATGCAGGCAAGCACCCGAATTTGGCTGCCCACGGATGTATTTCGAAACGTTCCCAAAAGCCAAATAGATGGGCCAGAGCTTTGCGGTACCAAAATTCGCAAGGTGGGTACTATCGGACCAGAACATGAGGGCAGCTACGACCTTCTCTAGCTTACAATGCGGGTCATCAGGAGGAAGAGGAGCACGTTTTACATTGTCATTTTCTTCAATGAAAACATCCGAGTTGTAGACTTCAGAGAATATCTGTTCTTCATTGCCACCTGGAGGCCTGTGAAATAACTTGAAAGGCGAAAAATGGAAGTGGGAAGCGAGGGGTGATGAAAAAGCAGCCAGGATAACTGCAGTCAATTTCCGGTAGAGCAATCCTGGAACAGTAAATGTGCCTGGCACTGTGCCCCTGGTGCCTGAAGGAACCTCGATATTGATGTTGGCCGTTTGAAAAGAGTCCAAAAAGGGGATTTCTTCTCTGCAGCATCGCTCCATTGATTCTCTCTCGACACACTGAAGCCTCGCAACTCTTCAATATTGAAATTGGGGTCAAGAATGACATCATTTACAAGACGATTGACCTCGGACTCTGACTTGGTGGGTGCGCCAGAGTCCCTCCAATTCATAAGCATTTCGATCGTTTTGTTTTGATGAACAGGGGTTGGAGACGGCGGCGGCATGAACATGGGGTCACGTTCTCCGAGTTGGTGAAGGTCCTCTTCGGGAACAAAAGAGTCGGGATCGAAGGAGGGCTGGTAAAGGTATTCCTGCAGTAAGCCAAAGGAATTTGCAGCCGTCTGGAATCTATTGCGCACAATCAAAATCAGGCGTGGTAACACTGTAGCTGGCGGCTCATCTTCTCCGACCGGCCGGCGGCAAAGGCTCAGGATTAATGTCCTTATATCGAGCAGGCAGCTTATAATTCCGCTTTGGTCGGCCAGCCTGTGTAATTTGGGGAGGAGGCGGTGAAAAAGACAGAGGTGGAGGCGTTGAGATGGGAAGAGGAAAGCGAAGGCGGCGGGGGTGTTGAACTGGAAGGAGGAAAACGAGGGTGGCGGGGGTTCAATAATACCAAAATCTTGATCCATTGCCTGACACTCCAAGTTATGGGGTACGACGTTTTCTAGACGACTTGTATTTGATCCAGCAATAAACTCTTCCTAGATATACCAATTAACCATGGTATTTATCGATTATCAAAGAAAAACAAGCTTACTCTTGGAGCTGCAGAGCCCAAAACGCGCCTTCGCGGTTGTTGAGTTTAGTTCGTCTATTGCGTTCTGAAGCGACAGTTGTTTTTCAGCGTTGAGCTGCCTCTGCTGCATGTTTCAAAGAAGCTGGACATTTCGACTGATGTTGTTTGAGACCTCTAGCGGATGAAGCGTTGAACCGTTCTGGACAATGCTTGCATGGAAACATAAACCAGAAAGAGAGTAGAAACAGAAACAATAGTAGCGAGAAAGTAATGGCTATTCGCAGCTTTGGGGCGACTTGAGGTTGTTTTGCCATATGCGACAAGAGGGATATGAGTCAGAGCATTGGCAGCTAGACGCGATTATATAGAGCGGCTTGCCCCAAACATCCCATTCCGACTTCAAGGTGCATACAGCGTCATTGACATTTGAAAGCACTTCTTTTGGGCCTTGATCCGCCACCGTTGTGAGGTGTATATACGAGTGGGGCCATCATTGTTGTGACGTAGACGCCCGACTAGTCGAATGGAGCAGCACTTGGCGACCAACTGGTGGTTGTAGTTCCGTGAAGCCCTTCCTCATGACGCAATCGAATTGCAATACATCTTATACTCGACTCAGAACCTTCTCCTCATCGTCGTTTTGAGGAGTTCCGTGGGAGGGCTAGAGGACTGGAAAGAGTATCCCAAGGTCCTTCAACCAGGATCGCAATTTGTAGGGCCTGGCTGTTTGTCGACGTGAGGCTATACTAAAGTCAGAATGAGATGTCGATGAATAAAAATGCCAATTACCTCTAATCTAGAAAGAGAAGCCAGAGGTAAAATTCCTTTGACATTCAGGTCGTTCTGCTCCTGGTGCAAACTATTAGAAGATGTCAAGGGATCAGGAAACCTAGACACACCTGTGGTTGTTTCAGACGTTTGCAATTCGCTCAACTTGCTGGCTTTGCCATTTCCCTCGCGAGGGAAGACGAGGTATATTGAGGATATCTTAAAAGAACGTGCGACATGTCAGCAGGTGGTGGTGGCAGTTTTGGTGGCATAGGTTGGGTTAGCGATGGCGCTAGAAGGATGGAGTTGAGTAAAGAGAAAGAGGAGACCACGAAACAGAGACGCACCATCACATATTCTTGTGCCACCGGACGAGAGGTGTGCCATATTCTAGGATATATTGTTGCGGACTTGATGGCCCACGGGGCGAAGCAGCAAAAACAATAGAATTATGGCCGAGCTATGTACATTATTTGCATTGTTCTACGGGCAGCCGATCTATATACATTACTTATATAACATGGTGACTGATGTACATACATTACGCCCTCGGGGCCAAGATACGAAATTATAGCTAAACATGTTATTTTACTGCCGTTTTCTAGCCTCTTCACGTGAGGGGAACGCATTAGGGCATCGCCGGCCTTCCTGTCATCTGGTTCTTCACCCTTAACACAAAGAAAGTCGGGATGTAGCTCTAGACGCTCCTGCAAAAGGACTTCTGCTGCTCCTTCCTTCTTCACAACAGCTAGAATTACATTAGTTTTGTCGGGTTGCTGGGAGGGGTGCTTTCGGTGGTGAATTCGTCGAACAAGTTTGCCACAATGTTCACCTTTTATTACGACGAGCAGCCCGTTATCCCGTGTGGGTGAAGGATTTTTGAAGGAGACCCCGTCAGGCTCGAGGAATTTCGACCGGTGGTGGTCCTCGTATCGGATACTCAGTCTTCCGTCGACCTCGGCAAGATGGGCAGTGAGCTGTTGATTTTTGCGAGTTTCTCCATTGACAATTACTTGAAGGGAAATATAAAGAAGGCGTCTGTCGAAGAAGGGGTGTGAGTGCGTTTTCTGACTGGTGCCAGCAACTGAAGGGAGAGTTGACGCTTGAAGAGGTATCAAAGAGCTTGAAGCTGACGGGGGTACAAGACAACGGGTCCCAAGCCGGCGTCGATGGGGTTGAAGCAATAGGGGTCGCGAGACGACGGGTCCCATGCAGGTGTCAATGAGGTCAAAGCTATAGGGGTGAGGGAAGACGGATCCCAGGCAGGGCGTTGATGAGGTCGTGTTGGGCAGAGGGGTTACACCAGCAGAACTCGAAGCCTGTAGTATTGACTGGGTTGCATGGCGCTCTTTTTGCAAAAAGAGCCAATTGGTGGGTGTGTCAAAGTTGATCAGTTTAAGTCGCGTGCTTGGGTGTGTATGAGAAAGGTACCATCTGAATATAAATGTGTACCCACTTAGTTTCGACAATATCGTCATAATCGAATGACTCTCACGTGAAAAGGCCGTGCACCACTAATATGCGAAAGCTGGACCTCTATTCTTTGCCCACTATTTGTCGCTTGACCAATAAGAATATTTTTGACGGTACCGTGGTACCCCTTGAAAGGACCGTGAATGATAGTAACTCCTAGCCCGAGCCACGGCGATTTATCCATCTTGCATGCTGTGTCGTCTGAGTCTGGAAAGTGTGAGGCGTGTACAACCGGTTCAGAGACGACCTTGAGCAAATTGACGTGGCATTCTAGATGCTAGATATCGAGTTAGTAGAGATAGCTAAACTTCAATGCGACGCACATCGAGAGCTCTGCTGGAATCAGTCGTTAGGATCGCACCCTTGACGATCTTGTCGACTATACAGGCAGTTTCATTCTCCACATTCAGAATCCATCCAGTTTTTCCAAGAAAGGGACCTCCCAATACAAGGACAAAATCTCCAGTGTCAAACGTTTGCATATATCTCCCCAAGTGACCACGGTAAGGCCTTCAAAATTGTCCAAATCGACCTCAACGCCGTCGATTCCAACCACACGTACGACACCCTTTTTTGAGATGAGCGGATAGCGACCGCCTCACCTGTTTCAAAGATCCATTCTAGAGGGCGAGGAATGGCAATGTTGACGAGAAACGGATGTTCGGCAGATGAATACAAATGTAGGACTTCTAAGGGAATACTTGTGGCAGAGGAAACCGACTGAACCCTGTATGTCTTGGCGAATAAGGCCGTGTTCAAAAGACGATCCGGCGAAGGTATAAACACCGTCTCGCTGTCGTTTGGGTGTGGGACTGGTGTGACTGATTTTCTTGACCAAATTTGAGTGCGGATCAAACAACGCTTGAGCGGCGGGTGGAGGTCGCTTCCTCTTTTTTTGGGGCTCTGGCGTCGACGAGGTTCGCTTCCTCTTCAACGAAGTTGAGGGAGGTTGCAGCGTAGAGGAAGTTTGAGGAAGATCTGGGGTCGATGAAGTTTGGGGAGGTTCCGGGGTCAATGAAGTTCGAGGTTCTGGCATCAACGGAGTTTGAGGTTCCGGCGTTGGTGAACGTGAATCGGGTGCCCTTAGGCGCTGAACAAGTAGAACATCGACTCCCCAGGAATACGCCCAAATTACCACACCAACATCTCCTCCATATGTTCCATTCCGCACCCGCACCCATTTTCCTTGTTGAGGGACCGTGCTAGAAGGCCTCATGCTCAACGTATTGGTCCAATCCGAAAATGGAATATTCCTCCATTGAAGACCTTGTCGGCTTTGAACAATTCCCGGAGTCCTTTCGAGCAAGGATACAAGGTCCCGGTTCATCGTGCACTCCAGATAAACCCAGCCCCATATAAGCTCGCATGCAAATGCCGAGCGTACTTCATGTATGGTGGTTGCTTGCTCCAATAAAAATAAGAGGGCGTATTCCTCAGCGCCGATCTGTGACGATTGCACTGAATGAGCAGTAATTTTTTGGGGAGTACGAACAGAAGTTAGGGACTTACTCGACATTTAACGCGCCACAGTGGAAAGTCTGATTCGCAAGGCAGGAGACTAACCAAGCCATGAGTTGTAGTTGTCACCGCCCTCCCCCTCCCAGCGCCTCCTCAGTCGACCGAGCTCGAAATAGGTCGTTTATTCGCTCAGAACGTTCTCGAATTCCTCATCGTCTTCTCGAAGGGAGTCCCATGATAAGCGGGGTAGGAAACTTGACCCTCCTTGAGGAATGTCTTCATTGTCAATGAAGTCATCTGTGGAAAGGAAGTTGACGGCGTAAAGGACGCTGAAAAAAAAGGCGAGACAACAACGAACCTAAGGCATCCTGTTCCTCGTCATCGGAGCCCTCAGATCCCTCGTCGTCCACCGCTGCCTCTAGATCAAGATATCGAATTGCGGTTGGAACTTCCTGGAATTAGGAAGATGAGTTGAGTGGCTGGACAATCGTACAGGAACCTACGCGATTCATGGTATCTTGAGGGCGGTTCCCTGCGAGGAGTTTGTCAGCATACATTGTCTTCAGTATATTGGAGGTCGCTGCCCGCCAACGAGAACCACAACACCAGGGCTCCCCGAAGCATCGACGCCCACATATGCATCGCGTCGAGTACGACGCTTTTTTTGTTTTGGTTCGCATTCCACGCGCTCAATATCATTTTATTTTCTTATAAAGAGCTCCAACTATGCTATGTACTGACTAGTAACGATGAAAGGAAATGACTTACGAGGCTTGGTGGACGATGAGGAAAAGAGAGCGCGATTGACAATGATGATGGTTCTGGAGAAGGGGAAAGGCGTGAGAAAGTAGAAACCGAGGGAAGGATGTCGGCGCCCGAATCGAGGATCCTCGGGTAACCGGCTACTACTTACCCGAGGATCCTCGATTCGGGCGCGACATCCTTCCCTCGGTTTCTACTTTCTACTTCTTCTCTCCAGAACCATCATCGCCGCCTGCTACCATCCCTCGCTTCGCCACTTCTTGTAGTATCCATAATGTGTACCGTCAGTATGGTATTCAATACACTGTAGGTAATCTGTTCTTAACGAACCTTCTTTGTGGGGAATGTAAGTCAAGAATAACTGCAAGTTTTGGTGTTAGTTTCCGAAGGAAGTGTAGAACGTCGGCTACAACCATCTAAGCCTTAGCGCTATTTGAAAACCTAAAAAGTATTCGGAGTTCAGAGGGGAAGAAGATGCGAGGCAGACCTTGCGACCCGTAGGTACATACCAAGAAGTCTCAAAACTTTCAACTAATAATCTTCAGATAGTACAAATTGGATCTCGACAAAACAAGGAATATTAGGGAATGAAGGATGGGGAGGGAAGGTAGAAGTTATCAGGGTGGGTACGGCGTTGGCATAGGAGGACAGCTACTTATTCTTGAGCTGACAGACCGTCTCCGCAAACGATGTATCTAGACTTCCTCCAGGGCGCTGGAGCTGGTGTCGATGCGCCCGCCCGATGCATGGCACGGCTGAATTAATGGCTATTCCGACCATAAACGTTCATGGCATGTCGAAGGGGAACAGGACCGGCACTGGGGCTGGGTCCGGGATATTTTCTGAGGACATGGCGACAGAATGTGGAGTTGGCGCGGTTTAAGTGGGAGTAAGTTCTCTTCCAACTACAAGTCGACCAACAATACTAACTTCAATACAGGCCTTCGTATGAAAAACCATGCAATTGGGCCAGTGTTGTATTCAGAACAATGGGGCTTTGTCGACGAGGGTGGCCCATGTTTCGTTTCAAGTGTGTCACCCTTTCGTCCACGTATTTGCAACACTTATCCACTTACAGCTCAGAATATCTTGACATATTTTTGCAACGACCATCCGTCGACGATTGCCCTGGCCAAATCACGAAACATCGCCCGATACGACCCTTGTTGTCTTGTTCGTTTTCCTGGCCAAGCGGTATTTGCAGGTGATCATCCACAAGAGGACCGTTCGCTCTCTTCAACAACCGAAACGAATTTTGCGACGTCTGTGATTATGACCCAGTGTTTATCTAAATGATGATGCTGGCCCTGCCCCCAGTCGACATCGAAGAAAACAAGCGGTGCGATGGGAACGATGGGACAGTGAAGTCGTCCCAGCTTTGATTCTACCGTATATGAACCTCTTGGCCGGCACCCATCCTCTCAGAAACCTTGCTCCGAAGCCAGTGGGAATTGGATGTACTTGTGACGATGTTGGCAGAACTCTTTCCGTCGCTCTCGTTGCCAGTGGGTTTTCAGGTAAGGGTCTTCGTACGCTTGTCATTTATAGTGATTTCTAATTGCCCTCTAGATTTAGACCTGGGGAAATCAATACTTGCTGTTATCGCCCAGCAGCCCGTCAACTTATAGCTTTAGGCTGCTTTCCTTGCTCTCCGTATCACCCGATATTTATGGCCCCTGCTCTGTGGAAGCTTTTCAATTGTAGCGCATCATGCGGGTGAAATGCATACAAAAGGCCTTAGTGATAAATTTAAGCATTCTGAGATCCGCAGCTAACTCGTCAATCCGGTAAGTTTCTCCAATTATTCTAACAAAAATAGAACTCACGCAATACGATGGTGTTCTTGCTTTGGTATAGCATTGACAAGATAGCGTGAATGGGGTGTAGATTCAGAAAAGAGTACAGAAAATAGTCATTTTACATGGATGATATGTACAAGTTAATGGCTTTGATCGGATTTGGTATGTACAAATTCAGTCTCTTTCAAGTTTTTGGATTTCCATGATAATGTCTTCCAGCACATTGCTAATGTCTTTCCTCTCCTCCTTTGCTTCATCGGGCGATCTCCTCCATACAGCGCCTTAATATCCTCAATCTCGTCTTCAATCCCTCCAATGCTTACCTTGATATCCGGCGATCTCGAGTTCCTCCTTTGTCAATGTATCGTTGAGGTTTCGGCTGTCCTGCATCACTCGTTTACCCATGACATTGAGGGTATCCGCTATTCCTGCCACCTCGTATTTGATCCAGCCCTTATCGTCGTTGACACGGCGAGCAATACGCCGTTTCTTCTTCTGACGCTCTTCATCAGAGTCTTGAGCCGTAGAGTCATGGGGCTTTACCAACTTGGATGATGTGTCTGGAAGAGAGCGTTTACCCTGGCATTCGCACCCATCATTAGTGTGGCTACAGGTGACTGAGATATGGAACTACCTTGTCTGGAAGAGAGCGTTTACCCTGGCATTCACGCCCATCATCAGTGTGGCTACAGGTGAGTGAGATATGGAACTACCTTGTCTAGAAGAGAACATTTACCCTGGCATTTGCACCCATCATTAGTGTGGCTACAGGTGAGTGAGAAATGGAACTACCTTCGTATTTTTTGCCTTCACGATCGCATCGATCCTATTAAGGATGTTGGACCCTCCGAGTCCTTCGTTTGGTTCTCGGTGCCGATGCTGTGGCTGAGAACTTGAAAGTCCTTTGTCCGATATGGCAGTTGCAGTTGCCTGAGGATTCGGACGGGGTACAAGGAAAGAAGGAAAAACAATAGAAGGAACAACAGTAGAAGGGCCGCCAATCGCGCGAGCTGTCTCTAACTGTAACAGTTGGAAAGTCAGTTTCCTCCTCAGTGATAGAATCTTGTTCATTGGTCGCGGCTTGAGTTTGGGCAGTTTGGTCGCCGGAGAGAGTAACGGGAGCGGGCGAGTATTCATTTTGGGTTGCCCACTCACCATATTGACTCTTTATAGGTCTGGCAATGGCCTGCGCAGCAGTGGAGTAGGATGACGATCTCTTCTAGTCTCTTGGGCGATGCGAAGGAGAGCAACAAGACCCTTTCAATGATGCGGGATGTGGTGGTTGATATTCGTCCAAAATGACAATTTTACAGCTATATACTGACATATGACAACGTAGTAACCACTGGACATTTCGTCATTTTGTTCCTCATCGGCCCAGTAAAGCGCTTCTGAGGTGTTCTGACATGTAGATCGTTATGATACTAATTGCGACAACCTGACGCTAGTATCATTCTTGAGAACTCAAAACGAAAACTCAAGGACCAGGAGAGGCAGAAAAAAATTGTTTACGATCTGTAAATATGAAATAACTATTCTCAAAACCTGTAACTGATAGGCCTAGCAAACGTATCTGACCAGACAGGACAAGGAACTTCCGATTCTGGCTCCACCTGCGTACGGCGTCATTAATAGAAATCCTCCATTGACCCTTAATCCGCCCACCGTCACGAGGTGTATATACGAGTGGGGCCGCCGTCGTAGCACCAGTGACGTCAAGGCTGACTAGTAGACGCCGCTGAACATTGGCGCTCAAGGCGAAACCGTCTACTTTGAATTTTAAGTCGAACACCACGGTATACTACATATAAAGTGAGCAAACGCATACCCCTTATTGTTTAATTCCCCCACTTCTTGCGCTCATGCCTACCTCCCCTGTGCACACTAGTTCCTCCCAGCCTCGCCCAGCCTCTCCTGTCGATGATACTCGTACGCCTGGCTCTGATGGCTCTGAGGACCAAGTTACCGACGCTGTTTATAAACGACTATACCTCAAGCTCAAAGACAGTATGAATACTGAAAAGTCATTGAAAAGAAAGTCTCGGTGAGTAAATTCAACTGAGCTTTAAAATCTGCCCACCAGCTCAACGATCTGGTATTTGTCAGGAACACAACCTCCACCACTCGCCTTGGACGCGGCATACGCAAAGTGATCTTTGTCTGCGGAGAGATCAGAGACTTGGTGTCCGATTCAGACAAGCATTGTGCTTATCTACTAGATCCCGAAGGCCTAGATCTGAATAGTGAACTCGATGGGCTTGACGAGGATGGGGTTGAGAGCATGAAGCGCGAGTATGTTCTTCATGTTTGTTTGTTTTACTTGGTTGATATATAACTGGTGCCCAGCTGGGAACGCAGCTACACAGCCGTCCGGGAGCTCATGTGCCTCATTCCCAACTTCCGGAAGACAATTGATGAAAGGTCCCCTGAAGAACTAAGCGAATTTTATGCAGCGGTGGGTAACATGGTCTTGGCCTCAGGTATATTCACTTACTGAATCAGCATTAGCTTCAGGTTGGTGCGAACGGCGCCCGTAGCGATGACCTGTGTCGCATTTGTGCATGCATCGTGGATTGGTTGAACAGTGCCAACCCCACCCCTCTCCTCTGTTTGACCCCAGCTGCTGCCAGAATAGGGGGAATCGCGCATGACACCACAGGACGACTCTTATGTCCTGCAGAGTTTAATTGGGACAGCCTTGTGTGAGTAGTCAGTCACTCAGCCCAACCAAGTGGCCTCATCTCTATTTACAGTACTCGTGCTAAGCTACGTGCACTCGATGAAGAATTTGATTGGTCTTCCAGTTACCACTCGAGGTGTTTTTATGCGAAGTACAAACCAGATGTGAACAACTTGGAGAATGGCTACTTGAAAAGCACTCTCCTCATCAAAGTGTGTTTATTTTCTTTTGCTTTTCAGTTTTTATTTCGTGTTTAGTGTTTTTACAGGTCTATAAAGCCATATTCACATCGCCCTCTTCGGCAAAGGATTTTTTAGACGAGGAAAATGGTGCTGAGAACCTGCCCCCAGCCAAGTCACGGAAGACTTCGTCCAACACCAGCGTGCGCCGCAATGTGGCGTCAAAGGTTCGTCTGAACGAGAAGGTTACTCCCGATCTATCGCATATGCTGCTGTGCAGGTACGGCGTCTATGTAACATGTGTCGAGCTATGCTTATCCGTAACTGCCAGCTCCATTTCAACTTGCAAACTGGGGCCACATGGACTCCAGTTTTTGAAGGATTCAACTATGTGGGTCTGTATAACTATGTCGCCGACTTCTTTGAGGATATCCCTGGGCCTGCTGCGAAGGAAACGCACCCAAGAGTTACTCAACTGGTGGACGACGTGAGCGCTTCCTCTTTTCAAAAGAATATTAAATTAAACAATGACAATGACAGGAAAATATTCCCAGCCGCCATCCGACATCGTCAATCAAACACCTCATCGTCTCGCAAAGCACTCAAGGAACAATGCATGGCCCTCGAGCGTCAGGGCGGCCGATTGAGCTGTGCTCGTCATTCAATAATTACCCTGCACATTTGTATATACTATTCCCACCCCTGTACTACTCAGTCCTTAGTATCTTGAGCCACCGCTCACTGTATTTCTTAGTAACAACTGTGTCCTAGTTTGCAGAATCTCTCAATGTGATTTTTTTGTTATAATGACTATTCACAACAGCCCAAAGTAATCCTACGAGGTTACGAAGAGAGAAGATCAAAAAAGCGAATGTGTATACAAATATAAGCTTATTACCTGTTCTTAGCTATCCCAACCCACCCGGGCTGCCTATAGACGACCTATTTCCCTCAATTTGTGGCAGCTTCCGAAACACATCAAACACCCGCCGACAGAGCTCCGGCGCTTAGTACGCTGATAGGATTCTGTAATACTCCGACTCAGAGTCAACGCGACCAGAACAATTCTTGGATATCGTAACGGTGGTAATAGTAATTATCAGCTAACTATGTTACATAACTACTCAGATATCTGTACTGCTACGTTATACCTCGCCAGCATAAATGTGTAGTTTAAAGGAAACGAAAATGAAATGAAATGAATGTGAAAATGTCAAGGCGCTGGAGTGCATGGTAAAGGGTAGTACACATTTACTAGGGGAAAGAAATGGTCGTGGAGGGATATGTCGCGGGAAGTATTGGATGACTTCCGTAGACTTTTTAATGTACGTCTGGTGCCAATAGAATACACCAGATTCCACTTGCCGGAGATGCCGGAGATGCCATCAAAAAAATATTTTCGCGATTTGAGGCGTTCTAAAATAATAATCTGGGATGGGGTCAGGAGGCCGTTCTAAATACTTTTTTGCAGTTTTTCGTACACCAGAATACAAGCCATCAGATGAGTTGCCATAAAGGGACAGCTCACCTGACTGCCATCACCGATGCGCTGACGTATTCAATGCTTGAAAATAAATTTATAGTCTGGTGTAGTCTGGTGTATGCGGGCTACGGATCTGGTGTATGTGCATTATTTTTTGGGCCATCAATAATTTTAATTATTCTGGTGCATTTTATTGGCACCAGACATACACTAAAAGTCTACGGGAAGTCATCCATTGTTTCAAAGTGTGAAGGTAACAAAATAGATTTTCGTGGCAGTTTTGGTGCTGGATGTTCAAGATCTCGAAAATTTTTGTCACATTTCATCCCATATTTTCGCTGGCGAGTCTGATAGAGAGGATGTGTCAGTTATTCGCCAATCGGTTGTGAACTGTTGTGATTATGGCCAAAGTCGTTTCCACTTTAGAGAATTCTGGTAAGACGTCGAGGTAGTACGATGATCATTGGGCTGATCAGATGTCAGTATCGTGGAACTGGCCTCGGGCTCGTTCCAGGATGAACTGGCGGTTGACAGAGTCCAGTGTGGAGGCATCGAGTATTGTGGTAATGGAAGCGAGGACAGATAAGGTAGCGGAGTCGTGGAATGAGTTGAAATGGGGGCAATGAACGAAGACGTGGTGAGAATTCTCGATCGAGCGACAGCCAAAACGGCCACGGCATCAAGGTTGTGTTCCATCGGAAATGCGGCGAGGGAGTGAGACTGATGTGCTGAGTTGATCGCGCCCGGGAGGTAAGGTTGTACAACTTCGGGAAACGAAGAAAGGGCTTGTAAGTATGGATAAGAAGGTGGAGGTGTGCTATCAAAGAGAGAAAATGAAATTTCAGAAAGAAGAGAATCCGTAAGTTGGAAAGTGTTCGTTGTACTTGGCTAATTAAGGGCTTGGCCGGTCCGGAATGCATTGAACAGGCAGGAACACAGCCGCCCTCGCATATCGCTGACGCCAATTGACGGGCGCCTATTGCGTTTGAAGCGACACGCGCACGTGGCCGCCCTGACTACGAGAAGACAGCGACTAGTAATCGTCGGCCGCTCTCGACGACTCTGGCTAACATCATTTCCTCCCCTTTAAACCTCGTCTTTTGGAACAACCTCACCTTTCACCTCAGCTATGAACGAAACCATTATCTCTGCTCTTTTATTAGCTTACTGGATAGTAGGTGAAGGTCAGTCGTTTTCGCCTAAATTCGATGGGTGTACTGAGATTTCTTAGAACTTTTGAAGAGGTTCCTGTGCATCATTCTTCCAGGAGTATGCACATGGGCTGGAGGTACGATGTTATTCTGGATTGTTATATGCGACACATCGCTTACATATTTTTTTATTTTCGAAGTCCCTCTGGAGAAGAATGTGTTCGTCAGTGGAGGGACGTTCATCACAGTCGAAGGCAACGCTTACATTGAGAACGCATACATATGTCAGTGGTTTTTCGAACTATGCATTGCACTCTAACGCCATCTTGTAGGCGAGAGTGTCCCGTGAACCAAAGACGGAGCGCCGGAGTATCTTTGTGACTGGGGGCATATATTTGGAGGTTCGAGGGAAGCGTCTACCGTGCCGAAGGTAATGTTGCTCACCTTGACTCCAAGCCATGTCCTGAACCTAACGCAAATCGTATTTCACCTGCTCTGCGTCTTTATCGTCATTTTAAAAATACTCTCCATTGTCAATTTGCTATAATGAATATACTTGCTATTAAAACCAGACAATTTCAATGCTGAGAATGAGTGAGAATTCAGTATTCATCCTTCTCTCCTTTAATATTTACTATCTAGACTCTATTATAGTGACGATGCACAGCATACTAGGTAACCTAAAAGAGACGAGACCCGATGGGTGGCGGACGATGGTGGAAGGTAACTTGAATGAGCAAGGGCGTGTGAAAGTCACTATCGAAGAGGGAAGTTCGCGCCCGAATCGAGGATCCTCGGGTAAGTAGTACCACCGGTTACCCGGGGATCCTTGATTCGGTACGACTTGTTTTGTTGATTTCTACATTCACACGCCTTTCCACTCTCTTCCGTACCACCATCGTCAATCGCACTCTCCCTCATCATCCACCAAGCCTCGTAAGTCTTTTTTTTCGATATTGTTAGTTGGTATATAGAATGGCGTAGTGCCCTTTAAAACAAATTAAATGAGATTGGATGAGTACATCTCGAAATTCAAATAAAGAAAAAATCACTCTACCATGTGGAGATGCACGACTTGGCGTCCATGCTACTCTCGCGAAGCACTGGCTCTGTGGGTTGGTGTTGCGTAGACCTCGTTCTCAAATCCATAGAAGACATGTTTGCTAACCAAGTCCTCATCTAGAATCGCCATCAAGATGCATATGTTCTATTCAAGCTCAGACCAATGTGGCTTATCGTTTGATTCCAGGAGGTTACTACCGCTGTTCACCTTTTACTTGATCTGGAGGCAGCAGTAGACAACGAGAGAACAGAGGGCGAAGAGCGATGAGGAAGGGTCCCGTTATGTTCGTTCATGCTTCGCACTTTTTGTGTCCGTTATGCGTGTTCACCTCTTTCTCCAGACGATTTCATTGAAGATAGTAGATTTCTTCCCTATCCTTTTATCCGCTGACTCATATTTAATTGTTAGGTACACGTCCAGGCTCGCTACTCGTGTACTTTCCCGCCCTCCATTGAAACTACGGCGACACCGAGGACCGTGGACCGGAGTATGATGACGACACCGAAAAATTGAGGAGAGCAGATCTCGTCGTGAATCGCAATCAAGAGTCTCAGGAGGATAGCGGAGATAGGATGACTTGGAAGGGTCGGACAGGGAGGAATTGGAACACAAATGGAAGTGGAAGTGGCAGCGCAAGAGGAGTATCGCCTATATATCGACTGCAGAAGAGGGACGGAAATTTTTGATATGATGGACGAATGAGACTACATTCAAGAGGCATCATATTCTTCTCAGCCTAGAAAGGCTGGTCATACAATGACCCGCTCATGTTTTCTTCCGCCCTGGTCGGCCAGGAAAACGTCAAACCTTCAGCTCTGACCGCATGGAATGCCTACCAATCTTGGTATAGTGCTCGTGGCGACAAGAAAAGGGCTAAAGACAGTATGCTTGTATTTTCGTTCGACTTAACGCCTCGTATCTAACATTTTTGTGTTCGAAGTGCTAGGGGATGGGTGAACCTATGTGGCTCTTCAGGCGACAAAAAAAAACTGTTCTCATGCAGCAAGTCAAAGAATTCGTCACAATGTTTTGCCAGCTATTTGAATTTTGGACTTTTCTGGCTTTCTTGACTCTCACCAATCTTTCGATAGCGGTCTCGGGCTGGAACAAGCGGAAATGCAGTGCAGGCCACCCGCGTCAATCACGACTGAAAATCAGGATAAGAACTACGACTTTTCTCAGAAGATTTTCATTGAGTGTTTCGTTCAGATATCAGTATGGCCCACGCTACTGGAAATGCTCCTTTCACTAAGAGGAAATGCCACCAGCTCCCACCAACAGCTCAACGAGATGCGACACGGGGCGCCGACATCGTCAGACCCAATACTTCCGATTAGGTAACTAATAGTGGGGCCCGACAAAAGCGGCTGCGCTCTGGCCCCAGTAGCGCGTCATTTTGTTGTTACGAGTCCTTTACGTAAGTAAAGACTCGTTCTTTACACAGGGACCCAGCGAGGGCGCAATGTCAAGAATCTATCTTTGTGCGAATATATTCCCTGTTTTGTCTTCAATAATGTGACGTGAACGTGAATTGCTTTTGTAAACCGGCTTCTCCCGAGTTATTTTTTGCCGAATGATGCGCTTTGTAATCGGGCGAGTCTAGAGCTTTCAAGCGAGTCAGATGATTTGAGGTGGCAGAATCTTGTGATTCCGTGTGGTTGGGTGAAAGTGACTACATAGGGTTCAGGTCACGTGATTATACGCCACTTGAAGTTGAGACACGAAGCCAGACGTGTTATGTTGTGGTTAGCCTATATAGTCACCTTGAGCATGTGTTGTAGCGTAGTTGACTCACTAGTAAGAGGCTAGAAGGAGACCTTTAATTATCTACACACAGATGCACACTGAAAGTATTAGGAAAATTCTAATATAATTGGGAGGTGAGTGGGTGCAATTTTATGGATTCCTCCTGAGGAGGTGGTTTGAGGAAGAAAAACTTGGGTGTACTCACATGTCCTTCATCAAGGAAACTCATTGCAATCTGCACATGATTTTTGCCTAAGTTTTCTTGCTTTATTTGCCTTACAAAGCCCTGGTTTTACTTGGCACAATCTCCCACACTCGATGGGCAAGTGGAACCACACTCAAGTCTCAACTCCTTCCATCGCTTTGATAACATGACATGAATTCTGAATTCTGTTGCATTTGTCATCCAGCATTTTGATTGTACTATCACCAGTGTTTGTAAATTGACACTTTTCATTTATAACTTCACAACTGTAGCTTTTTAAATCTGATTTTTAGCACTCTCATATAGACAGCTCATATGAACATTAATCTGAATTTTTTATATTTTTATGTTCAATGTAAGGGCCAAAATATTGTAATGAATGTGCTAAAAGTGCAAAATCAGGCTCTGACATCACAAAACAGCTCCCTTTTCTCCAGTTTTTTGCATTGTGCATAGCAGGTCATTCATTATATAGCTTATAATTTTTGAAGCCATAAAGTGTGAGGCAGGATGGTAAAAATATGGCCCCCACATAGTAAGATGGCCCCTTTTTCTCTATTTTTTGGTATTGTGCATAATGAATTGTTCAGTATATGTAATTATAAAATTTTGATGCTAAAAAGTATAAGCATAAGTAAGCAAGGATGGTTCAAATCAGTCCCACAAAAAGGACTTGTTATGCCATGCAAAGCAATGGCCATCAAGCCAAGTTGTTTAGTGTGTGAAGGTGGAGCGGCTCCACAAGCATGAAGGATATAAAACTCGGCCTTTCTACTAACTAGAACCCCCAACCAACTCTACTCTCACACACCACCAACGAACACAAATATTCCAACTTAACAACTCGCTCAGACTCCAAGAACACACTCAGCCGACCATCGTCGACACTTCTCCATTCGCACTGCTTTAGGTGATGGTTCAGCTCTTCCCTGCCCAACGTTTTACTGATCGCATTCTGGAGGTGTGTAGTTCCGAGGTGGGTGGTTCCGATTGCCAACGAAAACACACAGCTTAGGTTGAATTGAAGCATCTTGATCGCCAATTCGTTCCCTCTTCGGGACCCATATTCATTCCTACATTTCTCCTGAAGCCCCTCAATCAGGAACGCTAAATTTCGTGAGCCAATTGAATGGGTAAGTACGACTGGACTATATCCAAGCTTTGATGTTCTGATTCTTCACAAGGTGTGGCAGAATGATTATGTGTTTTCTTACGTCTTACTCATTGCGAAGCTATGAGGGTGAGTTCTTCATATTTCATATCTAGGCTGTTGGAAAGTCACCTTTTATATAGAACTGTGTCGCTCGGAATCATAACATCTGGAAGGTTACTGGTGCTGTGGGTTTCTTAACACTTATGTTGGTGTTTCTTCATGGCTGACTATTTTTTTCTCAGCCTTGCTGACCGTGTTCGGCAACGATAGTCTTCAGGTAGTCTTGAGACTGGTTTATGATGGAAGAGGTTGATTATCAGGTCATCGATATCATTAAGTAATAGTGGCATGAGACAATATTCCTGACAGGGGGGAGAGGGGTGGTCATGCCTCGGCAGTTTTAATACCTGCAGCTTATGTACTAGCTACGCGTCTGCTCAAAATATATCCACTTCTCTTTCTTTTTGGTATGATATCCTGAATGCTGTGGTTGATATTCAGGAGGGGTTCCGGTCTGAAGTCATAGTTGGTCAGTCCGACAACAGCAGCAAGTACCAGCATTGGAATCTGTTGACCATATTGTATCCAGCTCACAGATAGCGGCTTGGTTTGCAATGTATTGTGAGTCTCTGAGAATCTGATACCTTGTAGACCATCGACGACAGTAAGCTCTGGCATTGAAATCTCTGTGTCATATTGTATGCAGCTTGCAAAAAGCTGCATGACTTATGATACATTGTGAGTTTCAAGAATCTGATACCGATTTGACAGTTGATAATAATATTGCAGTAGCCCTATCTTCTTGCAGAGGCTGGTTTCAACTCCATAATAATCCAGCATCGCAGTGACAAACTCATGAAATTGCATCTGCAATATTTTTAAAACCTACCACTATCTATCAATTTATAACATTGCCAGTCCCGAGAATCTGATATCTTGTTCCCAATTGACAATAATATTGCAGCTACCCTATCTTCATGCAGAGGCCAGCGTCAATTCCATAATAATCTAGTATTACGATGACAAACTCATGAAATTGTGTCTGCGATATTTTTAAAACCTACCACTATCTATCAATTTATAGCATTGTGAGTCGGCCGATAATATGATTACCAGTTCATAACGCAGATGGTCATCTACAACGCATTTTGGGTGTTCATAATGCCCGATAGAATTTTCCACAATTTTCTGATGTTGGCGGTAAACAGGGCGAAAGGGCAATGGATTGTTAGCCGGCCTCCTGAAAGCCTGGTGTCGCAGGGCTCACTGAGAGTCACGCGGAAAATGACACAATGTATATCGATTGAAAGACTGACTGGATTACAGATGTGTACGGTGCGTCAAGAGAGAAAAGTCGCTGTCAAAGGAAAGGTTGTGTATCGCAGTCACGTGTACGTAAATGTAGAAGATAAGATAATATGGAAAAGGGGCTGTGGTAAGACTGGGGCGTCAGGCTTACACCTCCACGGTCCTTAGAACTATGAGAGGTTATGTGCATTGAAAATTTATTCAGACGGGTTGCGACTTCAAAGTAGAAGAGACTATCAAATCAGAATCTCCATCCCATCCTCGTAGGTCTTCGTTGATGGAGATGGACGAGTCTGTGGACACAACAATATATCCAAAAATGGGACGAATGGAAGAATAAACGTTATGAGTTTCACCAAGATCAGTTTGAGCTTGAGAATGGCATCGGAGAATGGGTGTCCAAAGCTTGTTGACATTCATGTCTTCAAGAACTTTGAGGATATCTTTGGTTGGTTTCATGGAATCCATCACGAAGACATCGCGGAGGTAGAGCTGGCAAACAAAGTCTTGATAGTTGATGTGAGCATGCTCGGACTTCTGAAGAATATCCAATGCATTGATGACAGCGTTCCAGTCTCCCTGGAGCCTTTCCTTAAAAACTGCCATTACATAGTGCAACCATGCTATTTCTGGTGTAATGAGATATCCCCCACAGTCATAAACGAGAAGCGTGGCATGAATTAAGATCCTCTTCTTCAAACAGCAGCCAATTTAAGTGAAAAAGAAGTCGTTTAGCAATCATTCTTGAACGATTGGCGTCTGCATATCAGCTGCAGTTCGGCCATGCTCCGAGCCTGAGATGAGGGTTGTCGGGATTTTCCAGGAAGTGTATTCGTATAGATGGCGAAGGCGTAGACACCAGGGCAGAGGTTTGTATTTCATGTTTGTTGGATATAGTGGTAAATGAGAGAGGCACGGAGATGGAGAAATTCCTAATGCCAACGAAATTGTCGGAATATTATAGCAGGCACGCGCGATCAAGCTGGAGGTGTAAAAACTATCAGAACTTTCTGGCACGAGAGAGTTTGTGTGGATGACAGCCCAAGGCTTTCTTTGCAGTAATGGGACTGTAACTGTCAAGAGATTCAGAAGTCTTACATGGTGTGTTATATTGGAAGTATCGATAGTGTTGAAGGGGAGCTAAAGTTGAATATCCTGATCAATCATTCTCGTCGAGGACAATCTGTGATCCACCCCACTAAGATGTGTAGATATCGGATTTTGTGACCTTGCTACGTTGACAGAGGAGAAGTGCTTGACAAAACGCCAATGATTCACCGACGTGGAATCCTATCTTGAGGTTGATGGCAGAACCTGCATATATCCTCCTCCGAAAGGCAGAACACCAAAGCGTGAATTGGTCCATAGCAATTCTCATGGCATTTTTCATATTAGACGTTAACGACTCAACATCTTTGATGTGAATCAAGGCAGGCGCCAGATGGAAAGCTATCAATGGTTCCGTTCCACAGTGTACAGAGAATTTTTTCCCTGATACCGAATAGAGAAAGGTTGGGTTAAAGCGTGGAAGAGTAACGACCGGAAAGGAACCAAATTTCGTGGTGCCTGTCGACCAATATGCAGTGTGAGATTTCATGGCTTTCTTCGCGAAACACATGAAAGGGGGACTAGCCGATCTTACCCTGGTGAGAATGGCATTATCCTGGAATTGGTCCCGTACGTATTTCATTCCAGATTCAACAGATGCACGGATCGCTTGTTTCTCCTCTGGTAAAATGGCGGATTCTATGTACAATGCCCAATGTCGTCGCACTTCAGACAAAGATAAGTCCGTACAGAAGCGGATGTAGCCACCATACTTGGAAGCCTTCCACATCTTCATGTCAGCCGAGGATCTAACCAGGTTACGACAGTGTGATAACAGAGTGCTGTATTCCTTTTGATCTAGGGAAAGGTGGTAGAATATCCATGTCGTGGAGGTCAAAATACTATCTGCGGCCATTGTGAGTAGAAATATGTTTCATGTTGAACAGAAGTCATTAGACATGGAGTTATGTGTTTGTAAGACTCCATACCAAGAATAGCTGGCTCCCAATCACGACAAGTGATATCCAAGTGACGGTAATCTTCAGCTGGACCCTGTAAAGATTCAAGAGCAAAACTTACCAGGAGCATGATCATGGTGAGTGGTAAACGATATGAACCGTGGATCTCCACATCCTAAGAGAAGAATCTCCACACTTTCTTCAGGAGAGTAAGGCAGATTGGTGGTGTATTTCCTACCGTATAGATGCCCTCATCTATACCAAAGGATGGGCCATTTCACCAGAGAATACGAGTAATGTGGAAGGAATTGAAGATGCAGCCTACTTGCATTGTACAGAACAAGTGAGCATGACCTAGGCACGCAATCGGCTGATGGCTCCTGCATGGTAAGTACCCCAATTGTAGTCGCATAGGCCCTGGAGGCCGTTTTCCGTATAAGGCCAAATCATATAGGTGGGTATTCTCAACTAACACTCCTGTCAGTGATGAGAGTGTGGCGTCGAAAGCACACCGTGATCTAGATATGGCAAAGGGACCAACTGGGATTAAATAGCACGCCGAGTCTAAGTTCAACCGACGGCATAAATTATGAGGTCTTTCCGGGGCTTTTTGTTACACGGAGAAGCAGGGCCCATTCTATTGTGCGATACTGGACAACATACCGGGCCACAGCTCTTGTGATTGTCTATGTGCCACATTGCGGGAAGCGCCGTTGTTATAAATCAGGGAAAAGAAACGAGCGCGGCGCGTGGGATAGGAGGCGTGGCGGTACCGTTATAAACCACTGCCGCTAATTTGAGTCACGTTAACTGGATTTTTACTCTCCTTACGACTACCATGCCGCCCACACCGCCAACTGTCCCCGCCGTTTCCAATGACTTCTCCACTATGCCCCCAGGACTGCCGAATTAGACGAGACATGGGTATTCCTCAACGCAGGTGTTGATCACATCATGAATAATCTGGAGAAAGGTTTATCGTTTGTGGGTTATACCAGTCTCTACACAACAGTTTACAATTACTGCACTTCTACCAAAATGCACGGAAGACTAGACGGCAATCGCTGTGAGCTCGCTTTCCGTATCTTCCACAGTGCCACAAATACTAACCGACGATCTGGGCAGCCGGCGCTAATCTCGTGGGCTCTGATTTATACAATAAGCTTAGTCTATACTTTGTAGACCATTTCAAACCTATGTTGCAGGTGTGTTCTTTATCGGCGATCACTTCTTCACAACATTTATACTATTTCAGAAAGCAGCTACTCTTTCGGACGAGGATCTCCTACGATACTATGCCGCGGAATGGTATCGTTATACGACAGGCGCCAACTACCTCAACCGATTGTTCACATATCTCAATAGATATTGGGTGAAGAGAGAACGGGACGAAGGAAAGAAAGGCATCTTCCAGGTCTACACAGTGCGCCCATTACTCCGCTTACATCGCTACTATCCATCTGATGGCACTTTCAGCTCGCTCTAGCGCAATGGAAGGAGCATTTCTTCATGCCTATCCAGAGAGATAACTCCAAATTATCAGCTGCAACCCTTCGTCTTATTATGCAGCAGCGAAACGGCGAGACCATTGATCAAGGTCTCGTGAAGAAGGTCGTCGATTCGTTTGTTTCGTTAGGACTAGACGTCACCGACCCCAATAAAGAGTGTTTAGACGTCTACAAGGACCAGTTCGAGACAGCGTTCATCCTCGCGACGGAGCAATACTACAAGAAGGAGTCAGAAACCTTCCTCGTCGAGAACTCGGTGCCCGATTACCTGAAGAAGGCCGAAGAACGACTGCGAGAAGAAGAGACTCGCGTTGAGCGCTACTTGCACACGAAAACTCGTAAAGAGCTTATTAGCAAGTGCGAGCACGTTCTCATCAGAGAACACGGAGAGCTCATGTGGGAGAGCTTCCAGAATTTGCTCGATTTCGATCAGGACGAGGACCTGCAACGCATGTATGCTCTCCTTTCGCGGATACCCGAGGGCCTTGAGCCGCTGAGGAAGAGGTTCGAGACACACGTCAAGCAGGCAGGGTTGGCTGCCATCTCGAAGCTTGTTGGTGCAGAAGGCGCGAATATCGATTCTCTTGATCCCAAGGCTTACGTCGACGCGCTGCTGGAGGTGCACAAGAAGAACTCAGAGATCGTCAGCAGAAGCTTCAAGGGTGAGGCCGGTTTTGCAGCCAGTCTGGACAAGGCCTGCCGCGAATTCGTTAACCGCAACGCTGCCACCGGCACATCATCTACCAAATCCCCTGAGCTCATAGCGAAGCACGCAGATATGCTTCTTCGCAAGAATAACAAGATGGCCGAAGAGAACGACCTGGAATCCGCCCTGAATCGTGTTGTAAGTTATGCTTCCCACATCTACTCCATCAAGTCTGCATCAAGTTCTTCGTTCTTATTGCCGCCGTTTAGATGGTTCTCTTCAAATATCTGGAAGACAAAGACGTGTTCCAGACATTCTATACTACGAAACTTTCCAAGCGCCTCATTCACGGTGTCTCAGCGTCCGACGAGAGCGAAGAAAGTATGATCTCCAAGTTGAAAGAAGCTTGCGGCTTCGAATACACCAACAAGCTCCAACGCATGTTCACAGGTACATTGCATCTTTCTGGTCAAATAAAAGCGGCCCAGCTAACAGATTGTCGTTTCCAGATATGAACCTGAGCAGAGATCTCACCGACTCATTCAAAGAACGCATGTCGCAGAACCACGACGACATGGATATCAACTTCAGCGTCATGGTCCTCGGCACCAACTTCTGGCCCCTCAACCCACCTCCGCACGACTTCGTCATCCCCGTGGAGATCCTCCCCACCTACGACCGTTTCCAGAAGTACTACCAGACCAAGCACTCCGGGCGTAAGCTCACATGGCTGTGGAATTACTCCAAGAACGAATTGCGAACAAACTATCTGAACCAGAAATACATCCTGATGACGAGCTCGTATCAGATGGCAGTGCTGTTGCAGTACAATCAGAATGATACGATGAGTCTTGACGAGCTGGTTACTGCTACATCTATCTCGAAGGACATTTTGACGCAGGTCTTGGCTGTGCTGGTCAAGGCGAAGGTTCTCGTCAATGAAGAGACTGATCAGTACGATTTGAACCCTAGTTCGTGCTTTTTCCTTTCTTTTTTCTTTTCGTGCGACTTTGTGTAGAGGAGACGCTGATTTCTTTCTAATTTCTTTCTGATAGACTTCAAGTCGAAGAAAATTCGCGTCAACCTTAACCAGCCGATTAAGGCTGAGGTCAAGGCAGAGTCTGCCGATGTTTTGAAAGCCGTGGATGAGGATCGTAAATATGTAATCCAGGCTACCATAGTCCGGTACGTACTTGTAATGAGCCAAAACGGCTTCTCCTTTGCTTGATGCGATTTTACTCATCGATTGATCTTTGTTATAGAATCATGAAAGCTAGAAAAACAATGAAGAACCAAGCCCTGATACAAGAAGTCATCTCACAGATTTCACAGCGCTTTGCGCCCAAGATTCCTGACATCAAGAAGGTTAATTTCATTGCGTTGTCTTCATCTCTCGGTACCGGTATTAATCAGTTTATGCTAGGCTATTGAAACTCTTCTAGAGAAAGAATACATGGAGCGTGTCGACGGTTCTAAGGATACTTTTGCTTACATCGCCTAATCTCGTCAGCTCATTTCTTGAGCTCTCTGCGCCTCAGACTCCCACTTCAAGGCCTTACACAAGGCACTACCTGCTCGAATGGAAGAACCTCCATACCTTACCTGAGGCCTCATGGCCCTTCGGATGCATCGCTTTCTCACAACTACTTAAACTTACCTACTCACTACAATCCACATATTCATAAGTGCACAACTCGCTCTGTCTGTATTTATCTATCTATATCACCAATCACATTAGATGGAAAACATTCTTTTCTTTTGGTTTCATCGCATAATCCTCACCCACGTCCTCGTCCTGTCTCCCACTTTTCAATGTGTTTTAATCGCTGCTTTTGTGTATGATATATAGCGAGAATAAATCGAATGAATGGACAGGGGCCCAGCATTTATTTTTATATGAGATGAATAATATACAAATAACGACAAGTGGGATGGACAGGGAAATGATTATATGGCGAGCCCTGCTTCAATTTCGCCCAGTAGCATTGTTCCGTCTTTGCTTCCTGTAAGAACTGAACGGGTGGTGGGTGTAAGGACGCATGGAATTTCTGACATGAATAAGATAAGACGTACTAATAGGTTCTTTAGGATGGAAATCGACAGATGTGACTGTTCCTTTATGCCCGGGAAGCTGAGAAGAAAACAGTCGTTAAAAGATATTTTCGATTTTCGAAAGATTTAATTAGCGATAAAATCTGACCTTATACAGGATCTTGCTACTATCCACGTCCCAGATGCACACCATCCTGTCAGCACCGCCTACAGCGGCGCGCTTGCCTCCGTCGTCTTTGCTCCATGCACCTCGCAGAAGGGTGTTTTCGAAGCCAGCTGGCGCGCCTTGCAAGACGCGATGTATCCGCGATGGAGTGGGTGAGAACGGACGTACGTCCCAGACGATCGTCTGAGAGGACAGAGAGGGTGAAAGGAGGAAGTTTCCGTTGGGAGAGAGAGATAGTGAGGTGGGGGTATCTGTCAGTCCCATCAGAGATGAAATCTGCTCGCCTTTGCGGAGGTCATAGACCTATAGGAAAGAAAGGAAGAAAAAGTGGGATGAGCTCAATATATTTGTCTGCAACATTACAACAAAGTGCAAAATTTGAACGCACATGGATCTCATTGTCGATGGCGCCGATGTACACGCTGTTCCCGTCGGCGCTCCAGCACACGCTCGTGACGGGACACCCTATCTCGAACGTCGCCACCGCATTCTTGCCTGCGTCCTCGCCTCCTTCCCAGATCTTGACCGTGCCGTCGTCCGAGCCAGTAGCCAGGAGCTCGACACCTGATCCGCTGGCCATGGTGCGGTCGACCGCGTTGATGATTTCGCGGTGGGCGCGTATCTTTCTGGTGCGTTGGCCGGTGGTCACGTCAGTCATGCAGAGAGTGTGATCAGCAGATACGGTGTAGATGAGCGGGGAGAAAAGGGACCATTGGAGGTCGAGAATGGGAGCTTTTGCGTGGCTGGAGAGAAGGCCATAATTTGTGTTGGGCGCGTAGGTCCGCCAGAAGGCTGTGAAGGTAAAAGGTAACCAATTTAGATCCATAGAAAGAGATAGGGGATATGTCAGGGAGGGTGGGTTACGCACAAATACTTCTATCTGTCGAGCATGCAGCGATATTCTGCCCCGTAGGATCAAATCTACAGCTTGTGATTTCACCCTGCGTAAATTCAACAATAAAAATTTAGTATCCTCTTGGGTACATATACATATTGAACACGACCAACAACGTACCGAATGTGCCCCTGCGAGACTGACAATAGGTGCATCTAAATTACTCGTCCGCTGCACAGTGCGAATAAGTCCCTTGTTCCGGTCATCATTCGATGAAGAAATAGCGATCTGATTCGAAGGTGGAGGCGAGGCTTTGGCACGCTTAATGATTACTCCCCCCGACGGAGGTGGCGAAAGACCTCTTTTGACATTTTGTGGGGAGTAGACTTGGTTAAGGCGCGTTTGGTTAGACTTAAGCTGGTGTTGCCTGCAGCTTCAAGTGGTGAACGAAGGCGTTACCAATCATGTGCAAACTGGCTGTTGAGCCGGCCCGGAGTCCTCAATTAGCTTTCCAATCAGAGCTTGCACGTAGAAGTTGTGTACAACCATTGTTGGTTCACGTTGAACGACAATTGACGCCGTGCCTTTACGCATTATCCTTGGGCTACTACACAAAGGGCAGGATCTGACCACTCTGGAGCTGTCTTACAAAACTTGTCCATCTGCTTATACCGGTCTGGCAACCCTTGTGTCCTTTGAAACTACGACTCGATTTTTAGTATATCACACACACAACGCTAGTGTTCGTGCATTTGTGTGTATAAATCGGTGAGTCATGCTCCCATTATCTTTCATCGATAAAGCTGATGTCCTGATATAGAAAACAAGAAAGCCACGACGTTGATGTTCTCTGAGTCAAATTCCTATGAATACCTGGACTTCCTTTCGTCTCAACCCCCAGGTATCTTTCTTACTTTCAACAATGGCGTCTGGTCTCAGAAATTCTCAACGTGATAGGCTCGTGCATACACTAAACAGTCATCAATCTTCTGGCGCATTCCATAAAGATGTCGGGCAGGAGCTCAAGGCTCGACTTCATTATGCCACGAAGAAAGATTTTTTTGCTCATATCTTCCCCAACATTACTGAAGATGTTTTAAATAGCATCGAGAAACGCAATACAGTTCAGGAAACGCTCAGAGAATTAGAAAAACTGGCGAAAGATTCCAACACCCTCGAGAAATATTATTACCCTCATATCGTCGGCCTCGGAAATGACATTGTAAGCTCCCTCCGAAAGCGACATGACGGTAGTACAATGCACCTCGACTGGATCGACTGCTCTAATGATACACCATCCTCGTCTGAGGCCAAGGATGCACGAATTCGGACAGATGTAGGACTGGTCATTAGAAGCAAGGCCAGTCGTAAGCATCTTGCAAACATTGGGGAGGAGATGGTGCGATGCAAGGATGAGATTGATAATCTAGGAAAGCGTGATTCGGAGAACCGAACAGCTCTAGAAAATGAATATGTAAGTAAACTATCTTCTCCTAAAGTTACTGTGGCTGATCAACTGTAACTTTCAAAAGGGAGAACTCAGGACAAAATTCGTGAGAGGTGCTTGCTACATTCATCATTACTTTATGTTAACATTCCTCTGTAGAAAAAAGCCCGGCATCTTTTTTGGACTCCAATTTTTTGTTGTGTCGGAAATCAAGCGCAACAATGACGACAAAAGTGTGAATGATAGTCGGGTCCAAGTTGTGACCCACTGTCGGATGATTCTTCAAGAACAACCAGATCGGCTGTTTGTGATTTGCTTTACTCTATGTAAGAGACAGCTTAGGCTATTTCTTGTCGATCGGGCGGGTGTATTGGCAGCAGATGGTTTCAGTGACATATCACAATCTGAGGTACAGTTTTGTCTTTTCTCTAGGCACTGCCTTCAGCTAACCTCATTAACATAAGGGACGCCGTGACTTTCTCCATGTTTTGATGTTCTTGGCTCAAGGAGATGTTGAACATTTAGGATGGGACACCACCATAAAACTTTATAAGGCGCAGACACCGCCAGCACATCTGTCTAAACTTACTGAAAATGATTTTATACATTCTTATCAACGTGAATTTGAATGGACCTCTGACATCATCCGAACGGACCTTTGGGCTGTATCTATGCCATCATCTTCACCCTCTCGTGACAGAGAGTGGTATGTTTTGGCAGAGCTACTCAGTGGTGCAAGTATCTTTGCCATGTCCGGCAGAGCTGCTATGATTTGGAAAGCTGTAAAGCTTCATGACCCATCAGGAAAGGTATGTTGAATTTTACTGGTTTTTTTTTGCATATATACTCAGCCTTTGCGCTAGATCTACATACTGAAACAAAGTTGGAGAGTGATAGAAGACGAGACAAATCTCGAGTCTGGAAATATTGATATTCTTTCGACCGTCAACAACCACAGAAACATTCATGAAGGTCGCCTGTGGAAATTAGGTCTCCAAGATACTGAATTAGAAAGCTTCGAAGATGTCCGAATCGGAAATAAAAATGTCACCATCGCCTCTTACTGCCGCAAGGGGTTAGAGTACATTCCTCATCAAGTCCCAAGTTCCAGGCAGAGTGAAACGCATAGCGAAGGGAACGACAAATCTCGGCCGCTCGACCTGCCCACCCCAGACGACAGGCAGCATGATCAGTCTCCGATTCCAGTTCAGAATCGATCTCTCTCGCGCACATGTCTGCGGTCGCCAGGCATCCCAATTAGGATGTTTACAACCGTGGCTGAACTTCTCAAGTTCTTCAAAGATGCCATCCAATGTGAGTGTTTGTGTTGTATTATTATAGCAATGTACAATTCCACTGACTTCGACTTCAGAACACAAGGATCTGTACATGGCTGGAGTTCTCCATGGCGATGTCAGCCTAGGAAACCTCATTATCTGTCCAAAGTTTGACGAAAATACCAAGACCTACACCTGGGAGAACGCACAAGGGAAGCTCATCGATCTCGATCACGCAAAATACACACAAAAGTGGAAAACATTAACACCTAACGATACTTCTGCCAGTGGCTATAAAGAACTCTGGGAAGAGATGGCAAGAGCCTTGAGGTTTACCTTGGCGAAACAGAAACATTTTCAATATCTCGACATTAAATCTATGTCTGAAAAAGCCTATGCTCTGTATGATGATGTAGATGCATATGATTATGCTGCACTCCAAGCCAAAACACTCAGTCCGGCACTGGAATTGCGGGTATGTGCATCGGGGTATTTGATGTGTATAAATGAGCTGATCCTTGGTTGATTACCACGTTTCTAGTTGGACCTTGGAAGGAGACCGGATTTTGAGCCTAACTCTTTGGATAAAAGCGATTCGCACACTGTGAGTTTCTTTTAGTTTTACTCTGAAGTTGTAGGTTATCTGACGTTTCGTTATTACTAGGGGACATATCCTTTCATGAGCTGCGAGCTCTTGTCTCCGTCAACTGCCTACATTGAATTTCGTGACGGCAAGAAGCCTGTCGTTCATCATGCTGTTCATGATCTCGAATCATTTATGGCATGTTTATTGTACCTCATCATTACGAGGCAAGGCGGTGGTGGCATGCGACGGGAGGAATTAGACGACGCCAATCCCGAAGTTATTCAATGTGTTTTTGACCTTTTCACCGACAAGAACAGATCAAGCCTCTCCGGCAAGAAGAGAAGTCTTCTTGTTGACAGTGTTCGCAAGTCAATCGAAGATGTGGATGCGTTACCGTTACAGCATGTCCACCCCACATTTAAAAAGGTCAAATCCCTTGTATATAAGTGGGCCCAGGTCCTACACATTGCCTACTCCTACCGGCAAAGTTGGGAGTACCACTGTATCCACGACATCGTCCTCCATCTCATCGACAAGACTCTTCAAGATGTCGAGTCGGATCCGAATCCCCCACAATTCCGGGCTACGACCTCGCGATGGAATATCGACAGAAATTTTCGGCGTTCGCGGGCGAGCTTCAGGACACAGAGGCGTCGTTCATGCGCACGCCGGAGAAGAACGAACAGACGAAACATGGGTTGTCGCCGGAGAAGGACAAGGACAAGGAGCGGGTGAGGAGCTTTCGCGCGCCGGGGGCTAGTGCCAGTGGTTCGGGTGACGGTAAGGCCCAGAAGAAACGCAGAACGGATGCCTGAGACCTCAGGCTCTGCCAGGTCGTCGATCGAGTGATACCCCCAAGGCCGCCTGCACCCACATTACCCCACCGGACTCGTCCCTGTACCGGTACCCGTCTCTGTGGATCGAGTGGCCGCTGGCTCGTAAGTAGAATCGTCAACCGTCGCGAAGCTCGTTCTCATTTTTACGGTTGTACTCCGAGATCGTGTTCGGAATCCACCCACGCTGTTTGATTTATTCTACCATATGCTACTACCTGTTTTCGATGTTTTTGCATGTTGCTATCGCCGTACTGTTATTACTGATTGGTTAGGAAATTTGCAACAATACAATATATTGTCAATCGAATACTTGTGCTTAAGCTTAAGCATTTGATTACAGCCTGAACGGACTGAGTGCAAGGTCCATGAAAACTGCACGAAACCCACGAGCGCCGCATACATATATTACTTATTAACAGCAGACGACAGCCTCAAAAGCATAACTCAGCCCTTATAAAGGCCATGCATCGTTGATCAACAGCTTGCGATCAAGTAGAGGATTTTGTGAGAGGGCAGTAGTCTTAGCATCGGGTCAAATTGGCTACTCGTACTATCCGAATTTCAAGATATCGCGATACAAAGTTGAACGTATTTCTGATGACATAGGGTCGTCGTTGTCGTATGACCCCATGCATACCGCCGCCGAGCTCGGACAGCGGGTCTGAAGACGAGGAGGCGATCAAGGAGGAGGCGGAGCGCAATGCGGAGGAGGCGCTGACGCGCAAGTTGACGACGCTGCAAAAGATGATGACGGTGAACACGCTAGGGATCGTGGCCGGGGGGACACGGGCGAAGGACAAGGCCAAAGCGAAGAACCGTGGGCGGTCGGCACCCCTCTCGTCGCGCTCTGTCGGGAGCTCGAGGGTCGGCACGCTGTCGAGCAGAAGTCAGAGCATTTCGAGTGTGAGCTCTCCGCAGGGCTTGATACCGGATATGCCGTCGCCGTCGCCTGAGTCGCAGCCGCATTCGCCCATTCATAAGAATATATCGCATAAATCTTCGGGTCCTCCTGCCGTATCCTCGCGTAGTGCTTTAGGTCATATCCAGCACCAACAGGTGATACCTGAAATCTCAGAGTTTGTCTACCCCGATGAAGAAACTGACTGTGTGCTGACGGCCACTGCGTCTTTCCCATCGTCCCGGACGAGCTCGCCCGCCTTCTCCGCGCTCAGTCGGTCTTCGTACTACGCGACACAGCGGTCCAGCACATTCTGCAGTCGGTCAAACACACTTACAGTATCTTCGAGCCATTCGACGCCGCTCACGGATATATAGGGCCGCAGAATAGATCCGAAGAGGTTGGCATCCGCCCCGAACGATCTGATGTATTTCGAGAGCAGTTGGAGCTGCGGCGGGGAGGACTTTGTGTATGTTTTGGGGAGAGACACGAGGGCATTAAGCAAGACGTCGTCGTGTGGTAAAGAATGACTGAAATATCCATTCTTTTAGAAAACAAGGAGATTGCAGGCATTCAACGACTCACCTTAGCAACACTTCATAGCGGATAGTGCCATCTCTCCGACTAGTCAGGGCCGAGCACTTCCCATTCTTCAGAGGTGGCCGCAAAGGCGAACCGCGTCGTCTCCGCAGATCGATTGAAGGACTGACTGGGCGAACGTACGGTTTCAACGAATCGCGGTAAAAATTCAGAAGAACGACTTCTGAAGCTTTACCCTGAATTTCCGACGCTACCGCCTCCCGCTCTGGGTCTTGCGAGAGTTCTGCGAGAAAATCCTGTAATTCGAGAGCATATTCTACGTTATCTGCGTCTGCAGTAGATGGTGAAGGAGAACGGCGTATTGGAAAGAGTTATTCTGATGGATTTGTGAAGGTTGATGCTCAAATTATAACCAATCATGATCATAGTTGTTAGTCAAGAAACAAATTCCTTAATTGGATGTCAGAATTCATGAGTTGGCGTTACCTTCTCGGCTTCATATAATACTGTACCAACAACCTCGAACTCGAACTCTCCCCAGTGCCGTTGCATCGACAACTAACCACCTGGGCGCATCATCGTAAAACTAAATCGATCAAACAACCCACCCAACGACTCCCAAGGTGACTCTCGCACCCGCCTATGTCTTGACTGTCCAAGTAGATTGAATGGAAAACTTATGTATAGAAGTCATTAAAAGATTGTGTGTTCGCTCGTTCTCCGTTGGAAGAGGTTAGATCTGAAACTCTTGCTGCGAACCTGTCGTTTCTCTTTGGCTTACGATAATCTCTTCAACCAACCAGCCCAATCAACCAACCTTTCACTGAGATCGGTTCCAGTCCTTTTAACTTCTTCAGCCTCAACGTGTTCTCCAGACAATCTCACGAAACGCGAAACTGTCATATTCAGGCATCGAAGGCTGTCTTGCGCCTTGTGGACCTATTATACACTGTGTCTCCCCCAAAACGCGCAGGTTCTTTGAAAATCTCACAAGCAACGTGAATATTCAATTCGCGCATCATTCCTACAAACTCGGGTGTTACTATGTAAGTAGACTAGTATGTCCTATGTCCAGACAATCTGACCTTATTCATCAGTTTCACCTTAGAAAAAATAAATTGACGAAGCCGATGTCGTTTGAATGGGAAGACTCAATTTACCGTAAACACCTGTTCGATGAGGCGGATATGAGGGAAATCAATGAAATCTATGAAATGAGCGCTTGGATTCCGCCTCATGTTTGCAGCAGCCAACCCACAGCAAAGGACATGTTCAGAAACATCAAGCACATGTTGAAAACTCGACTCCATTTTGCCGAGAATAATGAATTTGTTTCCAAAATCTTTCCAGATGTTTCCGACGATGAGTTGGCTGATATTGGAACAAGCAAAGCAGTTGCCGAGATATTGAACGAACTGGAGAAAACTGCACAGGATCCAGATCTAGAAACAAAAGCGAAGCATTCCGCCCTTGCTATCATCAAACTCGGAAATGAAATATCAAAGTTCCTCGGAATATCTCAACGTGGCGGACTCGACACGGAGCAACATAATCGGAGTGTGGGCTGGGTCGACTGTGCTGACTTTATCCCTTCCCATTCAGACAGCAGCGCAGCCGATAGTCGAACTGATATAGGGCTGGTCATCGGAGACGAAGCGAATCACACTCATCTCAAACGCTTTGGCGATGAAATGGCGCAGCTTCAGAGTCAAATTCAGAAACAACCGAGCGCGTTCGCTGGAAAGCGGGGACGGGCGAGGAGTCGCCTGTTGAGAAAGAGATAGTAAGACGTTTATCATCTCCTAAAGTCTGTGTGGCTGATTGATGATGTCGTGCAGAAGACCCAGATCAAAGACAGATTTGTAAGGAATGCTCGCAGCATCCACTGATCGTTCGTACTGAATCGGCTCTCTAGAGAATGGCTCGAAATTTGTTCTGGGCTCAATTCTTGGCTGTAGCTGAAATCAGAGGCGATGATAACGACATAACCTTGCAAAGGAGTCAATTACAATTAGTGACCCAGTGCCTGACTATTCTTCAAGAACAACTGGATCGACTGTTTGTGATTGGATTTACTCTATGTAAGAGTACGCTTGGTCTGTTTCTCGTCGACCGGTCAGGTGTATTCACGACAGCGGAATACAGCGACATATCGACTCCAGAAGTAAGTGCTGTTGTCTCTAGTGAACATTGCCGTTAACCGAATACTTCATTTAGGGACGTTGCGAATTGATACATGCCATGGTCTCTTTGGCGCGAGGCAATCCAGAACATTTAGGGTGGGACACCACCATGAAAATCATTAATTCTCCCATTTACGATTCTTCAAACTTGTTTGAAATCAATGAGAATAATTTTGTCCAGTCTTATGAACGTGATTTCAATCAATGGGCCGCCGACTCTCCTGGTCAAGATATCTGGGCGATATCAATGCCATCTGCTTCATCATCTGATCATGGGCTTGACCGAGAATTGTATTTTTATTCGAACTACTCAGCCGCCCGAGTTCGTTTTCCTTCTCAGATCGAGGTGCGATGGCTTGGAAAGCTGTCAAGTTGGGCGACCGAAAGAGGAAGGTATGTCATGTGTACAGTGAAAACGTTATATGTATGCTCATGCCATCCTCCAGATATACATAATTAAACAGAGCTGGAGGGCAATAGAAGACGATACAAAGTTTGAGGGAGGAGAGAGAGTTGCCTCTCCAGATGGCACTACCAACGTCGATGCAAGCCAGGACATGGAAACGAAGAGCTCGAGCAGCAGCAGTAAATACGCCCAGCGGAACATCCACGAAGGTCGCATGTGGCAACTGGCCAATCAATCGCATGAAGTTGAATCCTTTGAAGATGTCCGAATAGGACAGCAGTTTGTGACCATTGCATCTTTCTGTCGCAAGGACGTGGCATACTTGCAAGACGATGCAATTGTACAACGTCCAGTTCAGAATCGAGTACTCTCGCGGACATCCTTGTGTTCTGCCGGAATTCCTATCAGTATGTTTGCGACGCTAACGGAGCTTCTCAGATTTTTCAAAGACGCCATTCAGCGTGAGTGTTTGTGTTATATTATCAATATTATCATAAATTGTACAATCTTTCTGACATTGACTTCAGAGCACAAGGAGCTGTACATGGCTGGAATTCTCCATGGCGATGTCAGCCTTGGAAACCTCATTATCTGTCCAAAGTTTGACGAGAACACCAAGACCTACACCTGGGAGAACGCACAAGGGAAGCTCATTGATCTTGATCACGCAAAACACACGCAAATTTCGGATACATTTACACGTAACCCAGTTTCCACAGGGTCTCCTGCAGTCAAAGATTTGTTTATGCAATTGACTCTGCTGGCTGCCGATGGCGAACTTTCAAATGTTGGGGAAGACATTATGACGCTATCTGCTTTTAGAGCCCTTGAAATCAGAAACTTCCAAGTCCAGAGCTATGCTAGAACATTTGCAACAGTGCTTGATCCAACAGTGTTGAAATTGAAGGTATGTACATTGGGTGCTTGACACAGAACTAAGCTGAGCTACACTTTTCTAGTTGGAGCTTGGCAGAAGGCCAAATTTTAAGAACAAGTCTTCGGATAAAAGGAATTCCCACACTGCGAGTTTCTTGTATTTTTACTCTGAAGTTGTAGGTTATCTGACACATCGTTACTAGGGGACATATCCTTTCATGAGCTGCGAGCTCTTGTCTCCGTCAACTGCCTACATTGAGTTTCGTGACGGCAAGAAGCCTGTCGTTCACCATGCTGTTCATGATCTCGAATCATTTATGGCATGTTTATTGTACCTTATCATTACGAGGCAAGGTGGTGGTGGCATGCGACGGGAGGAGTTAGACAATGCCAATTCTCAAGTTGTTCAATGGGTTTTAACCTTTTCACCGAAAAGAACCGAACCGCCCTTTCCAGCAACAAGAAAACTTTTCTAGTTAACAGTGTTCATAGGTCAATCGAACATGTGCAGTTACCGTTGCAGCATGTCCACCCCACATTTGAAAAGGTTAAACCCCTTGTTTATCAGTGGGCCCAGGTCCTCCACATTGCGTACTCCCACAGGCAAAGTTGGGAGTACCACTGTACCCACGACATTGTCCTCCATCTCATCGACAAGACTCTTCAAGATGTCGAGTCGGATCCGAATCCCCCACAATTCCGGGCTACGACACCGCGATGGAATATCGACAGAAATTTTCGGCGTTCACGGGCGAGGTTCAGGACACAGAGGCGTCGTTTATGCGCACGCCGGAGAAGAACGAACGGACGAAACATGGATTGTCGCCGGAGAAGGACAAGGAGGCGGAACGTGCGAGGAGCTTTCGCGCGCCGGGGGCTAGTGCAAGTGCAAGTGCAAGTGGTTCGGGTGACGGTAAGGCCCAGAAGAAACGCAGGACGGATGCCTGAGACCTCAAGGCCTCAGGCTCTGCTAGGTCGTCGATCGAGTGGTACCCCAAGGCCACCCGCATCCATATTACCCCATCGGACTCGTTCCTGTACCCGTACCCGTCACTGTGAATCGAGTGGCCGCTGGCTCGTAAGTAGAATCGTCGACCGTCGCGAAGCTCGTTCTCATTTTTATGGGTGTACTTCGAGATCGTGTTCGGAATCCACCCATATTGTTTGATTTATTCTACCATATGCTACTACCTGTTTTCGATGTTTTTGCATGTTGCTATCGCCGTACTGTTACTGGTTAGGGAATTTACAACAATACAATATAGATGTGGTCACTCGAATACTTGTGCTTAAGCTTAAGCATTTGATTACAGCCTGAACGGACTGAGTGCAAGGTCCATGAAAACTGTACGAAAACCACAAGCGCCGCATACATATATTCCTTATTTGGTCCGACATGTTGGGCGTTGGACTTCCCCCTTGACTGCGACCGTCACACTGGCTGCTGCCCTGTAATTCGGTAGAGAATCATCCCGCTCTGTGCTGAATTATTACTTACTTATTGCGAAGCAGGTCATATCGTACTATGGCAAATCTCAGTCGCGCTGCAAAATCTGGGAGAGACTGGACGCAGGCCGAGCTCGACGCGTACAACATCACCGTCATTTCCCAAGATGCATTGACGTTCTTTGGTGTGCCCAGCCTCCCGGAACCCCACGTTGATCAGGAGCTTTTGGCCAATGAAAGGGCAGCCGACATGGCTGATGATAGGAACGCCGAGCTGATAAACCTACTGGAGCTCGCGATGGTTCCATCGTCCGAGGACTCTGCCGTCGTTGATTTCGCTGTCGCGCTCTTCAGGACGCTCAGTTATGCGAGGCGGCATCGCGTTGCTCGTACTCGTAAGGACATTCCTTTGCTCATATGCGGGGAATGGAGGCATACTAAGACGGATGTCTGTCTCATCGACCGTGAAGAAAACGACATCATGTTGCTGCTTCAGGAGGACAAACGTTTTAGTCTAGGCGAAATTTCCGCCATTGACGCAGAACCGCAGCTGATCGCCGAGAGTATTGCAGCTTTCTCTTACAACAATCGCCTTCGAGTAAATGCTGGTTTACCTGAACATCAATGCAGGGTGCTCACCCTTTGAGTTTGATTCATGTTATTGTTCGCTGATGTCAATTGGGAGCAGGTTATTCCCGGCATTGTCATGATCGGAACAGCCCCGATTTTCTACAAAACTGAAGTCACTGCTGAACTTGACTACAGCATCCGCCATGGGCTCTACCCTGCGAACGCGACAGTGGTATCCAAGCACCAGCCCACTGTACCGAGGCCAAATCTTCGTTGGAGCGAAGGAATGAAACCTTTGGATTCCAGGTCACATATTATGAGGTGTTATGAAGCGTTCAAGCCCATCATTGGAATTTAGGCTTCTAAGATAACTTCATTTGGGACATTAATCCAATCGCTCCTTGTAATATGAACCATATCCGTACTTGTAACATTAGCTTCTTGTAACGTCAATAGATTTGCACATTATTCAGTTCACAGCCACCGGACGCTCAAAATTCTGGTTCAAATATGGTCTAGATATACTGTAGTATACGCTACAACTCTACTGTACAATATTGGTCCCATTTGACCGCGCTGTGGTAAGATATAGGTTGCGAAATCGAATGTTCTCTTTAACAGTGCTTATGATAATAATGTTAAATGTAGGTCACGCTACATACTCGTCGTTGGAGCACTCTTCTTCGACTTTCACTCCGAGTCGTCCAGGCAGTGCACAACTCTCAACAACCAACTACGCTAAGTAAGTAATGCCAGAGTCTAAGAAATCTACGAACCCCGGCTCCGACTCCGGGAGAGTCTACCACACGGCATGCACGGGCGCGGCACTGGCCACGGCGCAGGCGCACGAGCGGGAGGAGGACATCACGCTTTTCGGGAGCTGCTTTTGCCCGTTTGTGCAGAGGGTGTGGGTCGCGTTTGAGGTGCTTGGTGGCCCTTACAAGGTTTGTTTGTTGTGTTTGTGTGGAACTGCAGTCATTCAACATTCAGTGTGATCGACTTCTGATCGCCGAACTCGGACAGCGAGTATGAAGACGAGGAGGCGATCAAGGAGGAGGCGCTGACGCGCAAGTTGGCGGCGCTGCAAAAGATGATGACGGTGAACACGCTTGGGCTCGTGGCCGGGGGACACGGGCAAAGGATAAGGCCAAAGCGAAGAACCGTGGGCGGTCGACGCCCCTCTCGCCGCGCTCTGTCAGGAGTTCCAGGGTTGACACGCTGTCGAGCGGAAGCCAGAGCATTTCGAGTGCGAACTCTCCGCAAGGCTCGATACTGGATATGCCGTCGCCGTCGTCTGAGTCGCAGCCGCATTCGCCCATTCATAAGAATATATCGCATAAATCTTCCAGTCCTCCTGCTGTATCCTCGCGTAGTGCTTGAGGTCATATCGCGGTCCAGCACATTCTGCAGTCCGTCAAACACACATACGGTATATTCGAGCCATTCGACGCCGCTCACGGATATATAGGTCCGCAGAATAGACCCGAAGAGGTTGGCATCCGCCCCGAACGATCTGATGTATTTCGAAAGCAGTTGGAGCTGCGGCAGGGAGGACTTTGGGTATGTTTCGGGGAGAGACACGAGGGCTTTGAGCAAGACGTCGCCGTGTGGTGAAGAGAGAATGAAATATCCATTCTTTTAGAAAACAAGGAGATTGCAGGCATTCAACGACTCACCTCAGCAACACTTCATAGCGGATGGTGCCATTTCTCCGGCTGGTCGAGGCCGAGCACTTCCCATTCTTCAGAGGTGGCCGCGAAAGGCGAATTGCGTCGTCTCTGTAGATCGAGTGAAGGACTGCGTGGGCAAACGCCCGGTTTCGACAAATCGCGGTAAAAAATCTGAAGAACGACTTCTGAAGCTTTACCCTGGATTTCCGACGCTATCGCCTCCCGCTCTGGGTCTTGCGAGAGTTCTGCAAGAAAATCGAGAGCACATTCTGTGTTATCTGCGTCTGCAGTAGATGATGAAGGAGAACGGCGTATTGGAAAGAGTTGGAAAGAGTTATTCTGATGGATTTGTGAAGGTTGATGCTTAAATTATAACCAATCATGATCATAGTTGTTAGTCAAGAAACAAATTCCTTAATTAGATGTCAGAATTCATGAGTTGCCATTAGCCATTACCTTCTCGGCTTCATATAATACCAACAACCTCGAACTCGAACTCTCCCCAGTGCTGTTGCACCGACGACTAACCACCTGAGCGCATCATCGTTCAGCTAAATCGATCAGACAACCCACCAAACGACTCCCAAGGTGACTCTCGCACCCGCCTATGTCTTGACTGTCCAAGTAGATTGAATGGAAAACTTATGTATAGAAGTCATTAAAAGATTGTGTGTTGTTGTTTCTCTTTTGGCTTACGATAATCTCTTCAACCAATCAGTCCAATCAACCAACCTTCCATTGAGACCGGTTCCAGTCCGTTTATCGTGATTCGTCTTCAGCCTCAACGTGTTCTCCGGACAATCTCACGAAACGCGAAACTGTCATATTCAGGCATCGAAGGCTGTCTTGCGCCTTGTGGATCTATTATATACTGTGTCTCCCCCAAAAAGCGCAGGTTCTTTGAAAATCTCACAAGCAACGTGAATATTCAAATCGCGCATCATTCCTACAGACTCGGGTGTTACTATGTAAGTAGACTGGTATATCCTATGTCCAAACAATCTGACCTTATTCTTCAGTTTCACCTTAGAAAAAATAAACCGACGAAGCCGATGTCGTTTGAATGGGAAGACTCAATTTACCGTAAACACCTGTTCGATGAGGCGGATATGAGGGAAATCAATGAAATCTATGAAATGAGCGCTTGGATTCCGCCTCATGTTTGCAGCAGCCAACCCACAGCAAAGGACATGTTCAGAAACATCAAGCACATGTTGAAAACTCGACTCCATTTTGCCGAGAATAATGAATTTGTTTCCAAAATCTTTCCAGATGTTTCCGACGATGAGTTGGCTGATATTGGAACAAGCAAAACAGTTACCGAGATATTGAACGAACTGGAGAAAACTACACAGGATCTAGATCTAGAAACAAAAGCGAAGCATTCCGCCCTTGCCATCATCAAACTCGGAAATGAAATATCAAAGTTCCTCGGAGTATCTCAACATGACGGACTCGACACGCAGCAAAATAATCGGAGTGTGGGCTGGGTCGACTGTGCTGACTTTATCCCTTCCCATTCAGACAGCAGCGCAGCCGATAATCGAGCTGATATAGGGTTGGTCATCGGAGACGAGGCGAATCACACTCATCTCAAACGCTTTGGGGATGAAATGGCGCAGCTTCAGAGTCAATTTCAGAAACAACCGAGCACATTCACTGGAAAGCAGGGAACAGGCGAGGAGTCGCCTGTTGAGAAAGAGCTAGTAAGACGTTTATCATCTCCTAAAGTCTGTGTGGCTGATTGATGATGTCGTGCAGAAGCCCCAGATCAAAGACAGATTTGTAAGGAACGTTCGCAGCATCCACTGTTCGTTCGTACTGAATCGGCTCTCTAGAGAATGGCTCGAAATTTGTTCTGGGCTCAATTCTGGGCTGTAGCTGAAATCAGAGGTGATGATAACGACATAACCTTGCAAAGGAGTCAATTACAATTAGTGACCCAGTGCCTGACTATCCTTCAAGAACAACTGGATCGACTGTTTGTGATTGGATTTACTCTATGTAAGAGTACGCTTGGTCTGTTTCTCGTCGACCGGTCAGGTGTATTCACGACAGCGGAATACAGCGACATATCGACTCCAGAAGTAAGTGCTGTTATCTCTGGTGAACATTGTCGTTAATCGAATACATCATTTAGGGACGTTGCGAATTGCTACATGCCATGGTCTCTTTGGCGCGAGGCAATCCAGAACATTTAGGGTGGGACACCACCATGAAAATCATTAATTCTCCCATTTACGATTCTTCAAACTTGTTTGAAATCAATGAGAATAATTTTGTCCAGTCTTATGAACGTGATTTCAATCAATGGGCCGCCAGCTCTCCCGGTCAAGATATCTGGGCGGTATCAATGCCATCTGCTTCATCATCTGATCATGGGCTTGACCGAGAATTGTATTTTTATTCGAACTACTCAGCCGCCCGAGTTCGTTTTCCTTCTCGGATCGAGGTGCGATGGCCTGGAAAGCTGTCAAGTTGGGCGACCGAAAGAGGAAGGTATGTCATATGTACAGTGAAAATGTTATATGTATGCTCATGCATTCCTCCAGATATACATCATTAAACAGAGCTGGAGGGCAATAGAAGACGATACAAAGTTTGATGGAGGAGAGGGAGTTACTTCTGCAGATGGCAGTACCGACGTCGATGCAAGCCAGGACATGGAAACGAAGAGCTCGAGCAGCAGCAGCGAATACGCCCAACGGAACATCCACGAAGGCCGTATGTGGCAACTGGCCAATCAATCGCATGAAGTTGAATCCTTTGAAGATGTCCGAATAGGACAGCAGTTTGTGACCATTGCATCTTTCTGTCGCAAGGACGTGGCATACTTGCAAGGCAATGTAATTGTACAACGTCCTATTCAGAATCGAGTACTGTCACGGACATCGTTGTGTTCTGCCGGAATTCCTATCAGTATGTTTGCGACGCTAACGGAGCTTCTCAGATTTTTCAAAGACGCCATCCAACGTGAGTGTTTGTGTTGTATTATCATAGCAATGTACAATTCCACTGACTTCGACTTTAGAACACAAGGATCTGTACATGGCTGGAGTTCTCCATGGCGATGTCAGCCTTGGGAACCTCATTATCTGTCCAAAGTTTGACGAGAACACCAAGACCTACACCTGGGAAAACGCACAAGGGAAGCTCATCGATCTCGATCACGCAAAATATACACAAAAGTGGAAAACATTGACACCTAACGATACTTCTGCCAGTGGGTATAAAGAACGCTTGGAAAGGATGGCAAGAGCCTTGAAGTTTATCTTGGCGAAACAGAAACATTTTCAATATCTCGACATTGAATCTATGTCTGAGAAAGCCTATGCTCTGTATGACGATCTAGATGCGTATGAGTATGCTATACTTCAGGCCAAAACACTCAGTCCGGCACTGGAATTGCAGGTATGTGCATCGGGGTATTTGACGTGTGTAAATGAGCTGATCCTTGGTTGATTACCACCTTTCTAGTTGGATCTTGGAAGGAGACCGGATTTTGAGCCTAACTCTTTGGATAAAAGCGATTCGCATACTGTGAGTTTCTTTTAGTTTTACTCTGAAGATGTAGGTCATCTGACATTTAGTTATTACTAGGGGACATATCCTTTTATGAGCTGTGAGCTCTTGTCTCCGTCGACTGCCTACATCGAGTTTCGTGACGGCAAGAAGCCTGTCGTTCACCATGCTGTTCATGATCTCGAATCATTTATGGCATGTTTATTGTACCTTATCATTACGAGGCAAGGTGGTGGTGGCATGCGACGGGAGGAGTTAGACGATGCCAATTCTCAAGTTGTTCCATGGGTTTTAACCTTTTCACTGAAAAGAACCGAACAGCCCTTTCCAGCAACAAGAGAACTTTTCTAGTTAACAGTGTTCACAGGTCAATCGAACATGTGCAGTTACCGTTGCAGCATGTCCACCCCACATTTGAAAAGGTTAAATCCCTTGTTTATCAGTGGGCCCAGGTCCTCCACATTGCGTACTCCTACCAGCAAAGTTGGGAGTACCATTGTATCCACGACATCGTCCTCCATCTCATCGACAAGACTCTTCAAGATGTCGAGTCGGATCCGAATCCCCCAAAATTCCGGGCTACAACCTCGCGATGGAATATCGACAGAAATTTTCAGTGTTCGCGGGCGAGCTCCAGGACACGGAGGCGTCGTTTATGCGCACGCCGGAGAAGAACGACCGGACGAAACATGGGTTGTCGCCGGAGAAGGACAAGGAGGCGGAACGTGCGAGGAGCTTTCGCGCGCCGGGGGCCAGTGCCAGTGCCAGTGCCAGTGCCAGTGCAAGTGGTTCGGGTGACGGTAAGGCCCAGAAGACACGCAGGACGGATGCCTGAGACCTCAGGCTCTGCCAGGTCGTCGATCGAGTGGTACCCCAAGGCCACCCGCATCCACATTACCCCATCGCACTCGTCCCTGTACCCGTACCCGTCTCTGTGGATCGAGTGGCCGCTGGCTCGTAAGTAGAATCGTCGACCGTCGCGAAGCTCGTTCTCATTTTTACGGGTGTACTCCGAGATCGTGTTCGGAGTCCACCCATGCTGTTTGATTTATTCCGCCATATACTACTACCTGTTTTCGCTGTTTTTTGCATGTTGCTATCGCCGTACTGTTATTGCTGGTTAGGAAATTTACAACAATACAATATAGATGTTGTCAATTGAATACTTTGGCTTAAGCTTAAGCCTGTTGGCACCCGACTACAGCCTGAACGGACTGAGTGCAAGGTCCATGAAAATTGTATGCAAGCCACAAGCGCCGCATACATATACACTATTTCCTATTCGTCCAGATTGGAGCACTCTTCTTCTAACTTTCTAGCAGTGTACACCGGCTCCCGACCAGAACATGGCACAAAAGGACCTCTAATCGGAGACATACCGTTATCTTGAATATCTTAAATACCAGAAGAATGAGCCTTCCCTCGTTTTTCGCAAGATGATTTCGTTTGACTTTCAAGTTCGGACGCAGCTATAACTCACAACTTGTCGACGACTCGAATGACGAACTTGAAGGGCACTAAACAAGCCAGCCCGGGTATGCGTAGATTATTTGAGTTCTGTGTTATTTCTGCTCAAGCTTCAAAAGCCTGGTAGAGCGGGTGCAAAGGTGCGAGCCCAAGTCACGAGCGCATCCCTAATACTTATGATAATGTTAGGTGTAGGTCGCGCGACATACTCGTCATTGGAGCACGCTTCTTTGACTTTCGCTCCGAGTCGTCCAGGCAGCGCACAACTCTCAACAACTAACGACACCAAGTAAGTAATGCCCGAGTCCAAGAAATCTACAGACCCAGACCCCGGCTCCGACTCCGGGAGGGTCTACCACACGGCGTGCACGGGCGCGGCACTGGCGACGGCGCAGGCGCACGAGCGGGAGGAGGACATCACGCTTTTCGGGAGCTGCTTTTGCCCGTTTGTGCAGCGGGTGTGGGTCGCGTTTGAGGTGCTGGGTGTCCCTTACAAGGTTTGTTTGTTGTGTTGATTCAGAATTGCAATCATTCGCTTAGTGCGATTGACTTCTGATCGTGTGTCTCTTATCAACAGTATTGTAAGTGGATTTGATTGTTTGCAGTGTGGGGATTGGGATTGGGATTGGCTTATGTATTACCGATACATTATGATTTAGATGAGGTGGATCCGTACAAGAAACCTAAAGAATTACTCGAGGTCTCGCCGAAAGGCCTTGTGCCCGGGTTGAGGTTCAATCGATATCATCCCCCGCGATCGCTCAACGAGAGTACGGTTATCTTGGAGTTCTTGGAAGAGTGAGCCTTCTTCCCTTGTTTTTGAAAGATTCATTGCGACATGGCCGTCCAGTCTGGCAGCTACGACGACGAAGCGCAGTATCTTGCCTCCTGTGACCAACCCTTGTGCGTAGATAATTTATTTGATGCCAATCTTGTGATACGATACGAGAGCTATCCATGCAGACGCTCGTGGGTTGGTGCGCCTCCAGGCCGACCACGTCAATCGCAGTCTTGTGCCAGCGTTCTACAGATATCTGCAGGCGCAAGACGAGGGCAAGCAGATGGAGGCGGGCAGAGAGTTTCATGCGAGCCTAGAAGGGCTGGTCAAGCTCCTTGAACGCGCGGAGCGCGAAATCGCATTGGGCCCCGACGCTGCGGGGGTTTCGGGCGAGGGAGAGACCAGAATGCTTCGCAAGGGACTCGGCCTGTGGGTGCCCGGCGAAACTGAGCTCGGATGGGTGGACGTTGTAGCAGGACCGTGTAAGAAAAGTCTTTCTTTTATTTTAAAGCGGATCCTTTGTCTGATCATGGTGGTGATGTAGGGTTATTCAGAGCCAAGGTCGTGCTGCCGCATTATCGAGGATTCCGGTTGCCGGAAGGTGAAAGGTTTAATGCGTGGTTGATGCGGCTGTTTGAGCATCCTGCGTTCAAAGCGACGTGCAGCACCGAGCAGCTGTATCTGGATAGCTATGAGAGGTCCGTGGCGGAGTGGCCGCTATTTTTGCTGTTTTCGCATAGCTGGCCTATTAATAATTTTGGACAAACAGATATGCATTCAACAGACCGAACACGAGCATGGTCGCGACTGCTATCAATGAGGGGAGAGCATTGCCGTGATATGTAGCAGTAGTGTATAGTATGTCGAACAAAGAGATAAAGAGAAGCGACGGTGATTTTGAAGGACCTTGAGTGATCCACGTGCATCGGAAGTTGGCGGGACTTTATGGTGTGATTTCAAGACAGCCTTTGTTCTTCCCTCCACCTCGGTTTGTCCCACCGAGCGCAGCTAGGATTAAATTTGAAAGGACTGCACATTACCAATCTGGATTACAGAGTTATTAATCTATCTTACGATTTGCAACGGACGACATACAAACCGAGCAGCTTGACCGGCAGCTCTACGGCCCACCTCCACACGATACATACGCAAGACAACAGTTTGGCATATCACAGGCTTCTTTTTTCTCCCTCTACACCCACTCCTCCTGTTCCACCGCCACACATCCTGTCATAACGCAGTGGATTATACCACTCCCACACTCTCCTTCACATAATGCCTGAATACGTTTACGCCCTGCATGATTTCCTGCCCGAGCACGAGGATGAGGTCACCTTTCATGCCGGCGAGCGCATAGAAGTCGTCGAGAAGGACGACCTCTACGGAGACGGCTGGTGGCAGGTAAGAATTTGACCGTGATCTACCACTGACTGAATCCCGCTTACGAATTATGCTAGGGTCGCAATCTGCTTGGGAAAGTCGGGCTGTTCCCAGTGAGCTACACCGCACCTGTCCCTCCTACCGCCTCCACGCTCGCCCAGTCTGCGCCCTCCTCGTCGGCGAATGCGACGGAAGATTCTACCACGGGTACGACCCCGAGCAAGACGGTGCTACAGCCCCTCCATGAAGAACCAGAGTCCGAATCGCCCCCGGCACCCGATATCGCCTCCCCGTGCCCAAACAGCCCCCGCCAAGTTCCTCAACGGGGACGGCTACGAGAGCGACTTGGGGACCGGGGACGACGCATCGCTCCACCTCTCCTCGATGCGCGATGGCGAGGTGATGAAGGCCACGATGACGGACGTGCAGAAGGCCATCGAGCAGCTCGGCCGCGGGGCTGCCGGCGGCGAGGACGGGGACGGTGCGCGGAGCTTCAGCTTCGCGAGCACGCGGGACGGCGCGGACACGGAGACGGATGAGACGGATTTCGATCTGAGCGACGTCGACGGGGCGGCTGGTGGGGCCCAGAGCGGGGAGGATTGGCATCGGAATGCGCGGGCGAAGTTGGCGGCGAAGGCGAGGAGGGCGGTCGCGGAGGCCGAGAAGCTCGAGGCCATGCTCGCGAGCAACGATCCGTCTGGTCCACGGAGGGCACTCGTACCCCCGATCGAGGTCGAGCTGAGCGATGAGAGCGAGGACGAGGGCGATTTCACACGGTCGAGCAAGTTCCAACGAGACCACCCGTATATCTTGGAGGAGGACGAGAATGACGAGGCGGGCTCGGAGCGGTCGCATAAGAAAGAGCAGTCGTCGACGGCGACACAGCGCTCGTCGACCATTGAGGACCACAATATCATCGCGCCGCCCAGGGACGAGACGGATGTGCCGACGGCGACGGCCGCGCAGCTCTCCTTCCCCGTGTTCTCGCCTCCGCCGCCTGTGCAACAGCAGGCTAATGAATCGACGACGACGACGAATGCTGAGAGGCCTGTATCGCCGCCGAAGAGAAACTCATACCCATCGCCTACCCCTCCGCCACTCGTTATGCCTGTACCATCCGCCGTCGGCACAGACCAGAATCAGAACCAGAATCAGAAGCGAAACAGTGTTCCTGCGAGAGAAGCGCCCCTTATGGACGGGCTGCCGTCGCCTGCGCTGTCGTCTTTCCCTACTACTGTTGCTGTGCTGACGAACACGAACACGAATTCGAATTCGAAGCATAATAGCATTGTTTCGTCGTCTTCGGCGCCACAGATGACCGGGTTGGCCGCAGCGCCTCCTGTGCAAGACCAGCAGCACCAGCACCAGCAACAACAACAACAGCACCAGCACCAGCACCAGCAGAACGACTCCCCGTCTTCGGAGCTCAAGAAGACGCATCCGACGGAGTGGTCTGTCGAGCAGGTCGTCGAGTGGCTGAAGAGCAGAGGGTTCGATCAAGATGTGTGTGAGAAGTTTATAGGTTCGTTTTACTTTTTATTTGCATTGTGCTTTACTGACGATTTGCGAAATTATCTTTGCTTTACCTTACTTTCCTTTCCTTCCTCTCTTCTCCTTCCTTCGACATGGAACCCCAATAATACGAACACATACACACGAACAACACACAGAACAAGAAATCACGGGCGACGTGCTCCTCGAGCTCACCGTCGAGCTGCTCAAGACCGAGATCGGGATCATGGCGTTCGGGAAGCGCGTGCGCATCGCGAACGCCATCGCGGACCTGCGCCGCCCGCCCTCGATCGAGTACTCGGACCACCTGCTCGCGTCGGAGCAGGCGTCGCCGATGCACATGCACATGCACGTGTCGCAGCCGCACTCACGGACGCAGAGCCAGAGCCATAGCCATCGGTCGTTCCCTGGTACTGGTACTGGTAATGGGAACATGAATGTCAGCTCGGGGCCGGTGGGGTATGCGTATGCGCAGAGCCAGCAGAGCTCGCTGGGCAGTCCGTTGGGGTATCACTTCGCGGGGAATGCGAATGGGGGCGCGAATGGCAATGGGTATGGGAATGGGTATGCGCCTGCGCCTGGGCAGGGCTATGGCAGCCAGTTTGAGGCTGTGCAGGAGAGCCCGGGTCCTGTGGGCATTGCTATTGGGAGCGTGGCTGCAGCTGCTGCCGCTGGAGTGGGGCTGGGCATTGGGCTGTCGAGTGCTAATTCGTCGCCGGTATGTGTTTTTTTTCTTTCTAGTATTTTATTATTATGTGTGTGTGTGTATCTTTCTTGCTAACTTGCGGTATGTTCTTGTAGATACGCCCGACGCTTTTGGGCCCGTCGCCGAGCGATAGCGCTCTGAAGGACTCTGCTGCAAAGTCGTCGCTTACAGTGCCGAAAGCTGAGGACGATGATCGTGGGCATATGAGCGATGTAAGTCTGTTCTATTCTAATTCTATTTTGCCATTTTTCCGTCTTTTACTTGAATTGGAACTAATATAAATTTGATTTGTTCTTCTTTGAAATAGAGCGAAATTCCAGCGGCGAACACGTCGATGCGCCGTCGGTTGTTTGGAAGGTCGCAGGACTCGACAGTGTCTGTTCTGAACGCGGCGCGGCAGGGCTCGCCCCTGCCTTCTCCTAGTCGTCGGGACACGCCTGATAAGGAGATGAGAGATAAGGACAGTTTGAGGAGCAGCAGCAAGGAGGGCAAAGAGAAGGAGAAGGAGAGCAAAGAAGGCAAAGAGAAGGAGAAGGAGAATGGGAAGGAGAAGGATTCACTGAGTCGGGATTCTGCGAGCATTGGCAGTGGACGCCATGCGCGCGCGAAGAAGAGTGTCGATGGTGCGGTCAAGCATGATAGGTTGAGTATCTTTGGAGGGACGTTTGCCGGGACGTTGGGCAAGAGCCGGAAACCGCCCCCTAGGTATGTTTCTTACGCATTTTTTTCGAGAGGGAGAGTTGTGCTTGAATGCCTTTTTGTTTTTGTTTTTGTTTTAGTGCGACCGAAGAACCGTCGGAGAAATCGAGCAAGTTCACGCTTCCCAGACTCCATGGGACAAGTCTGCGCAAGGCCTCTTCTACGTCGCAACGCCCCTCCACGCCGAATCAGTCGCCGAAAGATCTCCTGCACCAGGACTCACCCAAGAACTCGGACAAGGACAAGGACAACTCGAGCTCGAACCAGAGCCAGAGTCTGAACCTGAAGAACGCGAACATGCTGAGGAAGCGCACGACGTCGACGCAGTCGTACAGTCCTGTTGTGGCGACGCATGCGGGGGCTGCTGCTGCTGCTGTGGGTGAGGGTGCGGGTGCAGGGACGGAGGAGACAGTGAATGGTGTTTCGGGCCCGATCAAGCAGGGTCAGAATATTTTGGACCAGATTGGAGAGCCGGACCATATTGGGTGGATGAGGAAGAAGGGCGATAGGTATAATTCGTGGAAGTTGAGGTATTTCATTTTGAAAGGGCCGCACCTTTATTGGTTGAGGAGTAATAGCAAGACTGTGAGTTTTTCTTTTTCTTCTGGTGACCATTTGGGTGGTTGCTTATGTTGGCTGTTTCCTTTTTCTAGGAAACGAGAATCAAGGGTTATATTCACATTGTTGGGTATAAGGTTACTGTGGATGAGAATGTGGATCCTGGCCGATATGGATTCCGCATTGATCACGATCACGACAAGACACATTTCTTCAGTTCGGAAGAGAAGACTATTGTTAGGGATTGGATGAAGGCGATTATGAAGGCTACCATCGGGCGGGATTATACCAGTGCGTTTTTACTCGATGCCCTTTCTGTGACGATCATTCTGTGCTCATCACGCCTCTTTCCTTTTTCAGAACCTGTTGTTTCATCTTGCAATATTCCTACCATCCCGCTGGTCGTGGCACAAGCTATGAACCCTGCTCCTCGCCCACCATCGCCCTCCGCGCGTGACGCGACGCAGAAAGCATTGCGTCGGGAATATCCTGATCAGCTATCCAGCAGGGACGCAAGGGTGCTCATGGGTCTTCCTGGAAGCGATGCCAAAGAGGAGCGGGCGCGGTTGGATTCGTTCTTCAGCGATGATGCTATGGCCTCGAATGGAAATGCTGCGAATGACATGCCGCCTACGCCTAAGAGGGCTGCTGCTCCTCCACGACCATCACGAGAAATGCGACGATCGGCTTCCCAGAGGGCACCGGTGAGTTTCTTTTCATTCCAAGAAATTCTCTTGGCGGTGCACTTTCTTTTTTTTTTTGTTTGCTTATGCGGAATGTGCTTGATAGACTACTGCTGCCGAAGACATTTTGATTGAATGGGCCAACTCGCATCTGCCTGAAGGCCTGCAAATCACCGATCCCACAGGCCCGCTATGCGGTGGCCTCGCCCTCCTCCGTCTCGCCGAATCGATCAAAGGCCGTCCGTCCTCGCCACCTGTCCCTGACTCTGCGTTCCCAGCGGGTGCCAGCGATGACAAGCTTGATGGTCTTTTCAGACTGTTTGATTTCTTGTTGGACAATGACGTGAAGATGGGAAGTGTGAGCATAAATGATGTGCGACAGGGCAAGCGGGACAAGATTGTGCAGCTGCTGAGGGCGTTGAAGGCCTGGGAGGATAAGCGGAGGGCGTTGGCCAATACGATTGCGAAAGGGTCGATGCAGGCTGGTGCTGGGTTCATGGTGCCCGTTCTATCATAGAAAGTGGTGCTTCGTTTTGGCTTTTTCTTTTTCGTCATCTTGTTTTTCTTCTCGTTGCCTTTATCGTTAGTTACGACGTCCCTCCCACATGTTGCATTTGTGCTGTTGAAGTTTCACTACTGTTTTTTTTTTTGGACTCCTGCGCCTTTACTATTTTCCTTTTGACTTGATTCGACTCTCCTTTTCTCTTGACTTGCCTTTCTTCATATATCACTATGATGTTTTCTTTGTCCATCTACCAGGATTCGCATCTTGATTTTTTTTTTATAGCTTAACTAGGGCTCCTTTCACTCCCTCGTGTTTTACTTTTTTAAATTTGTGCATTACATTATACTTATTGTTTCAGTTCATTCCTTTGGACCTTTGGAAGTTGTTGAGTCGTTGTCATTTGGCACCTGCCTGATTGGATTATATTCGTGATCGGTTCGGTGCACTCGTGGAAATTTTTAATCGACGCGTTTTGTATTTCTGAGTCAATTGAAAGCTTTGACCGCGATAGACGCCCAGATAAGAAGACACTTTAAAAAAGATGGCATGGCGATTCCCACAGCAAACCTCATTCTTACCAACTTGCACCTGAACCTCCAACATGTCTGTCGAGATCGAGACGCCCGCGTCGGTTCCTCGGCAAAACGACCCTGCGCTACAGACGACGGCGGCGACGAATTTGGTTAACCCTGTTGATGGGCCTATTATAAGGTTCCCTCCATTCCCGCAGGCTCCAGAGGGCGTGCAGATCATGCCTTTCAAGGACTTTGAAGAAGGAGGGATCTGCATGGATCCTGGTCCGAACGACGCTGAGGTCGACACTTTTGGGGTGCCTACTGTGCCACTCCGCCCGCAACACTCGACGGACGTGTGCAAGACGAACACGAAGAGGAAACGCCGTGCGGAGGAGATGCAGGCGCGTAAGAAGGGAGGCCTGGGGGCGAAGAAGCTGCTGTGGTGGGAGGAGTGGCAGGAGAGGGAAGTCGCGAGAGTGTCTGTTGGATTTGATAGGTGAGATATCTCTGGGCTTTGTGCTGCGTCTTTGTGGCGTCTTTGTGGCGTTTTGAGGTGGCTCCGTTTACTGATGAGAACGCTTTCCATTGGCGAATCTTCTTTTAGCCATTCGACGCGTTTCGAGAGGATACATGCCGCTGCTGCTGATTTCACGAGTGGTCGATCATGGCCCCTTGATTTTGTGTCTGAGTCGGGTCCGCGGTTCATCTGGGAGAAGGTGTGTGCTGTCACTATATCTTTGTGCAGATCAGTGCGCTCATGGCAAGCAACAGTTCCAACGTTATATCGGCGTGTCTGATGGCTCTCCTGCGCCGTCAGGCAAAAAGAGTAAAGTTTTCAAAGAGCAAGCCGCCGCGGAACAAGAAGAGGAAGAAATGTCGGATGTCGAAGATCCTGATGAGGAAACGCCTGAAGATCCCATGGCCGGAATCGTTCTCGACAAAGCGCTCCCTGCGGCGGTGAAGACCCAGGCGCAGTTGGCTGAAAAGGAAGATAAGCTGCTTGCGTTCTTCGAAAGCCCAGAAAAATCTATCAGAATCTTCTTGACGTCGTATGGACGAGTAATGGGCTACATATGGTATCTATCCCTTCTACATTTCTACGAAAGGACTGAACTTAATTGGCACTTCGCAGGAGCCAGCCTAACCTTGAGTGCATGGGTCGCGTACTTGAGTTCTTCGTCAATTATCTGTTGCGCAGTAAAGTGGTACCGGAAATTGAACGCTCTCTTCGCCGATCGTTGGACATCCTCGCAGTCTCTATCAAAGAGCTTCCCAACACTTCGGCTTTGGCTAAGGTCAATCCTGATCCTTTCAGTCAGGCTTGCACCAATTGCTGGGGTAGAAAATCCGAAGGCTATTCAATCGTTGAGCTTGATTTATCACATTTGCCGCAAAATCCTCCGAATGTGCCTACCGCATCCAAGGTAGAGGAAGTCAGCAACGAGACGGAATCAAAGGAAAATAATGCGTCAGGTTGGGGCGATAACTCTGGCTGGGCATCTGGGAATGCGGAAAGCGGTGGTGGATGGGGAGAAGGCGTCATCGACGCCTCCGCCGATCTCAATGCCTGGGGCGAACCCTCGACCATAGAAGAACAGATTTCACAATGGGATGTGCTGAAGCCCAAAACTCTTCTCGAGCTACTAGGTCCGACTGCTCTTCCTTTGACACACACAACTGGAATCGTCGAGCAGTCAATCCGGCGCATCAAATCCATCATACCTCCTCCAGCAAACCCTGCCAAATCCGCTCCTCTGGGCGAGGGAGTCTTCGACCCCGACGTCGATGCAGTGGAAAACGACCTTGACCGGCAATTCGCTAAAGTCATTCTCGAACCTATGCTTAATTGGGATGGCGGTGATTACCCTGTATACGCCCGGCCTACTATTCTCGAGACTTCCGTTGGAGCTGTAGCCGATCCAAATGCCCCGGAAGCCGCTGAGGGAACTCCAAAGGCTTATGACCCATACAAAGACGAGATAACTCTGCTTGTGGTACCAACCCCTGGAAACATTGCCCTCATGAGTGAGGGTATGGGATTGGGTGGTATTTGGGTCCAGATTGTTCGTCAAGATAATGCTGTCGTGAAGAAAAAGAAGAAGGGCAAGAGCAAGTCCAAGAGGACCATCCCGAGCTATTGGTACTTGGAAGAGCTGGCAATGACCACCCCGAGCTTTTGGGCTGTTTAAATCTTGATCAATTTTTTCCTTTCGGAGTTTTATTTGTTATACTCGCTGTCATATTTTCATTTCGTTCCCAAGTGTACTATATTTTAGTTTGAATGCATTCCAGTCTGTAATTGATCGTCTAAGGGCGTTCGTATCTGTGCCGATCTAAATCACCTCGTCGCGTCTCTTGGTCGCGTCTTGGTCGCGTCACAAGACTCACAACCTCGCCAAACATCGATGACAGGCGTGCATCAAATCTCCAAAAGGCAATTGCTTGTGGGAGTTTCTGACGTTGGGGGAAATTTCACAACCTTTCGCGGAACTTCATCTATCAATCCATGCTCCTATCTACACACCAAAATTCAATGGAGAATTAACAAGGGGCTAACAAGGCACATTTGCATGGGAAGGCCTACCTACTTCCGAAGTACTTCAAGAAGTGTCAAAAAATCTTGCAACGATGGACGTCTTCAAACTCAACGTGCAACGCTTTGTTCAAACGATCTGAGATTCCAGGGCTTGATGGGACATGCATGGTTCACGAAGATAAAAGGAAGGACGCACCATCCTTCCCTTTATAACCTTACAGACAAAGTTCTCAGATCAGAGCGTTGAATCCTTCAACCCACTCCCACTCGACATAGTGCTGAAGAAATGGCTCATCCCGTCGTGTGGATGAGGAAGGCCTGGTTCTTTCCAACGGGTAACTGGCCATCCGTCTGTCTCACTCAGGAACTTTCCCCCGAAGAGAATGCGGAGATTCTTCTTCTGGGCTGTGGAGATCCACGGTCTATTCTATTCACAATCTATCATGATCTCGCCCCTGGTATGCCCTACTATTGTTATTCATACGAATCTGTACTGAAGTTCTCCGAAGATTACCGACATTTGGATATCACTTGTTGCGATTGGGAGCCAGCAGTCATTGGTATGTCAGTTTGCTACGAACCCTTTATCCCCAACCCAAGGTCAATGTATTCATTTTTTCAGCACGAAACATAATCCTCTTCACAATGGTCGCAGATGGTGTTTCGCCTGACATCGTGTGGTCCATATTCTTTCACACTTTCTTAGATCAAATGGAATACCACAGTCTTCTGGCGCACTGTCGTACACTCGTTCAATGTTCTTCTGACTTGGAGGCATGGAAAGCTTCCAAGTACGGTGGTTACATTCGTTTCTGTACAGAGTGGTCTTTTGCTGAAGTGCGACGTCATTGGCTCAAGTACCTGGAATTCGACACTTTATCAGACAACGAGAAACAACCCATACAAGCGTCTTTCGAAGCTGGAATGAAAACCGTTCAACAGAAACTTAAAGATGGAATGATCCTGAATAGTCTAAGATCTGCCGGTCCTCTTTTCATGTATTTCGAGCAATTTGAAGCTGCCAAGACCTACTCCACCTATTGGACGACAGGCACCACAGCGTCCGCGACTGTCCCTCCACATTCGAACCCAACTTTTTGTACTCTCTATGCGGAAATTTTTTGCAGTGTACCACGGGACCGAGCCATTACCTGGTTTCCATTTGACCCCTGCGCTGATTCCCATCAAAGGCGCTCATTCATCTCCCGACCCAGATTTTCAGGATGTCGCCAAAACTGCCATGGACCAATTTCGGCTTTGGTGTTCGGCCTTCAAGAAGAGGGTGGCTACAGGCTTTGGGGCCAACCTCAAATTACGATTCCACGTCGGTGAAGGGATGGCTTTCTGCCGAGCACTTCTCGTTTGTCAAAGGACCAAGTCCATGCAGTCCGGTGTTTATAGTTCGCAGTGGGGCGGAACCCAGATTACCCTCGATGAGAGTGGTTATTCAGGAAACCGACCTTCAGCTCCGCTTGCCTTTAACGTCATCGATACATCCAACTTCACGGATCATTTAGGGCTTTTTAATGTCTTGACTGCCACGGTGCCGTTACTTCAGAAAAAGCCTTGGGCAGTCCTCCATACCGACACTCTTATACCACTCAACCCTAACGGTTCGCCGTCTTTCACCTTGGCGGATCATGCTGGAGATATTCCTACACTTTCTTTAGCATTCGGAGTTGCGCCTTCTTCATTCCTTTCGCATTTCACCACTTACTCCAACAAACATGAACTTATTGCAGCGTCGCTGTCGATGTGCAGCCACACGCGAGATAGGATCTCGTGGAGAATCCCGACACCCGTCGTCTCAGGCTCAGTCAGCGACAAGTTGGCAGAAGATCTGCAACGACCGACTATCCAAAAATGGCAGGCAAAGGATCTGGCGCGATATTTCTTCGCAGTCTATTTGAAGATCTTTGATGACGAAAGCATATCTTCTCTCCGGAATATGAACCCTGCCAGCTTCAAAAAAGGTCTCTCAGCCAGTACACCAGAGAAGGCTTGGTTGCGTTTATGGCACTGGTCAAGGAAAGAGTGAAGGCTGATTGGATCGCTGTCGTGGAAGCATTCGATGACCTTCAGGCCGCTGATCACACTCTTCTATTGGGAAACACTCACTATCAAGACTTCATCTGCCAACTTTACCTCTACGACGTCTATGTAATGGACAGCATGAACTCAGCATTTCTTGAAAGTTTACGAGGTCGTAATAATCTATTCCGAGGATGGAAAGATATACCACCTGTCGTGTGTGCCGTCCTCAAGGTGCCTCGAGATCGACTCAAGATTCTGGAAGAAATGAGTCCCGATGCAGTCGGGACGCCGATCCTCCAATGCGAAACTCGGGGCGCGCAGTTTCATAACATTCATAGTTCTCTTCGTCCAATTTTTGGAGACCTTGTCCTGTCTTCGATCGCTGGGGAATTGTCTGTTTCCATCAATGAAGATTTGCGAGGCTGGGATGGGAATTCTGACTTGATCGTCACTTTTACCTACCATCGTGGACGCTGCTTCGAAACCCACCCGATGCCATTGAGATAGGACTTATCTTCAAATCCACTCCGTATGCAGTGGCGACCCTGGCGTCAAAACTTGGGAGGCATCTTTGTATCTATTCCACAAAGCTTTCGAATTCGGCAAATGTTCTGCTTGTGCGCCATCGTCCAGACAATATCGAAGAAATCCGAAAATTTCGAGTTAATTCTGCTTTGCCCAGCGAAGAGGTCGGCCAAACGGTGATGGTCAATGTTAACCCCTCATTACCGAAAGTCTCAACTTTGACGATCAGAGACGACATTACACACCCCGCGACCAAGAAGAGCCTCTCACATGGGGCTTCTGTTAACACGCAGGCCATCGCTGATACCGCTATCCGCGTTTATGTTAAAAACTACGTACAGACCTTGGTCTATCCATTTCCAATTCACACGGATCAGCTCAAAGTCAGGATCGCCCGCAAGTCGTCTTATGTCGAGGTGAGGCCTTTTGTCAGATTTTCTTGACGCTCTCTAATGATCATTCAGGTCGAAGCCCCTATCAGATCTGATTTGGAGGACGCTCGGAAACTTTCGCTCAATCTGTTTCCCGTCGCCCGCGATGGAAAGATCATCAATCTTTTGAATATCCACTATGTCAACCTGGACACACTTCCTGCGCTCAAACTTCCACAAGGAGAGAACATGGGTTGGCTCACTTCCCATCTGGGAATGACAATGTCTGAAAGCGAGAAGCAAGCGGCCAAATCGCAAGATCGGACCCAGCGCGGAATGTTCTTCAATCTCAAAGAATCCATCGCTCTCATCTTCAACGAACATATGACTCTGGAGGAACGTCCATTTGTTTTCGCCCTTCATAATCCTGAAGATAACACAGGCATCTACACATACATTTTCATCAACGAGATCCGGCTTGATTTATCGGCACAGACTATTGTAGCAGATGCTTGCGTGGTGCCCTTTTACTTCAACATGCTGTTCAACGTTCTTGGTGCATTAAAAACCATTAATTCAAGCCCAATCAACACTCTGAATGACGAGATGGCGGCTTGGAAGAAGCTGTTGCCTGCCTTTGCTGAACGCTGCCGGACATGGAAACACACCGATAACTGCGAGTATCTAGAAAAGGGGATCCCAGCTATCACGGAATATGATATGTTCTCCGCCAGTCCTCTATGCAGTTGTGGAAGAGGGAAGAACCTGGGATCGTTCGCGAATGTTGAAAGCTGGAAACCTTTTGCGCCTTATGCGACTCGAGTCGCCATTGCCCTTCTATTCACTTTCTCGAATGGAGCCTTGGAGCAGATAATGAGGCAAGCCGCCTTGAGCAGAGCCAACTCTGGACCCCGTACCACTCCATCGACATCGCCATCAAACGTTACTAACTGCGCCAACTGTGGCAAATCCGGAGCGCCACAGATGTGCAGTAACTGCAGGACTGCCCGATACTGCTCCCCTTCTTGTCAAAAGAACCATTGGAAAGTCCATAAATTAAGTTGTATCAAGAAGTAACTTTTCTAGGTACTCACTTATCTGGAGATTTCAAATCCATGTAAATTTTATTTCAATGTATATATCTCACTTTCGAAAAGATATTCCATCCGAGTTATGCAGTGATCTTTTTGGGCGTGTTTGTCTGAAACTGAGACGGATACGGATAACACTCATATTCCGACTCGCTGAGTCTAAGCTTAGTGCCTATGAGTTATAAAAGTAATTTTGTGGTGGATTCAAATGCTCGACTTTCTTGTTGCGATTTACCCATGTCTATGAGTCTGACCGTCTGTCTTGGAGAGGGATCGAGTACGTCGCGTTGGTTGGTTTAGGGGTGGGAATATGGGAATATTGGTCGCTTGCCGCCACGGTCGTTCATCCTCGTTCAATTTGTTTAGCTTCCTACCATGTACATGGTACATACAATGACTACCCTCCCAATAAACGTGTCACACATGAGTAGATAACCAAGGCAAACGACATAACTCTATCTAGGCTATATCGCACCACAGGAACCTCCCTTGAGAAGCCTGTCCTGCCGGATGAACCTTAAACTCGGCGTGCATTGAAGCGGGTAGTTGGTCTTTTGTTATTCTCCAGCGCATGGTTGGTGAGCAAACATTTGAAGATAGCCTCTCAATGTCGAACTCCTTTCCAGTGCTGCAGCAGGGATCCAGTTAAGATTTGTACTTCTGAATTTGAAGTGGGAGCTGCTTCTCTGGGCGTCTACGAAATAGCAATTGAATTGCACAAGCATCGTGTTAGAACTCATCGATAACGGGCCGAGACATGCTTTCTGACCTATATAGTCCAAACGACTCTTAGGTTCTCTCCGAAACAGTACCTCCTCCCCGATACCACTCTTGAGCAATACCCTCCGACCCTTTCAGAAATGGCCCATCCCTTAGTATGGCCGAAGAAACACTTTTTCTATCCTATTGGAAACACACCGCCTATCTGTCTTACCCAAGAACTTTCCCCCCGAAGAGAGTGCGGAAATTCTTCTCTTGGGCTGTGGAGATCCACGGTCCATCATGTTTACCGTTTGGAATGACCTCTCCCCCGGTATGTTTTTCTCTGACCTTTTGCCCTACTCTACTGACGTTGGCCAAAGAATATCGCAAATTGGACGTAACATGTTGTGACTGGGAACCAGCAGTTCTAGGTAAGGAGTTCCCTAACAATGATTTGTTTATCCTATACTAAGAGCATCTTTCCAGCACGGAACGTCATCTTGCTTACAATGGCAGCAGACGGTGTTTCAACTACAGCTGCGTGGTCCATATTCTACCACTTTTTCTTGGATCAAAATGAATACGACATTCTCCTCGTGCACTGCCGTAAACTTGTTCAGTGCTCTTCTGACTTGTCCACGTGGAAAACCTCCAAGTACGGTGGCTACATTCGCTTCTGTACAGAGCAGTCTTTCTCTGAAGTGCGACGCCACTGGGTTTTATACTTGGAATCCAACAATTTACCTGATGTAGAGAAAAACGATATCCGTGCAACCTTCGCGTCCGGAATGAAAGTCGTTCAAAACCAATACAGAGAAAACAGTGTCCTGACTTGTTTAAGGTCGGCCGGTCCTCTGGTAGTGTCTTTCGTTCATGAGGCCGCAAAATCCCACACCGCCTTTTGGTCAACAGGCACCACAAGATCCGACTCCCATTCGGCCGCTACGCTTTCGCACACAAATCCAACTTTCCTGTATTCCCTATCTGGAAAGCGATTCGCTGTACACTACGGAACCGACCCATTATCTGCCTTTCATCTCTCTCCAGGGTTGATTCCTATCAAAGGTGTTCATTCACCTCCGAAGCCAAATTTGCAGGATCTCGTGAAAACGGCCATGAGCCAGTTCGAGCTTTGGTGCTTGGCCTTCAAAAGAGGGTATCCACAAGCTCCACAGCCAACCTCAAAATCCGAATCCACGTCGGCGAATCGATGGCTTTTTGTAGAGCACTTCTTGTTTGCCAAAAGAGCAAGTCTATAAAATCTGGCGTTTATACATCACCATGGGGTGGATCTCGGATTGTCCTCGATGACAGTGATTATTCAGGAGGCCCATCTTCAGCTCCAGCCATATTCAACATCATCGATACTTCCAACCTAACGGATCACTTAGGACTTCTTAATACTCTGACTGTTACCGTGCCATTACTTCAAAGAAAGCCTTGGGCTGTCATTCACACTAACACTCTCGTGCCACTCGATCCCGACAATCGAATTAACTCCAATCTGAGTTCTCGAGTGTTTGCTGATATTCCTACACTTTCCTTGATGCTAGGAGTGACACCTTCGCCTTGCCGTTCGCATTTCACTACTCAGTCCAACAAACATGAAATCTTGGCCTCGCCTCTCTCGCATAGCCAGCTGCATGAATATATTTCATGGAAAATCCCTCCCTCCATCATATCAGGCTCAGTGGGCGACGACGTTGCAGCAGATATGCAACGACCAACTATTCAAGAATGGCAGGCGAAGGATTTGGGGCGATTTTTTTTCGCGGTCTATTTGAAGATGTTTGATGACGAAAATATCTCCTCGGCTGTCCAGAATATGACCCTCGCTGGCCTAAATTCTCGATCCCTGGGCCATTACACCAGAGAAAGCCTGGTTTCATTGCTAGTACTTGTCAAGGAAAGAGTGAAGGCTGATTGGATCGAAATCATAGAAACATTCGATGATCTTCAAGCAGCGGATCACTCTCTTTAGTCGGTTCCAACAATTATCAAGACTTCGTCTGTCACCTTTACCTCCGGGGCGTTTATACTATGGATTCCATGAAACCTGCGTTTCTTGATGGATTGCGTGGTCGTAATAATCTATTCCGGGGATGGCGAGATATACCACCTGTTGTTTGTGCCGTCCTCAAGGTGCCTCGAGATCGCCTCAAAGTACTAGAAGACATGGATGCCGATAAGATCATGACGCCGCTCCTCCAATGCGAAACTCGCGGTTCTCAATTTCATAATATTCATGCTTCCATCCGTCCCATTTTCGGAAACATGGTATTATCTTCGGTCGGGGGTGAACCGTCCATTACTATAAATGAAGATATGCGTGGATGGGACGGGAACTCTGACTTAATTGTTACATTTTACATGCCGTCGTGGATATTACTCCAACATGCGCCAGACACTGTCGAGATTGGACTTGCTGTCAAGTCTACTCCTATGTCAGTTAGAGCCCTCGTGTCAAAACTTGGTATGCTTCTCAACATCTATTCCGCGAAAGTTTCGAACTCGGCGAGTGTTCAATTCGTGCGCCATCGTCCCAACAACCTCGAGGAAATCAGGCACCTACAAGTTAAGACTATCTATGCTTCTCCTGAAAACCGTAAAAGGTCGTGGTAAACTTCGACGCCTCAGAGCCGAAGGTCTCAACGTTAACGATCAGGCATGACATCTCCCATCCTGTGGCTAAAATGACCCTTTTGCAAGGAGCATCTGTGGTCACAAAGCCCATTGCTGATAGCGTCATTCGCGTAACTATCCAAGACTACGCACACACCCTTGTTTATCCATTCCCAGTTCGTGTCGATCAAACGAAAGTGAGGATTGCCCGCAAGTCGTCATATGTTGAAGTAAGCCAGTGTTTTAACTTCTCAACACTCTCTAATGTAGCTTTAGATTGAAGCCCCGGTCAGACCTGATTTTGAAGACCATGAGATTCTTTCGCTCAACCTATTCCCTGTGGCGCGCGATGGAAAGATCGTCAATCTCTTGAATATTCATTATGTCAATCTCGACAAGCTTCCTGCTCTCCAACTCCCAAAAGGCGTAGCGATGCATTCGAATTGGATGTCTGTCCACTTAGGAATGACTATGTCTGATCGCGAAAAGCAAGCAGGAAAGTTGCTTGATCAAGACCGCCGCGGAATGCTTTACAATCTCAAGGAATCCATTGGTGCCATTTTTCTAAAACATACAGAAATGGATGAACGTCCGCGCGTGTTTGGTCTTCACAACCCAGGTGACGACGTGGGTATTTACACTTTGGTTTTCCTCAACGACATCAAACTCGATTTATCTGCACAAACCATTGTGGCGGATGCTTGCGTGGTGCCTTTGTACGAGGCAATGATACCGAGGATCATGAATGCGCTGGGAAGTCTTTCCCCTATTGCGATCGTCACCCTCGAAGACGAGACCTTAGCTTGGAAGAGGTTATTGCCTGCTTTGGCTGAAAGATGTCGGACGTGGAAGCATTCCGATAACTGCGAATATTTGAAGAAAGGATTTCCAGTTGCCTTAGTTGGGTATGCGTCTAGTCCTCTCTGTAGCTGTGGAAAAGGCAAGAACCTAGGGTCATTCTCGAAGGTTCCAAGCTGGAAATTGTTTCAACCTGAAGCGATTCGTATTGCGATCGGTCCTCTTTTCACATTCTCGAATATGTACGACATGCTACAGGCACTCAAAAAAAATATAGATACAGGCAAATCCAATGGTCGTACCACTCAATCCTCTTCGTCGGGGCCGGCTTCAATGAATTGTGCGAACTGCGCTAAATCTGGAGCGGCCCATGTGTGCAGTAACTGCAAGACAGTCAGGTACTGCTCTTCGTCTTGTCAGAAGAACCATTGGAAAGCCCACAAACCGCGCTGCATCTCGAAGTCCTAATCTTCAAAGCAAACTTCACAATCATGGTGCTCGCATTCTCTTGCGGTATATATCTTGGCTGGAGGCAGTAGAACTTCAACGTGCCGAAACATTACGACGGTTGATAGTGGAAGTTGATCATATAGGTAGCAATAAAACACAGGATACAAAATAATACGTCTACGGGAAAACTTCATTTAAGCTGTCTCCTGACAACCCCGCGGCCTTGGACTGAGCTCGAGTAACGGGCGCAGTTTCTTGAAGGTTGAGAGCTGGAAGAGGTCTTAGGTTTGAAGATCCCATACTTCGTGTAGTAGATGGCTTATACGTCATGTTATCCATGCTTACAGTGCTCCTTTTGGCCTTTGTTCCTGATTTAACATAGACGGGGTCCTCGTCCTCGTCTTCATCGCGACTGCGTTTCTTGGTCTTAGACAGGTAATCAACAGCTTCGACATCCGAGGGCCAATTTGCTTTTGCGAGTGCGGTCGCGAATAGGGACCCCATGTGCGTATGGTTAATTGTCTCCTCTGGGGGTTCAAAAGGGATTCGATTAGACGCCTCTTCGAAGGAAATCGAGTCATCGTCTGATGCGATGAGGTCCAGAATTTGCATCCTTCTGTCGTCGATGTATCGATACCATTTTGCCCAAAGTCTGTTCCCATTTCGCAGAAAGTACGTCATTGGCGGATTATTGGGGACCGTAAAATTTTGACCGATATGCGTGCCTCTGGCGATGAGGGCCGATTTTCCATCCCCACCCGTTTCCAGTCCCTCGGCCTTTCCTTTGTAGCTGTGGTCAAAAACAGCATCCATAATAACCTCCAACCCAGAAATTTTGTCATGCTTCATATACCGAAGTATATGGTAAAGAACAAGCCAGAAGAACGACTCCATATCATCCTGAACATAATGTACCTTGGCAGGGTTCATAAGAAGCCCAATCGACATAAATTGCCATGTTCCCTGAGGTAGAGCTATAGAATCAATGATCATGAATTCCGAAAATCCAAGGTCTAAACTCACGGAACGGAAAGCAGGATGTTGCTTATCTTTGTCATCCTTTTCAACATATCGTGCGAGGTCCCAGTCGTTGAGAATGCCACCTCCGCCCACCTTCATCAACACATTCCCAGCACTGATATCACGGTGGAGAATGCCACATTTCTCGTATGCATCTTTATGAGCTGGATAGGATATCTTCTTTTAGTATCATCAAGAAATACTATATCATGAATTAGACACACCCAAAAAGGCATCATAGACGGCTTGCAAAAACTGTTTTGACGATTTGAATTTGTAAAGAGGAAGTCCAATAAAATCTTCGGAGAAACGGGTATGTGCTCGCTTGACAAACTGTGCTTTCCGTGCGCCTGCGTTCCATTTCTCATCTGCAAAATCCTGGGTGGCGGTGATCTGGTGTTGTCCAGGAAGGTCATCCCCACAAATTATTTGGGGTACATTGCGAACCTTTTTCTCATTGAGAAACCTGAGAATATCTGATTCTTTTTCCATGCCTGGCCCACAAGCCCGCCATGAGTCCTTGACAAATACAGTTTTCCCAGAAGTAAGATCTAGAGCAGGATAGCCGCGAGTGGCCCTTCCCGTCACAGACTGAGGGTCAGCTAAAGGTCCCCATATCAATACGTCACGGGTCTTGCGAGAATCATCAGGAGTGTGGTCGAGAGTAACATCATGGGTGGTGCTGAGTCCATCCCGAGTGGGGTCAGGATTTACATCAGGGATCTTGTTGAGATCAACCCGAGGAGGATCAGGAATTTTCAGCTTGAACACGCTCCTCTCACCGTGCTTCCATGCATATAGTTTATCTTGTGCGAGTTTGGTCTCTGCCGGTGAAGCACGAGTCACAGTTGGATCCATGCCCCGGGCTTCGTCGGAGGCGATGGAGAATCGCCATAGAAATTCGAGAAGAAGGGGAGCATTAGCCTCATACCGAAATTGTTCAGAGACAATCCCACCCGATCGATCAAGACGAATAATACGGGCATATGGGCCCCCAATCCAGACCATGAAACAGTGCGTTCGATGCTGTTTAGCAGTCCAAACCCGGGCGTAACAAGCAAGTTGCCCTCTACAAAGAGCGTGCTGTTTCCCTGTATTCTCGAATTCAAAGTCCTCTGGCAACGGCTCTTTCGACTTTTTTGGGGGGTCGTTGAAAGGATTGGCTTGTGCGCTGGCTGGCTTGAATTCAAAAATCAGCTCCATATCCTCGTATTTTGTCGGAATGGTATTGGTGTTGACCCCGTTCTTATAGCCGCAGACATCGGGCTTGTTCTTCATGCCCGGTACTTGCTTCAGCGTTGGATCAAAGTTTACCGACGTGTTGACAAGTTTAAATCCTGGCATCGCATGTGCCGACTCGACAAGTGCGATCTGTGTTGTACCGCCCCATCATAGTCAATCAACTGCAGCAGACTGAAAGTGGTTGAAACTCACGAAGGGATCGTACATGTCTTTCTCAGCCTTATAATCTGCCATAGTGACAAAATGTTCCTTAGCAAAAGTAGGTTCGGGAGAAGAGACCTTTGCGGGAAGTGGAAGGAACTCGTCCATGAACTTGTTGATAGGCATTGGGCCGACCCATTGATTCTGGAGTTCTTGCGCCATACGTCCTTGAAATTCACTAGCGTCCATAGCAGTGCCAGAGTAGAATTGTTGTGATCCTTGCAAGGAGCGCTTTATCGGTGTAGAGAAGGTAACTTGGGAACGTATAACTGTTGGAGGCGGAACCTCGTCAGGAGATGTTGGAATGTTAGACATAGGGGAAAAGATAACTCACCAACACTGAGGAGTTAAACCTATTTATGCACACAGGAAGAGTGGCACTTAGCTGTGGTTCATGGACCAATACCTATTTCGTTGTCTTTGGTACCCGATAAGTCGGAGGAGAAACAATGTAGAAGCTCTTGCGTAGTTCACTTGGTTTCGCCGCGTCCAATTTTAGAAGAATAGTGTGACGTAGCGAGGCGAAGACAATGGATGGGCCAATATTTCTCGTTCAGAGTAGGATAAATGAGACAATCAGAAATTTAAGATTCAGGCAGCCACGAGGTTTGTGCGAATACGGCGGTTCAATGTATAATCTCAGATGATTTCCAACTTCCAGATAGAATGGTGTATCCGTAGACAATGAATATCAGAACTCCGGCCCTGGATTGAGGAGTTGGTATGTACTGATTAAGGATAAAGCAGTAACGAGTTGAAGTGTCGGCCACGCTAAGTCGAGACGCGTTGTTTCACATCACGTGGAGTAGATAAGGGTAGGCCATTTGGCGCACACTCAGTGCCATTGAGCAAGCCGCAGCACATGGAACAATGCGAAGATTATAAATTCAAATTAGATAATAGCAGTCACACTTTGACCGTTTTCGTGTCTCTAATGGTAAGGTAGACGACTTTCATAATCGGCCAACGTCACGTGTACACTGTGACATCGTCCAAAACAGGTAACTTTTAGTAAAAATGCGTTTTATGTACGATTCCAGATGGCCTATTGTACCATAGGACCTAGCTTTTGTAGATAAATGCCTCTTACACGTGAATTAACAAAAATTTTGGAGAAAAACTAAATTTGGTGGAGGAGATAGAAAATAAGGTTTACACCACCAGTATGCAATTAATTAAGCCGACTACAATCGCGACGCTTCTAGAAAAGCAATTTTTCATTCTCTCCTGTATTTCTCATGCGTAAAGAGAAGAGCAGCGCTTGCAAGTACACAGAATGGGCCAAAATCATCAGTGCAGGACCTTTTTCTGGCCTTTCTCCTCCAGATTTTGTCCAATTCTGTGTATTTGAAGTGCTGCTCTTCTCTTTTTACGCATGAGAAATACAGGAGGGAATGAAATTTGCTTTTCCAGAAGCGTCGCGATTGTAGTCGGCTGAATTAATTGCATACTGGTGGTATAAACTGTATTTTTCTATCTCCTCTACCAAATTTGGTTTTTTCTCCAAAATGTTTGTTGATTCACGTGTTAGAGACATTTATCTACAAAAGCTAGGTCCTTATGGCACGATAGGCCCTCTAGAATCGCACATAAAACGCATTTTTACCAAAAGTTACCTGTTTTGGACGACGTGACAATATTCACGTGACGTTAGTCGATTATGAAAGTCGTCTACCTTATGTCGGTCCTGCTACAATGCCGATAGATCGCTGATCCTGAAGTTGTTCTATCGTTGCTCTCAGTTGGTTTCTGGATGTAGATATAATGGGATATTTGGCGCAAATTACCACCCACACCACATGCTTGCGGAGCTTCCGGTCGACCAGCTTGACTGTGATGCGGCTTACCCTCGCAAACTCTATTCAAAGCTAATTTCCCAGTCCCAGTTCCACAATACAATTGCAGTAGGCACTTGAGATTTGGCCCGAAGCCCTCGGGAATCGCACCATGTCGGAAAGCTTTGCGAGCGTCTATAATATCTATCACCCCCTTCCGTAGGCTTCCGTGAAGAAATAGGCTCAAAAGACGAGCTTCATGCTTTGCATGTCCCGAGTCGAACCTTCTTTGCCCTATAAAAGCATCGTTGGTTGCTGCGAACTGGTCGTAAACAAGCCCATTGCTGTATCGACTCTTATCACTTTACAAAATGGCCCACCCTGTGCATTGGCCGAAGAAATTCTTTTTTTATCCAATAGGGAATACGTCTCCTGTTTGCCTAACGCAGGAACTCTCTCCGGAACAAGACGCAAATATCCTTCTCGTCGGTTGTGGTGACTGTAGATCTATCCTGTATACAGTACATCATGACCTTGCTCCTCGTATGCACTTGTCTTCCTTTTACTGAACCCTCAACGCTGACACGGTTTATTAAGGCTATCGTAACCTTGACATCACTTGTTGTGATTGGGAGCCCGCTGTTCTTGGTATGGTGCAATGATACATGCTTATGCATTCTGGTTTCTGGCTTAATTTGTTTCCTTGCAGCACGAAATATACTATTACTTACTATGTCCGCAGATGGCATAGCGCCTGCCACAGCATGGGCGATATTTTATCACTTCTTTTTGGATCAGTCGGCCTATAATGTTTTGCTGGCACAGTGCCGCACTCTTGTTCAGGTTTCGATTGACATGAAATCCTGGAAAATATCCAAGTATGGCCATTACCTTCGGTTCTGCACCGATCAATCCCTCGCCGAAGTACGACGCAACTGGATTCTATACTTAGAAACAGAAAATCTTACAGAGGCAGGAAGGAAATCTATGCAGAACTCTGTCATGGCGAGCATACTATCCGTACGAAACAAAAAAGTCAGGGGTGGCATGAAGTCTCCCCGAGCTGCTGGTCCTTTGTTTCTCTCTCTCTTGGATGAATGCGGAAAGCTCTACGAAACTTATTGGTCAACAGGCGTCGTAGATCCTGATGGCTCACAGGTTCTCCCATATGCCAACCCCACCTTCATATATTCGCTTTCCGGATCGCAGTTTAACGTTCATGGAGGCACGCATCCTCTAATGTCTTTTCATCTCGCGCCTGCTTTGGCATCCGCCAAACATTCAAAGACCTCTTCAATTTCTACCACCATAAAGCGCCTTGTCTTCTGTGCTAAGGATCAATTTGACTCCTGGTATATGTCCTTCCGGACAAGAGTTGCTGTTGGGTCAAGCGCAAATTTGGTCATTCGATTCTTCGTCGGCGAATCGTTGGCATTTTGTCGAGCACTCCAAAGGTGCAAGGAAATGAAATCGATGGAAACCGGAATATACGCCTATCCCTGGGGTGGAACACAGATTCATTTCGATGCTGAAGATTACACTCACTCGGCATCCCGATCTGCCCCGTTAAGCTTCAACGTGATAGACACGTCGAACTTGACGGACCATATTGGACTTATCAATATTTTGCTCGTCACAGTACCATTGCTTCAGAGAAAGCCGTGGACCGTTCTCCTCACGAATACTCTTGTGCAGCCTGTTTATAGCGAAGCTTCAGCATTGACTGATCTGACATGCGGAGATGTGCCCACCATTGCGTTGCTATTGGGAATAGCGCCTTCCGCTTATCTTTCGCATTTCACTACACACTCAAATAAACACGAAGTGTTGATGTCGATGCTGGCCCAAGGTCCCAACTTCGAGCAGCTCATATCTTGGAAATTCCCACATTTCGTTTTTGCAAATCCGAACACAGCAGTGCCACAGCTGGACCAGCAGCCAGCGACCCTTGTCTGCGATGCGAAGAAGCTGGCGTAATTTTTAATTTCCATCTACCTTAAAATGTTTGAAGACGAGAACTTTCTTCTCCTTCTGAACGATCACAGTCTAGAAAGTGTCAACAAACGAATTAACGTTCATTATCTCCGCGAAAGCTTGGCCGCATTATTCGAGTTCGTAAGAAAGAGAGCTGCAGTCGATTGGGCACAATTAAGGAGTATCTTTTGAACTCCTTGATTGGTGATCGCGTTCTTTTGATGGGGTCTAACAATTATCAAGACCTTTTGTGCCAACTCTCCCTGCGCAATGTTCTCGGCGAGGCCCACGACTGCCCTCTTACACGCCTTGCAACTCTACACAAACCTCATGGTTGCTTCAAAGGCTGGGCCACTGTTCCTCCTGTTGTTTGCGTCGTCCTCAAAGTCCCTCGCTCACGACTTAAGGTTCTTGAAGATATGCAAGCCGACGAAATAGGCGTTCCAATCCTCCAGTGCGAGTCTCAAGGAATTAATTTTCATAACATTCATCCTTCTATTCGACCTATCTTCGGCGACATTACGGTCTCTCGAGCCAACAGCGAACCTCAAGTTGTTATAAACGAGGATCTCCGAGGATGGAAAGGGGACTCTCCATTGATCGTGACGTTCTATATATCCTCCTGGACGCTTGTCCTCGATCCACCAGAGTCGCTGCGGATTGGATTTCATATTCGAAGTACGCCCTCTACGGTGCATAAAATCATGCCAAAATTGGGCTCGACTTTCACTATCTATTCAACCAACCTCACTGATACGGAACATATCCAAATTGTACGTCATCGCCCAGACAATCCCGAGGAATATCCTTCTCTTCGCACGTCTTCTGGCCAAGCTACACTCCTTGATGTCAACCCAGGACAGAATGTCGTAGCTCACTTTGATGGCTCTGGTTGCAAAGTGGGCATGTTGACGATTCGAGACAATGTGACAGACACGGAGGCTGCAAAATCTCTTGCAAAGGGAGCCAATGTGTCCGTCGTACCTGTGGCGGATTCTACCGTCTTGGTATCGTTTAGGGAGTACAGAAAGCATTTCGTCTTTCCATTTCCTATCTCTATCAGACAGATTAAAACCAAAATTGCACGTAGATCATCTTATATTGAGGTACGTAAATCTATGGTCTCCCCTTTCAGATAAGAGGAATACTCAAGTCCTGTAATAGATCGACGCCTACCTCAAGCCGAATTGTAATGATTTTATTGATCCTTCGCTCAACTCCTTTGGCATTATTCGTCATGATAGCCAGATCAATCTCATCAACATGCACTACCTCGACCTCGGGAACATTCCTTCTCTGGACCTTCTTTCTAATCAACAAGGACTTCGATGGTTGTACACACATCTGGCAACGTCTTTATCTAACTTAGAAAATCAGACTAAAACGAAAAGTACGCAAGGGAGCCGCGGGGCTCTCTGCGAGGTTCAAAGTACTATCACATCGATATTCGAGCACTTCGCTTCGAATAAGTCCGAGGAAAGAAATTCGTATTGTCTATTCAATCCAAACGATGAGGTTGGTATATACGCATTTATCTATGTGAACGACATGAAACTCGACCTATCATCCCAGACAATTGTCCTAGATGCCTGTCTCATTCCTCTTTACAGTGGAATGCCGGACAGGGGCCATATTCTTAAACGGATCGCGGATCGCAACCCGAATCGAATCATCACTTGCAACGATGAAACTCGGGCCTGGATGCTACTTTTACCAGCCCTCGCCGAGCGTTGTAGAACATGGAAGCACTTCGAAAGCTGCGAGTATCTTATCACAGCTATTCCAGCATCGTTAGGCAAACAGGAGTGTAGTCCTCTTTGCAGCTGCGGGAAGGGTCACGACTTGGGCTTATTTGCAACCTTGTCGAAGTGGAAAGTTCTGCACAAGGAGGCCACCCGCGTTGCCATTTCTCCTCTGTTCGCCTTTTCGTTCATGGAAAAGACCAACGCATGGCCGATGAATCGCAACGCATCCATGTCCAGTAAAATTCAGGATAATATTTCCCTGTCTTCGTCGGGATGCACCAATTGCGACGGACCAGGAAAGCCAAATCTCTTGCTATGTGGTCGCTGCAAAAGGGTCAAGTATTGCTCAAGTGAATGCCAAAAAAACATTGGAAAGAACACAAAGGGCATTGCGCGATTCGTTAAAATTCCCACCTCCTACCGGCCACCCCAGGTGTTCCTTAATCGCTAAGGGCAGCTGAGTCGAGCTGGTTGTTTAAGTAAACTATTTGACCAAATGTTCTATCTTTGTGAATCAAGTAGATACGATATCGAATTCACCAAAGACCAGCGCTCAGTCTCGCCATCATTCTCGCAAAGTTTATCTCACAGGGGCTAGATGACGAAATTAGAAGATGTGTCAATGAAATCGTAGATAAGATAAGATAATATTAACCCTGCCAGTGTCGGCAACAAGAATTCGGCTCTATGTAGAGCTTACTTTCATTGATCCACCATATTCTTCTCTTCACATGTTGGAAGTTTTCATGAGAAGTAAAAGTGTAAATGATGTGAAATTGAATCAGATCTTCCACCTGACGAGTTTATATTTCAAGATCCTTCCGACGCATGAACGCTCTGAACGGCTCCATCACAATCATTATAATATAGCTTCGATTCTGGGTTATCGAATTCAAACCCCTTTATTAAGCCACATCAATAAATAGCGTCATTATCATTTCCCTTCTTCACCAACCACCTCCCACATGGCCACACCGCAGCTTGCTTCGTTCAAGGTCCCGGCCATCGACAATGAACCCATGGTGAGTCTCCGACCCTGATAACACGCCTATCGTACGAGGAAGTGACTTTATCGTACTTTACAGAAATCATATGCCCCCGGATCACCGGAAAGACAGGCATTGCAAGTTGCTCTTGCGGAAATGGAACAGCAGCTGCCCTTTGAGGTGCCTTGCATCGTCAATGGCCAGCCGGTGAGTGTTCGAGCGTCTACAATGACGACAACCTAGGCGCTCATCTATGGTCGATCGTCTCTCAGATCAAGACTGGCAAAATCGCAAAGCAACCCATGCCTCACGACCATGCGCATCACCTCTGCACTTATCACGAAGCAGACGAGGCCACAGTGGCAAAAGCTATCGACGGCGCACTTGCTGCGAAATCGGAGTGGGAAAGCATGCCTTGGAACGATCGGGCGGCCATCTTCTTGAAAGCTGCTGATCTTGTAAGCGGGAAATACAGAAACAAGCTCATTGCAGCCACTATATTGGGTCAGGGAAAGAACGTCTGGCAAGCAGAGATTGATGCTGCAGCAGAGGTGCGTCTGTCAAGGTCATCGCACCACGGATCATAAGACACTTCGCTAAGCTGATTTTTTTTTGTTTAGTTGACGGACTTCTTCAGGTTTGGTGTGAAGTACGTGGAAGAGCTTTACGCGCAACAGCCCTCAAAGAACAGCGCTGGAGCATGGAAGTCAGTGTCGATGTTACCATCTGCCCCTGAAATCCTGCTAACTAATCTGCATCTTGCTTGTTAGCCGTGTTGAATACCGTGCTCTTGAAGGATTCGTTCTCGCTGTTTCCCCTTCAACTTCACCGCAATCGGTGGTAATCTTCCAGGAAGTAAGCAATCAAAGTTTACTCTTCCCTGACCTAAACATTAACGTTCCATCCATCCTAATAGCGCCTGCTATGGTCGGCAATGTCGTCGTGTGGAAACCTTCGCCCGCTGCAACATACTCCAATTACCTCGTATACCAAATCCTCGAAGAAGCAGGCGTCCCTCCTGGTGTCATCCAATTTGTACCCGGCCCCCCACCAGAAGTTGTCGCCCAAGCCATCAACCACCCAAAGCTTCGCCGCGCTGCACTTCACAGGCAGCACCTTCGTCTTCAAAAAGCTCTGGAAAGATATCGCCAACAACCTCGACAAATACAAAGGCTACCCACGCATCGTCGGCGAGACCGGCGGGAAGAACTTCCACGTCGTACATAAATCGGCGGAGATCAGGAACGCCGTCATCCAGAGCGTGCGGGGCGCGTTTGAGTACCAAGGCCAGAAGTGCTCTGCTCTTTCCCGGCTGTACGTCTCTTCGTCGGTGTGGAAGGATGGGTTCAAGGACCAGTTCTTGGAGGAAATCGCCAAGATCAAAGTCGGTCCTCCTCAGGACTGGAGCAATTTCATGGGACCTGTGATGTGTGCCATTTCTTATATATTGCGATCGTGGTTCCCAATCGTGGCTAATATCGGATTGCAGCGGAAGACCAGCGTATGACAAGATAACAGGATACATCCAAAAGCCAAGGAAGCCGGTGGGGAAATCCTAATCGGAGGAACTGGTGCGTACTCTCCGAGTGTCCAAAAACTCAGAAAACCACGAGGCTGATTCAATATTGACAGGCGATGACTCAAAGGGATATTTCATCCAGCCCACTGTCATCCTCAGCAAGGATCCAAAGTCGGTAACACTCGTAGATGAGATTTTCGGTCCCGTCGTCACAGTGAGTTTTCTAAAGCAGATAAAATGATCTATGTCCTGAATCATTTGATTTTAGGTGTTTCTATTTGAAGATGAAGACTTCGAGAAGACACTCGATCTCATCGACACCACCACCGATTACGCATTAACAGGAGCCATGTCAGTACCTCATCTTCTACACCCTACGAACCTGCATTAACATAGCCACACTTTTTGCTATCTTTAGTTTCTCTCGGGACCGCAAAGCCCTCATCACCGCCACCAATAGACTTCGCAATGCCGCCGGGAATGTCTACTATAACGAGAAATGCACAGGCGCCGTCGTTGGGCAACAACCCTTCGGCGGTGCGCGTGCCAGTGGGACGAACGATAAGGCGGGAAGCATTAGCATCTTCTACCGCTTCATCAGCGCCCGTAGCATCAAGGAGAACTTTGTTGGTCTGGAAGACTTCCAGTACCCATCCAACCTGGTATAAACTGTGCATATATGCATACATTACCTCCGAGAGAACAGGGAAAGCTGCTTTCGATTTGAGCTTGAGTGTGGAAAGAACAAGGTGAAGATTGTGCAAAAGGACTGTAGTTTTTTGTCATCTGTACACTGGAGAATTCCTCAGAACAATATATAAATGTAGCTTTAATAGATGGAACAAGGGTATGACAGCAGGCTTAAAAATTAAGAACATCGGCTTTTACCAGAAAAAATAATGCCGAAGCTGTAAAAGGAAGCCTAATATGGACAAATTACTTGGGGAATAATATTGATGGGTCAGCGTTCGACTGGCCACATCGAAGTAAGTTGCTTTTAAGAAGAAAGTTTTTTTGTCGTTTCTAACTTGATTCCGAGTTTTAACTCTATTACGGTGCTCGAACTGTTGGTCAAGCATTACTATAGGCTTAGTTGATAACATGTGTATTCATAGCGCTTCTAATGCCGGGGACTTCAAATCAAAACATGCAATCGTGGGACCGGACTACTTCCGAAATTACATAAACGTGCGTGCCATCGCCTCCTCAAACTCAGTGGCCTCTCCTCCTGGTACAAGCAACTCTTGACAGGCTTTAGTAAAAATTTCCAACGTCACTGGACTGGCGCATAAGTACAGGATCGTAAGTCTCTCGACTTCAGTATCCATTAAATTATTGCTGACACTGCTTGCCAATAGTATAGCCACGTCGACATTCCAGTGTATCCTAAGCTTACCAGTAATACATTATTGAAGACACCGTGATGGTACTCAGTCAAAGTAGGACGGAGAGTCAGAATGTGACGAAAGGCCCAACTAGTTCGTGTACGCTATCAGATTTGAAGTAACTGAATACAAGTGTTAATTACAGAAATTCACAAGGCTCCTTTCAGCAAGCGCATACTGCACATTGCAGGCTTTCCGAACCTGATAACCTTCCGTCGATTGACTCCCCGCCAGACTCCTTGGGCAGGCCAGATATATTCTCGAACACTGTTTTCAGCGGGACATGGGTATCCCATGTGGGTTACGAAACAAGGACTTAATCTGCCCAGCCCTTACGAGAAACGAGGTGTATGCATCGGCGATGTTGGAGTGCTCGGTGGGGTCGATGGCTACTTTTCTTTTGTTTCAATCTATTTCTTCCCCACGACGATCCACTAAACAATATAGCCAGTTTGAAGTGCCCTCCTGGGTACGTTCCCTTGAGCCCTCCGAATGAATCGGAGATTGTCAGCACACCAGATTATTTCTTGCCTGGGTCTGTCGTTGCGAGTAAAGGCGTAAACGTCACCCGCGTCTCGGAAAACCCTCTGTATGAATTGCCATTCGTTCTGTCACTCTTCGATGAGATTCACCGAATATTTATTTTTTCAGACACCTTGAACTTGACTCTTCGGAACCTGAAGCTGCTTTCATGATTCTACCAGATGGTGCTTCTCGTCAAGATATGATATCAACACGTATAACTGAATACCTGAAGCAACACAAGTATAACTGGATTCGTCATTTGAGCAATGACTGGACAGTCCCAAATGGAAGCTTATACATTGTTACTGGACACGATAAAACAGGCATGTCCCACCTGGCCGCGTTTCCATCTCGAATGTTCTCAGGAAGCCGAAAGATGACTGCTAACTATGTGGATGGCAAGCTGCACTGCAAGCAGCACACTAGAGAGTCTCCAAGGGAGCCTCTGATTGATCCTGCTGCAAAAGAAGAATGTGTATTCCTTCGTGGCATACGTCTTTCCTTGAACGGTCCAGATTGGGACCATCACTTCCCGAGCATGCCACTGTGGATGACTCCCGTTTCGCTGCTGCCTCACACACCTCCCCCTGTCTGACCAACTGGAGTATGTTCCATCCGACAGTGAAAGCGAGAGCGACGAGTTGTCTCATAATAACCCGGCTCCTATTGATAACAAAACTGATGGTAATGCCGATGCGAAGAATCGAGTTAACTACGACGTCAATGACTTGGCTTCAGGTTCTGACCAATCAAGCGTCGATGATTCTTCCGACGATGACTCAGAATTAGAAGAAGATAAAACTGTGCAGCATGTAGGTGATCATGTAGCGCAATCATTCTGGCTCTGAACTATTGAACAACTCCAGTACCCATTTCATCCTTCGGATATCGTCGCACAGATTATGCTGAATAAGGTATGTGCATCCAACGTGTTGCCGATGTTTTAGTTCTAGTCTTAATTCCAATACAATAGTGTCCCAGAGCCAAATCTACTATCGTTGACGATCACATATGGTCAGTCCTTTCAAGCACAGAAAAGTCTGAGACCTCGCAGGCTCCTTTGACATATGAGTGCACCCAAGGGGGCTTTGTCTCCGACTTGAGTATTATATTGGAAACAGTTTTCAAGCTCTACGATATCGTTGAAAAGGACGGTCAGTGTTTTGTGTCGATCATTCTCCTCTCATCATGCTTATTTTAGTAGAGGTTGCATTGGTAGTTCGCAAGGCAAATGAAAAGAGCTCATTTGTAAGTCAGATGAAAATCATTGAACGTTATTAATTCTTCGTGTAGGATTCGTTGCTTGACAAGCTACTGAGAAACGTTTGGCCCAAACAATCACGTGAAGCAAGGGCTTGGGCAGCAGACCTTGTTGCCGATTTGGTACGGCAAGGCGAAGATTCGTTGGGAGACGATAAATATAGACTAAGTCACTAAGACGGAGAGACTACGACTTCGACTCGCGACAAACTCACTATTAGTCATTTCACTCTTGAATCGCCGCTATGGTCGCCATTGCATACTATCATTTCTTGACGTACTTATGGTGAAAGTATTCAAGTCAGGTTTAGTAAAGAGGTGTACGATCTGATTTTTGTTTACGACTAAGCATACAAAGCGTTTATCTAGTTTGTGATTTGATCTGCATAAGACCACGCCCATAATTATTCGTTGAAAGGTCCTCGAAAGGTCCGACTTCTCCAACTTCTGTTGTTTCGTCAATATGAAAGAAGGTCCCAACGTTGACAGTCCATTATCCGCCGATGTTAAAGAGAGAGCTAAAAATGCCACTGATATTCTTGGTGCTCGAACCCTTGCTTGCTGTTGATCCGTTGGCGCTGGAAAGACTAAAAGTCGAGGAGCTTGAAAAGATACTACTCGATCTCTTCGCTATGGAGAGTACGCCAACTCCAATGCACTGAGGCTCAATACCTGACCTGCCGGAGTTCATCTCGTCCGGTAGAGGACCAACATTAGAATATAGACGAGCACCACCAGAGTTCACGGTGGTCCATTTGTACTGATTCATGTAGACACCGTCCTGTTCTCCATCAACCTGAGGTTTGTACGTGAGGACGACATGTAAGGGCGGTTGTATCTTGGCACCCGAATCATGGCAGCAGTGCATTATGCCCCAGTTATTTGCCATATAGGTTGTTGTTACTAATGCGAGGCGGCCATTTTTCAACGACTCGCTAGATTCAAGCCCTGCGTAGTGATACCAACTGTTAACATTGGCATCATAGTAAGTCCACGGTGACTTAATGTCATGTTCATCCATGAAATAAATTCTGCCACCGTCTGGGACAACTATAGCCGAGGCCGCTTTACAGCTTCGTTCAAGCTTGAAGGCAACCTTTGCAAAGGGTCTAAGTTTGACGGGATTGATGTCTTTTCAACCATGGCACTTTGGGAAAAGGTACATACCCAAAACTTCGCACCGACCCCAAATCCGAGACCGGGTCAATCCCCCCTCCCTCAGCATATGTCTGTCCATAGCAAATCGCGCGGTTCTTGATATTATTTCGTACGTCCTTCGGAAATTGTTGAAAAGAGTCAGGAACTTGGAGGCCTTGTTTCCGGTTTTCGTCTCCAGAGAGCAAAATGTTGAAGATTGACACAAAAGATCCACTTTCGTGAAAATAGCCTACATCCCCAATTTGAACACATCGAGCAGGCCTTCCGTTTTGAAATCCAAAAGAAGGCCTCCAGAGAGGAACGTGATGAGGATCGTCATGGAAAATGGAGGTTTTCATGAAGTTTTCGACATGAGAAGGCCCCTTGACCGAGTTTCTCGGTATATACTGTACGGGATAGTAAGCGCTCGTAAGGCAAATTTGTGCAAGCTAACGGCGCACGTGTTTTTGTATACACGGAGAAATTTGAAAGAATCTGTGCAATAAGAACATTAATGGTATACATTATACTCCCGCGAAACAGTCGTGAACGATGACTCACCTCCCGTCCAAGTCCTGTCTGAGGCTTGAGCGGGCACGATATCAACAGACGGAGATGACAGTTCAAGTAGGTTAGAGGCATCCTGTAGCTCCTCCTCTGGTTCGTCAGCCTCGAACCTCGAATGCAAAGCATCAGAGTCCTAGATAAAGACAGGTGTGTGTGAGCATTTATCACGCTGGTTCCATCATCGGCAACGGAGAAAATGGTGCTATACCCCATGCTTCTTCGGTGATACTACATCGTGTGCACGAGACTTCGAAATAGAATCCGGATGGGAATTAGTAGTGCTGCATCAGTAATTAAGCAAATTGGTTTTTTCAGGTTGAGCAACCCAGAAAACCGTCAAAAACAACTAAAAACCGGAAACCCCGTAACTTGGGAACCTATGTCCGATTTCGAAAAAACCGGCTCTGGATTAATCCTTTGGAAACCTACGAAACCTAAAAAAAAACTGTAAAAAATAGGAAAAATGTACTACTAAACATTATTCCGACAATAAAATGGAAAATTTGGGCAAAATATAACAATTATAGTATGTGAGACAAGAAGAAAAAAGAGAATTCGCAACCAAGAAAGCAGAATTTTATGATCTGACAGAGCAGGAAGCTAATCTATGTAAATTCCAGCACGGAAGGCAGAAATTGTGGACTGATCGGCACAGAGCACATCGTCATCTTGTTTAGATAAATTACCTATTTTTGTACTTTACAGTAACGTAGAACGATCATTTGCAGGGACCTGCAGGTTTTCTGGTTTCCCGGTTTCAAGGTTTCCGGAAACCCAGTAAACCGAGAAAACCAAGAAAAACCGGAAACTATTTTGCCAAATTGCTGATGTGGGTTCATTCCCCAGTAATGAGTCATGTTCACTGGTATAATCTTCAGGCCGATCGTCAAGATGTTGCAAGCCGCTTGCCAATCGCAGTGGTCTAGTAGTACTTATAGAGCGAGAAGTAAGGTTTTGTGACTAGACGTAGAATTGTGTGAGAATACGAATCTCTGCGGCATAAAGTAGAAACGGATAGGATACATACAGTAGTGTCGAGTACTGACTCTTTCTTTCTGCCCATTAGGTCGGAAAGTCTCTGAAGGTCTGCTAATCTCTGAGGGTCTGCTGACTCGGATCTCTGAAATGGTCATAACAGCTTGCTCAGAAAGATAGAAGGGCTCAATAAGAAATTATTTGGTATCAACTACCTGTGCTATACCCGACTCGATAGATATTGAATCGCCTGAACGGCTGCGTAAAACTTGGGCAGAATTGATCGTACATGATACGTAGATAAGAGGGACTCGCTTACAGCATGATTGAGATAAATTTCCCTCCGAAGACGTATCTTTATGCGCCATGGCTGTAGTAGAGTCTGAAATATAGATGTCAAACTACAGACTGGTGGCAGCAGATGGTAGTATCAAATAGATTCCCAGCTATACTGTTCCAATCGATGGGCAGTTATAAAGAATTAGAGGAGAAATGAGGAGAACACGAGGGATCTGTCATAACTCTACCGCATGGCAATCCAATTCGTTGGGTTGTGGGCGAGTTGTGTGTACATAATTGTAATCCCGGAGCAGTTGACTAACAGTCGCCGTTTGAAAGCCCAATGTCTTTTCATAAATGCCGAGGTAATTTGAGGTTCAATTGAGTAAGCTAACAATAGGAAGCAAAGTATCGCAGAAACAAACGGCCAAATACAGCCAACGTAGTTTTATTGCAAATTACCATGAACGACAACTCTTTGACAGTACCAAATAAGTATGTCTCCTAAGAAACGCGAACTGATTACACGCATCAGAATAGCGTTACTGCATGGATTCTAGTCAGGTTGGTGTGCCGTCATTATGCTAATGGCTCTTGACACTGACAGAAGATGGCAAAAGACTAAATTTAGCACACAGAGTCAGACTTTTCTATTATTTCAATATCACAGTACATATTGAGTACATACTACTTACGCCGGTGTAACGACAAGACTATTAATATCAATAAGATACAATGTTAATGACGATAGACCTTACAAGCTGGATGCGCCGCATATCTAATTAAATATTACACAACCCTATCCGCGCTCGAAACAATCAGTAATTGCAGAACACCGGGTTGGTCGGTCGGTTCACCACGGTGGGCCAAAAGAAAAAATATGGCAGCTTTTTTGCCCGACATAAGTTGTGGAGTGTTTGTATTGGTGTGTCCAGCAAAAGAAGCCTGGAGGCCCCTCATATTACAGGGTCACTCTGAACGATGATTAGCTTCCCTAATATTGAGTAACGAATTATCATGTTGATATATGCGGTAGTACTAGTGCTAGGAAATTTATAATAAAGCCAACAGAAACAATAAAAGTATTCTACCTCGATTTATGATCGGTATACTACAAGAAAAAGGTGATGAGGGAACCAAGCTACAATTACACGTGAAAGTTGTCCGAGTCCTGAAGTACATAAGTCATTTTCGGGAAGAAGGTCCGTAGAGGAGGATCAAAAAGTGAGCTAGTCACTAGTGCGCTCGGCCGCCTAGGCACCATGACCCACCGTCACCGTCGATGGTAAGGCGTCAATAGACTCCTTGAGGTGTTGCAAGAACTTCCACGAATCCAGCACACTTTCCGGACACCGCGAGCACCCGGAAGCCTGGGCAGCCTTGAACAGAAATTCCATCCCAAAATAACCTCCGTCGTCGGCCTCATTGCCAGTTCTTCCTTCGCCGCCTTCTCGAACTGATGCCACCACTTTGGTGCGTCATTCATGGTGAATGCAGACCCGTTACACTGCATGCATTTCGAGTCTTCTGGTATCCGTACAAGATCTATCGCCGCTGTTGAGCGGTCCTTGTGTAATGTGAGGAGCCTATGGTACTCATATGCCGAGATGTATTTGAACTCCTTCGTCGGTGGCGCATTAAGGAGGTTCACGTTCAATGTATGACGTGAGGCGATTTTGGCTTCTTCCCAAAACTCGTAACGACAAGCAACAGCATAGACACGGATAGGGGATGATTGAAGGAATTGTGATGAAAGGAGAAGTGATCGCAACGCAATGACTGCTGTCATAAAATCGTATTTGATAGCAGCGTCAAGAACGAGCAGGAGTTCATCTAAAGACTCGATAACGGGTCGAGAAACCGGATAAACGTATCGCAGCAGACTGTCCAAGGCATGGGTGGACTCTGAAACGGGTATGATGGGTATTTTGTCGGACGTGTTGTCGTCTAGTTGCGGAAGGGAGAACATATCGTCGAAAAATGGAGATGCTGCAGAGAGTATGCATTTGTGGACATGGAACTCGGTTGAATGGTCCATATCAGTGGTGAGGAGGATGACATCAGCGTCAACAGCATCGAATTGGTACTCCAGACTATAGTCACTGTATGTCATGGTGAAGGGCGTTGAGGGGTTGGGTAAGGGGAAGCAAGTTGCGGGACATGGGCTAAACGGACTAGTATATATACCAAACCAAGACACACAGCATTCACTTACCACAGATGTATACCGCTAACTCAACGTCCAGGTAACGGGCGCGCAAACCGCTGAATCAAGAACTACGTATTCGGGCGGTCAGCCGTAATATTGAGTAAGACAAACACAGACAAACAACCTGCACTAGTAACGCCCATCCCGACCGGAGTGTCTCTCTGCTCCTGCTCCGTGTTCGTCGTCTTTCCCGCTCATGATCACGGACAGAGTCTTTACTTTTGTGAGAAGGGGCACCGGAGATCTTGATCGCCTACGTCGATGTTCTCGTGTTGCGTCTGCGTCTCTGTCTCTGCTGCGGCTTCGTTTTCTACGGCGTTCAGATCCACGATCAGAAGGGACATCAAACACCATTCCATAACCACCACCACCACCGTGCCTGCCATGGCTATCTTCGTCCCTGTAGCGCCGGGTTTTCTCGAGATCTTCTCGTCCTGCGAAACCTCCTGACCGACCTTGACCCTTGCCCCGTGTGGGTCCTCTGTTGATGTCGTTGGACCAATGATTATTGAGGCGTGAAACAGATTGAGAGCTGCCGAAAATATGTTATGAATCAGCTTGCACCTCTAGCCCTAGTATAGACTTACAAGTCAACCCAGATACGCCTATCGTCAACGAGAACGTTTTGCATTTTAAAGTAAGCCTAAAAAAGACAGTTCAATCACATGCACAGTCAATGAATAGAAATGAGTTTACCTGTTCGGCGTCCTCACGCTTGTCAAATTCAATAAAAGCGTACTGCAGCGAGTCACCTGTCTTTTTATCCCTAATGACCTGACAACTCATTATGGTGCCAAACCGCGAAAAGATAAGCTCGAGATCTTCATCCCGGGTGACCGGATTGAGCTTGCACACAAATAGCACATTCTCGGGTGGTCGCACATTTGCGAACGGAAGATCGCCCACCATTTCCAAGGTGAGAGCAGACGCTGCAGCAGCCTTTTCGCGTCTGAGCCGCTCTTCCTCTTCCTCAGGCAGAGTGGCCAGGGGATCCTCATCTTCAGCAATGCGGGTTGACGTATCCGGAGGTCGTGTTGGTGAGGAGGGTGGTTTAATCAGGCCTGGTGGATCAGAAAAGGGATCATCTATAGAGTTTAAGAATACCAACAATAAGAATCTTTCAGCCAATGACAGAAGTGGATCCAACAAGAGGGCGCACCAAGAATGACGACGTGCCTTATCCGTATATCCTTGAACGGCCGGCCATCCTGATCCACGAAAATTTCGTTTATCTTGTCCAAAGTATCGAACCCTTCAACTACGTGGCCAAAAACCGCATGTTTCCCATCAAGATAGTCGATATTATCCCCCAGAGTGATAAAGAACTGACTTCCACAGCCTCCTTTCTGCCCTTCCAGTGCGGGGGCGACAGCCATTGATACCGTCCCACGACTTGTATGCTTCAGCTTTGGCAGAATTTCGGGCGGAAAGTAACGCGATGATGGAGCATTTGACGACGAGTCCGAGGCGATTAGCGACCATATCGACTCTCCACCGGTTCCTGTCGCGGTTGGATCCCCAGCCTGTGCGAGAAAGTCCTTCGAAACTGCATCCAACAAGATTCAAGAACATGAGTACATCTTTCGCTACGGCCAAGATTCGGGGAAATGAAAACAAAAGGGAAACGAAATCACATACCATTGAAAAAGGCGTTCAGATTGTAATAATAGACTTTGCACAACTTCAGGAAGTTCTCGCACGTTTTCGGGCAATTTTCCACCTCGAGATCGATAACGAGGTCTCCAAGGGAGGTTTCAAAAAGAACAGACATCTCTCCTTCGTTGCAGACGTATCGTCTGTTTCCAGTCCTCCTTGCTTATGGAAAGCTGAAGGCTTGGGAATGGTATGCAGGTAAGCCAGGCAAATGGCAACCTGCCGGCTGGGAAAGATGTAGCTTTATTTAATCCCTTATTCTATTCGATATTCGAAGAATAACGAAAGCGTAAAGGGTTTGTGAAGATATAGCTAAGTGTGAGTGAGGGACGTTTGATGAAGGCGTTGGTTCTGAATCTGGAAGTCGGACTCGGAGTTTAAAACTAAAACTGCTTCCAATTTTGGCAAGTTTCTGGCTAATTTCTGCCCTATTTGCTTTCAATTAATGACTTCGAATCTGTTGAAGACTCGGTGTGGCCTTTTCATCTGTGCATGTAGGAGTAAACTATATTCGGTAAAGAAAGGAATGAGCCAAGGTTTGACCAATACTGAGAAAAATTGATGAGTTTTAGGCGTCCGCTGCCCATACAAGTTGAAGCCAGTGTCATCCTGGTGCCATGCTCAACTGGGCATTCTATGCTCTTCATTTTTCGTCGAGTCGTTCAACGCATTGACAACCATATGATTAAATTAAGTGAGATTACAAAGTTCAAATCAGAAGAGCTCCGTGGATACTCACAGAGCGAGAGCCTATATACAGTGGATGGATGTAAGATACATGATACAAAAGATGACGCTTTCGATGCTACAAGGAAGAGCTCTGGCATTTAAGCTGTTTCCTCAAAGTCCTAAAACCTGTCGTCCTCGATATGGCTACACTTGTCGGTCTTGGACAGGTAATCAACAGCTTCGACATCCGAGGGCCAATTCACTTTCGCGAGTGCGGTCGCGAAAAGGGACGCCATGTGCGTATGGGTAATTGTCTGCTCCGGTGGTTCAAATGGGATTTGATTAGATGCCTCTTCAAACGAAATCAAGATCGAGTCATCTGAATACATGAGGTCCTGTATTTGCATCCTTCTGTCGCACATGTATTGATACCATTTTGCCCAAAGTTTGTTCCCATTCCGCAGAAAGTATGTCATCGGCGGATTATTGGGGACTGTAAACTCTATACCAACATAGGTGCCGCCCGAAAGGACGGAACTTTTCCCACCCCCGCCCGTGTGCAGTCCCTGGACCTTTACTTTGTAGCATTGGTCGAAAATAGCATCCATAATAATCTCCAGCCCAGCAACTTTGTCATGTTTCATATACCGAAGTATATGGTAAAGAACGAGCCAGAAGAAGGACTCCATATCATCCTGAACACGATGTATCTTGGTAGGGTTTGTCAGAAGCGCAATCGACATAAATTGCCATGTTCCCTGAGGTAGAGCTATAGATTCAGTGGTCACGAATCCTAAAATTCCAAATGACATACGGAACGGAAGCCCTGATGATGCTTCTTGTTGTCATCTTTTTCAACATATTGCGCAAGGTCCCAGTCGTTGAGAATGCCACCTCCACCTGCTTTCATCAATACATTTCCGGCGCTGATGTCACGATGGAGGATTTCACATTTCTCGTACGCATCTTGATGCGCTAGATAGTATATTCTCCTTTAAATCAATCATGTAATATTATAATAAGATGTGGACACACCGAGAAACGCGTCGTAGACGGCTTGCAAAAATTGTTTCGACGATTTGAATTTATAGAGAGGAATGCCGATGAAATCTTCTGAGAAACGGCTATGTGCTCGCTTGACAAGCTGTACTTTCCGTGCGCCTACATTCCAGTCTTCATCCGCAAAATCCTGGGTGAGAGTGGATTGGTACAATCCAGGAAGATCATCCCCACAGATCAATTGGGGTACATTGCGAACCATTTTTCATTGAGACACCTGAGAATATCACTTTCTTTCTCCATGCCTGGCCCACAATCTCGCCAAGAGTCCTTAACAAAGACCTTCGCATTCAATTCGAGATCCCAAGCAGGGTAGCCGCGAGTAGCCCTCCCCGTAACAGATCGGGTGTCCGCTAATGGTCCCCACACCAATACTTCGCGTGTTTTTGTTGGAGTCATTTCGGTAGGATCAGGTATACGAAGCTTGAAAACAGACGTATCACTACTCGGCTTCCACTCTTGCAGGTAGTGCTTAGCAATCTTGGACTCGTCTGCTGAAGCACGAGTAACTGTTGGGTCCATCCCCGTGCCGCATCGGTAGATGCTGAAAAACGCCACAGAAACTCGAGAAGAAAAGTCCCTTTGCTTTCATACTCGAAGCTCTCAGAAACCACACCTCCTGATCGGTCAAGACGAATAATGCGAGCCCATGGTCCTCCTATCCAGACAATGAAGCTATGGGTGCGGTGTTGACGAGCAAGCCAAAGGCTAGCATAACATGCAATCTGACCTCCACATTGAAGGCTATACGCATCCTCTTCATTCCTGAATAAAAAATCTTCTGCTTGCCAAGCCGAAGTGTCTGATGGAGGGTCCACGAAAAGATCAGACTTTGCCTCTGGCGAGTTGAAAGCAAAAATCAGTTCCATATCCTCGAATATAGTCGACTTTTTGTCATCGGTATCAGCACAGTTCCTGTAACAGGAGACATCGGGGTTGTCTTCATTTTAAGCGCCTGGACGTTTCCATTCGCATGATCGGAAGTGTTTAGCAGCTTGAATTCAGGCATAGCGTTGGCGTCCTTGACCAGAGCGATCTACAAACCAAATTGTCGTTAGATACTTGCTGAACGTTTGGAGGCTTCTTATACTCACAAAAGAATCGTACATGTCCTTCTCTATCGTATAATCGGCCATAGTGGCAAAATGTTTCTTCTCGAAGGTCGGCTTGGTGGCCAGGGTTTCCTTCGAAAGTGGAAGGAAGGTCTCAATGAATTTGCCAACAGACATTGGCCCGACCCAGAGGCCACGAAGCTCAGCAGCCATGGCGTGTTGGGAATAACTGGCATCCATCTTAGTAACAGAGTTCCGCTGCTTCAATTCTTGGTTGAAGCGCCGTACAGTGGCTTGTGAAGAGAGGGCTGTTTGAATCTGGATTCTCGGTATAAGATGCGGAAGTTGATAAAGGGAAGGAACGATAGCACCAACATGTTTATAGAGAAAAAGGTACTGCAATCCATGACCCAATACTGATCACCATTGTTTGAACAAACCAATTCACCGGGAGAACAATGAATTAGATTATACCTTGGTTGGGATTAGTTACGCAGCTTCCGATTATAGTCCGAATGCCTCTATGTTTGCACAATGGCTAGGCCATCAGACGTTCGCGCGCAATACTTCGACTGCATTCTCTTTGCCCCAGTGTGAAGTTCAATTTCCAAATAATTGGTGTATTCCGAGTCAACGGACATTCAAGAGTCCCATGTCGCAACATTCGATCTTCAGTCTTCAGACCATTTCCGACCCCAGGCATTGATGTGGATGGACAATGAAGGTGAAGAAGCAAGAAGGACGTATTAAGTAGTAATACGGCAATCCGGGCCTTGCCAAGACGAGACGCACCGTGTGCATCACGTCGTATTGAAATGGGTTGGCCATCTGGTAAGGCGGTGAATGACAACATATTCTCAGTAGTAGGAGCAAAACACGAACTATTAGTATAAGCTGCATAGTCAAGGTCTTAGAAGACGCGAATTAAGTCGGATAAGCCGTGTCCTCCTAGTCCTCATTGAGGTCATGTTTCTATGTCTGGAGATTGGGACAAGTAATCAACAACCACTGCATCTGAGGGCCAATTTTCTCTCGCGAGTGTGGTAGAGAACAGAGATGTCATTTACGCATGGTTTCTTGCCTGATGTTGGCTAGTATCAATTAGGATTCGGTTAGACGCCGCTTCGAGCGGAATCTCCTCTAAGATCACGAGGTCGTCGATGTGCGACCCTTCTGCTGTTAGCGTATCCATACCATTTCGTTCAAAGTGCAAATTGTTACCAAGAGGAATTACGGTGAGCACTTAAATGCTTTTTCCCCTTTCCTACCGGTGTCCAGTCCGCCTTCAACGTGTGCCTCATTAACCTGATCGAAAATGTCGTGTAAGACACCTTTCAAGCCCACGAGTTTATCGTATTTCATGTACCAAAATGTGTGGTAAAGAACAAGCCAGAACAAAGACACCATGTCACCTTGAACGGTGTCCGTTGTCGGGCTCAAGGAGAGTCCCAGTGGACACGAACTGCCACGCTCCCTGAGATAATATTTTGAAATCAGAGGTCGTCAACGAAGGAAAGTGGGAGCTTACCGAGGAATATTGACGAGGCACGTTTTCGTCGTCCATGGTAACATCGTAATGTCGGGCGGGGTCCCAATCGTTGAGGGCCCCAGCCCATTAACGCGTTGTTGGAATTTATTGGAGTTGTTTGGAGTGCCAAAACAGTATTCTTGTAATACGTGGGTGTAAAAACAACTCCCAAACGCTGAGAACCCAGCCAATTTATGCAAAAGGAACAGTGACGCTTGCAAAACACTTGCTATGTTTTTTGTTCGCAACGGATAAGTAGGATGTAGTAGCTCTCGCGTAGCTCGTTTGGTTTCGCTGCGTTCGATTATGGGCAGACGGCCTCACGTCGCGAGGTTAACACAATGGACGGGTTAAACGAGACGATCGAAATTCAAGATTTATTTAGGCTCTGAAGCTCTGGACTCTGAACCTCCATTGTTCAATCCACGTCTTCTTGCATGAGGTGCAGTTAATAAGGGTAGGCCCTTTGGTGCGTCCGAGTCAGAATAAGTAGCCTTACGTGCCAAATTGACTGCAGTTGGACCGTGGTCTGAGAACAAAAATCAACCTGGTTTGACCGATTTTTGGACTCCACTGACATTAAAAATAGAAGATGGTAGGTAGAAATTCGAACAATTCGAACAAAACACGAAGAACTTGCGAAGAATCACTAAAATTGCTATACGCTACTGCATACCTTATGAGACTCATGAGGGCGATCATAAGTATGCGAAGTAACAAAGGTAATTGAAAGGTGCTCGACGGTTGACGGTGGAAATTGATCATATATAGGTGGCAATAAAATACAAGATATAAAATAATACGTCTACGAGAAAACTTCATTTAAACTGTCTCCTGACAACCCAGCAGCCTTGGACTGAGCTCGAGTAACAGGCGCAGTTTCTTGAAGGTTGAGAGCCGGAAGAGGTCTTAGATTCGACGATCCCATACTTCGTTTAGTCGATGGCTTATACGTCCTGTTGTCCATGCTTATAGTGCTCCTTTTGGCCTTTGTTCCTGATTTGACGTAGACGGGGTCCTCTTCCTGATCCTCGTCGCGACCGCGTTTCTCGGTCTTGGACAGGTAATCAACTGCTTCGACATCCGAGGGCCAATTGCCGCTCGCAAGTGCACTTGCGAACAGGGATGATATATGGCTATGGTCGATTACACCAGACGGGTGTACAAATGGGAGTCGATTTGACGCTTCTTCGTGCGAAATTCGGGCAGAGCGCCTGAGCTTGTTGATGTCATCCTGCCGTTCGCTGATGTAGGAATACCATGCTTTCCAAAATTTCTTGCCGCTGTCGTAGAAATCGGTTAATGGTTGATTGCCAGCAACCTCAAAATCTGAACCGATATAGGTTCCCATGGCAAGAAGGCCCAATTTTCCATGCCCACCAGTTTCCAGTCCCTGGGCCTTGGCTTTGTTGCATTGGTCGAAAATATCAACCATTATGTCCTCCAATTGAGTAACTTTGTCATGCTTCATATACCGAAGTATATGGTAAAGAACGAGCCAGAAGAACGACTCCATATCGTCCTGAACATGATGTATCTTGGCAGGGTTCGTAAGAAGTCCAATCGACATAAATTGCCATGTCCCCTGAGTAGGGCTATAGAATCAGCGGTCATAAAACCTGAGAATGTAAGATCAAGACTCACGGAACGAAAGCATGGATGGTGTTTATTTCTGTCATCCTTGTCAACATATCGTGCGAGATCCCAGTCGTTGAGGATACCACCCCCGCCTGCTTTCAGTAATACATTGCCAGCGCTGATATCGCGATGCAGGATTCCACATTTCTCATAGGCATCTTGATGAGCTAGACAGAGTATCCTCCTTTAGAAATATAACCACGACGATATTAAAATTCGGACGCACCCAGAAACGCATCATAGACGGCTTGCAAAAATTGTTTGGCCGATGCAAATTTATAGAGAGGCAGGCCAATGAAATCTTCTGCAAAGCGTGTATGTGCTCTCTGGACAAATTGGGCTTTCCGTGCGCCTGCGTTCCAGTCCTCGTCAGCAAAATCCTGGGTGGCCGTAGTCTGGTGTTGTCCAGGAAGGTCATCCCCACAGAGTATTCGAGGTACATTGCGAACCTTTTTCTCATTGAGAAACCTGAGAATATCTGATTCTTTTTCCATGCCTGGCCCACAAGCCCGCCATGAATCTTTGACAAATACAGTTTTCCCAGAAGTGAGATCTAGAGCAGGGTAGCCGCGAGTGGCTCTTCCCGTCACAGACTGAGGGTCCGCTAAAGGTCCCCATACCAATACGTCGCGGGTCTTGCGGGAATCATCAGGAGTGCGGTCAAGAGTAACATCGTGGGTAGTGCTGAGTTCATCCTGAGTGCGGTCAGGATTTACATCGGGGTTCTTGTTGAGATCAACCTGAGTAGGATCAGGAATTTTCAGCTTGAACACGCTCCTCTCACCGCGCTTCCATGCATATAGTTTATCTTGTGCAAGTTTGGTCTCTGCCAGTGAAGCACGAGTCACAGTCGGATCCATGCCCCGGGCTTCGTTGGAGGTGATGGAGAATCGCCATAGAAATTCGAGAAGAAGGGGAGCATTAGCCTCGTACTGAAATTGTTCAGAGACAATCCCACCCGAGCGATCGAGACGAATAATACGGGCATATGGGCCCCCAATCCAGACCATGAAACAGTGCGTTCGATGCTGTTTAGCAGTCCACACCCTAGCGTAACAAGCAAGTTGCCCTCTGCAAAGAGCGTGCTGTTTCCCTGTATTCTCGAATTCAAAGTCCTCTGGCAATGGCTCTTTCGACTTTTTTTGGGGGGTCGTTGAAAGGATTGGCTTGTGCGCTGGCCGGCTTGAATTCGAAAATCAACTCCATATCCTCGTATTTCGTCGGAATGGTATTGGTGTTGACCCCGTTCTTGTAGCCGCAGACATCTGGTTTGTTCTTCATGCCCGGTACTTGCCTCAGCGTTGGATCAAAGTTTACCGACGTGTTGACAAGTTTAAATCCTGGCATAGCGTGTGCCGACTCGACAAGTGCAATCTGTGTTGTACCGCCCCATCATAGTCAATCAACTGCAGCAGACTGAAAGTGGTTGAAACTCACAAAGGGATCGTACATGTCTTTCTCAGCCTTGTAATCTGCCATAGTGACAAAATGTTCCTTAGCAAAAGTAGGTTTGGGAGAAGAGACCTTTGCGGGAAGTGGAAGGAACTCGTCCATGAACTTGTTGATAGGCATTGGGCCAACCCATTGGTTCTGGAGTTCTTGCGCCATACGTCCTTGAAATTCACTAGCGTCCATAGGAGTGCCAGAGTAGAATTGTTGTGATCCTTGTAAGGAGCGCTTTATCGGTGTAGAGAAGGTAACTTGGGAGCGTATAACTGTTGGAGGCGGAACCTCGTCAGGAGATGTTGGAATGTTAGACATAGGGGAAAAGATAACTTACCAACGCTGAAGAACTAAACCTATTTATGCACACAGGAAGAGTGGCACTTAGCTGTGGTTCATGGACCAATACCTATTTCGTTGTCTTTGGTACCCGATAAGTCGGAGGAGAAACAATGTAGAAGAAGTTCTTGCGTAGTTCGCTTGGTTTCGCCGCGTCCAATATTAGAAGAATGGTCTGGAGTAGCGAGGCAAAGACAATGGGTGGGCCAATGTTTCGCGTTCAAAGTAGGATAAATGAGGCAATCAGAAATTTGAGATTCAGGTAGCCACGAGATTTGTGCGAATACGGCGGTTCAATGTATGGTTTCGGATGATTTCCAACTTCCAGATAGAATGGTGTATCCGTAGACAGAGAATATCAGAACTCCGGCCCTGGATTGAGGAGTTGGTATGTACTGATCGAGGATAGAGAAGTCACCAGTAACGGGTTGAGGAGTCGGCCACACGGTACCCGCCGCTAAGTCGAGACGCGTGTTTCACATCACGTGGAAAAAATAAGGGTAGGTCAATTGGCGTATTAATATTGAAGCTCATCATGCTGAAGTTAAACGCTGAATATTGGCGGAATTTGGTCTGTACATTTAAGCTTCCTCAATTTTACCGCGCCCGGATTCTGAACTAAAAAAACAGTGTATTCTGTCGGTGTGCTACATACTGACGCACTTATTTTGATTGTTATTTCAAACGCATCTGGACTACAATGGCTTCGGGCAAGCAGCACAATGGAGCAACGCGAAGATCATAAATTCAAATTAGATAATGGCAGTCACAGTCCGATCATCTGATCCATGGCCTAAATCTTTTTACTCCTACATAACTACTTGTCACCCTGGCCTCAGCTTGTCGTTTGTGCTAAAAGCCCACTATTGGCCATAACAGTAGACCTCGTTGTTATTGGTCCCTTGATACCATAGCTGGCCGGCAGTGAAAAGGTTCTGCTGACAGCACCCAGAAGCACTGGCTCCTGTGGGACAGACACCATTGGGCTCCGAAGCCAATGGGGCACCTGGAAAAGACGATATAGCACGTTAACAAACAAGTGTGGGTTTACTAGGATGTTGGCGTGCAACACTCACATCCTAGGCTTAGGCCAGGTACGACAGTCGGCCATGACTGCCATTCCATGAAGTTGCAGCAGGCGGGAATATAGTTGAGCGAGCAGGTGATGCGCTTCTCGAGCTCTGGCACAGGATTGGCATTGGCCAATGAGGCGACGACACCCAGAACGACTAGTGTAGATTTAACGCTGTAGAGATGCATGGCTGTCAATGAGCGACTGAACTTGGATATTTCTTCAAAATTCTAGACTGTTTAAATACCTCACCCTCCGTCTAACATTCAATGGGGTACTCCGGTACTCGAGGCGGTGGGGATACATGCTTTCAAAGGGTTGGCTTACCTGGATGTCACTAATTACTCAACAGATTTCATTTGAGCTATTCTGGGAGCACATACCACTTATTCTTAGAACAAGTCAGGAACCGGGGATGTATGTTTTCTGATCGAATAAGGATTTTGTAGAGGCAAAGCGCCTTACCAATGCATGCCCCTGAGTGCTATTTCAACAATCCCTGGACAGCGACATCCTGTTATGACTGTTAGAAACTATAATCAGAATATGGGCGAACTCTTACCGTGCGTTGACATGGATTGTTTCCCGGGGCTGTCCAATGTCAGTATCTTGATGAGGTCCTCAGACAGGATTCTCCGAAAGAAAGGTGTCTGCTGATACATAATCGGAGGAATCATACAATTAGTTTACACAAATGTGCAAAAGACCCGCGAGAAGTCCGAAAAGAGTGAGAATTATGAGCGCCTAAGAGGTGCATATCTCGGCCATAACCTAAGTACTTAAGCATTTCTGTCAAACTTGCAATCCGGTTGTTGATTTGATGCGATGAGATATGTAGGGATCCGGAGTCAGGGCAAGCCCTCCTTCTGAGTACCATGGGTTTGAATCTAGAGTCTCATGATGATGCGCAGCTTCGTCATGATCCGAGAGGATCATTACCACAAACTTTAGCATGCTGGGTACTTGTGTTGTCAATCAGTGCTGTTAGAAGCCAATGGATCCTGGATTCGCCTTTCAGTCGAAGGTCTCCGTTCATCGTGTATCTCCTAATAACTAGATTCGTTGACTGTAGCACGCAAAAGCAGTTCACCCTGGATTCAGGATGTGGGACTCCTCGGTAGACACAGAATGATGCCAGAGCAACTTGAGAGAAGCAAGTCGTCATTGACACAAAATCAGATCCAGACGACGAAAGAGTGGCGGCGATGTCGAAGTGCATGCCATTATCTGACATAGCCCTCGACTCCGGGTTTATATTTTGCTTTCCTTCTGCCAGGATGTTTGAGGGAGGGCGTATCTCTTTTACAGCAAGGGTCCTGATCTGTGGCATATTCCTAGTCCAAGAATCGATGCCACGTTTTGAAATCCAAGAAATAAGGACAATTTTTGGCGAGTCTCCGTGTGCTGAAATGATTCGGTTGAGCATGCTGAGTGGCTGACAGTTCAGAACAAGATTACAAGAAGTCGAGACTGAGCAAATATCTAGAGACTGAGGTTCTTGAAATTGGGATATGATCGAGCATGCAAGACATATACAATGATGAAGTACTCGTGAAGGGCAGTGGTTAGCTAAGAACACGAACTTACCATCAATCCATAAAACTTTTCGGACTCCTGAATTACCCTTTTAGGCAGGACTTGCTTCCCAATTCGAGATTCCACTTGCGTGGGCAAAGTTGGGCCGCTTGTCTTGCTCGAAACACACCAAAAGCCCTTTCTCATAACAAGTAGAACAACGTAATGGTCATGAATTCAATTTCGACAGTGCCGGTCACACTTTGCCCACGTTCCGAGTCTTTCCCGAACCTTGATTTGCTCCCCAAGTTAACTAATGCTAGATTGCTACCCTGGCTAGCGCTCGTGCCTATGTATTGTAGGTGCAAAAATTCCACTATTGTCCATAACAGCTGAATGTGCCGCCCTCATTAAATAGCTGACCATTAACGAAAGGGCTCTGCTTGCAGCACCCGGCAGGACTGGCCTCAGGGGGACAAACACCATTGGGTTCGGAAGCCAGTGTTGAGCCTAAAAGTCAGGTGTAGCACATTAATAAGCAAGTACGGATCTGCTTGGAAGGATACGACACTTGCATCCTTCACTTTCGCCGGGAAGGATTTCCGGAAATGATTCCCATGTCATGAAGTTGCAGCAGGCGGGTATAAAATTTATCATGCAAGTGATGCGTTTATCGAGCTCTGGCAATGGGTTGGCATTGGCCACAGATGCGATGAGGCCCAAAGTGACAAGGAGTGTGGCTTTCGTGCTGTGACTATGCATGTCTGTGCGACTTGAACGCAGATGATTGCTTGAAAGTTCAAGCTCTATACTCCTTAAATAGCACTCGAGGTGGTGAGGATATGTATACGTATATGCTTTCTATGGATTCAACCAACTAGCTTGCTGCCGATGATACGCATCTATGGCAAGAGAAGACATAATTTATTCTTAGAAGATGTCAGGTATAATCTTCTGATTTACTCACTAAAGCATGAGAACGATGCGCATAGATATGAGTACGGACAACGGCACTCACCGACGCATGCTACACTTCTGTTGATGACTCAGTGCGTGCATTCGAAGTGTTGATCAACAATGCGACGGCGTACATGGCAAAATTGGGGACTCGCAGAGTATGTTATCTGCTATCTACCGATAGCTAGAAGACTATGCGGCTACCATATAATGGATCCAGAAATGGGCGTCTAAGCATTCATCGTCCGATGATCATCCGCAAGCAAATCGGCCATACAAAATAAAGACCTTGCAAGCCTTTTGTCGGCATTTCTCGACAAGTGACCTTTGGCCCAAATGGAAGAGGGTGCCGCTTGGCCAATGTCCATGGTCATCAGCAGACCGACATATGATAATCCACTACATACATAGTCCCACTGAGGCGGCGTTTTATTTTTGAGTATCGCTGCGAATGCTGATGTATCTTTTAAAGGTTGCGCACGCATACGCAGATGGCGAAAGTAACTTGTGTCACCGCTTGCTCTTCGGAGACGTCAAGCCGACATGAGGGCGCAACTGCTCACTGACAGCTCGTATGTCCCGCGGTACACGGAGAATGACCTTGAAAGAAAGGGCGAAGAGCCTCATTGTCGATGGGGATAAAGCATTTCCCAAGAGGTTTGAAGATAGGAAAGGTTGCAGATGTTTTCTTCCTTTGCCCACTGGTACTAGGTTCCCGAAGGCCTACTGCAAGTTGCAGGTTCTACCTTCCCAGAGCAGGATGCCGCATATTGATACAAAATTAAGGAGGCTATTCCAGAGCGGAAAGCGCAATAGCAAAAGACTGGAAATCTCAACAGAACGAGAAGGCTGTGAACTGCGAGAAGTCTTCTCATCCTGCGCGTACAAGTTGCAGCAAGCTTTGGCAGGCTATATATATTATTAGACCGAAAGGGATTGAAAAATGTTCTATGAGTTAGTTTGGACGACGGAGTCATAGAAATTGGTGATCTGGCTGAGGACTGGAGGCAAAGTGGAGCAGAACGACGATTGAAAGAGAGAGTGAAGTGTGACAAAGAACAACAAACGCAAATTTCACTTTCTGTATGCAACCAATTTGTCTGAGCCTTCGAACCACACATCGACTTCCCTCTTATCAGGCGCATCCCATCTCAAAACGCCTACACTCATGTCTACAACTTGCGAATACGAAAAATCACATCTCAGGCTCTACATCGCGACCCAGCGGTAGCGCAAAGCTCTTCGCAGATGCAGAGAAAGAGGAAGCAGAAGAGACTGCCATGTCGGACGCAACCAAATCATCCAAATCCAAACTATCCCACCTAGAACAAGAGCATGAAAACTGGACTGGCGATGAAAGTATCAAAGACGCAGTGCTTCGTATGCTGGTGGATAAATATAAGCCTCTTCGTACGGGAACCATTCAGACGGCGGAGCAGAAGTTGAAGCAGACCCCTCCGAAGCTTACGTCCGGTAGCATCGGTGGGTCGTTCGAAAACTTGGGTCATAATGTAGCGCCGTTGCCTATGGTTAAGTTGACGCCTACGAGTGGGTCGTGGGCTTCGGAACCTCTGCTACCGTCCAGCGAAGGACATGAGCCATGGCATACCGAGTTCAAAGCACCAAAACACGATACTGCTGCAATCAAGCTCGCACAAATGCCGATAATGATATCTTCGAAGCCATCGATAGTATCTGTACCACTAGACGAGAAGGCACGTCGGCTTGAGAGGGTGAAGATCAAGCGAACGCAACAGGCTACTAAACTTTCGGAGGCCCGGGAGTCTACCTTGGACTATCGATTGGGCATAAGAAACACTAGCGGCTCTAGAGCTGGACGTTTAAATCCCACTAGTCTCAAAGGATGGAATAGCTTGGTAGAGGACAAGATAGAGGTGCGTTCTTTCATAGCTACTGTCCTACGCGTTACGTCTAACCTGCCGCTTCAGAAAGCCCGAAAGGCTGGAGTGTTTAATTCAGTCCAGGGACGAGGCAAACCTCTGGCTCGCTCTCCGGCAGAGTTCAATCCCTTCATTGCACGAGAGGAATTCCTGATGAATCGAATCGTCCAAAAGAACGGTGCAGCTCCGCCATGGGTCGAACTACAAATAGGTACGAATCCAGTTTTAAATCATAGCGTTAGCTGGTTTCTTATTGACGTATAGAGTTGGAAAATGCTGTAAACACTTTCCGAGAAATATTACGTCAGTCATGGATCCGTCGAGCCACACGAGGCCTCGCAATGGAACACCCCCAGAGCTTTTATATCGGCTCACACTACAAGACATCCAGGACTATCGAGACCCCGAATGGATCGCGAAAGAGAAAAGTTATCATGAGACAGCAGTCGCCCAACTCAACTCGACTGTTCGCAAGTACAATGGAATGGCCCCGTATGCCGTTCGTCGCTCGTACTATACTCGGGACGCTGAGATCGGTAAACTTTACGCCGAATGCGCCCCAGATATTTTGCGCGCCATAGAAGAACGCGCCAAAGACGCGAAGCTTGGTCTCAACGACAGCAGTGGTGGCAGCGAAGTCAGCGGGTCCTCAGGTGGCTCTCAAGTTGAGAAAGTCTCTAACGCCTATATCCTGGGGATTATACCATTTATTCAATGGCTTCGTGTACTCTTTCGACGATGGTTCGGCGTCGGTGTATGATGTCATTACATCCCGTTACAATTTCTCCGTCCGAACACCCGAGCACCACAAACACAGTTCCTCAGCGGAACGTGGTTTTGACTTTCCTCTTCCTCGACGATATCCTATTCTCACGAAAGTCACGAAAGTGTTTTCCACATGGCATTCCCCCTCGCTATCGTTCCCGACCAGCACTATGACGGAGCTAACTCGTCAGAGACTTGTTTTTGCCCATTTAATTGTCCAACTCGCTGATCTTTGGCCTTTGAGATTCGATATCGGGACTGCGGTGCCGTTTTGATCCATATGTTCTCGAATGAAACAGAATATTTAATCTGAATCGTGATACGTGTATCAACCCTTTCCGAAAACGCGACTGGAGGCAAGCATCCTGGCTGGAAACCTCGTGTCAGGTGGCGATGCGCGCATGCCCGACAAAACGAAATGACTGGCAAAAACAGACAAGAACATGATCGTCAATGACTCGATTGTGATAAATTTAGTAGATGCCTTTTGAACTACAATGTACATGATTTGCAGTGCATTTAGAGTTGAACATTCTATGTTATAGTTGTTGATTATCTCGCCGATGGCGACAATGACCTGGACCACCGAGCCGAACAGTGGTCATGCGCGGTAATTGATGGTGAGAACAAGCGGTCAGGGGTTCGACACGATGAGCTTTTGCCTCGAGGCGCGCCTCACCTTTCGCAGCCTGCAAAATTCATTGAACAGGCGTCATCTAATCTCAGGCTAGACTCGCATGCTATAAATCACTGCAAACTTTTCCCAGATCTCCTCCTTCTCACAGACAATTCGAATCAGGACTTCCTCAGAGTCCCTCGCTATCTTCAAGACTCAAGTTTGCAGGCCGCCATTTGTGTGAGTATGATCGTCATTGACTTTACAAGTTATCGGCCTCCATGTTTGGCAATTGCCGTGATACCCAATGGGCAATGTCGGAGGACGCTATGGATGTATAGAAGCAAGGCTTACTGAATAATTTCTGCGTTGACAGTCACCACCTCTACCGTAAAGCTCGTCCGTATCATCTCACTCATTATGTCGACAATTACTGAAGAATCCCTCATTGCTGTAAGTGTCATATTCCTCGCTCATGACTATACGGCGTCGCTCATGAATCCCGTCTATCCGTCCTGCTGCGCTCCCCTACTATGGTTGACCACGTTTCATCGTATACTCGACGCATATACGCACAATAGCCAGGAGATATCGTTGCCGTACGTCATGGAATCAAAGGAAGGACAGAAGGACTAGTCATTGGATCACATATTGACTACGCTGTACGTCTACTCTCTACGTATACACTGGCCACGCACCGGCTTTCCTTCATTCAGGTGTGCTTATTGTCGTCCTAGGGCCGCCAAATCATCGAAGTTCAACTCGACGGGGAACTTTACAATGCATGGTCAGTTTGATCTTCGTTATCATCGTACTTGCTAGAGCTCCGTTGACTCTTGCCTCGTTTACCCTAGGTACCCAACCGTTACCCGCGTCCGACGCACCATTTCATATACTCGTCCGAGCATAGACCGCCGCCGCACCATCGACCGAAGGGTCTACTGGTGATCTTTCGTCAACGGTCAAGCTGTCTGTACCATCAAATCGAATCCCGAAGCTCTCATGATTCACGGCACACGATTTCACACACGACTACTTACAATTCGGAGCGTCCTGGTTAGGGGCCAGTTCCCGGGCCACTGAGTTCTCATCGGGTGTTATTCCTTTTTTTTTCCTTTTTTCCTCTTCTACTTTGCATTATTATACTACCATAATTAGCCAGCAGATCAAGCTGGGCTACTAGACTTTCTCTCTGTGTATTTACTTTTGGTTATTGACTTCTGGAAGCAATCACAATTACATTGCGCTTTGCTGTCTATCATGTTCTTGGTCTTGCGTTCGTCAAAATTACAGCAAACACTGAACAACGATCTTCCAATTCTGCACGATTTCGTGTCGACTTCGCGGCTCTATGCATCTGGGTCCAAATATAAAATCATCACAATAGGAGTCCGTACTGGCATGCGATAATAGCGGCGTTAAGCTCAGGGTAACTTCGCGCCGAGTGTTGTGTATTAATTAATATCGAAAACATGCTGTCCAGCTCGCCACGAGTCGCGACCTGGCGGGAACCTCGTCCGCCGGCGGCCGCACGCTCTGACATCGTTGAGACCTCTTACCGCTGACACTGATTTGTTTTCTCAATTGACCGAGATTAAGCCAATGATGTCCGCACATGTATTTGCAAGACATAGCGACCGACATTCCAGAGAATCCATGGACTGTTCACCGAGTTCCGTGACCCAGGATCCGGCCTCGCATTCACATCGAGGCAGTTGAGCTCCGGCCCCGGTGTTAACTTTCCTTGGTATCGTAGACTTTAGGGTCTGTTCGGTATCCATTATTCGCGTTGAATATGAAAGTGTATATAGATTTGATGGCAACTGGATTACTCCGACGGTTGCCTAATCGAGTAGCACTGTCACGCACGCCTTATCAGTTAATCTCTAGGCATCTTATCATTGCGAGCACCCTTCCTCCCACGTATTAGCTGCGGCATATTAATGTATTATCAGTGTTATTGGTATTTTTACTACATTATATGCCTTATGGTACGAAATGCTTAATCACCACCAAGTTGTGACCAACGGGTGTAGCACAGTCATAGTTTCATAAAATCCTTATTGGTCTAGCCATTTGGCGCAGATTCATGAGAGGATCAAAACTACGAGACCATTTTTCTATTGGTCAAAAACTGACTGAGTTGAACATTTTTGGCCACCCGAATTTGGCTGACTGACATAATACCTCCAAATTAGGTATATTTGTTATCTAATCACTTATCAAACTGCTAAGCAACTCTGAGATTCTGTGTGGTGCGACAATGTACTAATTAATTGCTTGATTCGCTTTTTAGCTTATTTTTTCTTTAAATCTGTGGATGTTGTATGGTAAAATTTTCAAATTTCTTGGGTACTACCTACAATTTTTTCGCCGGCCAATTTGGCCACTGTTCAAGTTGGTGGTGACGTTTCGCACGAGATAAGTATTGATGGGCATCCAGGCGGATCTAATCGGTCGTGACCACCTGTGACGACTTGGTCCGAATAATCTGGTAGCCATCAAAGCTATATGCATTCTTCATATATACACTGAATAATGGATACCGAACAGACCCTTAAGAAAGTAAGCATCAATTGGTATTATTTACTTCTGTTCTTCGAGTTAAGTGCCAGAACATACCAAAAACGTACGCGTCTTTTGAAGTACTTATCATCAGGAAATTGGGTTTGTGAACAATCAAATAAGCGAGTCGGGAATAGGGAGTACTTAGGCATTGTACTTAGGGGCTTTATCAAACATCATGTTGTGGCGATGTTGACGTCGAGGATTGGTCATGGTCATGATCAAGAGGTGTCAGATCCACCGATCGCGGCCGTCAGATTCAACCATGGCAAAGCACAACCGGTCATTTCCGAGAGTCGGCATTCCAACGGCGTAGCCTATTGCCATCAAATTTCAACCAACTCCGCTACGTCGCAACTGTGGTAACTCTAAGACTCTCGTTTTGAACGCAAAACAACAGGTTTTTAAAGTTTGAAGTCACATATATGTAAGTATCGGGTCTGTAAATGCAACCCAAGGGATTTCATTACAAGTTCCACCCAAAAAGTCATGGCTGAAACAGGCTACAGCAAACCAGAGGTCAGAATCAAGGATAATGTCTCAAAGAAAGACATCAGCATTGTGCAGTAGTTTGATCTGAGAAGCAAGAAGATATCTGAATGAAGTTAACAGACGAAGCAGTACTCAAGTTTTGACAAAACGAAGGTGATAAAACAGATTGATATAGGACATGTGATACACTATGTACATCATCAGCTTGCCATGATATAAAGGATATGTTGGTGTGGACGCGATTGGAAATACGCGTCCGACCGTCAGAGGCGACAGGAGTCAAGAGTCAAAAGAATCTCTCGTGTCGCTTGTTGATTCTGCACTAAATGCCGAACTTGCCGAAGCTTCCAACTTTGAGGCTTGCCGTTCGCCTGCCTTGCTTATGTGGCCATCCCTTTTTGGGGGTGGGTAGTACCCACCCCCGTGGGAGATATGGTCGCGATCGGTGGATCTGACACCTCTTGGTCATGATTCAAGACAAGCCGAGCCGGCTTCAACTTCGACGTGTTCAAAAAGGGAAGAAATCTCCTCTTCGGGACACACCTTGGCAAGAAATCTCCACGCGTGATCAGCAGCGCCATCTCTTTGCCAGTGACCACCATCCCGCTCTGACTCACGATCATCATTCGAAAATACAGACCGACCGACTACATCGTTTCCAACAACAACGTTGAAATGCTTTTCATAGTGCCCACAAAATTAGACCATCTACATCGTTCCAACAACACCACAAGATGCTCTCCGAAGTGCACACTAATACTACCAAATGCTCTTGAATAAGCATGTGGGCCGCGACATAGGCTATAGCCCTGACTCACGATCATCATTTGAATACCATTCGAAGTGCTATCAAACGCAGAACATCTACATCGTTCCAACAACACCACTAAAGTGCTTCACGAAGTGCCCACTAATTTTACTATGATCAATTGCTCGTGAATATGTCGGACAGTGCACACTGTGACACCAAGTCTAAACGCATGTTCTCTCTGCACTGGAGAGTCAAAAAGCCTAGCACCAAATGTACAACATAGTCATACCTACACTCCCCAAACTCCGTTTACACGCCGAGCAGGACTCGTCATTGCTATGGACGCTACTATTCTCGGGATGGATCCAATCAACTTCGCATTGACTGTGATATCGATGTTCGGGCTCCTCTTTTCCATTATTGCATTCGTCTATCACTTTGATCCTAGCACAGGACAATGGCTCTCTGCTGCAGAAGGAATGGATCATATTCGATCGTATCTCGAAAGCATTTCCCCTATTCTCTCAATTCGCCATGAACATCAATTGCATCTACATGTCAATAGGTGTGACCACTTCCATCATTCATGTTTGGCCGCTACTTCGGACGTTAACCGGTTTTAACGACGATTTCGTAGAATGGAACACAAACTTGCGTTGTTGATGCTTGGCACTATGCCATCTTCCAATAGCCCTCTTCAGAATCTAAAGGGCTGGACTAGGACCTGGCGCCTTTTTTGGTTGTCGAAAGAAATCCACGCATGCAGTGTTATCTTGAGGGTAGGGTTCCTTTGGCTTTACATCGCGTTGATAGGGGCTCATTTCTCTCTTTACTAGATGATATCCAAGCAAAAGAACGCGTCAAACACGCGAAAAATGACGAAATTACGACGGATCCGCTTGAGCTAGAGGCTTCGGTTGAGGCATCTATCGAAAGGCTGATTATGTCCCTTCCAGGTATATTGCCTTTTTGCTTTTACGGTTCCACTACATGATAGTAACCTCTTTTTCAGTCAGGCCATCTACAACCTGTCAACAGGCTGATCTAGAAGCGAATCATCCTCCAGCATTCTTATCCAATTACACTGTCCGCGGCTATTATTCGGACGTCGTCCACATCGAGGATCATCCAACATCGTCGAATATTCAACTTTCCCCTCGTCAATCTCTCGACATCGACTCGAATACATCCACTTTGTGCTCTGGTTCCCGAGAAAGTCTCCCAAAAGACGGCTGCACTAGGGTAACGACATTGCACCGTGCCATCTTGATTCCGTCCTGACTCAACTCAACAGAACTATACAAAAACCGGCCTCTCGTATCGAGACCTCCCAATGAAACCGCCAAGTTTGCATCTACCTACAGTCAGAAAGCTCAGATGGCAGTCGTGGCCGACTGTCATACCTGGCCTAAGCTTAGGATGTAAGTGTTGCACGCCAGCATCCTAGTAAATCCACATTCGTTTATTAATGCGCTATATCCTCTTTTCTAGGTTCCCCATTGTCTTCCGAGCCCAATGGTGTCTGTCCCTCAGGGGCCAGTGCTGCTGGGCGCTGTCAGCAGAACCTTTTCACTGCCGGCCAGCTATATTATCAAGGGACCAATAACGAGGTCTACTGTTATGGTCAATAGGGGGCTTTTAACACCCACGACAAGCTGCGGCTAGGGTGAAAAGTAATTATGCAGGAGTAAAAAGATTTAGGCCATGGAGAAAGTGATCGAAGTGCGACTACTATCATCTAATTTGAATTTATGACTTCGCATTGTTCCATTGTGCTTCTCGCCCAATGGCAGTCTGAGCGTAGTCTAGATGTGTTCGAAATAACAATCAAATACGTATCTCGGTATGTAACACACCGACAGAACACTCTTCATCTGATTCAGAATCAGGGTGTGACGACATTAAGGGCAGCATTGGATGTGCAGACTAAATTCAGCCAATATTTGGTGATGCTTCGGCGTGATTAGGCCTTCAATGCGCCAAATAGCCTACCCTTATCAATTACCCACGTGATGTGAAATACGCGTCTCGACTTACTGGCGAATGTGACCCTGTGGCCGACACTTCAACTTGCTACTTCTCTGTCTCGATCAGTACATACTAACCCCTCATTCTAGGGCTGGAGTTCTGATATTCTTTGTTCTAAGGATACACAATTCTATCTGGAAGTTGGAAATCATACCTTGAAACCCCGTATTCACACAAACCTCGTGGCTACCTGAATCTTAAATTTCTAATTGCCTCATTATCCTACTCTGAACGAGAAATATTGGTCCACCCATTGTCTTCGCCTCGCTACATCAGACCATTCTTCTAATATTGGACGCGGCGAAACCAAGTGAACTACGCAAGAGCTTCTACATTGTTTCTCCTCCGACTTATCGGGTACCAAAGACAACGAAATAGGTATTGGTCCATGAACCACAGCTAAGTGCCACTCTTCCTGTGTGCATAAATAGATTTAGTTCTTCAGCGTTGGTAAGTTATCTTTTCCCCTATGTCTAACGTTCCAACATCTCCTGACGAGGTTCCGCCTCCAACAGTTATACGTTCCCAAGTTACCTTCTCTACACCGATAAAGCGCTCCTTGCAAGGATCACAACAATTCTATTCTGGCACTCCTATGGACGCTAGTGAATTTCAAGGACGTATGGCGCAAGAACTCCAGAACCAATGGGTTGGCCCAATGCCTATCAACAAGTTCATGGACGAGTTCCTTCCACTTCCCGCAAAGGTCTCTTCTCCCAAACCTACTTTTGCTAAGGAACATTTTGTCACTATGGCAGATTACAAGGCTGAGAAAGACATGTACAATCCCTTCGTGAGTCTCAACCACTTTCAATCTGCTGCAGTTGATTGACTATGATGGGATGGTACAACACAGATCGCACTTGTCGAGTCGGCACATGCGATGCCAGGATTTAAACTTGTCAACACGTCGGTAAACTTTGATCCAACGCTGAAGCAAGTACCGGGCATGAAGAACAAGCCCGATGTCTGCGGCTACAAGAACGGGGTCAACACCAATACCATTCCGACGAAATATGAGGATATGGAGTTGATTTTCGAATTCAAGCCGGCCAGCGCACAAGCCAATCCTTTCAATGACCCCCCGAAAAAGTCGAAAGAGCCATTGCCAGAGGACTTTGAATTCGAGAATACAGGGAAACAGCACGCTCTTTGCAGAGGGCAACTTGCGTGTTACGCCAGGGTTTGGACTGCTAAACAGCATCGAACACACTGTTTCATGGTCTGGATTGGGGGCCCATATGCCCGTATTATTCGTCTCGATCGCTCGGGTGGGATCGTCTCTGAACAATTTCAGTACGAGGCTAATGCTCCCCTTCTTCTCGAATTTCTATGGCGATTCTCCATCACCTCCGATGAAGCTCGGGGCATGGATCCAACTGTGACTCGTGCCTCGCCGGAAGAGACCAAACTTGCACAAGACAAACTATATGCATGGAAGCGCGGTGAGAGGAGCGTGTTCAAGGTGAAAATTCCTGATCCTCCTCGGGTTGATCACAACAAGACCCCCGATGTAAATTGTGATCCCACTCGGGATGGACTCAGCACCACCTGCGATGTTACTCTCAACCGCACTCCTGATGATTTTCGCAAGACCCGTGACGTATTGATATGGGGACCTTTAGCTGACCCTCAGTCTGTGACGGGAAGAGCCACTCGCGGCTACCCTGCTCTAGATCTCACTTCTGGGAAAACTGTATTCGTCAAGGATTCATGGCGGGCTTGTGGGCCAGGCATGGAAAAAGAATCAGATATTCTCAGGTTTCTCAATGAGAAAAAGGTTCGCAATGTACCCCAAATAATTTGTGGGGATGACCTTCCTGGACAGTACCAGACTACGACCACTCAGGATTTTGCAGATGAGAAATGGAATGCAGGCGCACGGAAAGCACAGTTTGTCAAGCGAGCACATACCCGTTTCTCCGAAGATTTTATCGGACTTCCTCTTTACAAATTCAAATCGTCAAAACAATTTTTGCGAGCCGTTTATGACGCGTTTTTAGGTGTGTCTAAATATTAATATAGTATTGCTTGATGTTACTAAAGGAAGATATCCGATCTAGCTCATAAAGATGCGTACGAGAAGTGTGGAATCCTCCATCGTGACATCAGCGCTGGGAATGTATTGCTGAAGGTGGGTGGAGGTGGTATTCTCAACGACTGGGACCTCGCACGATATGTTGAAAAGGACGACAAAGATAGGCATCATCCTGCCTTCCGTTCCGTATGTGCTTTCTGGAGTTTCAGGATTCATGACCACTAACTTTCAGTTCACCTTAGGGAACGTGGCAATTTATGTCGATCGGACTTCTTGCAAACCCTGCCAAGGTACATCATGTTCAGGATGACATGGAGTCCTTCTTTGGCTCGTTCTCTACCACATGCTTCGGTATATGAAACATGACAAAATCACTGAATTGGAGATCATAATGGAAGCTGTTTTTGACCACAGCTATAAAGGAAAGGCCGGGGGACTGGAAACGGGTGGGGATGGGAAATCGGCCCTCATCGCAAGAGGAACGCATATCGGTCAAAATTTTGCGCTCGCTGGCAATCCGCCTCTAACTAACTTCTACAAGAGCGGCAAGAAATTTTGGAAAGCATGGCAATCCTACGTCGACGGACGGGAGGAAGATATCAGCGACCTCATGAGCTCAGAGAGCATTTCGTACGAAGAGGCGTCGAAGCGAGTCCCATTTATTCACCCACCGCAGACAATGGACCACAGCCACATAGCATCCCTGTTTGAAAGTACGCTTGCGAGCGGCAGTTGGCCCTCGGATGTTGAAGCCGTTGACTACCTGTCCAAGACCGAGAAACGCGGTCGGGACGAGGACCAGGACGAGGATCCCGTCTATGTTAAATCAGGAACAAAGGCCAAAAGGAGCACTGTAAGCATGGACAGCAGGACATACAAGCCATCTACTACACGAAGTATGGGATCGTCAAACCTAAGACCTCTTCCGGCTTTCAACCTTCAAGAAACTGCCCCCATTACTCGAGCTCAGTCCAAGGCTGCGGGGTTGTCAGGAGACAGTTTAAGTCAAGTTTTCTCGTAAATGTATTCAGTACCGTTATGTTATTTCTGTATCTTGTGTTTTATCGCTATCCATATATATAATGTATTGCAACGATACTATTCTGATACTCCAAACTACTCCAATGAATTGTATTGGCCGGGGCCCTCAACGATTGGGACCTTGCCTGATATCACGATGTTGACACGAACGATAAAAACCAGCCTCATCAATATTCCTCGGTAAGCTCAAACTCTCCTTTAAGTTCGTTCATGATCACTGGGATTCTCCTTGAGCCTGACAAAGGGCACGCCGTTCAAGATGATATGGCCACATTTTCGATCCAGTCAATGAGGCACACGTTCGAGGCGGGTGGGAAAGGGAAAGCATTTATCTGATCACTGCAATCCCTCTCGGCAACGATTTTGTGGTCTCTAACAACCTGCCAATGACATACTTCCGCTGGACTGTGAAAGCACTTTGGACGAAATGGTAGGAAGTTATCAACAGTAAACCGCAGACGTCGGCGCCGACTTTGAATACAACGCAAACAAACCTAATCGACCAGATTGCGCCTAAGCTGCAGGAAATTATTCTCGATGAGGTGGATTTCCCGATTTCACTGCACAAGGCGAGGGCATTGAAGAAGAACTTATGGAGGAGCGTAAATAATATCTGATCAATCGGGAAGCAGTTGAGAGTGACAATACTATATCGCTTTGCGAACGTTGACTACGCGTAAGTTTGGTTTTACTCAGAATGAGAATGGGTTGGCTTCCAGCCCCGATGTCCAAGCTGAACTCAATAGCGTGACCGGGTCAAAGCGATTTCCAACATTTGAAGACCTCGAATCCCTCTCCTACAATGAAGGTATGTATTGGGAAGTCCCGCGTTTCAGGCCTTTCAGAGTACTTCACTATTCTGTTGCAAATTATAAGTAAGTAAAAATACAACTACAAGTACAAAGGGAGGAGAGATTAAGAAATCTGTATGCATGGCATCGAAGCAAAAGCAGGATAGATGAATAGAGTTGTATGCAGAGTAAGTAAATCGACGAAGATTGTGATAGGCAGTGTATGGCGAACGTCTAATGGTCTGCACTGCAGGAGTAGGGACCTTTCCGTTGAAGAGAGTCATATTCTTTCTTCTGTTGGGTAACGAAGGGTGAACGATGACGGTAATGGTGAGGAGACAAGCAACAACTGGCAGGAAGTATGCCGAGCGAGCGTCAGGTGGTCAGGTTATCGTGCTTTGACTTTTACATTAGGTGGAGACGCGTGCATCACTTTGGTCGATTTCGATCCTGGCCCAAGGTGTGCGGTCTTTTTGGAGTGGTAGTTGTCGTTGTCGTTGAATTTGACTTTGGGACACTTGGACTGGCCAGGATGGATGGTGCCGAGGCGGTCATCTCTGCCAGCATCTTGTCGTCATCATCGGTTAGCCCGTCATCATCATCATGCACCGCGGAGCCATTGACCGACGGGCTCCCGGGGCCTGTCGTCGACCCAAGATCGGAGGAGGCGGACGAGTATCTGATCCCGTTGGTAGTCACGCTCCCGGACGCCTGTGGGGTCTCCCGTCTCCGCGCATTCACGCTCCTCACAATCCGCGGTCCGAACGCCGTCGAGGACAGCGAAGATGACGACGCCTCGGGCAAGTGCACACTCATGCTCAACAGCGAGTCCTTCTTTTCCAGTTTGGCCTTTCTTTCCTTGTGCTTCTTGGGCACCTTCAGGACGCCCACGCCAACCTCACTGATCAACGACCCGACGCTGCCGTTCAGATCCACGACCTTCATCTCCGGCTTCAACGTCTCCTCAGATCCAACACTGAAAGTATCTCCATCCGGGTCCATGCCATCGTTATATTCCGGTCTCTCGCTTCCCGTCCAACTTCTGGACCCGCTTGACTCGGCTCCGTCCGCCTGTCGAGTATCCGCCGCCTTCCCATCACCCCTCGCATGGAGGTACACCCCGGGACGCGGATGCACCGCCTTCTCATAATACAGCATGAACGCGCCGCTGCCCTCCGCGAGCACGCTCTCGATCCCGCACTCCGACACCGACTCGTCGCTGATCCGCAACCACCCCCGCCCCGTGCCCACCTCCTCCTCCGCACGGTCCTCCCAATAATAGCGCGTCTCTCCTAGCGTGGACGACCCCGAGTAGTCCACCGTCCGGACCGTGGCCGCAGACCCGTTCGCTTTCCTGGCCGCCCCGTCCTGGGTATGCGCATGCGCGTCCTCGTCTTCTATCTCGAGCCGCAGCGGATCGATCAGGGTGGGCGGGGCCCATTTCCCGCCTATCCGCCGCGGTTTCCGTCGATAGCAGATGTAATGGCCGAACGAATGCTGCCCAAAATGGCACACGACCGCGGAGAGTCTGTATATCGTTCTCTGGGCTCCAGGGGCATACGTCTCCGGCGTCGGCGTGCGCACCCGTTTTGGCGGGTTGGAAGAGGTGGTAGTGTCGCCGCTGCTGCTCGCTGCGCTCGAGTTGGAACCTTGTATCTGAGGAATTGTGGGCTGGTAGTACCGGGGTGTTGGGGGAGGAGATGGGGTGGATATGGCGCTCGTTGGGACTGTTGATAAGCTCCCGGATGTGGTGTAAGGTGTTAGATCTAGCACTTCGGGAAAGATAATCTTGATTGTGTTCTTGGCTGCGTAATGCCCGTAGTGAACAGATCTGTTGAGGTGCAAAGCTAGCACAGGAGGGGGCTGGTGCATATTGAGTTGATGAGATAGATGAATATCGGAAGTAGAAAAATAACGTACCCTCGCAATCATAGCCTGTTTGGTGGATGCGGGGCTGACAACCTTTTCTAGTCTGATACCCTCCAACAATGCATCGTCCTCAATTCTACCATCGGTCATGACCGTTCTGAGGCGTTGTTCCATTCGTTTGACCTCTTTGAATCTCTTTTTCTTGGATGAAGAGGGTTTACTCTTGGTTGGAGAGGACGATGGCATGGCGGAGGATGAAGGAGTGTTGGATGAGAGCGCATCCTCGAGAGACTTAAGTTCTTGTAGAAGCCTCTTGTGGGTGGCGAGAATGGTGCAATTTCGACAGACACAGTCCTTGAGGATTTCAAGACGAGTATAATCTTCGAGGCAGTCTTCCAGTCGACAGGAAGTCTAACAGGTTGAGAGATAAGTATTTATTGAGGAAAGGGTAAGCTAAAACACTATACCGCAAGTCTCGGCATTGCCAGTTGCCAATTGTCGAACCCGAAATGCATCACAGCTTCCGTGTACCCGCAGATAACGCAACTTCTCCTGTTTGCGGTGAGACCGTCGAATACGTTTTTGCTAGTCTTGACTTCGGATGGTTCGTCTTTCTCTGCTGTGGGCGCCGCCGCCTTCTTCGTGAGATCAAGAACACCAGCAATTCCTCTATCCCGCAAACTCTCTCGATCAACGGCGGTCATCTCGTTCTTGATACATTCTGTAACAAGCTGGAATAGTTCCTGTGCATCCTGGTGCTCGCGGGAGTTGAAGAGTGATGTGGACGTGCGGTATGTGCTTGAGTCATTGCCCGAGGTCTGTGGTGAGGGTGATGAGAGTGCAGCGATGATGCCTTGAGGCCGCAGGGAGTGGTACGACGACTTTGGGGTGTTAAGATCTGATATACGTAAATTTATTGTTATTTGAAATAATAAGGGTTGGACGTACTCTTGAACAGTTCCTGCAGAGAGTCAATAACTGGAGTTGGCACATCGAACACCTCCGCCTTATGTTGGATGGCTTCAATCTGAGGTTGCAAGTAACTCAGAGAAGCCATAGCCTGAGGTGCAAAAAAGTCAGCATAATGGTCGTGGTTGAGCCATGACGTTGCTTGCCTGTAAAGTCGAGTTCATGAAGCAGTATGTCCCAGAGATGTTCACGAGGCCTGCATAATAACCCTCATCAGAGTCCTCGTCAGATTCTGAGTGAATACTTCTTCAATATAAACCATTAAAAGGGCATAACTGAACGACTCACCGTGTTTCTGTTTCTTGAGGTTGTTTAGTGCAATCTGATCCGCGCGCGTCCTGACTGTTTTTGACTTCGAGCTGCTTCCGCTAGTCTTCCTCTTGCTTCTCTTTCCATGTGGGCCGGACGCAGACGATGCAGACGAGCCAGACCACAGCCACGAGATACCAAGGCTCTCGAGACCCATGTTCACGCTTGTGTACCAACCGGAGACAACCCTGGCGAGGCGAAGACTAAGCAGGAAGCGAGAGGCGAAGAATACGGATGCTGGGATGACAAAAAGGACAACTAGAGGTGCAATTTGCTGAAAGTAGTTGCTCTTGAGGATGTCTTGGAGGTGCATGTGCCCTGGTGGACGTTGAGGCGACGCTGGACAGCTCTAGACGGCGACGATAGTGGGAGTTCAACACAGCAATACCGATGTCAATGAATGCCCGCAATGAGTAAGTACGCCCGCGTGTGACCGCTGATTATGACGCGTGGGCAAATATAGTGACACATGGCTACCTAGCGCAATGGTAGCGCGTTTGGCTTCGATTGCTAAATGGCACCAAAAGGTTGCAGGTTCGAGTCCTGCGGTGGTCATTTTTGGCTATTTCCAATAGCATTACTTTTGTTTTCTTACGATCATGTGACAGACGCGTCTTGTTAATGATGAACCTGTTGCCTATTCTCTTTTCACTTCACTTCAACCTGCGACATGGAATTTTCGCACCATTCCTCAAACCCTCTGGAAGCTAGACCATCGGACTCCACAAACCAGGCATATATTCGCGTTCTCGATGAGACCAAGCGAAATCAAAGCTCCGCCCCATCTTCGGACGAGCTGGGACAGTGGTCGGCGAAAGAGACCTACTTAACACACATAAACGATATCACAGGGCAATCTGCAAAACGCTCATTCAATGATGTAACTCCAAAGGCGGGACCAAGTCGCGTCCGAAACTCAGTGTTTATAGAAGACGACATGCAGAGCGATGATCCACTGTCTCGTCCCTTCGTGGAGGAAGGGCTGATGACATCTCCCCGAAAGCAACCTACAACGCCGCGGAAGGGCGAAGGTACGCCTCAACGAAATGCGTATAATGATGAATACTAATCACATGCGAAGACACATTCAACACGCCTTCACGGAAGAAGTATGTGATTGTCATCCCTCCTTATCGAAAGAAGGTCGAAGCAGTTGAAGAGGTCAAAGTTGAGGAGGTTTCAGTCGAGCAAGAAATAATGGATGATGACGAAATATATGTGGAAGAGGAACAAATGGAGGAACAAGAAGAGGAAGAACCTGACGAACACGACGAACACGGCCGTCATCTTAATCTAGAAGACGAAGAAATGGCTGAAGAAGACGACAACCGCTCCGGATCCAGATCCTCTAGTCCATTGACACCATGCTCTTCGACACGCACTTCGCCTTATTCTTCACCTCAGTCCTCTCGACCTTCGTCTCCCGATGAAGCTCTCACCATGTACAGACGTCCCCCAGAGGAGCAGTTAGAGATCGAACTCGAGTTCGAGCAACTTTACGATTCCGTCCCAGACCTCGCAGACTACTACACACTCGTTGACCGTCTGGGCACAGGCACATTCTCCTCCGTATACAAAGCCATCGATCTCAGTTACAACGATTTTTATAACACGTCCTGGTTGGGGCATCATCCCCCAGAGAGCAGCGCATACTACCAGTCGGCAGGACCTGGATATAAAGGGCGAGGTGGACGGGCGGCACGGTGGCGACACCTGAACGCAGACATGGATGTCGATGCCACTCCCGACGACGACGACGAAAAGGCACCTGAAAAAGTCTTTGTCGCAATCAAGCGGATATACACGACGAGTGGCCCGGAGAGGATCCGCAACGAGCTTGCCATCATGGAAGAGTGCAGAAGCTGTCGGCATACATCGCAGATCATTACTGCATTTCGAAAAGAAGACCAAGTCGTCATCGTGTTACCGTATCAGCGGAATATGGACTTTCGGGTATGTCTTGTCGCTGTCGTGATTTCCCAATTTCTGTGTTTCTCCTGTAAACCTACTTTGTCACGGAAAAGTGCGCTAATCTCTTAAACAGGAATTCTACCTAGACCTACATCCTGAAGGAATAAAATGCTATTTCCGGTGTCTATTCCGCGCTTTACGAGATATTCATGCCAGAGGAATAATCCATCGCGATGTCAAGCCCGCTAATTTTCTCTACAACCCTTTCACCGGCGTGGGCACCCTCTGCGATTTCGGACTTGCGTCAGTAAGTCAATGGTAATACTTTATGGTATCTGCGCACTTATTGATATATCGTCGACGAAAGCGCATGGAGGTCAGCCACCCATTTGGAAAGTGCCTTCATTCGTCTCCGTCGAGCAGCGACCCACATGGGAGGACCCTGCAGCTAGACGAGTACCAGACGCGCGATGTCAAAGCTGCTCAAAGGGAAGCTCGAATGAAGAGCACTATGCCATCAGACAGAGTTGGTTTCCCAGACAAGGATACGCGACCCGTCAGCAAGGCCAACCGGGCTGGGACAAGAGGCTTCCGTGCACCTGAAGTCCTGCTCAAGTGCGGCGCACAGAATGGAGGTGTGTTTTTTTTTCGATGCTTGCGAGTGTTGTAGGGAGTGTTGGTGGGCTGATTTTTTTCTTTTTGTTTTGGTTTAAAGCCATCGATGTGTGGTCGGCTGGGGTCATACTTCTGTTCTTTTTGACGGGAAAGTTCCCCATATTCCAGTCAAATGATGATATCGAGGGCCTAATGGAGATTGCGGTCATCATTGGCAAGAAGAAAATCGAAAGAGCTGCCACTCTTCACGGTGAGTTTAGCGCGTGCTATAGGCCCTACTACTGCGCACTTTGCTGAGCTTGCTATTCGCCTTTAGGTCGAACCATAGCCACAAATATTCCAGATCTCGATCAAGACGGCATCACTTGGCAAGAATTTGTAGAAAAATTGAACCCAGGTATCAAGGAGCCCCGGAAATACGACATGCGCTTTTACCCGCATAACAGCAAACACAGGGACGGACGCGGATCGATGATGCCTCCCCGCCCCCACCTCCATCGTCCTCGCCAACATCGCTAGATGGATCAGATAGCGCTCTAGCCAATGCTATGCTCCAGGACACGGTCCAGCAATCGGAGAGACACGCCAACCCACCGTCTTCTGAGCGCCATGCGAAGGAGATGAAGATCGCATTCCATTTTCTGGAGTCAGTCCTCCATTTCGAGTCGACGAGGCGCGCGACGCCGCGCAAGGCGCTGTACCACAAGTTCCTCGAGGAGGCGGGGGCGCCGGAGGACGACGCCGTCGTGCCGCACCGCATCGGGGAAGGCGTCTGCGAAGAGTACCACTTCAAAACGGAGGACGGGATCAACTACGCCAGGGTGTTCAAGAAGTGCATGTGCAAGAGCAAGAAGGAGGCGCTGTTTGGGATCCCGGAAGATGAGGTCGACTTGGACGCTGATGGCGATGAGGAAGGAGAGTGTGAGGAGTTGGTGGAGGATTATGTTGAGCTTACTGCTGGGGAGGGTGTTGCTATCGGCAAGGAGCCATGCGAGTTTCATAAAGGTATAGATTTTACTTCGGGGTATCATGGGGAGCATGGGGAGGTGGAGGTGGATGTGGTCGATGTCGATATCGAAAGTGGTGCCTGAAGAAGCTGGTAAATTATAATTCTTGTAATAACATAATGTGTAGTCCCAATTTTCAAGTGCCTAGGGGATGATGCGATATGCCTCCGCTCTCTCCTTGCTTCCTACTTTATATACTAACTAGTAATTATTTTTTTGAGGATCAGTCAGTGATGGATTGAAAGTCCGCCTCCTGTCACCATCGTTCCGCGCCCACTGAACCTTCGATCCAACTTGATACCTTCAAACTCGCATGCTCGACCACCTCGACGTTTTATTCGCTGGATCTCCCTCTACTTTTACCCGAATCTTACTCCCTGTAACCTTGTTCCGGACTGAAGCTTCTCCTACACCAGACCGAACCAGAAAACTCAGTCAACTGCAGTCTCTTTTCAATCAATTTCAGATACTCGACGCGTTCAACTCACTTGTCTGCATCTATTGAGACGCGTCACGGCTTCTGCAATATTTGAAGACTGATTCTTGGAAGCTGGGTCAATCTTTGGGCTTGTCGGCTCACAGTCAATGACGGCCTGGCGGAAACGGACGCCCGCAGAGACGGAGGCCAGCAATGTGTATCTCAGTATCGAGATCACTATAATGACTAGTCTGACTGCTCTGGAGTTCCCCGAGGTTTCATTTTTGTGCCATTAATGGATCGCTTCAACTTTTTTCTTGGGTTTTTCTGGCACTATTCTTTGAACACCGATGAGGCTCACGGCTTGAATCACCCTGTCGTTCGTACCACTCCGATGGAACAAATTTCGCTGAAGATGAATATCATGAGCGGAAACAACATAGTGGAAGCATTCTTTTGGGGTCCATCGGCATATTCTTATGACATCCTTGGGAGAGCTACTCAGGGCTGCCCTAATGCTCCAGGTCGTTATCTTTGCCCAGGACAACTGGCACTCTTGCAAAAGAAGTATGCTAATGTCAAGGTTCTGAATGGCGCTGGTGCTTGTGTCAGACTTATGTGCGGCAATATTTCCTCGCGGACAAGTAGAGATATGCATCATTGTGCATCCCTGTCTGAACGTTTGGTGCACCGGGGGAACGGTCTGTTAAGCTGTGTGCTTGATCCACAAGACGTATATGACATATTTTGCCCATGCTTTGGTACGTTTAAACCGTTAAAATCTGTGTATATTCTCTCCAACTTCGGGCGCATTTTGTAGCTACCTGTGAGAAATGCGGGATACTACATAGACCGCGATCGCGTCATGAGAGCAGTAGCGTCATTCTCAACGATGGAACTTTGCCAAGGATTGTGTCTTTGAGCAGGCCGGGAAAGTAACGATCAAACTGTACTTACGGTGGGTCGGTAAACCTGGCCTTTTCCATATACTTTAGGGAACGTGGCAATTCATGTCTTCTTGGATCCCCTGCCAAGATACACTGCATGTAGGATGACATGAAATCCCATGAAAAAATTCTGCCTCATATCTAACGCATACTACAGTCATTCACGAGGCACATGGATCAAGGTTTGGATATTACCGAGAATCGGAAAGTGGCCTCTTGATAACTGTCCATAAGCATCGATTGACAACTAGTGACAAGATCTTCGAGGTTCTGGGCTCTGTACTCTTGCAGTGTTCTATAATATATGTAGCCTCCTAGACCACACCCTCAAGGCGCAAGACTCTGAACTATCTTGGATAGAAGCATGCAATCTGGTGCCTTGTGATATTATCTATCAACCAAAACACAACTATGACAAGACGGGTTCACAGCGATACTTGCACAGTCAATTCAAACCTCGTTCCTCGTCTGTTTCGTAATTTACTGGCGAGTGACACAGACAAATTCTGGATACAACTGCACTCCGTACCCAATTCCGAATCGCTTAAGACATTTCATAAAGCTGTTACAGGGGTTGTTGTATTTACGGCCTAATTTCTCAGGCTCGCTTGAGATGGCACGATGGGTGGACGCAATTATGGACACCTTGTAGTATCAGAGCTACACTTAGACGCTCATTCGAAATCCTTTCCTCTTTCGGAATTCTCATGGTGTATTGACACATTCATGAAGCGATCCATGTAATGGATGACCACCAAACACTGTTCTCTATAAGTATCTAAATCTGAGTTTAATCTGCATCATTCACGCACGTACCTACCCTCCCAAGGCGATGACTTACATATTGACGTTATTGACATAGACGGATAGCAGGTCAAACGTACGTACTTGATCGTATCCTGATGGGTGCTCCTAAGAAGCGAGTATCATACGTACCTGATACTAAGGGCCGAGTAGGGACAATACTTCAATGAGCTCTTTACCCCTGCATTTATATGCATGCTATTGGGTTATGGGTTATTCCATCAAAGGGCAACCAGCAAACTTCAGTATTTTTGGTTCCTGACACTAACAATCACTGGCATGTACTAGTAGGTCGGATACTTTTTCGATGGATCGGAAATGGAATCCGGTAAGTACACCTGGATGTTGTATGGCCCATCACCTCGAGTTTTGAGCCACCCTATTTAATATTTGACGAAGGGTGGGATATTTAAGCAACATAAAGCTTTCAAGGTTTTGGGCATCCGCCTCACTCGCCAATGCTAACCCGGTTCCAGAGTTTGATAAGCGCATCACCTGCACGCTGGGCTATCCGCATTACTCGGCGCCTATCATATCAGTATATTGCTTCAGTGATTTTCCGTAGGTCAAAAAGGACTAGTTCAGGGACTAAATCAAATGTTCATATACACAACCACGCAACACACAAGCGATAATAATAAAATTCGAAAGGGTATATTGCAAGATTTACAGTAGTTTCTTTTTCGTAGATAGTACGTTGCGTATATAGGGCGTAATTTGTAATTAGTACATAAGAATAAAAGGTCGTGAGCATCTTCCATCTAAAGTACGAGGCGATCTCGCTATAGAGCGTACTCAAACCAAGCAGATTTATCGCCCAGTCCAGCTTTCTCCTGGTCTCTTGTTGTCGTCTGCCTGACGAGCTCCTTCTTTTGTTTTCGTTCCACAGATACCAAGTGTTCAAGGCGGCCGTGGCGGCCATGAAGGCGGAGAACGACAGGAGAACCTTTGTGGCAAGGGTATAGGAAGGTCCGGGCGAGAGACTACCGAGAAGCCATGTTGCCAGAATTCCACCAGAGTTGGTGAAGATGAAGCCAATTGCAATAGCTGTGGCACGGCGGGTATAAGGGGCTGCGTTGTTGGCATTCCATGTAGAAAGGGTAGGGGCAGCTAGATAAGTTCCTGGGATGGAAAAGAATAGCGAGCCATATCGTATGCTGTGCTGGTGGGATCCTGGAAGGACTCAATAAAGCAGAAGAGTTAAGCTAACTGATGTACTCACCAAGGAATATTGCAAACCCAATAACACATAGAAAAGAACCAAAGATCGTGACGAAACCGCGGCACCGATAACGGTCAGACACGTACGCTCCAACCATGGCGACTGGAAGGTGAGGACAGAGTCAGACGCAGCCAAGTAGAATGCATGCAATGTCTACCTACCAGCGAAAGCAGTGGCGAATGGCGGGACGGTCATAAGTTGAGCCCGATTAGCTGTATAACCAAGTCCTTGGACGATAGAGGGGCAAAGCTATATAGGACATCAGTCTAGAATCATCAACAGATGGGCAAACTCGTTCTTACTATGCGAGACCGTACAGAATTGTTCCTGTATCATGTTCAGCCGCAACACTACAAATGTGCAGACCCTAGACTTACCGTCGAAAAAGAGTGTAACGGACAGAATCCAGACCTGCGGAAGCTTGAAGGCTTTGGCAACTTCCGTCCAACTGTGGTCATCATCCGCTTCATTCTTTCCGGTGGCGCCGTCTTCCTTGAGTACGAGCCGGACATATTCCTTTTCTTCTTCAGTTAGGAAGCGAGCGTGGGCTGGGGACCTAGGAAGAAGGAAGAACGACACAATGCCAAATGCGACTGTGAACACTCCTTCAAGAATAAAAATCCAGGCCCATCCTTCCCGACCGCCGACACCATCCATATTAATGATGCCATACGCTAACAACCCAGAGAAAGCGCCTGAAATCGACGCGGCAGAGAAAAAGGCCGAGACGCTGGATTGACAAAATCCATTTTTAGAACAACGTCGTTGCAATATTAAACGGGAACTTACCGCCACTGAAGCATTAGTCGGGGATAGAAGAAAGACAGGTACAGGACGAGTCCTGGGAATACTCCCCTAAAAGATATCAGCTCCTTTTCTTCGCATACGACAAGAGAGATAATTTACCCTCAAAGAGACCTAAGAAGAATCGGCATACCAACAGGCCTTGATAAGTGGTGACGACGCCTTTCATTGTAAAATGAAGTTAAGCACGAGACGAAGAATAAATTGGAAACACGTAAATGCTAACCTTGAAGTGCGGTTACAATTCCCCACAGCGTCAACATGGTGGGTAGCAACCAGTTTGGTCCCACCATCTGTAGGGACTCGGTAAAAAGAGCAGAGTATGAGCAACACGAAAGCCTTACCTTGAGCACAAGATTGGACGGAAGCTCTGCAACAATGTACGGGACATATGTCACCGTCAGCGCGATACTGTATTGTTTGTTGGTCATGTGAAGATCTTTCTGTAGACCCGCGACTCGCGCGTTTCCAATATTTGAACGATCCTGTCAAGCCAATGTCAATCGCGAAGATCATGAGACAGTGAGGATCTGTCTCACCAAGAATGACAGGAGGTAGAACATTGTCACGACGGGGATGACCCATAAATCCATTTTGCGCCAAACCTTTTCTGCAGAACTGGGTCTGTTAAAAGTGCTTGCGAAATCGGATTCGCAGAGGCACTGGCTTCACTAATGCTTGATCCACGCTTCTCAGGATCGCCAGAGGTGCGAGAGGATGTCCTGTCCATGACTGAGCTATCGAGATGGGGGTAGCAGAGAGAAATGGTAATTTTTGCGATTGCAAAGCATTCAAATATAAGGGATTGGCATTGATGGTTCGTGTCTCGCCTCTCTTGCTTCTCAGTGATGGCGCATGCCAAAGAATCCCAATCGTTGAAAAAATTCCCCATCCCTCTAAAACTCTTCAGGCACGTTTTGCCGGTTACTACGCGGTGTCATCACGCTTCTGATCTGAAGCTCAAGTCCTCAACCAACATATGCGGATAACTCGGAATGTATCTATACCTTACATAGTTTGATAAGCTTCGAATATCCTTCTTTCCAAGGATGATTTCAACATAAATGGCTATGTCAGAATGGCAGTAGATCCAGTAGCAATATTCAAAGCTGAGATCAAATATTCGGATCATGTTGGTGGTGGTCATCTAATTTGCGGTAGCTCTAGTTTTTGACCTGCTATCTAGACATGGACTATGTACGCTGATAGAGCCACATTGGTCCCCTTCAGGGTCCTCTGGGCCCTTGACCTGTGGAGCGACCACGTTAAACGTTTGCAAGCGAATGCCCTTCAGGAGCTTTGCATGACCGTCGGAAATTCCAGAGGGCATATGGTGAGAAGAAGCCTGTGTTTTCTCACCAAACTTTTAAACTTAAGTTCATGACAACAAGGCTCATTGGACCTTACTACAGTCGACAATCAACTTCGGGGAAGATATGTAGTAGCAAAGTTATGCTTCGAAGCTTCGCTGTAGCTTTCAAAGTGAGTTACCCTGGACAGATATATTTGCAAAAGGAGCCTCTGACATACGAGACCTATCAAGACGAGAAATTTTCATTCAAGATGATCCTATGGAATCTATTGAGGATGGTGCTGGGTAGTTCTCGGAGTCTTTGGTTTTATCTCCATCACGGCTGCCCACTCCATCCCGAGACTGGATAGCCGAGAATACTATCAAGAGGAACACTAGTCGGGGATTTAACCATAAGTATGTACCGACAAACGCTGGAACAGACGCTTAGAAGGGCAGAACTATAACTCACTTTTCAGAGGTCTCAGAAAATTGACCTGGATTTGTATCAGGCCGACACCGCTTCGGAGCTGCTCGCCGCCTGACGATTCGACTGCGTCTGGAACTTTTTACGGCTCTGTCGGCGAAAAGATCATCAAGAAGCAGCCAGCCGTATGTATGAGCACTTTCCATCAAAACATACGTCGCCGAGTTCAACAATTTCCCCACACATTGCCAAGCGCATCGATTACCCCATTTGTTCCAAGGCCAGTCTGTGGCGCATTGATATTTCAACAATTTCAACTGATTTCAGCTAATGTCATATAGTCCAATGATCGATAGGCTCCGTATGTAATAGAGAAATAGCATAGTGATCACAAAGCATTCTGAAAGATACAAACTATGTCGGAATACAAGATGAGATGACAAAAACTCGCAAATAAAAAGAACGTTCTACTGTGTAGTTTCAGTGGTTTCAGGCGAGTGAGGATCCTTTCGGGTCTCAACAATCTGAAGACGACATTAAAGAGACGATGATGAGAAAAAAAGTGAAAGGCACCTTGGTGATTGTGACACCATATTCTACATCACGACTCCTATCATATGCTTTATGGGTATCGAGCTCATACATTGACGAGCTAAGTATATGCTATTCGGTAGGATAAAATGTTAAGGAAGAGGATCTAGGTTATGATTGACATAGGACTTACCGCTGGAGCATCTATGGCACCATCCTGAAAGCCCAACATGAATAATGAAAACGATGATGATGAGTAAAAAGATATTCATACATGACGGCGATTTCCTCCCTGACGACGAGGGCTGCCTGTGCTGAGACTGGTATGCGGCCAGCTCTTGCAACTCCGCGCGAGCGTTGAGGGAAGAAAGGAGACAGTTGGCATAGAGCTTGGTCAAAGAGAGATCCCACAGGAAATTGCTACCAAAAGATTAGATCACGAATAGGCGCGAGATCGACAAGGACCTTACAGAGCAGTTTTCTTATCAATATTCCAAGTGGTAATCAGTTTTGGCTTCACAGGCCGATAAGAAGGTACTGACCTCCAGTGCTAGAGAAAGCATGAGTAGTAGTTGCGTTCTCAAAAGAATATCCTATTCATAAGACTTACTCATAAAAAATATGACATCTCCTATGGCAAAGAACGCTCTGGTTTCGATGAGGGTATCAGAGCTGTAAAGTAAGAAGATCATTCAGAATGACTAGACTGACGTGAGCATTCCTGTTTGAACAGTCACTAGAATTTTTGCATTCATGAGAAAGATAAGAGCTGATAGAAAAAAAAATAACCCACTGCGAATAATCTTAGAGACGGCATCATCGGTTGCAACAAAGCCTGTTTTACGTTTCGACTGTGAAGAGAACTTCAACATCGCCCTAATAAGATAACTCGGAATATGCCTGTACCAAAGATATCACCAGGACTGCTGTAATCAGAATATCGGCAATGCAGGCTGAAAGAAACCAAACGAGAGCAGGCCAATGAAGTTCAGGCTTTCGCGAGAACAGCTTGAACTTGACAATCAAAACAGTTGTGTACGTGCCGCCTCCTAGAGTCGATGTGAGATTCCTATATCGAAACCCCCAAGTAAAGGAGATTCGTACCCGTCGAAATAAGGGCCAGCACAATAATGATGATGGGCAAAATATTCTTCTTGGTAAGGAGCTTGATCCTCCAGGCAAAGAATACTTGAATAGGCGTCGATATTGCTACCTGTATGAGAGTGAGCTTCGTATGAAGCTGGGGTTAAAATAGGCCAAGACGCACAATCACGATCGGCTCTACGAGGATAATCTGTCAGCGCGCAGTGCAGATCAATTAGCATTTTGCTTTTCTTACCAGCCGCGAACACTAAGTAAATCCGTGAGCATTCGTACATAAAAAAGAGAGACAGATCTCACAAGTCGGGAAATATTTTGTAGCTTCCACTTGACCTGAGAAATGAAACCGCTTAGATCAAAATAACAAGCTAAAGTGAAAGTTTACACACCGAATTTTTCTATGAGAGGTTGGTACATCATAGCCATGTTGAAACCTGTATTGAGAGATTCGATAATAATCAAATATAGAACCAGATATTTGATCCAGGGGGCATCTCTGAGACGACGTCAATGACATTTCAGTCATAGTGTGGGAAACGGACCTTTTGAAAGTCAGGTAATAGTGATAAGTCTTTAGACTCGTGAGTTCGCAGAAGTCAGGATTTCTAAGACGGTACCGACCTGAACAATCAATATCTGGAAAGGTGCTAAGTATAACCTCGCAATCACAGAGAAAGTAAAGGTACCCCGTAGAGAATCATGTTGAAGAAGGTGCCAATGAGCATAGGCCCGAACCTGTGTGACATCCTCTGAGTAGGTATTGCTGTAGGAATAGCCCAAAAACTTGCGATAGCCTAACGTCGACCATTATGCTTGAAATCTAAAGGAGTGTGATGCTGAGGGCAAGAGAAGTCGAGCACGAGGGATGAGAAAAGACCTGGTGCCTCTTTATCTTTAGTTACGACACAAGGTACGATGGAGAAAAGAAGCATACACCCTGACGGGATGCCAACCTTCTGCGAGGCGAGCAGTTCCTTCCCATCAGCAATGGAAGGGTTTCCGGGGTCAGATCCAGATTGTATGAGAAAAGATCGTATCCATTCGCACGGTGGCCAACAGAAAGTCCGGAAGACGAGACTCAGATGGCGAAAATATTGAATGCTTTGCCCTTTCAATACAGGCCTCCTGGAAAGATACTAAGTGTGAAAGCTTGCGCGTGATCAGAAAGAAGTGCTTAGTATTAGAATATCGGAATTTATTGATCAGTTCCAAGCGCCTTGCAGTTTCCGCTGAACTGGAAGCTCCTGAACACTGTTTAGGAGTATATATGTTAAACCAGGCGCCACGCAGGAGGAGGATCAGTGAAACGTGTTGTGGCGTGTAAGTCAAGCGAAAGATGACAGTGGGTTACAGGCCATAGCCGCGTTCCAGGGCGTCTCTTTCTTTTAGGGAAAGGCGACACTGTCTAGGACTGAATTAGCATCATACATCCTTGGTTCAGCAACAATAATGGGCAAGGTATCGGCAGGATATTCATAAATGCATCCGTTCGGCTTCAAATGGCGGTTCGTAGGCGGATCCCTAGAGTGGGAGAAGTTCAGAACATGGCGTCACGGGTGGACAATCACATCCGTGGGACTGATGAAATTTTAATCTCCGCTTTAATATAATCTGACCAAGGCCCCGAGTAAGTTTACGAGACGAGGGCTCGCTTTGGGAGTCTTGGACTTTGCAAAAAATAATCTCAGACTGAGGTGCATACGTAGACTAGTTCTCGCATTCGCGAGTTCTGTCGGGGAAATTTATATCTCTGTATTTTCAATATAATGCACGGTGGTGTCCATCGCTGTCCGAATCGCCTACGTCCTCGTCGGTATCATTTAATTCATTACCTGAGGCTTGAGCAGACCGATGCTTTGACCGTCCACCCTCGTCTAGAGACTTCCGGTCCGCGAATCAATTCAGTTCCATCCGCTGTTAAAAGAGATTTAGGATCCATCATTCTTCTTTCTTTTTTTTTTTTTTAGCGAATTTTGATCTTTTTTTCTTCTTGCTTCAGGGTTTATATTCTGATTTTCGGAACATTTTTAAAGGTTTTGAAGCCTGCATAAAATAGATGACAGATAATGTCTTTCAGGGAGGTTTTGCCGAAACAATCGAACTTTCAATAATTGCTCAAGATACGCTTCCATGCTTTCACATCTCCATATATCCGCTTCAAAGCTGATCGGCTGCAATGTTATAGATCGTAGCACCCTGTAGTACCTCGTATGAGCTCGTACATATGCAGCATTCACTGCTCTGTTACTTCTGAATTGAGATCGGTTCCTTCTTTCGCTCGTCGTATCTTGGCGCGTGAATTGCCGATACAGAGGAAGTACTTACAATACATAGAGCATCTGGTGGTATAAGAAAATTGAGGTCGAGGCCTAAGATATCATTCCCAAAGGCCACGATTAGCGGAATGTGGACGAGTTACGGCGCGAACAAAAATGTGAAGGGCAAATCATATTCAACGTGTTCCTTCAGTGGTCCGACGAAGAGGAAAGATGCCTGGAATTTACTTACAAGTATTCTGATGGCCATGCTGCGCTCAGATCGCCTTGGATTGTGTTGTCATGCGTATAGTTGATCATGGCCGAAGTAGTAGCTGGTCCATGCTGGTAGTTTAAAAGCAAATTGTAGCCTGTAAGTCAGCATCCATTCAACCTCGCATCCATTCTATCTGATTCCCAAATGTCTATATGCGACGATGCACCACTGCTCATCTTGCACGATCGAAAGCGACCGCAAAAATGATCGAAGATGGCAACATTAAGCATTGAGGGGATACGTATGTATTCGCGGCAGCGAGCTTTCCAGCGGTCCGAATTATGCGGGCTTTTAAGAGCAGAGTATATGCTCATTTCTCAAGCCAGACGAATAAAAAGTGCTGTTCAATAACCAATGTTAATGAGAGCATACAGTTCAAGACGATGGAGACATGGCGGAGAGAACAACCCTGAATGCATTGTAGTTGCGGTTGGCAAGACATTGTTTAGCTGCAAGTAATGGGCCACTCGGTCGACGAAGGCACGTCAAAAGCATGGAACCTTCGAGCTCGGAACCAGACTTGGCTTTGATATGGATCCAAAGAGGCAATGCCACAATGACGTTAAATGAAGACCAAAGTCAGGAAGCTATTGAACAGAAACCCGACAAGGAGGAAGACAACACGTGGAACCTTGTCGCACATAGTACAAGCGCTCTACATTAGACCGTCGTGAGAAAGGGAATACATGATCGGCCGGTGCTGAAGTTTCTAGAAAACGATTGAATTGAAAAAGATAGAAGGCGCTTGAACCTCACTTATCAAGGTCCAAGTCATTTTGATGAAGGTGTACTCATACAATCCTTAAGTACGTTCGAAATAAGTGCTGACCCCAAACACCACTGTAGAATCTGCGTCTTGCATTTTAGGCGTCAGTGCATCATCGGAACAGAATGAGAAACAGGGAGCTAAAACAATTACGTTACCGCCAAATGAAATGCCGTTTGGTTCACCATTTTCGTCAAAAGGCCGAAAAGGCGAGTAAATCTTGGCTAACGTTCGTCGAACATGGCCCGCAATATTGTGAAAACAACTAGAGCGAGTTAAAAGTGACGAAATAAGCTTTAACACGATTTCATAGGATATGGCGGAACAAGAGCAACGATTGATTATGAGCCTTCACGCATAAGAATGCCTATAAAGTTGGGTTGTTGAGTCCAATCATGCTCATTTACCGACGATGAACTTCGATGAACTCAAAAATTAATGAACATCAGGCCTCAACTCGATCATCATCATTGATTAGCTATAGCACGCGGATGAGTAAAGTCGCATTTGCCAATAATCCAATCCTTGGGTAGGGGCCCAAACTTCTCAGTTTCCTGCATCCATTGACAGAACATACAGTGACATCCGACAAGGGTGAAAAATTGCCTGGCAATAGAGAAGAAGGATGCACAAAAGTCACTTCAGGCATTGTCGAATTGATCTTAATCTTCTTCTTCACCGGGTTCGCCATGCAGCGAAGGAACCCAACTGTACATGGCCGGTTTGATTTCCTCTATCTGTTCCAAGACGTCCATCATATATTAGTCTTTTCCATCACCTCCCATCTCATCAATGTCCTCTATTTTAACCTTTGGGGTGCATGTACCTGAGACAGAGGGTATTGGAGATCGATAATCAAGGGTGTTTGTGCGCTTGCTCTTGGGGTGATCTTGTTTCTTCAGACATCGGTATAGAGCTTATCATAGATGAAAAACTCTAGCGGATCACATAAGTCGATGATACACTCAGACTGCAACAAGCCTTGTCTTCTGCTAATTTCCCTTCGCCCTCTTCCTTCTATTCGCAGTTCACGAATCACCACCACTGAGGTAGGAAGTCACATTAATAGTTTCGAGGCAGCTCTATCGTGGGCAGTGTACGATTACAATGGGAGTTCTTAAGAGGATCGATTGGACGTTATAGCCGGTGCAAGTTCCAAGACTCTTGAGAGCGTGTAAGATGTTAAGTAAGTATCAGGAAGATATTCGAGTAACTTTGTCCTTTCTAGGCAAGTAGATTCTGGATCTTAAGATTGATTGACAAATATCACGTACGACGAGCGTTAGACTATAGAAGTATGCAGTATGACTAGTTATAGCAGCGTGAAGCCTTCCTAATAGGTATTTGTCTTTGAAAGCTTAAGCTCTGGTGCTGTAGATGGGAGTGTAAAACTATTGTATCTTTATATAGTACAACTCGTACTTCTACTGAGAGCTGAAATTATTTAACTAGAGGATTCAGAATATTCTTGAAAAAGTTCTATTCTATTCCAGCTGTTGGTAATGAGCGTCGGACGAAGGTGGAGAACTCTATGTGTGTTGCATGCATGTTCATTCTTCGGCCTAGAGTTGCTTGGCCATATGCGAGTATGTCTGATATTCCTGAAATACCGTATTTGGCAAGTCCTAATCAATAGGACTTGCTCGGCATGAATTTAGTAAGCTATCCACGTATTTGACATCGTCCTGTACTTTGTAAGGGGTCTATATACATACATAAGACTAGAATTGATGAGATTAGTGAAGAAATCTTGAAAAAAGGGGGAGGAATAAAACGCTACTTGCGCGTATTGAGCTCTCGGAGCTGGCTGATTGGTGTATCATCCACACCAGTGGTAGAACTTGCATGTGAGAGGTTCTTATTCAGGATATAATTTCTACTAAGGTACTAATTTCTATCTAGTGTATTTAAGTTCTCCCGGTTGGAAATGAGTAAGTATTCCGGCTCTATCGTCGGTGTGAACTTCAATACTGATAATTGATTCAGAAATGGTGTTATCAGTTCTGCGTACATCATTCAAATTCTCCCCTTCTAACGGGAATATAATCTGGAGAATGACTGTATTACTGCTCCCACTATCTCTCGTATCGAAAACGAGCAGGTTTGGATGCCGTTAGTAACACAGTTGGCAAAGTAATTTTTAACGCAGTGTCAAAGCCCTGTGTCTGATCCTTGGGATTCAATATTTGTCAACCTCCTTTTGAAATAAATCTACGAGAAGTAGTCGATGAATATTCAATATGCAAACGTGTTTTTTTACGGCTGTGACGGTAATGATTGCTACATAATCTCGCTGTGAAAATGTTGAAGCCAGTGACGCGTCGCGACGCGTTCCCATTTTTTCGCAGTCACATGATTATAAACTTGTCAAATTGAAGTCTTTTGTTCACGAAAATAGTTTGTTACATAGTTGGCCTTGAAATGGCTTGACATAATGAATCCTGATCGAAAAACAGAGTTATTAGGCGTAGATTGTCCCTAAATAAATACACAACCGATGGACACTGAGACTGGCTTCAAAGTTGGCTGCTGTTGCTGAGATTCTGGGCATACAATCCGCTATGGTGGTCCGTGCGCACTGCGCCTTCAGCTTATTCAAAAGTGGTGTCTCCTTTACGATTAGTTTTTGACCATAACATCTGCCAGTTTCTTCATATATATAGGCAGTAATGTCGAAATTATTTCGCCTTCCTCAGGAAAGTCTTCGAAGTGCCCGTTGCTCGTTGCGTCGAGTCAAAGCTTCAAAGATTTCATTCTCGAGAAGGTGAGTCGAACAAATTGTAACTAAACCTAAACTCGCACTTTAGGGAAAATTATGACACAGTCTATTGCTATAATCATACAGAAAGGAAAAATCTTTATTTTCATTGAATTTCAATACTTTTGTTGGTTTTTCATTACTATCTATCTTACCTAAACCAAACCCTCTTGTTTATTGAACGTGCCATCAGAAAATAGAAACCCCAAGAATGCGTGGTCCAATGAATAGATCGACTCCTGAGCAATTGGATGCATCCTGCTTGGTATGTTTATTTAGCCTCACAGGCGCCTCGGTCATGCAATACATTCATATCACGCCGCCGAGGGCAAAGCACTGGCCGAAGCTCCTACTATAGAAAAAAAAAATTCGTAGTAAAGCAAAGTGATATCAGCCATCTTCAACAAATCTATACGCCAAGCATGACTACCTGGTTCCTTAACAATCTTCTCCCTACATCCAAATTCGCAGTACTTGCAGCTGAACCGCGTATAGAACTGATTGCTGCCTTTCCCGAGAAAATGATGCCAGCCGTTGCGCGCAGGGAGACAGTCTGGAACTGGATGATTCCTGGGATAGTCGAATCCCGTCCATCGGATATCCCCGCCTCTTCTTAGCGCACGAACAGCAAGAGAAGGTGGCACGCCTTCTGATTCCTGAGTGTCAGAGGTTCCATTTGATTCAGAATGAGAGAGGGTTGTCGGAGTCGGAGTTGGAGTCGGCGAAGTGGGCGGTGTCACTGGTCCTCGACGGGTCCCGCGTCTTGCTGCCTGACGCGATTGCGTATTGTCGCTGACATTCTCTGATGTTACACGCGCGGTCGACGTCAATGGCATGCTGTGAGAGGGGTAGATGCTCTTTAGGACTCTGAATTTCTGAAGCGCACAACGACGCGCTACTTTCAATGATGATACTCACGGAGCACTGCGGGCCTCATACTCTGCCTTGATGACAATCGTCGCTTGAAGAACCGCGATATCTTTCTTCATCTGCTCAGCCTGCACAAACGACGCGCGCGCCTGCGCATTGAGCACGTCGATCTCACTCCTCTGCGCTGCGTTCTCTTCCTCGAGGTCCTGCCTCATCTGCTCAGCCTGCTCAACCCGCGCAGACGATGCGCGCGCTTGTGCACTGAGGCCGTCGATCTCATTCCTCTGAGCCGCACTCTCTTGTCCACGACTTCTAATCACATTCTGCGCATACGCATTGAGCGCAAGCACCTCGGCGTGGGTTCGATGGAGTGCCTGGAGCGCCTCACGCAGCTGAGCCTGCAGATCATTCATTTGCGAAGCGTCTCGCTCGGCCACTGCAACCATATCGTCGAGCGCTTGCCGGTGCCTGGCTTCGCGCCCGCGGGCGGCAGTAAGCTCGGAGAGGACGGCATCCCTTTCATGGCTTGATGTGTCCAGGAGTGCTTGAAGGCGTTCATTATCCTCCCTGAGCGAAGCCTGGCCAGACAAGTTGAGGTACACTCTTCTGATATTTTCCTTGCATTGTCCTAATTTGCTGCCGATCAGTATGTACCACAAATTAATGTTGCGGGGGTAGTTATCCGATGTCGATCAAGTCTACGATACTACATGAAAGGGTTCGTCGTGATACGTAACTCGACGTACTTGGTATAGCTGGATAGCGACAAGTCGGGCAGAGTATGTGTCCAGTCTCAGTTACATTCTGTCCAGCGAGCAGAATAACGCAGTCAGCGCAGTAAATATGACCTGCCAGCGATAAGTTATATGGGCTCCTTATCAGCAGCAAACCATCTAAGAAATCATGATGGAAATGAAAGCATACCACAAGGAAGACAGAGCGCAGTGTCGCCAATGTTGTCGAGGCATATGGTGCAGTCCATCTCACGCAATGTAGGACCCCTCAGTCGCAGTCTTGAGTTAAATTTGGAGAGCAGCCAATGTATGCCCCTCAAGTTGCTTCTTCGTGAGAATGTCGAAATTACACGTGTTGGACAGCCAATATAATTACTTCACCGCAAATGACTTCCCGTCAGGAGCCAGACAAAAGGAAAACTGGATTCTCCTCTAGAATTTGAAATGGCCCTCAATGAACCACAATCTGGAAGCAACTCCAGTGAGTAGGAAGAACCCAAACAAGAACAAGCTTGAGCCAAGAGCCGCAATTGAATAATGCATTACACATAATAAATACCTACAGAAGTCCGTTATTCAGTCCATCTCTGAAGTCATCAAGAACGAATGAAAAACTCACAAACTAACCATACAAAAAAACCACATCCTGCCTCCTCCAGCCCAATCATCATCATCATCATCATCACACGCGATTGGCTATAACGCGCAAATGCGTAGAATCGCACGCGCCGATCGTCCAGTCCCTGGGCAGACGGTACTTTCTCGGCTTGCCACACCCATCGACAGCACATACCCCCGGCCCTCCAGCCTTCCGGATCCTCTCCAGCTCCGCACTATCACTCTCGTCCTGCTGGGCCTGCGGATCAGGATGCGCACGCGCAAACACCATTTCCGGCACCGACAACGTGATCTGGACCACCTTCTCCGTGTCCTTGTCCTTGTCCATGTCCTTATCGTCGGACGGAACGGCACGCAACGACGACACCCAGCGGTACATGACCGGCTTGACCTCCTCCGCTGGCTCCACGACGACGTCCATCATGTCGTCCTCGTCCTCGTCGCCCTCCGCCTCGTCCGCCTCATCGCCGGCGTTCTTCGCTGCGGCTTTCGCCTTGGGAGTGCGTGCGCCGGAGGCGGAGGGCATGGGGAGCGGTCGTCGAGCGTGTTTGTGCGCTTGTTTTTGGGACGGCTTTGTTTTTTTAGAAGGCGGTTTATGGTTTCGGCCTACGGAGAATCAAGCAATCGAGCTTAGCGGAACGCATACATATATACATGTATACACAGACGAGCCAATGCAATGCAGTGGAATACGAACCTTTTCGTCCTCCAATTTCTTCTCGCTCAGGTTCTTTCTCTTCCTTGCTGTCTCTTCGCGGCGCAATGCGAGTTCTGTCTCGTTAAGCGGTTGCTTCTTGCTTCGCGTGCCTTCATCTATGCATGTACGAAATACGGGTTACTTAGTAGGGTGTTTCGGTGATGGGAAACGTATGCGTTCGCACCTAGAGATACATGTGTAGGATCTACTACACTAGCCAACACGGCTTGCCGTGTCGTCATCGGCTTTACACCAGGGCCCGAAGGGGTGCCTGTCGAACGCGAAGGAGGATCTTGTCCGGATTGCTCTTCATCTGACCCGGACTGCGATGTAGGATCCTCTGATTCGACATCTATGTCTTGAATGACCTTGGCTGTAATTGAATTACTCTATTAGTATCAAGCAAGATAGATGTAGACTGTGTATTGGAAGAACGTACTCTTAGCCCGCCGCTTGGGCGTCTTGGTGAAGGCTAGATAGTCCATTTCTTGATCGTCTGGCGTCGCCGTTCCTGCGCTATTGCTAGACGTATTGTTCGCGGGGAGTTTGAGCGTTATCTTCAATCGTGGTTGGGGAGCCGTCGCGGCTGGGCCCTCCTCTTCCTCCTCCTCTTCGGCCTCCTGCAATAACAGCAGCGTTCACTTGAGGGACAATTACACAACAAGTTGTGAATGAAACAACGACGTACCGACTGCGATTCGTCACCCTCTGCGCCATCATCCTCGTCTCCTTCCTCGCCCTCTCCGTCGTCGTCGTTCTCTATATCCACTTGCTCCTCCTCCTCCGGGTCAGACTCCATCTGTATGTCTGCAACCAACGCAGCAGCAGCGACCGCAGCAGACCGACGAGTACGAGCAGGCATTATCGATAGCGAGTCACGAGCAAGGAAGGAAGGAGGGAAAGAATTGCAGAGTCGTCGTCACAAACCAAACACAAACAGCCCGTCCAAAAAGTTATAAGTAACGTTAGCACATCAAAAGAAGGAAAGATTCCCATGAGTCCGCATTGCCACCTTTGATGAATTGACAGTTTCGAGAATAGCGCAGACTCACCACTGCCAGTGTCCGACTCGTCGTCGTCGTCTGAGAGAGGATTTTTTTTGGAGTTCGCCATTGTGGATTCCGGGTCACTTTGTGGTGAGTTCTTCTGCTGGCGAGTCACGCGTTAGACGGTTTTTCGCATAGGATTTGGGGAGACGAAGTGGTACTATGGGTTTCGGGCATCGGATGTCTCGTTTGGGAAATGACGGACGCCTTTGCCAAGCATGCACAAGCACCGGAAGATGGGTTGGTTGATCGATTTCCTAACTTGGCGTCTAACCTCAACCTTGCACCAACCTTGCACCCCTTGCACTCGCTGCGAGCCAATACCCTGCCTTCGATGACATCATGCAGGTCATGGTATCGATGAATCTGAACACTGTCTTTCGAAACTGTAGCCAACCATTCCTGGCATTTGGTGAAGACGAACAGTCGATGACTGATATGACTGATTCGCTGCCAGTGGGCGATGCGTCGACTCTTCTCAATCACTGGCTAATATGACTCTTCGTTTTCATTGGCTATTTCTGAGCAATGTCTACAAATATATCGTGATGCATGAATCCGACGGTCGCTATCGCCGCCGCACTCGCCGTACTTCCCCGGATACTAGTTTCTTGTTGGCCTTTACGCGTACGGCTCGCCTACCCTCTCCTCTGCCTTTCTCAGATTTTCACGTAAGTATTGGATGGACATTGTGTGCCGATACGAGCCAGGGCGTGAACATCGCTCGCCAATTCACGTGGATGGACACATCCTATCTTTCATTGCTATATCATATCGCAATGCGGCTTAAGAACGCCTATATCTCACACATGGGCGTTCATTTTGACGAATCACCTCACAGCTAATCAAGAGCTGGGGTGCGATCTTTGTATTGTTTTAATGACCTGCGGCGGGCTGTCACTTCAATTCTCTGATAGGCCAAACACCCGATACTGCGATGAAGCAAGAATGTGGTGAACTATGCCCGTTGATGCCCTCTGCGCCAGTAAATCCAGTTCGAACTGAGCGTCTCGATTCTCGAGCACATACCAGCGAACATTTCGAGCGTGTAGGGCAGCACGCAGATCCATCCAAAGCATTCATTAGTTAGTAATACATCCCAATAATCCGCTAATGAATAATACAACAATTCGTTATCAATTCTGTTCAATCGTAGCTGGGTGGATTCTCGACGGGGACCCCTCCAACGAGAGAAACCGTGCTCGATTCCGCAGGCATGGTGTACGTAGCTGCGCATATAATCAAAATACCATACAACGTCAGCAGGCATTCAACGGGATGAGAGAGTACAGTAGACAGTGATAGACGACTCACGCAGTCCCTCCTCCGACTCGTCTTCCTGAATCTGGCGCTTCATATATATCGCTCTTTCTCTCGACTTCTCCAAGAGACTGACGAACTCGAACATCGCGCGCTCCTTGAAGCGCACCTCTACAGTCGTGCCGTCCGTGAGCCCGCCATCAGCCGAAGGCTTCACCTGGAACGTCAGATAATTGGCGCCAAAAGTCGGCTGCTCGAATCGCGTCATCAGGATCGCATGTAGTGGCACCGACAGCGAGTCGAACGATGACCCAGCATCAGTAGCAAACAAGAACTACAACATAATTCAAGAAAGAACAAGAGCGTTAGTTAGCAGCAGTACGCAATCACAGGCCGCTTGTTTGGGCGAAGACAACATCTCGAAGTGTGTTCAGAGTGTCTCGCTTGACTCACCCTCTTATCTGTAAGCCAGACTTTCCCTGTCGCCCGCAATTTCTTCGCTCCTCCGGATCCTCCAGCAGTCGACGACCCAGATGGCGGCGCATCCGGAATGCTCAAGGAGATATCAACTCCAGAATCTATAGTAGTAATCGTCATTTCATTCGGCAGAGGTACAGGCGCGCGGTTCGCATTAAGCATTGCCCAGTTGAGAGCCATAGTCGCTAGCTAGCTTATAGTGGTGGTGGTGATATTGGTGGTGGTGGTACGAAGAGAACAAGAGATCATGACGACCCCAGGCGTCTTAGTTCAAGATGATCAATCATCGTGGCCACAGCATTCGGCATCATCTATGTCCTTTTGGGTAAATCAATCTTCCCGTAGACACTGGACTGTTGTATAACGTCAAAATTTATGTTTACGTATGGCTACCTAGCGCAATGGTAGCGCGTTTGGCTTCGATTGCTAAACGGTACCAAAAGGTTGCAGGTTCGAGTCCTGCGGTGGTCATATTTTTAGCTTTTCGTATTAACCACTCACTATCTTGACGTTCAGTATCATTTTTTGTGACAGATGTGATGTAAAATTTCTGCCACTTTTCCAGTGAAAAGATCTTGATCCTATGGAGCGAATCACCTAGTCACCGCTACTTTTGTACAACCGAAATTGGTCTCCAAAATTTCACCCATTTTCTTATCCCTCTGACAGAAATGCTTATATTTACAATAGGAACAAAACTGTCAGACAGATTTCCAAAATTTGCAAAACTGACGGAGTTTCTTCTTTTGGTCGTTGTGAATTTGGCCAAATCACGTGGAGATATCATATATAGTATATCTAATCTTATCTAACAATCAAATCAACGAGCAACTGTCTCTAGAACCCGTCGGTGTGAGACATATTTCCCGGAACTGAAGTCCTTTACATGTTTCTGAGCACCTTTGGCCGTGAACAGTATAAAGCTCTGCCTGCGGCGCCTGCCCGCCCGCTCACCTCGGTGTGATTAGCATATTTTTTGCCTAGACCCAACTTCCATATGTTTTTATCACAGAATGAACTTGTGTTGATGTTGAACTTTGGGTAGACTTCAACGCACTGGCTGCAGCAGTTGTATGTTGTTCGAGAATGTCAACATTGGACTTTGGACAGTACCTCTCGACCACACACCCAACTATTTTTGGCCCCGATCGCCTATGATCTAGCTCGTGTTGGTACCCACACTCAGCCTTCCATTCAAACTCCACAGGAAGCTGTTGATGGTTAAAACGCTCTCGTCTTGTCTACAGCAGGCCCAGCTTCTCTGACTTGTCTACCCGCTGACTGTCGACAATGGGCCAATGGAACGGTTTCTTATCGCCTGGTGTTGTGTTCTTCGGTGTTGTTGCGTACTATGGCTGTCTTTGGGCGCTGGCTGGGTTTCGCTTTCGGGCGAAGGGACTGAGGCTCCCTCCTGGACCGACTCCGCAAAGCTTTATCTTTGGCAACCTTGCTCAAGTGCCGAAGGTCGAACCGTGGCTGACGTTTACGTCTTGGGCGCAGACTTACGGTGAGCGACTTCTTTAGCGTGGAGATTCACTGCTTGTGTCTATTCATCCATCGCTGCGCTACCGAACGAACCCCGAACCCTGACTCTACTCCCGGATGCAGGTCCAATCGTCCACTTCCGAGTATTCAATAACCATACGGTCCTTCTCAACTCTGCGAAAGCTGTCTTCGACCTCCTCGAATCGCGGTCTTCCGTATACTCAGAACGACCGATGCAATGGATGGCAGGAGAGCTAACTGGGCGAAAATACGGCGTCTTCATGACATCGTTCTCCGATCCCCGGCACAAGGTTATGCGGAGACTGCTTCAGCAGGGGCTGAACTCGCGCGCGTCTAAGAGCTACCGCCCTATACAGATGCGAGAGACTCTGGTGCTTCTGCAAGGATTGGCCGACAACCCCAGAGATTTTGCGGCTCACATCCGGAGGTTAGTTGTTATTAGCTTAGCGCCGAGGCGCCTTCGGAGATAGTACTTAGCAGAGCTGATTCTTGCGAAGAAATGCGGTAGCGGTCATTATGAAAGTAGCATATGGGTATCAGGTCAGTTCAAACGACGATCAAATGGTTAGCACCTTGGAGGAGGCGTTCAGGATCCACTCCACCTTAACTGTCCCAGGGAAATACTGGGTGGAATTATTTCCCATGTGTAAGCCATGATTGCCTTCTCTTTCGATTGCCATCTGAGGATAGGAATCCGGGCGTGGCGCAGTGAGATTCTTACCTGAATGGATGCCTGGTGCAGGGTTCAAGAGGGTGGCGCGTGAGTATGGTAAAACATTGCATCGTGTAGAAGGGATACCGTTTTACTGGGCAAGGGAAAATATGGTTCTGCCTTCATTCCCATCTTTGTTTCTGGACAAAATTCTCACCGACAGTCTACAGGATACAGGCGATTTCGTCGAGTCGTTCACCTCAAGGAACCTTTCCACGGACGATGGGCGTGTCCCAGATGACACTCAGCTGGACTACATCAAATGGTGCGCTGCAGCACTCTACGTTGGTGGTGGAGATACGGTTAGCCAGGCGTCTTTTTGAATTACGAATTACTCATCGATGCTCCCATGCTGCCAGACTGTATCTGCTTTGACCACCTTCTTCTTACTAATGTCGCTGTACCCTGAGGTTCAGAAGCAAGCACAGGGGGACATTAACCGGATCGCGCCCAACAGACATCCAACCCTGGATGACTACGAATCCCTCCCGTACATTCGAGCAATGATAAAGGAAATACTGCGCTGGGCACCTGTGGCCCCACTCGGTATGCCACATTTCCTCCTGAAGATTATTACTCTTCTGATCATGCGGTTCATTGAATAGGGATTCCACATCGCGTGATGGAAGATAACATCTACGAAAACTATTTCATCCCTAAAGACACCAGAATTATAGCAAACATATGGTAAGCCCGATAGTTATAACTGCACACTTTATCCTGCCCACCCAACCGACTTCACCTCAGGGCTATTACACATGACGAAGAGATGTATCCAAATCCGCAGCTATTCGACCCGGCCCGCCATTTGGGAGAATCCCCTCAACCCGATCCTTTCAAGTTCGTATTCGGTTTTGGAAGGAGGGTTTGTCCCAGTCAAGTCGTTGTCAGGATATCCTTTGATATCCGATGTAACTGAATTCATTTCTGCCTACTTACTAGGCGCACACCTGGCGGAGATGTCGTTGTTTTTGAACATAGCAAATATATTGGCCGCCTTCGATATTTCTAAAGCTGTGGATGAGCGTGGGGTGGCTATCGACCCTTCTATTGCGTGGACTACTGGCGTCACAAGGTCGGAATATTGTAGCTTTAATTCCGTCGATGGCTGTGCTGACCCACTGCTAATGTATAGGCATCTCAAGCCGTTTGATTGCCAAATCAAACCCCGTTCAAAAAGTGTCTTTCTTTAGATCGAATACGAATTTTGTGTATGTCATAAAGCCTTGATGCGTTCGGAGATACTTTAGATGCCGTTCATTTCAATTACTTCCCATAGTTAGCTTCAAAAGATTGAATTGGATAGGAAGAAAAAACCGACAGAGTTAACGAACATGGTGAACAAAGTCAAAAAATGACCACCGCAGGACTCGAACCTGCAACCTTTTGGTGCCATTTAGCAATCGAAGCCAAACGCGCTACCATTGCGCTAGGTAGCCATAAAGATGATGTGCACGGACGCGCCCCCGGAGCGTGGCCGTTTTCAATTGCGTTCTTTACAAGTATCTTCACCTATTTTTGGCGAACTTGGAAGTTATAATAATAAACCTCGGATAGGTTTCCTGTTATCACGAAATCTCAGGAGATCTAGTGGATGTCGTGGGTAGGAATCATCTATAATCGCCGCACATTATGTTCTTGAAAGCTTATAAGCTGCGGTTCTGACTTTTGATGCTTCTGCATTGACATCCCTTGACTGACTTGTGCCTTAAACAATGGTCGAAATTACTACTGAGAAAATTCTTTCGCAAACTGGCTTCATATTTCTTGCTTTTATGCTCTATTATATATGTTCTTGGACGGCATCTCAGTTTAAATTGCTGGGTAAGGGCATTAGGCTGCCACCAGGACCAAAGCAGAGCTTGATAACGGGAAACTTACATCAACTACCAAAGAGTGAGCATTGGTTGACATTTACCTCTTGGGCGAAAAGCTATGGTGAGTGGGAGTGGGTCAAAACAAGTCGCGAGACGGCTACTTGCAGTGAATCAAAATTGTCTGACTCTTAAATAGGGCCAATCACATATTTTCGCGTATTCCACAGCAAGACGATCATGCTCAATTCGTTGAAAGCTGCAGTGGATCTCCTAGATTCTCGCTCGTCCATTTATTCAGACAGACCCATCATGTGGATGACCGGAGAGCTCGCGGGCCAGAAGTCTATGGTTTTCATGACGAAATTCTCCGACCCCTGTTTCAAGTCGTTGCGGAGATTGCTTCAGGACGGGCTCAATACACGGGCGTCTAAGAGCTATCGATTGATTCAAAGGCAGGAAACCCAGGTGCTCCTCCAAGGCTTGATCAACAATCCTGAAGTTTTTGCTACCCATGTTCGAAGGTAAGATTGTACATTCTTCCAGGGTTTAGCAGCGAGGTTGATACTTCCTGGCAATTGCTCAACCTTCTCTCGTAATCCAGGAACGCAGTTGCCGTAATTCTCAAAGTGGCTTATGGATATCAGATTGAGTCGAACGACGACGAGCTGGTTGGTGCAGTAGACCAAGGATTAAAACTGAACGCGGGACTGAACGCACCTGGAAAGTACTGGGTCGAAAATTTCCCTTTCTGCAAGTAAATTGACTTTGTTCTTCGAAACAATTTTGATGACTTGTAAGTGCAGTGAGATTTGTGCCGGATTGGGTGCCTGGAGCAGGCTTCAAGCGGTTAGCTCGCGAGACTGGAAAGAGATGGGCACAGGTCAATCAAGTCCCATTCGAATGGGCAAGGAGACAAATAGTCGGTGACCTGTTACTTCATTGGTGACTTTTCTAACCGAAATTCAGGCCACGGGAGATTTTATGGAGTCGTTTACCTCAAGACACTTACTTCTGGAGGAAGGTAAAATCCCGGAACATCAATCTCTTGACGACGTGAAATGGGCGGCGGCATCTCTCTATGTCGGCGGTGCTGATACAGTCAGTCATTATCGTTGATCATTAACAAATTTGCGTTGCTTACTTGTGTGAAAGACTGTATCTGCTTTGACAACCTTTTTCCTTGCCATGATGTTGTATCCGGAAGTGCAGGTCCGAGCGCAAGCCGACATCGATAGAGTTGCACCTAACCGACTCCCAACCCTCAATGACTTCGATTCTCTTCCGTATATTCGAGCTATAATCAAAGAGCTCCTGCGCTGGGCACCCGTTGTCCCACTGGGTGAGCAAACAGCCAAATATTCGATATAAGCACCGACGATGAACTATTGCGGTGTACAGGTTTATTTCATCGCGTGATGGAAGATGATATCTATGGAGATTATTTCATTCCCAAGGGCACTAAAATCATTGCTAACGTATGGTACGAACCGGATACAAGTTGAGCCGTAGTCTTCATTCTGATACTTGATTTCAGGGCGATAGCACACGATGAAGAAATGTATCCTGATCCTTCACGGTTCGACCCTTCTCGCCATCTGGGTGATTCGCCTCAGACAGACCCCCCTGGAATTTGCGTTCGGCTTTGGAAGAAGGATTTGTCCAGGTCAGTTGCATACAGATAATTGGTTATATACTTAGCTGCTGAATCCTACTTGCCTTAGGTGCTCATTTCGCAGAGATGTCACTATTCTTGAACATATCAAATATTCTGGCCATTTTCGACATATCGAAACCTCTTGACAGCAGCGGTTTACCAGTTGAACCTGCCATTGCGTGGACAACTGGCGTCATAAGGTCGGACCACTCCTTTCCTGCGTTGATCACATCTGAACTTGACCTATTCTGATTCAGACACTTGAAGCCTTTCAACTGCCAGATCAAACCACGCTCACAGGAACATGTGGCTTTCTTGGGTTGAAGGCATAACTTTCTTTGCGAATTTGATGAAAGTGTAATAGTAACATTCCGAGAAAGCTTGTATGATTGAAGTAGCACGCACCCAGTGATAATAAGTCAAACCTATGGCATTGAGAATGTGAAGATGTTCATGAAGACCACGAACACCGCCGGAGTGAGCATTCGCCGGAATGCGCAGCGATCTGGAATCTATTTAGTCCACAAGGTCAGAGCAATAAGGAAATGTGCAGGGATGCTGTCGGAAGTTCTAGATATGCTGTGTTTGCTTCCAGGGAAAACAGTGCTTCATGGACGGTCACAAGCAAGACGAATAGTAAATTGGAGTAGAAATGCATATCAGGAAAGAAACTCAGTAGGGTTTGAACCGTCTGGACGCCTTCAGCTTTTCCACCTTTGCCTTGTCTTCTTCCCATTTCCTCTTCAACTCTATCAAGCCTGCGTTTCAACGGGTCAGAAACATCCTGGTAAGAATCTAAGGGTGGATAGTTCATACCTGAGCGCTGCTTTTCGGCCTTTTGGAATGCATAGAACCCTTCTTTTTCCTTCTTTTCCTTCTTGTGATGTCGATTTCTAGCCGATTCTCCGGAGCGCTGGAATGTCTTGCTCGCTACGCCCACTCCGCCGCCAAGAGTCTTTCCGTACGCTCCACCTCTTGTGACAAGCGTGAAACCATCGTCGTCCACAATTGCTTCTCCTTTACGGTATTTTGATTTCTGTCTGCTTTTTGCCAGCTCGTATTCGTAAACCTCGATGGAAGAGTCAGCAAATGCCCGGACGGCATCTAGTGGCGGTCGTAGTGCGTCATACAGAGCACGGTAGTGTGCCAGACCAGATGGCTCTTCGTCAGATGAGGGCCAAGCCCTAGGTTTACTGGTCGAAGCAAGGGCGCGGTCCAAAGAAGAGGAATCTAGGAAAATAACATAGGCCGACGATCCAGTTTTGCGGAATTTACGTAGGGTCGGCGAAGGCAATGGTATCACTGTCGGTATTTCCGTTTTATCCTTCTGCGATCTCCTCTTTTTTCGGGGTTGCTCGTCTGTGCCATCCGCTTCTGCGTCCTCCATTTCTTCATCCTCATCCTCACTATCACTGGCCTCATTCTGCAGCTCCTTGACATCAAAGTCAAAGATGACTTTCTCCACTGTCCCACTATGCTTAAAGAATAAGACTAGTTCTCGTTCTGTTGTGTCTGGTGGAAGATTGACTAGGAATAACGTTCGCCCTTCTGGCAAGACTTTATTGGAAAGTCCTTTCGAGGTATGAGACCGGGCATAGAGATAATGTGTCGTAGACGCGTTATAGAGTATTGGAATGACACTGAAGCCACTGATATTTGAGGGAATAGCCATCCTCGCTACAAAGTAAAGTAATTGCCACTTCGTCGATGTTTGCAGAATATTTTCGGTGGTTGTTTGGACTGGAACCTATTAAGAAACACTGCGGACCGTGGAGGCCGGGTAAGGGTTAGAGGCTTTTTAGCCACGAACCAACTTGAACAAAAACCTCAGACCCACTCATTTATACGCCTTTTTACGATTAAATGTACTCGGTACTGCATGTTCAGATACAAGGAGCATGTCACCTCTCAATGGCAACAAAAACACGAAATTACCAAAGATGCATAAATACTTATCTGTCCACGTCGGCGCGATATACAACCCAAACCTACCGCATAATTGTCGATAGGTGTGTGTCTGTCCACATGAAAGATAGGTCCACATTCGTGTCTTGTGATTCATTGATGGTGTTCTCTGGGCAACAGCTGTTCTTCGCGTATCTCCAGGATACAGTGTGTTTTCCTCCTCCTCCACCTCGTTTGGAAAGTACAAAAACCTTCCTCGCGGATTATGCGATTTAAGTTATACGTTTATGATCTACTGTTAGACTACTGAAAGGAAGTCTGGGATATTTCAGTGATATTGCGAACCTGAAATCCCTCCTAATAGCAGGGTGGTATTGATTAAGGGTGAGCAGTATAAACATTAGTCCACCATCTTGACTATAAACTTATTAAACTTTCAAAGTTCTAACAGACTTAACGGTTCATCCAGTACCTTTAAACTTATAGGTAGAAATTTGGTTTGGCGAATCTGCAATATTCGTGTTTCCTGACCCTAGCCGATGCCCGTTCCATCGGACTATGATGCCTCCCTTTTTCTTGACTGCACACGTAGATATACACTATGCTATCACATTGAACGATCTTCCATTTGCGCCTACTCGCACTTCTATTTCTTTCGTTCCATCTGGACTATTTCTGGATCAGCACTTGTTATCAAATGCTCCAGCCGCAATTGGCTATACCAACAGGAATATAGAAATAGAGAAGCAACGATTGGTGCAAAAGATTGCTATCTGTCGGAGTGTGGATATGTTCAATGGTATTTGCTCTTTCGCGTACGTTTCCATAGCATATCGAAGCAATAACGTATGAAAGCGTATGAATTAACAGAACTGCGAGTGATTTGCAACCGGAAATCACAAACACGAGCGCTTAATTTTTCCGTTTGACCGTAGCGTCTCTGGTGAATCGACTGAATCTGTTTATTTCTCTCGATTACTACTAAAAAGGAGATAAATTTGAGCCATGGTGAGCCACCATTTAACGTGACTCTGATTTAGAGGCTGAAGACGCGTTAGAGCCACGGAGCGACCAGGCGCACTCTCGGGATGCGGGCCAACGGACAATCATCAATGATGACATTCGACCATGTGAAGAATTCAATTCCAGATCTAAAACCCCCACTCTTGTAGCGGAGGCTCCAATGACTATGGCCACTCCCCTAGGTAAAGATCCAGCCCGAGTTCACGCTCTGTATCCTAGATATGGGTGTTCTCATTTATTTGCGCAGCACTGACCATGAAATCGCTGTTAAGTTTCTGGTGCGTCTCTGCTTCGCTCTTTCAATTGTTCTTCGATCGAATATACACACCACTAGGATGCCTGTTATAAATAGGTGAGAGGTTGGGCATATTCCAGCACCTAAAAACTTTATTTTCAATCATGCGTCTTTCTGGGGTTGTTTCTCTCCTTCCCTTCTTACTTTTGGCCGTTGCTCATCCAGGCGGTCATGGCGATCACGACCAGCTTGCCAGGCGCAAATTCCTGACACATGCCAAACGTTCTATCAACGACTGCCGCGACATCATCGAGGCTCGCGGAATCGAATCCCGCTCCATCGAGCGGCGCGCAGCCCTCGCTGAAGCTCTGCGCTCGCGCCGTGGGCTTCCCCAACGCCGTGCAATTTCCAGGCGCGACTTTGCCAGTGTGCTCGCTACGGACCACGAGTCCAATAGGACCGATCTGACTGCCGGTTCGACAGGCGCTGACATCTTCACTGGTGACCTTGCTTGCGTGCTGCAGCCTGAGGTCACTATCGGGCCTTACTGTGAGTAGTTATTGCAAATTTTCCTGGGGCAGCGACTTTTCATCTCATGTTGATCAACTCTGTCAGGGGTCAGCGGTGAGCTCGTGCGCACCGATCTCACTGAAGGAGAAGGAGGAGTTCCATTGTACTCTGATTACCAAGTAATCGACGTTACCACCTGTGATCCAATCCCCAATGTCTATGTGGATACTTGGCACGGTGAGTGTCGATTCTATACCTGCTATAGCTATGTGTATTCTTATTTTGAGATGTTAACTTCCTTGAACCCTAGCGAACTCCACTGGTGTGTATGCTGGCGTTGTCGCTGGTGGGAACGGAGATAGCAGCGATTTGACGAACATTGTAAGTACTTAGTGCTTCCAGATGCCATTGACATAAAATTTGATTTGTTATCATGATTTCCAGAATACCACACACGGTCGGGGCGTGGCCTTGACTGACGCCGATGGCGTTGCTTATTTCGAGACCCTCTTCCCCGGACATTATACTGGACGCACACCCCACATCCACGTCCTCACTATTCTCAACGCTACACTCTTGCCAAACAACACCATTAGCGGAGGAACTGCAGCCCACATTGGACAGGTACGTACCCATATGCTCGTTCAATACTTGAACCCATCTCATTGAATACTGCATCTATTAACTCCCAGGTCTTCTTCGACCAGTCTCTGATTGCCGCAGTTGGCGAGAACGCTCCCTACAGCACCAACACGCAAGTGCTCACCTTGAACTCTGAGGACGGCATCATGGCGGAGGAAGCTGCGGTCATGGACCCTGTCATGCAGTACGTCTGGCTTTCGGATGAGCCCTCGGATGGTATTCTGGGATGGATTACCATCGGCATTGACCCGACGGCGGAGTATGTTACCAGTGCGGCGGCTACTTGGACCGAGAACGGGGTGTTACAAATCCTAACGCTGGGGAGGACCAGGCGGTCCCGGAGGCCCACCTGGAGGCCCCGGAGGGCCGCCCTCCCGCCTCTTCGAGCGCCTAATTTTGATTAGGAGTTGGGTAATAGATGATACCTATCATGTATTCGAATATTCAGGAGTTATTATCCATTCCGGGGAAATTACTGCCTTCTGATGTCCGTTCCAGACAGAATCAGTGCACGGCTCTGTCGTTGTGAGCTAAGATCTGGGGTACAGTGTTGTGAGTGTCAATGTTGGATAATGTAGGAAGAGAAGGCATGAAGCGTTCTTCGTTAACTCGACGCAAGTCCAATACAAAGCGCTGTCCGGCCACGTTCATCAAACAGCAGGTGAAGCTTTGTGGAGAAGGAGCAGGATCAGCGGGGCGTTTAGATTTTGTGCGATAGCCAAACAGTAATCAGAAAAACGAACTGACGTTACAGCAACCATATTGTATGGTGTCTTCCAGAACACGCCCCTTGAACGAGATTTAAGTATGTCGGACATGTGGTCTCGTGGTGCGTTACATACCACAGGACCATGTTGGAGATATGACACGCTGTCGAAAACTAGAGTACAGATTTCATTCATCAGGGGTTCCAAATGAGCACATTGAAGCATTCTCACTATAATATATACAAGAGCTGTAAGGGGTATATTCAATCCACATTGTCAGGAAAGCCAGGTGCGGTTTAAGACAATTGATCACCAATACCTGACAGATACACTCTTCTGACAAGAGGTTGAAGACCGCCAAGTCCTGGGGTGACTCCAGTGTAATGCCAGTGAATGCTCGCCAGCGTGAATAGAAAAGAAACGTATTCGAGCGCCAGACTGCAACATGGGTGTTAGACGTGGGCGCTTTACAGTGAATGGAAACGATTGCGATATTCGACGTACCTCGCGACCCATACATACCACTACACATTGTCGATTTCAAAAATGAGATTCAGAGTTGACTGTTTGACTCACCAAGGTTGCTATAAATCGGGTTGGGTGTCAGCATGTAGATGTATCACATTTGTTCTCACTCACGAGCAGTGAAGGACACGCAAGTCCCATCAATGTTGAAAATAAAATAATCTTTCGGGTGTGGTCAACAAAATTTCCCTTGAAACACACAGCACAGACTTACTAGCGTCTGTAATAGCTGCATAGGTAATGAGAGTCACACAGGCGAGAGCATAGAGCGCGTAGGCTAGTGCCAAAGCCGTTGTGATCCACGGTCGACGATTCCAGATTACCCAAGCGCGCAGGAGGACGAGAACTGATACGGAGAAGGGTTAGCATAGCAGCCCGTGGGTAGTCTGAGATATAAGTAATACTAGCACTTGCCATGTATGGAAGCTAATGCAAGAAAAACAGTGCCTCCATACCCAACGACAAAAAGACACAAGTCTTTGCCAAAGGTGAATGGCCGATTGAATTGCAGGCTTCAGATACATGACGGCTTACCACGCGTGAGTTAGTCTCGGTTAACCCAATGAAATACACGATCATAGATAACTGGGAAGCAATATTGACATATCGATTGAGAAGAAAAATGATTTTTGTTGTAGACAACTTGGCTGGCCATATACTGTTGATCTGTATATCAAACGCGTCGGTCAGATTTTTTCTCGGTGATCGTCGATAACGCGACAGACCTCCTCGTCGAATGTGAGCATCCAGTCATAAATGAGAAGAACAACTCCAGAGAAAGCGATGTATCTTTGACGATTGTGCAGTGAGCTAAGGAGATTACCCACACACTGGAGCTGCAGTATTCAATACACACCTTGTTGTCAAAAGCTGGTCGGCGAATTCAAAGACCTCAGAAAGGCTAAAGGGGATCAGTCTGCCAGTAAGATAGTCTATATGTCAATATCGGATGAAGGATAGCAAAGAAACAGGGTGACGGACGCAGGTGGCTGCATTATGCTCGATGCTTGCCCGTTTGCGACAAACTCTGTAATTGGAAGATATTTTGAAGAGAGGGATTTCGCGTGATAAAGCGAGAAATGGCCATGTATTTAAATACGCATGGGTTTAGCCTTATCCAGTTGGAAAGAAGCTGTAACATAGGACTGGTCTGTGTATGCAGAAACAGAAGATTTACCGGTGAGGCAGTTAAACAAGCGATATTCAAGGTCTGCTGAGGCCTTTCATATGCCGACGGCAGGTTCAGAAATACCCAGGAGAACTCGAATTTCTCTGAAAATACTCACGGAATGAAAAGCCTGGAAGACAAACTTGACGTATTAACATTTGAGATTGCAACCGCCCGCAAATCAGAATGAGACAATAGCCCGGGTTTACTCAATGCCCCCACAGTACGTGATTCCGCATTAAGCAGAATTTGTGTTTGCCAATGGCTGGTTCCCAGGTCTACTTGAGAAGAGAAGGTCCTATCACGATAGCATCCTATGCATTGCGGGACCGAAATTCGTTCACATCGCACGAAATGACGGTGGCGCTTGGAGTTTCGTGTTTTCATGGCAATCATTTGTACTTCTGCGAGCATACATATATGTGCAAATGAATCCATATCCTGGATGCAGACTGAGGCCGTGGTTGGAACTTGAGGATGGAAAGACTAAGAAACCCGGTGGGCTAGAGTCACTGCTCTGCCAGTGATTTTGCTAAGTAGACTTTACCACCTTTACCGATTCTTTGATGTTCACTGCTAAACCGGATGATTTAGGGTGTGAGCCCAATGAGGAACTAGACACTGTCAACCCACGAATCACGAGATGTAGTCCCTGAAAGAAAGCGATTACACGAAATAAGACAGAATCGCACCCGGACACAGCTGACACAGGTCTGCTGCCCATTGAATAGTTTGCCATCCCCACTTGTCTCCAACGATTCGAAGTTGCGAAGGTGACTCTGCCCGACTGGGACTCTGCTCAGTCAACACTCGACACTGGTCGAGCTGTTTGCTATTAATGCAGCTGCCAATGGCGGTGATAGTATCCTACTACAGCATCGCGTCGCATCGTCGCATCAACCATGTTCTAGAAGACCATTGAATACATAAACAGGAAAATAAGATCCTTAATTTTTGAAACCGCGAACCACCGAGCAGAGAAGTCAAGAAGATCGCAGATAGCCACCAACCCTGCCGACCCATTCGACCTGCCTGACTGAGCACTTGTCGTTTTTTTTCCGCGTGTCCGCCGATCCCCGCGCGTAAGATTCCTATTCAATCTTCGGCCAGCCACCATCGAGTAAAGAATTTACTGTCAAGAATCAGCGGCCATCGATATCACAAGATCAGATTTCTGCAGCGTTTCCTTTGACACATTCAATATCGCAACTGGAAGTCCACCATCAAGGCATCCATCCACCAGCGTCAGGTCCAAAGATGATGAAGAAGAGCTCGAAGACATTTGGAAGCGGGCGCGCAGTTGGCATTGGAAATTCGTTCAATCGCGATTTGTGATAGTTCGTGATTCGAGGTGATTCGTGAACGTACCAAACTCGCGACTTTCCTTTCCTGTCACAACACCAAAGCCATCCCAGCCGCGACGCAGCGTGATTGGCCCGAACAAGCCTTTCAATCTAGCCGAATTGGATCATCATCAGCACGCATTGTCATGGACATCACTTGATTTTCCCAAACATGGTACTTTCCATCAATGCCAAGCCCACTGCAACAGCTGTCCACCAAGCACGAGGTCATCGACAAGCCATTCATGCTTCATTTTATAGCGAACAAGAAAAGGTCGTGCATACAGTACACTCATATATAATGGATAGGACCTGTCACCGATTTATCTAGGCCAGCCGCCACTGTGGGCGCAGGTCCGGACTCTGGCATCAGAATTGACATCGAAAAAAAAAACGAAAAAAGCTTGATACAATTTAGCCATCAATCTAATGATGATCATGAGGTTATATACAATGACCGAAATTACTTGGGTACAATTGAAAAGAGAAGATGTGTGGGCTACAGCGCTGTCCATTCAGTCAAACAAACAATGATAGAATTGCTGTTTTTACACTTGGGGTTTGAGATGAGGAGGGGGAGGGTATCAAAGTACTACAAAACAAGAAAACGAATATTCAAAACCGAAGCCGAAACCGAAACCGAAACCGAGTGAATCTTGTCCCGAGGTCGTGATAAAAATGATGAATCACAACAGAGAGGCGGGGATGGAAGTGAAAAAAACAAGAAGTCGTCGAGATAGGAACAAAAAGGAGTCATTTGATTTGAAATGATAAACGAAAAAAAAGTATCTCATGGATCGGATGAGGTCGGATGGTATCATAGAACGGTAGAGAAAGATCCAGAACAAAGCAAAACAAGAAAAACAAACGAGGAATTTGAAATTCGGTACTGGTAACTGGTAACTGGGTTGTGCTTGGTGAGGACCAAGAGAAAATAGAAGAAATAGTATACGGGACAAACAGGGGGGACGATGGGAACAAAACAAGAAATGCAAGACTGTAGACTGAGCGATGGAGAAAAGAGAGAGGAAAAAGAAAGAGGAAAAGAACAAATATCGTGAAGATGTGGTTCACAGAATACGGTCATTGAACATGGACATGTGGTGAAGCGAGGCGAGTCAACAATGGCGGAGACAAATGATGCGAAGTATGATGTTGTACTATACTTAAAGTATGGCAATAGAATAAAAGAAGGAAAGGATACCTGTGCTAAAATCTCAAACAATAATATGTGGGATTTAGCGTGACGAGGGCGTAATACTTTAAAAAAAACATGAAATTTTTGGAAACGAAGGTGGGGTGTATTGAGATGAAATGAAAAGAAAAAGAAGGAGAAAGGAAGAGGCATAGTTCGACGTTTCTTGCTTCGTTGGTCGTTGGTGGGGAGCACATTTGGCTTAGCCGCTCGCCCTACCTTGAGATATATCAGGAGACTTCCACGAGCGGTCCAGGTCGAGGCTGGCGAGCGTCCCATTCAAGTCTTGAATGGCATCAGCATCCGTGACCGGAACTGTCATCTGTCCCGACGATGGGCGAGAAATGGGAGCCTCAGAGCGCCCTGGAGCACGATTCAAAGGAGTCTGAGGATCAGAGTCTCCTGAAAAAGCATAGCGACCGCTTAATGCGCGTGCAGACGTTGGGGAAACCTTGTCAGAGCTGGATCCACCGTTGGAAACGTTCACTTTGAGTTCGGGTGGCTGCAACGGGAAGAATCCGGGAGCATACGCTTTCGATGGGTGAGGAAGAGTGTCCAATCGCGAAAAAGGAGATTCCCGTCTCGTCGTCCCCGAGGTCATGTACAAGTTGTTCGGATCAGGCGAGAATGGCGAAAAGCTCGACTGAGCACGATGCACCTCGGGACGCGAAGTGGAAGCAAAGTTAGTTGTTGGAGCTTCTTCCTTCTTCTCCTCACGACCACTGTATGTGAGGAGCGCATTCTCAATCTCGCTGACTTCGTACGAGCTAGAAGGCCCTCCACCATTGTAAAAGCCTTGAGCAGAGAACTTCTGCAGAATTTCCAGGGCTTGATCCTGGGTGAGGGTGTTCACCGATTGAGGAAGGGGGCGGGAATAGATATAGCACTGAACTGACTCTGCAGAGCCGCTGTTTGTGCAGCTTGTGCGGCGGCCTGCGCGGCTTTATCTATACAAGGGTTAGAGAACACTTCAAGGTCGATAAATTTCTTTACGCACATTGACTTCTGCCCCAACTCAACCGAATCCTACTCCCTCCAATGGGAAAACCTTGCATCTTCTCGATGGCCTTCTCTGCGTCTGCCTTCCGAACAAATTGGACAAAACCGCAATGTTTTCCGACGGGCACTTTAACCTAAACAATGCGTCAGCGCTTAAAACAATTGTGTGTGGCGCCTAAAACACGTACGTAATGGATATCTCCAAAGGGGGCAAAAAGGTCCTCAAAGTATCCTCAGAGATCAGAGGAGACAACCCGCCGACAAATACAGTGGTATTATAGGGATCCGTGGACGTCAGCTGCTCGCCGTTTGGTCCTATCAGGTTTCCGAGGATGGCTCGTGCTTGCGCGTGGTGTTTCCAGGATTCCGCCGATATGACATATCGAGGAGCAGGATCGTCCGCCTGCTGGGCAAGAACTTGTCGCAATTGAGCTTCCTGAACAAATGGATTAATACTCGCCATTTTGATAGGGCTGGTATCAAAGCTGGAGAACTGATGGTGTCCCATGTGCGGCATATTGATCATGTCCTCTGAGGAAGCAAACGCCGAAGTGGACAAGCTGGCACTTGACGATGTGTCCGTGCTCATAGAGTTGATAGAATGGGACCCGCCAATGGACGACCCAGATGTAGCATTGCTATTCAGCGATAGCGTGGAACCTGCAGCGGCGATAGGCGCCGAGACGCTCTTCGTTTGGGTAGAATTAGGAAGAGGCAAGGCGATGGTCACAGCTTGACTAGACTGGTCCGAAATCTCGTTGTTGCCCGCCGAATTGAACGAGACCTGCGGAAGGTCAAAGCCAGGGAGATTCGGTGGCGCTTTGAACTTTGCAGTGGCAGGAGAGATACGCACTTTTCGGAAGATTAAAGGTGAATATATGCGCATTATTCAATAGCCGGGGACTTACTAGGACGCGAAAGACAGTAAAGTCCATGCATTTCAATCAACGCTCGCTGCTGGTCTGCTTCATCGGTGAATCTATGGTATCTGATTAATATGGAGTGGATATATGCGTCTATCTGAGACTTACCGGACAAATCCATAGCCCCTGGAGACTCCGGTCGACGGATCGAGCATAATTTTGGCGCTCTTACAACTCAGGAACGGTCTGATAAACTTAGGCTCTCTATCATTGCGAAGACCAAGGACTGGATTACGGAATACGGCCACTAAATCGGAATTGGATGTTTCAGGCGCTAAATCGCCGACAAATATGCTGTATTCCTTGGGGTATTGCTGTGTGACAGCAGCTGGCTGAGATATAGTTGTCGCAGGGAATGTAGAAGCCATTGGCGATGCTGAAGTGGCTGAAGACGCCCAATTCATAACAAAAGGCTTGGATGAATTAGGCATCGGCAGCGGACCGCCTTTGGTGATCTGGGCGAGAACTGAAGCTGCGTGCGAGGGGGACGGAAAAGTAAGGAAACAATATCCCGGATTGTTGGCCTGTTGGCCGGTGGTGGGGTCGGGAGCAGGATGGGGAACTTTGATACTCGCCGGGTCCCAATTCATAAGACCACAAACTTGTTTGACATACTCTTCATCCATCCAGGTTCTAGCTCGCTCCACCAAAGGGTTGAGCGAGAGGTGATAGAATTTGTGGCGGCGGTGTTTGATGCTTGAGATTGGCGATAAAAAGGAGCGTCGCGGTCACTGGGGCTGGTGGAGGGATATATAGCGCTGGCGGAGTTTTGAGGGGGGGAGGGGCGGTGATTATGGTGGTTGAATATAGGAAAGGGCGAAGGACCCGAAATGTGCGCTAGACTTGAGGTGGGATTGTGTGTGTTTGTTTCCGATGGGTGCACATAATTGTAGTCACGATAATCCTGAAGGGCCAGCGATCGCGACATGGCTCCTCCATACCCAGCCGTGTAGCCACCCGATGGCCTTCGATCCTGGGACCCGACTGCCGAAGACGAGTAGGGATGGCTGATATACTCTCGGTCATGGGCCTGACGGTAATTACCCAAGCCAGGAGGATGATCCGAATCGTGCTGGTCTGCTCTGGACATGTCGAATGCCGATATCGACGACGAATAAGGTGGGGGTACTTGTATTTTTTTCTCTCTGATCAAATTTTTTGTGGGTTATAGGAGACAGCAAAAAAGCTGAAAACGATGATAAGTGAAGCAAGAGGACTGATAGCAAGATGGCGGAAAGGAACAGCGAGGAAACGACGTGCAAACGATGACTATGAACTAGAGAGCAACCGAAAAGAAAAGAAAAAATAAACTGTGAGTGCGATAGCGAAATCGACAGGAGGGTAATAGCAAAAAAAACGATGGTGCAAGAGCCAGGAAGGACCAAGCCGTAAGAGGGACGAAAAGGTATTTATTTGTTCAGGATCACTCGACTTGTTATAGGCCCGGCATGGGTTTCAAATTTGCGGAGTAGAGAAAACCGGCAATTTTCCCGCGCCCCTGACTCGATTCCCTTCATTCAACAATCTACTTTTGAGGGCTATCGACAACCCGGTACTGCGCCCAATGTTATATATCCGAGATCCCGACTTGTTCATGTCCAGATCCCATTGTTCACCGTCAGCTCTACATACTGTGAACGCCGCAATATTTCCCCCGATTACTCTCTTCCGAAGAACAATGGCCTGATCCTATTCTGTATGTCGTCCTGGCGATCCGGTCACTCTGAGAGACACGTCAAACAGGGCTTCCAATCCTTATTGACGTTGTAGGTCCAGTGGCTGTGCAGATCCCGCGGCTTGTCACTGTTTGCCCATCATCAACGACGACGAGCTCCAGTCTATATAAAGCCTCTCTATTGCAGTCCATTTCATGTCATTTGTCCACCTCCGATGTTATGCAGGCAGTTAGCTCAAATCCATGTGGCCATTTACCGGTTTCATTGAGGTTGGAGACGTAAACGATTCGTAATTCATAGGCAGTGCTGCCGCCGCCACCGCCGCCGTGGGGCACGCTGCTATAAGCTGTTCAGCTTGACCACTTTCACCGGCCATGCGATACGCACATTGTTCTGTCATCCGTCAGAATCCAGCGCCCGGTTCTTAACCTGTGATCATCCCAGGGCAATTTGACTGAAATGACGTTGTCCGTACAATACCCTCAAGTCATTCACGGTCACTGTCGCCGGGCAGTTATAACGGTTTATATTGATCCATTACAACTTACTTTCCACTTTTACAGACATATGCTTCGTATCTTGGCAGCAGTTGCGGTCGTCGCAATAGCAGCTCCATCCATCTCACACTTAACTCAGAAAGTCGAACAATGGCTCGACTCCATATCTCATGGTTCCACGGTCACGATTCTGCGGTTCTTAAAAATCAACATGCCACGACGGCTCTCCCAGTCTGCTTAACTATGACTATCAAACAAGTTCTAATTGTCGAGTTTCTGCACTTCGCTGCGCTCGTCGTCGCTCATCTATCATAGTCAATCAAACATCTGAGATTCAAGATAGAGCCGACATGAATCATCTCTAACAGCGCCATAGTGCTACCTGTCTCCGACCTTCCGACATGAACCCTTAAACGAAGTAGCAATTAAAGCAATCCTGGAGTCGAGATCGTGAAGTGTAGATGGAATTTCCACATTCATTGCTACCTATTGTCCATGGTCCCGGACTTTCTCTGGTACCCTTGCTTCCCTATAAAGACCCCTTTCAAGTACAATGTGTCATCCTTCAGGACTTATCAGAAGATGCAGACCATTGTCTTGAGAAGCAGTCCGACTACCATTGTTCTCTGCTTATATATATCAGATCTGTCAATATGTCTGATAAAGTAAGTCCCGCATCTGACGCTACTCAAGACCTATATAAATAAGTCAACGTTTTGTCTGCTGATTCACATCTGTAGCTTTACCTTTTCCAGCGTCCTTCCTGGTGTTTCGCCGTCCTTCAATCCCCAGTCTACTCCACTAAGGATTACTGAGCGTTGGAATGGTCTCTCCTTGTCACCCAGTCTTTGTTAGATCAATCAATATCTGATCCATTAGCTATCACTCTGTCCAAGCTGTTCACGTCACCTGTAGCTGAAGCCTTCCTTGCTCTATCTATCTTACTCAGTTGGCTTGAAAGCTCTCAACCCTTTCTGATGGATTTGTAGGTTTCCAGCAATACGTGCACGCTGGTTGACATCATAACAAGTGGCATGTATTACTCAATTCATATGTTGCCGTACGGCCACATCTGGGGTCTCCACTATTTAGCAACTGATGTGTTTTCAAGAAGGTTATGTGCGAAGCACTTGGTGAACAATGTGTTTCTCGCAAACCTGGAGATATTCCTAGTATATGAAAGAGATCCTACCATTTCGTATGTACATATTTGTCTATCCTCTTCAGGTGGAAAACAATGCATCGCTCTATGTTTTTGTGGTACTTGGACCCTCTTCTATGACCCGGATTACCTTCCCCATCCCATAGACAGTGTTTGTGTTTGTTAATTGTCTCCCAAATATATAATGAACATTCACCGTGGCGAAGCGAGGCGCGGCTTGTATATAGATAAAAGGATCATACTTCTTTATTTCGGTAGAATCTGAATAAGTACGCCACTCGTGCACACATGTTGGAACTCAGCGCTAATTGCTTTGTATGTAATAAAATCCACTTTTCTTCTCTGCATAAATTGTCGTTGTCAGTTTCGTCGGCGAGTAGGTGATAGTGGGTAACACGAGTTCAAAACAATTTCAAGCCTTATATAAAGTGACAATCCGTACATAAAGTTGACGTTGCTTTGTCAGCTAGGGGTTCAGAAATCAGGGAAGGTTAGTGAGCTTCCCCGTTTCCTTCGACTTCGTTGTCTTGAGATTTTTCCTTGATATCATATAGGATTTTCCCAAGATACCGTCGTCTTCAGGAGGAAAAGGTTTCCTCTGAAATACCACCTTTCTAGTACGGCGTCAGCATTGCGGCGCAACAACAACAGTTAAACTGAGCAAAAACCGGTTTGGCGGAATGCCTCGACGGCCTTCTGCGTCTGTCGGGCCTTCCCATGCCAGTACGCCTAATGCCAGTACCGTGCTAATCCATAGGACTACGGAGTCGCATCATGTTATCCCGTCGGTCCCTGCATCGTCGATCCATTCGTCGCACTACACGCCGCAATTACAGATGCTCGGCTCGGCCACACCTCAGCAGAAGATCGTGCAGGTTCTTGTGAAAAGGTTAAAGGACAAGGTACGTTGGCTGGTTGGATTTTTCTTTCTGGTTAGGGCAAGTCGTATTCATGCTTTGTGTTTTGTCGCCCATTCTAGCTGCCATGCAATTCTGGCCTTTCATTAGACCGTGTCGAGCACGATCAGCCGACTCAGCAAGCTATCGAGACGCTCATGGATCTTTCGAAGGACTCTTTGGACATGATTGCATGGGCGCTTTGCGAGCTACTTGACCGTTTGGCCAAGGTGAGTTGATAATAAGAATTCCATCTGTAGGGAGATATTCAAACGTATATTTTCAGCAATTTGAGCCACATACCCAACAACTGACAATTGAAGTCCTTCAATCCCAGCTTTTTATTTTGAAGGTCCTATCCATGACAATGGCATCGCGTTGGTCTCATCACCCACGTGCGAACGACGATCGTCCACTGTCCTCTCCCGACTCCCCTGTCCCTCCTGGTTCTTCCAAAAGTAGCCGCCGCCAAGCACCCTCGGAATATTCAACAAATCAGTCATGGCAAGAACCCCCACCACTGGACGATGCATGTGTCAAATATATCCTCAGCGTCATGGTCCTTTTCATGCGCCAAACAGCATCTCCCGATGTTCCTCTCATGTTCCAAACGCGATCAACGGACATCGCTTTCCGAGATTTCGAGGATGTCAATATGTACACCATGAACCACGTTGAAACGCCGCCGCCAACCACCTCAGAGATCCCACTTCGTAATCAGCCATCCTCGAACTCGGTCAAGTCGAATAAAGTCAGTCTTGCATCGACAACGCATATTGCTGCTACGAACACGACCTACGAATCAACACACATGTCTCTCGTCAAATCTTCAACATCCGTGAATAATTTAATTGCCAAGTATATCGGCCGGATTATATTCCACATCTCCGCCTCCAATTGGATCGTCGTGTTTGAGCGTCTGTCGTCGAAAATAGCATGGCTGGCCGGACACTCCGAACAACCCTCCGATCTGGTCGACCTTCAGCTGTTGTCGCATAGTGTGATGGACAGACAACGTTTAGTGCAAGTTCTTACACGTGAGTTCTGTCTTTTCCGTCTGGAAAAGGCGCTCGCGCTTAATATTTCCGTATTCTTTTTTTTCCCCCTTTTATAGAACTTTCTTCCTTATTGGTGACCTTGAGGCAAGATGCGAAGGAAGCCGTCACGATACATCTTCGGTCGGCTGTCTGGAATTGGATAGACGTTTTTCCCGCGGAGTTCAATGATACTATTCGAACAAGAGGGCGAACAGAAGGGACGCCAGAACGTGTATTCGACGTGTTGTATTCTATAGCTCCCCTTGGGCACGAAGAGATCTATTGGCCGACTCTGACGATTTTGCACTGTATCACATCTGACAGAATGACACCGGATTACCAATTCGGGTCTTCCAATCACAAAAGCAAAAAGGTGTGTAAAAAACTTGATCTTTCGGTTTTCTTCCATGCATAGTGGGATATTGATTGTATACCTTGGTGTAGGAACTTAAATTTATTGATGCTATTGTGAAGAACGTTGGAAATAACTCCAAGCTCTCTGAAGTCTCTTTGACATGTTTGGTGGATCTGTGCCGTGCTGCTGCATATGTGGATCCACAAGGCGACGTTCCATTGCGCCTGATCGCCCCGGATGTTGCCCATGAGATTAAAGTCAGTAATGTCGCCATTATTTCAATGTTTGTTTTATCGTTAACTTAACGATGTGCCACCTAGGTCACATTATACAACTGTGGAGCTACACGAAGACCTTTTTGGGAATCATACGAGGACATCGATGTTTCCTTGTACGCGGACGCCCTTGTCGCACTATACCGCTTTTTGCCACTGGAGGATTCGACGCCTCTGTTCGAGGCATGCATGGAACCAGAAAGATCAGAGCCTGTCAAGACCTGTGCTATTCGCGCCTGTCTGACCTTGGTCCAGGATGCACCTCGCTTCCCATGGCAAAGGCCGTTGACTGTGCTGGAAGATGCGCTCGCTGGAAGGTGTAGAGACATCTTGAAGGTGTGTCCTGACTGTGCCAGTATTGCTAACCGTCGTTAATTACGTAATCGTAGGGTTCAGGTGTACGACGCCAGGAAGTCGAGCATAATGGGGTCATGAAGCGTATCTCGACTCGTCCGAGAGCAAAACATGTTTTCCCTGAACCTCTTAACGACCGAGAGGTTCTCATTCTGGGAATTTTATCACTATGGCGAGCCACACCCCTCTTCATGATGAAAGGCATATCTTCCACAGCAGACGCTGACTCATGGGTGAATATGGCCGTGAAACTATGGGAGGCGCCTATAGACATATCGGTGAAAGTCTCCACTGCAAGTTGCATGCGCCGGTTATCCCAGCAGGCTTTCTTGACATTCTCAGACGACTCCAACCGTGCCCTGTTGATGGATATTGTGAAGTCGTCTTTGTAAGCCTTCCTCCATTCAAATGGCTTCGCTATAAAAAGAAAACTGACTATCTTTATTTTTAGACCTATCACTCTGCTGAGTGTTTCTGCCAATTTGTTGACCACGAGGTCCGACTTTGATGCCCAACGATTATGGATCTCTGTTGCGCATCAAATTATTGAAGCATTCGTTATAAAGACTGATGTAAGTATTCTTACTTGAGGTCTCTTTTCTTCGCGATGTTCAACAACGGAATCTTCTTCCAGTTCCAGCACACGACAGACGTACAGCTCGATCCAAAGCGCACCCCTGCTTTTGCGCTGGCCGAGATGGCTTTCCTGGTCTCATTGACGTCTGCAGATAATGATATTTCACAATTGGCTGCCAAAGGCCTTCGTCTCCTCTCCTACGCCGAGCGGCTACCAGGTGCTCCCGTGAACACATCCATGACAGAGGAGGACAGATCGAAACGAAATCTCATATACGAACAATTGGGAGATCCTCGAATTACCGTTGCCGGTGTGTCTAATAATTCTCTTTTTGGACCAGCCTAACTTAGATTGTTGTCATTTTCAGGTCGTGTCGGTCACCAGAAACGTATTCGGAAGCTCGTTCGTATGTTAACTTTCTCAGCTGGAATTCATGTCGTACTATGGGAAGAATGCTATTGGCGCTGGCGAGCATTAAACGAATCGATCAACAATGCTATCAACGAGGCGGCTGCATCATTGGATGGAGAGGCTGCACGAAAAGGCTCCATGACTTCTGCCCAAAACGTAAGGGCTCTTCTTGACTCAATTAGGATGACAATGACAAAACAAAATACAGGAAATACGCTCACAATGGCACAATCTGACACTGTTTCTGGCAGCCTTAGGGGGTTCTTGCCTGCAAGAAGGACAAGATCTTTCGTCTTTATCTAAGGTTATATCCAACAAGTATTTGCCCGACAAGATGCGCGTTGTGCAAAATCCCATATCGCTAGTCGAAACTTTTATCGGCGATTTGATCAACTTGTTGGTTGCTGATGATGCTGCCATCCGAGATTATGTCCGAGAAGCGCTCGGGTCTGAATTATGCCCTCGACTATACAGCAAGATGATTAGAAACGTCGAAGAGTGAGTTGTCAAATGACTTTCTCTTGTAAGCGATTCTGATCCAGACTTAGGACTCTTCAGACCCTTGCCGAAAAGGCTGATCCGTCTGATCGTGACAATGAATCCGTTGTTGTGCTTCTTGACCAGGTTGGCCTTTTTTTCTCTACTTACAACCGAATGACAGGCCGCTGAACGATGATTAGGTTTTGTCAATTCTAAAGCTTGTGTCTGACAATCCAGAAGTGACACTCGAGGATATAATGAATGTGGAAATCAATCCTACGATGCAACTTCTTTTGAACTTTACCTGTCGTTCATCAGGACCCTCTGCTCATCGTCTCAAGATCAAATTTTGCGCTCTTTGTGAAAGTTTGTGTAGCAGAGCAGATAACCTGACACTTCGTAAAGACAGCTCTGTACGCCACGATATTCTCGATCAGGTTCTCGGTGTATGGATGGTTTCTCCGAAAGTCAGCAATTTATCTCTTTCATTAATGCCTCTAATAGATACTTATTTATATTTTTCGTCAAGGCAATGGTGGACCATCCCAATCCAAGCGCGGCAAATGAACTTAATATGGCTTGCCTTCGCGCTGTTGTAAAGTTGTTGGATCGGTTGCAATTGAAGGCCTCAGATGCGTCGAATACTGGGGATGATACTGTGCATGTCGTCTCGCGCCTATTCAATAAATATTCCACCGCTCTTCTTGATAGCATTGAAATCTGTCAATCCGATAATACGGTCAGATTTTTTGCAATCTTTACGAACTGTCGAGAGCTGACATCGGTTATTATGACGTGTTAGACCTCTGATACTGTATCCGAAATCGGTTCTATCCATCAGGTATGAGCGACAGTTGTTCGGAGATTTCCTCTTCCTCACCTACAAATACATTTAGAAAATGCGCGCATCACAAAAGAGGCTGAGCTTCGCGAACTTGTCATCACCGGGCTAACACATTTGGTTAGCGCAAATAGCGAGAGTGGCTTCAAACAATGTCTTCCATTGGCTTACGACCAAGATAACCGCAAACGATCTATATTTGCTCATGTCTTCGCTAGAGTCATTGGTCAAGGTACTGTTTTTGATCCAGAAGATAAAACAGTGACCAAGGCTCGCCATATGTCATTGTGCGAAGTAGGTTTCTAGGACTTTGACCTGCATAATTTGAATATTGATTGAGTTTTTTCCAGCTCGTCCGCAGCCCCGATGTAAGGCTTAACACTATGGTGTTACTGCTGCTAGCGACTTTTATTAACTACTTTCTAGATGGTTCTTGCGATGACAATATGTGAAACGTGTCCTCCTGGGGAAGTGGAAATGATGATCTCTGTTCTCTTGAACGTTTTTGATTCACGTTCTGCCTTGATGAATCTCATCAAGCTTATGATAGAACGCGAAGTACAACAGACAGGTGAAGACCTTCTCGAACAGTCACATTTGTCTTTCTCATGTGTCGTCGACCTAGACAACGAAGCAAGCTTGTTCCGAAGCAACTCCACATGTACTAGGTTCCTATCGGCCTTCGCCAAGCTACATGGATATCAGTATCTTAGAAGCCTTGTGCAACCACTGCTCGATACAATGGTTCAAATGCCTCCCGGAACTGGTTATGAGATTGATCCAACCAAGGCCATAGGGCAAGATGTGGCTCTGAATCAGCGCAATGTCGAATATGTGGCATCGACTTTCCTTCAGTTGATGTCCTCATCCTTGCCCGCTTTACCTGGGTGAGAGTTCTCGTGCTTCAAGCTTTATCTGACACTTACATCCAATAGAATGTTCCGAGAAATTTGCGCCCACATTGCCAAAACAGTGTATGTCTTTTAGCGTCATCCATCAGATACTCTCCTCACTATATCGATAGAGCTGAAGTGTGGCCAGAGGCAAAATATGCCGCAATGGGTGCTTTCATCTTTCTAAGGTGGGTTTGCTTTTTGGAATCTTTTCAGGGATTTTCGTTCATAGGCGCTCAGATTTATATCGCCTGCTGTTGTGACCCCGGAAACAATCGACATCGAAGTCCCCAAAGGAGAAAATGCCATCATCCTGCGCCGAGGTCTGATGGTCATCGCCAAGATCATTCAAAATCTCGCAAATAATATCTTTTTCGGAAAGGAGGCTCATATGACCATTTTGAACAAATTCCTCGAAAGTAACATCGCCAATGTTACACGTTTCCTCTCAGAATTACACGTATGCTCCACCGTCTTCCCTATAATTTTCTTCCTGATCCTTTTTGTTTGTTCACAGAAATATTCTGCTTCAAGCGATGAGATAAACGATCATTGGCTAGGAACAACTTCTGATGATACTGACGTAGTGGTACTGCATCGTTTTTCCACAAGCACGCCGACAAGATTGGCAAGGAGCTTCTCAGCCTTTCTAAACCCTCCACGGATGGCGACGCATCTGCTATCAACGGCAAGCGAGCTTGGGACGGATTGTGTGCATTGCTGGTCGACTTAGGCCCTCCAATGGACGTTCCTCGATTGGCCACTTCAGACTGCACACAGCATAGAGAATATCTCGAGCTCATGAGTAAAATGGCAAACAGGGATACGAGATCAATCGAAGAGCTTTTCTTAGAGACCGATGTACATGTACGTTTGAAGCATTATCTTCTTGTACTTTTACTAACTCGTTCTTAGGAAAGCACTGCCGTATTCATTCTTCGATTATCAAAGATAAACGTCGAGAACCTCGACATAGAGTTGTTTATGTATCATATACTCAAGGTGTGTTTTCACTCTCTAATGTTACCTTTATCGATTGACTGCTTGTTTAGACACTGTCTTCCAATCTATATCGCGCTCGACAATTTGACCTTGTCCTGGATTGCACAGGCTTCAGCTCAATCTCTGAAGTCCCTCTTCAGTGGTTGAAATACTGTGCCGAACTGATACCGTCAGACATTCGCTCACGATTTTCTGCCACACGTATCCTGAGCCCAAATGCTCTAACACAGAAATATCTGCGCCGATTGTACAATATCTCTGCTGGTACGCTTATGCTTTACGTAAAAAACTCGTCTAACTTTTTGTAAAGGTACACCTCTTTGCAGTGAAATCAAGGCGTATACATCTGTGCTACAGCTAATGGAGGACGTTCGAACTGCCGCTCTTGCGCCGCTGGCATACCCAGGTATGGAAAACGAAATATCTCCATGGTCTGTCTGGGTTGTATTTAACATAGTTTCTATTCGCCCTCAGTGTCACTAGAACAAGAAGCCCACGATACATTTTCCGATGTTATGATGCGGACGTCATCACGAGTGCCTGTGGTGATGCGCGTGGGCACCAGTCATATTCGAGTGACCTCAGTAAGTTATTGATTGGTGACAGAAAACATTCCTTGATTTAATTTTTGTCAGGTTAAATCATTGCCCATTTCTCCTGGATTGTCATGCAAATCTACTGAGCTGATGCCACTGACGGACGTGAGCGACATTTATAATGTGTCGACAGGCCAGGAAGCGAACGAGTTTATCATACGGCGAAGACAAGGTGTTACGGTCTATTTCTCTTCACCTAACAGGGAGCAGATTGTCAAGGTGACTATTATCTCTTAATTAAGGTGCCTTTCCTAAACGTTTTCCAAGTGCATTCGAGCTTGCAAAGGCAAACTGAAAGAAGCGCAAGCCCCGTTAACGGAGCGTTTCTCTCGGTTTTCTAATGTTCCAGCAACCTTGCTTCACATAGGCTTCCTTAGCGTTGACCTCAATGACGAGGAACTACGTGGAGCAGCGTATGACCTCCTTGGAGCTGTATGCAAGTATTTGAAGTACGACAAGAGCCCGATAATCGCTTCTAAAGGTATGCCCTAATATTTGGCCACTTGTCACCGTCTTACGCATCATACAGCTGGTTTTATCTTGGGGGATCCCATTGCATTTGTAATCAGTCTAAGCGAGAAGCTCGCTGAATTTGCTCCTCAACTTACACTTGACTTTATTCATGAAGTGTCTGCGGCAATGACTGGCATGGACAAAACTTCGCTGTCACATCGTATCAATTGTCTGCAGTACATGAGGCCATGGATACATAACCTATCACATTTTGCCAACGCGACCCATCCACTGTATGAACGATCTGGAGCGAGGCTTCGTGATTGCATCCGTACATTGTCGGATTTATCTCTCGCATTTCCGGAGGTATGTTTCGTGTCTTGATGTTGGAAAGGTGCTTATCGTAAAAACAACATTGTAGATAACCTCGACAATACAGAAACAAATTTGGAGCGAAGTCGCGAAATTGGACTCGAATATTGTTGATATCATTTTGGACGAATTAGTGCGAACTGCGACAGACGGCGGAATCGGTACGCAACGCTGCGAGACAATATCTCACATTGTGGCATCGTTGTCTTCTATCAATGTCAGGGGTAGAATTTACTCAAAACTTCGCAAGGTATGGCGCATATTTATCGAGGTTCAGTATGATATGCTACTCACAGAACTAGGCGTTGAGCAAGGTCCCGCCGAAGTTTACGAATACCCTTCTGGAGCATCCGAACTGGAACGAAATCTCGACGTTGATCCGGTTGTCTTTGGTCGTTGGATCACAATCGACACATGCCGGAGTCAACTATCTTTATGTTCCGGAACTTATCCACCTTGTGTCGTTGGTTGCTGGAGAAGGACCTGCTCTTGTACGGAAGTCGGTATTTGGGATTGTCGTGAATCTTCTACAGTCGCTTTATATCGCTCGTCACGACAATGGCCCAGAGGAACAAGCGTTAATGCAGTTGATCAACGATTGCAACCTTCCATCAACTCTCAAGCTGTTTGGACTTCGGCGCGAAACTCCTGCAAGCGAATACATCAATAACGATCTGATCAATGACAAAGACATTCTGGATAACCAAGAACGCTTGGTTCAATTCTTGATTCGCATACTCAGCATCACGTCAGGCACTCCAGGTTTGTTTCAACACCTTAATTAGCCACCAAACATCCATTGACGTCTTTTTCGTTTAATAGGTTTACTGAATGTCTGGAGGGCACGGTGGATGAGTCTAGTAACCGCAACTGCTTTCCAGCAATCTCCAGCCGTCCAAACCCGGTCATTTATTGCTCTCGCCGCATTAGCCGTCTCGGAAGTGGACGATGACTTCCTATACCAGATCTTAGTCGCATTCAAGAGCGCGCTGACCAAAGCAAATGAAAACAACACGATGGCCATTGTCAGTATGCTTCGATGCATGTGCAAGATAGTTCCAGGAATTGTCGACACTTCGCGGTATCTTTGCGTCCTCTTTTGGCTTGCTGTGGCCCTCCTCGAAGCCAGCCATGCCGGATTTTATGTCGAAGCGACAAGCCTCCTCCGTATCACATTGGAGAACATGGAAAAGCAGGGATTATTTAAAACGAGCCCCGTGCAAACTGTCCTCCTGGAGAGTCGCGAACAACTGGAAGAAGTGATGTCACAGCTGGATGAACTGCTTCGGATATCATTCGAGACAAATTTCTCTTTCTCGTTGGCTGCCATCATTTTCAAAGGAATGAGGCATTCTCAGCTGAAAGAGTCGGCCGAACTAGCGTTGAGAACACTTTGCCGGGTGACATCAAGAATGAATGTAGATCGTGATAGCATTGCCAATGGATTCAAAGATTCTCCACGTCCAGAGGTACTAGGCTATGTCCTTGCCTTGCTGCCGGTATCGACGACCCTCAGTGCATACCGCCGTCTTTTGGTTGACTGCCATATTGAAGAAACCTGGAGCGCTGACAGCGTTGACGGCGATAACCAGGAAATCGGAGTCCCTACCTTGAATCATTCGAATCTCGGTATAGAAGACCCAAATACGGCACTGCTTGTTGCGTCGTTTGTTGGCACGATCCTGGTGTCCGCACAAGGCGACGACGCAGAGACTGAAATGCTGTATGGCCTCCTTTCCAGCCTCGCCAATGTCTATCCAGAGGTTATCGCGATTACGTGAGTTTGTTGACTTGCTAACTGAGGATTAGTTTCTAACATGTTATCGCAGGTACGAGACCATACAAGACCGCATTAAGAATACCTTTGCCACTTCGTCGAATGCTTCCATCATTCGATCCGTTTCAAACATATTTCGTGTTGCATCACAAGACCCCGTTCGTTCGAGCAACAGCACCAGCCACGGTTCGACATCGACTCTCAGCGTCGTGGAAGAAAGCTCGATTGGACCAGGACGCTCGCATCTGAACGCTCTCGAAGAACTCGGAATGCAAGGCCTGGCAAACAACTTCCAATTCCTACCTCCCAATAAAGGCCATGCAACCAAAATGATCAACTGGATACCTGGATTGATTACCCTCATGATATCTTAAAAGTCTCCTTAATACCTCCTCTCTTGTTCAGCCGCTCTCCGTTCGTGGATACCTCCTTCCATTCCTGGATTTGGATCTATATCTTATTCCTCCATCCTATACTTACCATGCTTGCCTTCCATCTTTTATCTTCAAGTGTATTATACCTATCTCTTCGTTGCTCCCCAATTTCGGAATGGAATGCTATGTATGACATAGACCTACAATCTTTGTTAAGGATAACATATTTTAAGCTGCACCGTGTCACTATTATCATACTGTCGGCGTCCCCGATTGATCTTATGTAGATCACACATAGGTCACATAGCGGAGCTTAAATTTTGCGATTACAAGCTTGAAACAAAATACGAACGAGAATCCAACTTCGACAGCTACTTACATGCAAAACTCTAGACAGAGGCTCCACTTTTCGAAAATGCCCCCTATTTGTTTGTACACGTCTATTTTTGGGTCGACCGTTCTCCAAAGACCGTTTCACGACGTGTCTCGTAGTCCCCCTGTTACTTCGGATACAATGAATACTTCTTGCGCAGATACCAGTGGCTTTCATTATTTCTGCAGCTGACATTCCTCGTACTGACATTATCGGCACAGGCCACTTCTGTTGTATGGGGATATAGCAATAACTTCCCGTCATTGATCATGCAAGAGGGGGTTATGATTCTACCAGTTTCACTCAGTTTCACTGACGTTGTATCTTTAGATACTGGAGCTCCACCTTTACTAATTACGGAAACCGCGCACACTCGGGATGACGTCGCTACCTCTACACTTCTGAAACTGTCTAGGATTTTTGCATATACATAGGCGCTGGAACGTATTGGTAAAATTATAGTTCAAATGGCTACCACTACCACTCAGATCTCGCCTCCAATTCAAAATTTCTATGTATCGACCCACTGCACAGAAGCCTCTTTAACCATCCGACTATGTTTCCCTGGAAATACCACCCTTCGAGATGTTCGCCGCCTCGCCTCTGCTCGATTGGCGATGCATCTGCAGCGTACGCACCACCCATCAAATGGCCTAGATCTGGATCATTCTGCCGTGATCTTAGCCTCTGGTAATTATTTATATTTTCCTTATAGTCTCCTGCGTTAATGATATCCTTAGATGAGAATGGGTTTATGGCCTACTCGGAAGATGACGATACCTTGCTGGCAGACATCGACAGCAAACGAGACGGAGTCCATGCCATCGTCACATTCAAACGATCATCACTAGCTGTTGATGTAGATTCATCATCGCTATCGGTATCTGAACATCCAACATATCTCACTGATGCGCCGGTCTCATCTTGCGATGTTCGAATGGATGAGATGAAGACTATGGTGGAGAGGTTAGAAAGGCAGTTCCAGTTGGAGAAGGCGGAGCGAGAGAAGCAGGACGTCGAGCGAGAGAGCTTGAAGAACGAGGTAAAAGATATCAGAGCAATGTTAGCTGTGGAGCGGGAGGAACGCAATGACCAACTCAATGAAATCGTTGAACGTATAGAAACAGTTGAGGACTGGGCCGTCTGTCAGGTACGTTTATCGCTCTTATTATTTTCGCTACTAGCAATGGCTGATGTGCTGCCAATTTATTCAGAATTCCAGTTCACTTGATCGCATTCGATTTCGCATCCTTCTTGATGCTGGTCAGAAAAAACTTGCCCATGAGGCTGGACTTGTCAAGCCCAATGACATCTCGAGCCCATCCATGATCTGGCGAACCACATTGGATGGAAAGAAGGGCCCTGCAAGACTGTCAGACAGTGAACGTCTCAGCAATGCTCGTCGTCTCTTGGCTGGGTCACCCTCGGGTGAAGTACAGATCCTCCTCAGGAATGACGATGCCATGCGATTGCTCACACAGAGGAGGTTTCATATTCATGACTAGGTAATAGATTGTAAACGACAGGATTGCCAATGTATGAATAAAGATCTAGGTGATGTCTGACGTACATACGCTACTTTTAAGCACAAAAATGTTAGCGAGTGATGCGAATCCGACATCAATTACCTGATCACGTGTATAGCACCTTAACCGCGATAATGAAGTTTAAGGCGAGGAGCCTGGAGCTTGGACCGCAACCCTTTCTACTTCTTGCCAGCGAACTTGTAATGAGGCATAAACATATTCTATAGCCCTGGAGACACGCTATACTAGTGCACCATGAGCGCTCCTGACTCTAGCCGACCTACAACCCCAGAATCACCCTTTACATATAGCCTATACCATGCGACTAGCACAATAGACGACTTAACGGCAGCAATGGCCAACTTTTCTCGTGTACCCTCGCCGGATCCAGTCGCTTCGCTCTCCTGCTGCTGTGAAAAAGAAGATTGTGAGAATCTGAAGGCATGGCTTGAGTTGAAGTCGCGGCTTGGAAGTCGATTGGTGCTTAGTGCCGGTAAGGTTATATTGTAAATCATCGGCGATATGTACTCACGCGAGCCTCCTCAGAGGTTGGACAGGCACTGCTGCAACGACATGCGGCCTACGTTCGACAGAGCGAGGTTTGTACACCCCACAGCATCCGCCTTTACGCACCCCTTGACGTCGCCCTCACAGCGCAGACCCCAGAACAACAACGATCTGTATGCATCAACCGGAGAGCGCACCTCACTCCCATCCAACAATGATGAACTTCAGAATGAGCTTGAGGAACTTGTGAGAGAGAAGGCTCAACTAGAGAAGGTGTGTTTTTCGACTGTCCCCTCAGGAATATATGTTTATCAGTTATTTGAAAAGAGGTTAAATCAGGCTCTTGTCAACAATGAAGTCACTGAAGTATCCAGCAAAACCATATTACATGAACTTCAAGAAGCGAGAGAAACGATCTCTCGCCTAACTGCCCACCATGCGCGGTCGGTCGGGTGGGATACACGCCTTTCAGCGGCCCTGAAAGAACGAGATGACATGCAGCAGGAAAGGGACGAAGAGACGCACCGGGCCCGACTATCAGAATCTAGGTTTGCTGCTTTAAAGGAAAAGACGGGTCCGTTTCTTGTCTTTTGTTTCGAAAGTGCAGGAAAACTAATATTTGGTTCTGCAGCCAAGCTACAGCATGAAGTACGCCGCCTTCAGGAGAGTCTGGAGGAGAAGCGGCACAACCGCCTTGAACTTTCAGAGACCATACTGCAAGACGCAAGATCACGTCTTGATTCCTTCCGAACTTCGGTATGAATCATTTTTCTTCGGTTTTCATTTTCTTAATATTATAATAGCACCTGGGTGTGACTGCTAAAGTGGAGGAAGAGCAACTTACTACCGTGCTGGAATCTCTAGTTCAAGACAACGATACATTGAAGCGCGACAATGCCGAACTACAACATCTTTTAAGTGAATCACGGGAGGACCTTCACATTTTGCAGGAGGAGCTCGACGAACAACGAGCTACAACCTCGCCTTTGCCACGTTCTGGAGGTAAGATTAACAATTCCCTTTTTTTCACCTTCTCTGACATGATACAAGCCAATACACCGCACTCCAGGCATTTCCATAGTGGAAGTGTGCCTTCCATTTCCTTGAAAGATTTCACTGTAAGCATGGCGGGAGTTGGATATGTTATATCTAACCAATACTCAACACTTCCAATTACTTCTAGTCTAGCCCTAACAAAGGTCGGCGCAACAATAGCGCGGAAGGGCGCTCCCGCCGGCGTTCTGCTCCACAAAGTATAGATATTCGCCGGCAATACATTCCTTCTCAAGAACCTTTGACTCCCGACACTGCACGCTCTCCAAATTCGTTCTCAGAATCACTCGCCCCAGCTGACAAATGGAACTCTTTTGGTCGCATTTCTCCATCAAGAGCGCCGATTAGTTATGAAATCCAGGAGGATACAGGATATGATGAACACGAGAGGTCGAAAGTTCATAAGCCTCTCTTGCTGCTGACGCGATCTCGGTCGACGCAAACGGACCACCAGTTGGAATCGATGTCCCCTTCCCCTTTGCCCTCCCAACTCTCATCATTATCCCCTCATGAACAACAGTCGGAAACCTCTTCTTTCTCCGAATCCCAATCTCAGTCCTCTCATGTGTCAGTTATCCTGGAGAGAGTGACGAATTTGCTCAACCGTCTAAGCCAGGCTGATGCGTTGACTTTGACAAATCGGTTGAAACGACAACATCTGAAGGGGGCCGATGTCGGACATCTCTCTCGCAGCACTGTCGGCAACATCGTCGCTGAAGCGACAGGCCTTCGCTCTCATTTCCGAATGTTGCTGGAAGACGAGAAGACGGCGACCACATGCAGTCGTAAGGACCTGCGGGTGCTCTTCAAGCTTGTGAAAGATATATTCACTGAAATGGGACATATGCGGGTTACGCTGAATGACGTGGTGCTTGACCCTTCTTCAGCACCGCGACTGAGCGAGCTGGCGCTCAACCCTGGCAAGGCGGAGGCGGAGAAGAGGGAAAGAGAGAAGGATCTGGATGCGACTTCGCAAGGAGGCGTTACTGGGTGGATGGCCCCTATATCAAAACTTTTCTCGCCGACGGGACGGGAAAATACCGGGACTATCAACCGAAATGGGCTTGCGCGTTCTACTAGCTCAAGGGATACTGTACGCCCGCCGAGATTTGTGCCTAAACTCGGCCCCGCCCTGGCGGCGTCTGCCACGACGGTCAACGTCGAATTCTCAGGGTCAGGCGTAGGACGCTCTGTGACGAGCACCTTCTCAGCGCAACCGATACCTGCCACCGATTCATCGACGGGCATCTCTTCAGCGACGCAAGGAACAACATCGGGGTTGATGGATATCTTCGCTGGTGCACCTAGGAACGTCGAACCTGACCCATGGGTGGTCGTACCCTCAACTTCAACTCAAACCCTTCGAAAAGCCCCATCGTTCATGAATACGCCAGATATATCCTCTGCGACGATAGGAAGATCTAGTGGAAGGAAGAACATCAACCGACTATCGCGGAATGTTGACGCGGTGATAGACGTGGAGAGGCCACAGGAGGTAGACGAAGCATCTGACTATCTTCCGCCTTTACTCGAACGGACGCTGCGCCGGCGCGGCTTGTCTGATTCATCTATACACTCGACTTTCACAAGTCATGGAGACGACCCTAAATCTCCGCATCTTCCTCCGTCACCGCAGCGGGCGGTCTTTGCCTTCCCGAATGGACCACAATTGTCGAGATTGCCTGCTTGGCCTGATAGGACGTCGATGTTTCAGGTACTGAGCCGCACCGTACAGAACCTGCGCGCGTCGACGACGACGCCTGGGACGACACCGCCTTTTTCACCGCCGCGCGAGGCTGTCGTGGGTGTGGCGACGACCGCGTCGCCGTCAGCGAATAGCGCAGCGGTTGGTCAAGGGCGTGGAGATCCGGGTCCAGGTCAACCTTCAACGCCGAGGAAGGCTATCCAGTCGAAGTCTGTGCCAGTGGCGAGTCCAGGCAGGGGGCGAATATACTCCCCAATCTCACTTCGTGGGCGGCGTCGAGTGTTGTTTTCGACCCAGTGCCTGGTGCCGACCCGTTCGTTGCAAGCAGCCATCGGGACGAGTCATACATGCAAGGACGGCCTGATACCGACGAGGCGCATTCGCGCGATTATTATTGAATTATCTCTCTTTCTTCTTTCCTTCTCTCTTTTTTTGTTTTTTTATTTTCTTTTATTGAATACCCCTTTTTTACATAGTGCACTTTCGGCAGGCTCTCCAGTCCTTTTTCATTATTATTCTGTTTCCTTTTAGTCTCGATGCGATATATGTACATACATAACTAGCTAATCAGAGCATTACATCGTTTGAACGCTATTTGCGTGGATTCATGGGATATTTCTATAACTTAAGTATGTACGCTTGATCCATGTCTGCATCACACTGGAACATATACATACATGGGACTCTTTTATTAATGTCAAATTGCGGTTGTTAATAAGCCCCCTTTGATTAAGAGCATAGTTTAAGGTTATAAGTGACGGAATGGAACAGAACACAAAGGCACATAGGCAGGCGCAGGTCACGTGTTATTTGTCGTCATGCCTGCCCTAAGGCTGAGATCGAAGACCCGTAGGTGCTGGCCCAGCGATAACGATTCTGAGGTTCGATGAAATCGCCAATATTCATTCATTTTGAGAAAATCATATCTCATCGAGGCCCGGATAAAGCTTTTGGATTTTTATGAGCTGCCATTCAGTGGAACCTTTGGTCTGTCCAGTTTGCTGGTGTGAACTGTCTTAATTACTTACGTCAAATTTACGCTGGGACTCCGTATCTTAGCTGATATGACATCAAGTATACGCGTAACGCAGAGGTAGCAAAATATGAGCATATTGACCTCGGTTCACATTTTCAAGCAATATGTTATGATCTCAAAAATTCCAAATTTCGACGGTTCTCGTGCAGGCGACACCCTGGACTCACTAAGCCACGCCGCGAGCTCAAAGCTATCGTATTTATTGATATTCATGCCGCAGGGTCATTTTTTCTTAAATTTATTCGAATCCAACAGGCTGTAAAATGGTGTCGGCCTGGTGCGTAGATTTCGGCTCCATTTTCCGCGCACCGGTTAATTTAATGATGTGCTATTTCCATTAAGAAAAAACATTCCTTTTTCCGGCTGATGTCGGAGGGAACAATGAACATGTCTTTTCTGTTGCCCAAATCGTCGGAATGGCAGACCTGGCTTCCATTGTTTTAAAAAATCGATGGTATCTAAACAATTTAGGTCGCGTATATTGGATCACGGTATGTGCACCTCCATCGTGTTGTTACTCGAATGAGTGCAGTTCGCATTTTGATGCAGGATAGTCCTGCATATACCATTGGCCACCGACAGAGGCAAATAAAAAGAGGAAAGCTATGACATTACTGAGGTTGAATTCTGAGGACAAAGAGAGGAAAAGAAAGGTGACAATACTCGCTATCTCCGATGAGCCGGATGTTGATGATTGTCACTGTTGGCAGTTCCATTTCGAAATTGCTGGGCGGAACTCGTCAATTGACCATAAAGCCCAATCCTTTCGGATATATATCAATGAACATTGCGGAGATCCATGCTGGTCATGGCGATTACCGTGTTATTATTGTTTAATAAGAGTTGGCACTATTCCGACCAGGCGTACAAATCAATCTTCGAGACAGGTACTGTCCGGTCGATCCCTGAACATCAGCGTTTGATTCTCTATGTTTTCAGACAGTTGAAGGAAAGATACACCGATCAGCAATATTGATTTTATGCCGCGCAGTATGCGATGACTTGAAAATGCCCCGTGTTGAAGAACAATGCTGTTCTCCCATATCGAGCCCCATCTACCTTCTAGAGCATACTGCGGTAGTGGAGCGATGGCCCTTAGTCCAAAAATACGGCTAAACATATTCAATGAATGGTGGAATACTTATTCAAAACAATGAATAAAGTTTGGCGCAACGCGGTCACGTTTTATGCGCGACCTGATTTAAAGGCCGCGCTCGAAAGCCACTTAGCCATCTCGCATTCTCCCCCCTCACCTTGCCACCTCAGTGTAACTAGAAATCTTCCCTTACACGTAAAACCTTAATAACTATTTCTCTACACCCATAATGTCTCTATACCACAACGCCGTTGCCTTCTCCTCCGCACATCCCACCTACTTTTCTGCTCATTCCTCCTCCTCCTCTGCGCAATCCTCCTTCCCCACTGTGCAATTGTTCTCGTCCTCGTCCTCGTCCATATCGCCCTTCTCCTTCACCTCCTCCACCTCCTCCACCTCCTCCACCTCCTCCATCTCCTCCACCTCCTCCACCTCCTCCATCTCCTCCATCTCCTCCACATCCTCCACATCCTCCACACATCCTTCCGCCAATTCGTTATCGGCCTTGATATTTAACTATCGATGGCGATGCGAGGTTAGCTGTTGCTCCATTACCGAGACAATTACTAGAAGCTGATCTCCCTGTGTTTCAAAGGGCACCCATCTACCGTTCCCAAACAGTCTGCAGGAACTCCCAGTAAGTATTCGTTTTGTCAACATCGACCGACAAAAGTCTTACATACTATTTCAATTGCAGGCAGAACAAGCTACGGGAGTTTACAAGGTCATAGGTGAACGAATATATGGCCTGGTATGTTTTCCCTGTCGTCCGGCCTTAGCTATTACCGCTAAACCACACTCTGTTCAGTTCAATCCTCGCTCTATGTGCGAGTACTGGGACGCAGACGGAACGTTCCACCAGAGATCCAGAGTGGGATTCCTGCCCATCATTTGGATCCATGGCCAAGCACGGCCCACAGTGCTCACCTGGGACAATCTCCTAGGTATTGAGTTATCCGCAGCGGCGAGCCATGCGCCACAACATTTTGCTTTGACCCCAAGTGGGGTCATCGTCAGTATGCTAGATGCGACAACCATTCAGCACGTCCTCTCCGAGGAAAAACAACGACTGGACCCAGTTTCCCAGATAAAATTTCGTGCCATTGCATTCCCGGAACAGACAACATGGCCACTCCTGTGGATGCGCGGTGTGTGGAGCCAGGATAGGAACGACCTCCAGGTGGACCGTTTGACGTCGAACGACACGGACAATCTGTTCAGGTCGCTTCTGTCAACCCATGATTCCCCAACGCGAGAATGGTTCCTGGAGGAGCAGGAGGAGTCAAAGGATCGGGCCGGGAAGCGCAAAGGGCAGTGTTGGAAGGCGTCGAGGAGACTTCGACAGATGCCCCCATGGCATGTGAGAGGGCGCATAAAAGGCAACGAAGATCGGCAGGATGCCTTGAAGGCATATTCGACCTTGTGCCGACCACTTTCTGAGTCGTTCAAGTCGACTGCGAGCTTATTTTTATCATCTTCAATTATCTTTTCCTCTTACTATCACGGTATTTGTATTTTTATATACCCGCAACGGAATCATCAAGGACACTGTACCTACTATTGCACTTTCTCAGTTATCATCTCGCTTTCATCTCTCCACATTCATCTATTCGTGTATATTCGCTGTCTACTTTTGCGAGCTATCATATCAAAAGTGTAAACACTACCTTCCTTTTTGTGAGGCATAAAGGATACGATCAAACACATCTTCGAATCTGTGGAACAGCCATCATGATAAGAGCTCAGTTACTGTACATACTCAAACAGTGTCCCAACTTCAATTCAACAAGTTCAGGCGTCATTTAAGCCTACGCCATTTCAATCTCGCCAATAACTACAGCCTGCGCAAACTCGCCCGCCTCCAAACTCGTCTTCGCCTTCGCCTTCGTATCCACGCCCGCCACTCCCGATGCGGCGTCGCCGTCTGCACGATGCGCACGCTGCTCCAAAGCAGGAACCACAACGAGGCCATTCGCCTCTGACAGGCTCGCCACGCGGCTCGAGCGCTGTCCGCCGGTGCTATGCGCTTTCAAGACGGCGCTAGACCCGTCGCTCCTGATAATCGCGCGGTGAAATTCGACGCGCGAGTCGAGCGGCATGGGGTCTTGGATCTATAGGCATGCGAACCGCGTCAGTCAGTTTCGAGCTTCCACTTTATCCAGCTAGCAGTGGACTGCTGCTGTGGAAGGAAGGACACCTGTATACGCAGACGCACCTGGACTATGATCCTCGGGAGATGGCAGAGCCTCTCGGGCCAGCCGCCCATCTGGCGCAGCGCGGGGAGGACGAAGACGTAGAACGTGACGAGCGCGGAGGCGGGGTTGCCCGGGAGCGCGAATACGGGCTTGCGGACTGTCCTTTCTTCTGCCCCTTCTCCTTCACGGGCAGAGACGGGGACGGTGGCGAACGTAGTGGGCTTCCCCGGCTTAATACCGACTCTCCCAAAATGCACCGTGCCGCCGAGGTGCCGCTCGATGACGGGCTTGAGCAGGTCCGTCGGCCCCATCGACGTCCCGCCCGTCGTGAGGACCAGGTCCGCGCTCCGCAGCCCCTTTTGGAGGGTCGATACGTGTGCGGATACGCTGCATTGGGCAAGGGGTAAAGAGAACAAGAATAAAGACGTTTTCAGACTTCAAGCTGAAGGGGTTGGTACGTACTCGTCTGGGACGATGCCGAGGTCGACCACCTCGTAGCCCATGCTCTGTAGGACGGCAGTAAGCGATGGTCTGTTCGTGTCGTATATCCCGCCCCAGCTGCCACCGTCTGCGGCTTGTCCGGAGGCGGATGTTGAAGTACTGTGTAGATCTACGATCTCGTTCCCGGTGCTCATTATCGCAACTATGGGTTTTTGTACACGCTGACCTGATAAAAATAAAGATAATTAGTTGAATTAAAGAGCCACATCGAGAAAGCGCGAAAAGACCAAAAGCCCCAAAAAAGGAAAAGAAGACCCTCCAAACGCACCTCCTTCCGCCCCACGAAAACCAGCGTGCCCACCTCCCCTCCCCCCCTGCTCACCCGCTCCCCCTCTTCATGACCCTCTCGCCCTCCCGCACATCCGAGCCCGCGTCCCGCACGTTCTCCCCGCGCACCACCTGCGCCAGCGTCCGCACGTCCTTCTCCTCGGGCGCGCTGGCGGGCGTGAGCTTGTGCGTGGCGACGAGCTCGGTGTCTTCGACCATGATGACGGCGTCGGTGGCGGGCGGGAGCGGGGCGCCGGTGTTGATGCGGTAGATGTGTTGGGGAGGCAAGGGGAAGAGGAGGGGTGGGTGGCGGATGTGAGGACGGGGTATGTTCCGGGGGGGAGGGATGCTGTTGGTGGGTGAATTGGTGGGGGGTTGGGTTGGGTTGGGTTAGATGTATGTGAGATGAGGGGGGAGGGGGAGGGGGGGACTGACATTGGAGAGCGTACCCGTCGACGCTTGTTGTTGGACTGAATGGGACGTTTTGCGGTGCGTAGACGTCCTCTGCGAGGATGTGTCCTGCTAAATTATGGTCGACCTGTTATTACCGTGTTTTATTGTTATTTACGTTCGTCATGGTCAAGAGCAAGCGAGTCGAAGTCGAGGTTTGTGTAGAGTGTGCATTCGATTGAATAATTTGCTTAGTTAGTCGGACATAATAATTGCAGGATAGACGAACCTTCTTCAGATAAACGGGGAGAACCTCGATGTTCTCTTTGATTGCTGCGAGTGCGGTTTCAAGAGACACTAGAGGGAATGGAGATTTTCTGTGACGAGCAGAAACTGCCGCGATGATTAGATTAACGTCGCGAATGATGCGTTTTTACTGTTAGCGTTGAATATCTACGCACCTGAAGCGGTAGGATCCCGCGAAAGCGCGCTTTCGGACCTTGGTGTTGGCGTATGGTGATGATGGTGACGGTGGCCACCTGGACTATGGCTATGGCTATGACTGTGATGTCCGTGGCCATGTCCCAGTCCATGTCTAACGCTCGATGCGTCGCTATCGCTGGCCGGGGTCGCACTCGCAAGCGCAGAATGCACCTGCCTCCCCGACCCGCCTTTGATCAAGTCGATCGCATGCTGGATGACCCCGCCGTGGAGTAGCGCCTCCAAGTTCTCTTTGACGGCCTTGACACTTCCTGGGAGTGTTGTTACCAGTGTGTTGTTGATTGTCCCTGCTACTGGCCGTGAAAGTGCGGCCAAGGGTGTCTTCTTGAGAGAGGAAGATAGCATGAGATGGACAAGACCTGGGGCCGGACGTTCAATGAGGGGTGATAGGGCCTAATTCGTCGTTAATTTCGTTGAGAATGTAGTTCAAGCATGATGAGGATGAGGAGGATGAATTGACCTCGGGCGTAACATCTCTCAATCCAAACCCTGTTCCCCCAGTTGTAATCACCCAATCGATAGAGTGGGAAGCACACCACTCATCGACGGCGTTCTGTATTTCTTCCTTTGCATCAGGTACAATACGACAACAATCCTCTTGAACTTGACAAGAATCGATTTGGGAAACAATCGCTTTGATAGTCGGTCCCGATGCGTCTGCAGCGGGATTTGCAGACGCGGTGTCGCTGACTGGACAAACGAGACAAAAAAGTCGATTTAGCCAGAGATCGCTAATTGAGAACAAGGTAAGTAGCAGCCATCGCACCAGTCAGGATAGCAATGCGTATGAGTGGCGGGGAAGTTGCCATCTTTAGACCTTGTGTGCCGTCACACAAAGTGCTGACCTAATTATCTCCAGTGAATAAGCCTGGACAAAGAGGACCTTGTATACTCAAACAAGCTTTGGAAAGGCAGAGAAGGTTTCTATTATCAACGGACATGGTGGCCAAGGACGGCGTAGGCATTCTATTTAGAGAAAGGCCGGCGGACCGATGACCCAATCGATCGTTGTGTTGTATTGGCGATGGCAAGTTGCAAGGCACACCGACACAAAAGGAAACAAGTGGCATGTTGTCGAAGGCTGTCAAAGTGTGGCGAACGTGTCCCTCCGTACTCTAAATGGACAACCGTTGAACGTAACGTTGGAACGCACCACTAGCGTGAGGCAGAGGAGAAGTCGGGAACAGCCGGTTGGATGACCCTATATAACGGCAGTTGTGCAAGGTGTCAACTACTGATTCTCGTTTGCTTCCCGCAAGCTTACACATCCCTTCCCCAGCCCTTTCCTATATCATCGTGCTTTTTGACAACTATGCCTCCAAGGATCGCTCCAGGGCGCGGACGTGGTGCACAGAGAGGTGGTGGACCCGTACGCGGCGGTGCAGCGGGCCGTGGCGGCGCAGTTGCCATCGCGGGTTCGTTTTGCTTTTCAATATTTGTGTACATCCTAGTTCGACCAAACTCATCTTTATTCCTACAGCACATGTACAAACCATCGGGGTGAGGAGACCAGGCTTTGGTACTGGCGGTAAAGTCGTCAATACCATCGTCAATGCCTTTGCAGTCGATATACCCGACAATATTATCCACCATTATGACAGTGAGTTCTTGTATGGCTTCATCGTGTTGAATTGACTCTAAACGATTGTGTTTGCTCTAGTTGGTAAGCCTTGCGCGCTACTGTATCGTCCTACTCTCATTTGACTGTGCCATAGTTGTTTCTCCTGATAAGCTTCCTGCAAGAGTGAACATGATGCTGTTCGAGCGCCTTCAGACCCACACTGCCCCCCAGGTATTCAGCAGCCCTGCGGTTTACGATGGCCGCAAGAATGCATACACCATGGACCCACTGCCTCTTGGACCCAATGACTCTGCATCGGTACCGTAACCTCATTTGATTGACTCGAGTTTTATGATTAACTTTGTGTTTCGAATTGCAGTTCGATGTTACTCTGCCGCGTGAAGGACCACCACCCAAAGACGGTAACGAGAAACCCCCAAGGTCTACAAGATCAAGGTCACAAAGGTCGCATCGATCAATACCGAGTACGCTAAACTCTCACATTACCTAACCAGAATGTATACTAACCTCTCCAAAGAATCCTTCACCAGTTCATCGCCGGTACACATGCATATGACAGTGCCGTATCCACTTCCTTGACGGTAATTACGTCCTTCATCCTTCCATTTCTCACCCTAATCCAATCTTCTATTCTAGGCGCTGAACGTAGCCATCCGCATGCAACCCAACCTCAAATACCCCTTCAACACCCGCTCCTTCTTCACCGACGCCGGCAAGCAAGCCATCGGCAGGGCATCGAGCTCTGGCGCGGGTACTTCCAGTCCCTGCGCCCCTCGCAGAACAAGATGTACATCAACCTCGACATCTCGACAGGGCTCATGTACCGCGCCGGGCCGCTCATCACCCTCTGCCTCGAGTACCTCGAGAAGCGCGATCCGAAGGAGCTCTCCCCGCGCAGCCTCGGCGACCGCAGCAGGATCGTGCTCCAGCGCTTCGTGAGCAATATGCGCGTGTCGACGAGGCACACCGGGAGGGTGCAGCCGCGGGTCATCAAGAGGCTGACGAACCAGTCGGCGAGCCAGATCACGTTTCAGACGCGGGAGGGGCAGACGATCTCGGTGGCTAATTACTTCAGGACGGTCTTGGGCCGCCCGCTGCAGTTCCCAGACAACATCTGCGTCGAGGTGCGTCCGTCTGCCTTCTCAACCCATACATACAAGGACGGAAAAGAAACATATTAACTCTTCTCTCATTAACCGTTAGATCGGATCCGGGGCGTGCATCCCTATCGAGCTGTGCGACGTGCCCGCGGGGCAGATCATGCGCAAGCAGATCCCGGACAGCAAGACGAGCGACATCGTCGAGTTCTCGAAGCTCGCGCCGAGCCAGCGCCTCGCGAGCATCCGCCAGGGGCTCAACGTGCTGCAGTACGGGCAGAGCGAGTACGTGCGCAAGTTCGGCATGAACGTCGCGCCGACGCCGATGACCGTCAAGGCGCGCGTGCTCCCCACGCCCGTCCTCCGGTATGGCGACGCGAGCCGCGAGAAGACCATCGTAGGCATCCCCCATTTATCAACGAAAACACGTTGCTCATTTTTTATTATTAACATTTACAGAAACCAGCCAACGGACAATGGAACATGCGCGACAAGATCTTCTTCCGCCCATCGGTCGTTAAGAAGTGGATTATCGTCGTGTTCGACCCGCGCTGGACCAACGCCGACGCGCGCGAGCTCGCAGAGTCCTTTTGTGAGGGCGCCGCCAGCGTCGGCATGAAGGTCGAGGATCCCAGGCCGATGATCTTCATGCATAACCCGCAGAGCGATACTGGTGCTGTGAGTTTCTTCTTTGTCATTTAGTTTAGTTTTTATGACTGATGGGCTTTGTATGTCTTTTTAGGTGCTCTCAGCGGCTGGTATGGCATGTTTGAATGAGAAGAAGGAGTTGCCAAGTCTCGTCGTCGTGGTCCTGCCCGAAGGCGGGAACGAGATTTACACCAGGGTCAAGTAGTCAGTCCACATCTCTCTCTTTCCTTTATCCAACACGAACTGACTGACTTTATTCAAACAGCTTTGGTGACGTGAAAGCTGGAGTCGCTACTCAATGCCTCAAGTCGTCCAAGTGCCGCCGCGCGAAGCTGCAGTACTGGGCCAACGTGATGCTCAAGGTCAACGTCAAACTCGGGGGCATCAACAACGTCCTCACGGACAACACCCTCCTCAACGACCCGCACAACCCGACGATCGTCATGGGCGCGGACGTCATCCACCCGGCGCCCGGCGCGGAGGGCCGCCCCTCCTTCACCAGCCTCGTGTCGAGCGTGGACCAGACGACGGCGAAGTACGTCACCGTCAGCAAGGTGCAGACGGGCCGCAAGGAGATCATCGAGGATCTGGAGGAGATGGTCAAAACTGCGCTGACGAAGTACAATGGGTACCGCGGCGTGTTCGAGAAGGGGCGCCCGCCGTGTGCGCGGCTCATCTTCTATCGCGACGGTGTTTCGGAGGGCCAGTTCCAGCAGGTCCTCGACGGAGGTGCGCTTCTTTTTGCGTTTGCGTTTGCTTTCATCTTTGCTTAGCCTTTTCTTTCTTTTCTTTTATTCTTAGAACTGCCGATGATCAAGAAGGCATGCAAGGACATGAACGTCAACCCGAAGATCACGCTCATCGTCGTCGGGAAGCGGCACCACATCAGGATGTTCCCGCAGCAGGCCCAGGACGCGGACCGCAGCGGCAACTGCCAGGCGGGCACGACCATCGACGAGGGCCTCGGGCACCCGACCGAGTTCGACTACTACCAGTTGACCCACGGGGGCTGCTGGGCACGAGCCGGCCGGCGCATTATTCGGTCATCTACGACGATAGCAATTTCAAGTGCGTTTTTTTTGAATACACGCGCCAACGACGAGATTCTGACATCTGTGTTATCTTTCCTTTTTTTTTTTAGTGCTGACGCGATGCAGAACCTCTCGTTCGCTCTGTGCCACGTTTACGCGCGAGCCACACGTTCCGTCTCCATCCCTGCACCTGTCTATTGTACGCTTTTTCATTCATTCTTATTTCTTTCATGAAAGCTAACTCATGCGCTTTTAACCACCTACAGATGCCGACATTGTTTGTTCGCGCGCCAAGAACCACTACGCTCCTGGCACGAACCTCGAGGGCTCGGACAGCGCCACGCAGACCAGCGCCCAACAGGATGTCAAGCTCGAGACCTTCAAGAGGCTGTACCAGCCTACTCACCAGAAGATGTCGAACCTCATGTACTTTATGGTGTGTACTCGTCTCCGTTCGTCAGCGACGCTTTCAACGACACTAATTGCTTCTTTCAATCTTTTAGTGATGTAATGTATTGGTTTCGCTCAATGCCGTTTCTTCCATATTTCATATCTCAACGTGCTGCATACTTGCTGCCTTCCTCTCATTTCCGCCTTCTGTCTATTCTGATGGAGGTTGACGATGTCTTGATGATTTCCTTGTTCTTTTTTTCTGCTGCTTAATACGACTGTGACACATTCTACTCACCAGGCCCCTTGGATAGAATTTTTCTTGTAGATATCTACTACGTATCCGGTTCCGCAAACTATACATTCCTTTTTTAAAAAAACCCTATCTAGATTGGTTACTTAAGAGCTTGAGTGATTCTAAAGGGTAATTCATGAATCACTATCATATTATACATACCAGTAAACTTAAGACACTGGCAGTTAATGTCATTAAGTACCATTTCATGATTATCTCCGTGCCAAGCGTCGTAGATTCATTTGCATATAGAACCGGGTATCGTTTTGGCCGGTTGTCAACTTTTCATGCCCGCCTGACTTCTCCGCTCCCTGCAAGCTGCAAGCTTTGGAATGAAATTAGACCCCGCAATCGAGTGTCCAAACGCTATATAGCAGTACTCGAAGGGCCCGCTACTAATGGTCATTCACCATCCTCGCCTTTAAGCCCCAGAATAATCTCCTTCAAACCTAAAGACTCGACTCAAGACTTAGATTACATTCCCACCAATGGCTACCAGCACAAACGCTTCCCCACACGCACTACAACATAAAGGCCGCCCCCAGTTCGATACATCCCAAGTGGCAGGGAACGCCCCTGAGGAGATCAAGCGCGTCCTGGGCGACCCGCGCACGTTCTTCGCCTCGTTCCTCAAGCCAGGTGAACGGCCGCTGAATGGCTTCGGGAAGGACATCATGGAGAGGATGACGGTCACGGAATTGTCGATCCTTCAGAAAGCGGAGGAGCCGCAGAAGATGGAAGGAAGAGCTGTTCTGGAAGTCGATGTTTCCGAAGGTACGCACGCGTCTTGTCTTTGTCTTTGCTTCATTTGCTTTAATGCAAGAGTGAGAATTGTGAGGATGGATGACTTAATCAAACATGGCAGATATGGTCAATGGAGGCGGTAATATCCATGGTGGCTGCTCAGCGTTCTTGATCGATATGTGCGTATCTATCTTGTTTACATGTGTTCCAATATACGAATTCATTGACTGAATCTGACCTTTCTTTCACGTTCGTGTTCTGAAGGGCGTCGTCGTTTGCATTGACCGCATTAAATCTATACGAAACGGGCAGAAAACACCCTAGCGTTTCACAATCGTTAAACGTAGTGTACCATTCTCCAGCTGCGATGTAAGTCTCTACTCCTGCACCCCTCCCTCTCTCCTCCGAATCTCGTGCTCAAGTATATTCCAGCGGCGAGAGGATACGCTTAGTCAACACCACTCTAACTGTCGGAAAGAGGACCGAGTCGGTGCGAACGGAGGTACGTCTCGTCCGTGAACTGGGTAAGCATCCATGCTAATTGCAGTCGACCTCCTCCCTTTTTTTATTCCCCTCCGCACCCGATCCTCTCTCGGCTCCGATCAGATTTGGAATGTAACACATCACCGACTGGTAGCCTCAGGCGTGCATATCAAGATGATGCCCTCGAAGCCAAAGGCGAACCTATAACATCGCGGAGTCAGCACTAAATATAGGCTAATGATTGCCATATATAATCTAGTCCTGATAGATGTCGTCCTAGAGTGTGGCGGTCCCAGATTGCCCGCGAATGAGGTAGCATATAGATAGAGGTAGATGTGATTTGAGTGTGAAGATCGTGGATCTGATTGCGAATGTAAGCTTTTGACGTTGGATTTGAGAAGGATATGATTCCGCAGGGGCGTTCGGTGTCGCTTTTGTTAACAAAACAGCTGGCGATGCCGTAGATAAACCAAGCAAGAGTTTCATGAACGATTCTTCAAGGCCTAACCAGTCATAAGTCAATCGCTTCATCGTATACAGTTGGCTGTATCTTACCGATTGTAGAACCTCTTCCTCGAGCGCTCGGACTTCAGCCTCCAGTTTCTCTCTTTGCTTCGTCAGTGTCTGAAGTCGTCGAGCTTCCAGTTTTTGGACTGCGCTAGTTCCGGTAGCATTTCGTGGTATCATTTTGGCACTATCAATCTTTAACATTGGAATCGGTCAGCTTTAAATCAATTGAATTCGACAAAATGACGCACCTTGTCCTGTAGTGTGTGGGCTTTCTTTTCCAATGCGACGAGACCCTGCTCGGCACGTTCTATAAGCTCTGTTATCGCAGGCTCAATTTCATCCGCCAGTCCACGTTTGTATCGTTTTATTGTGCCCTCGTTGACAAGTAAGAAAACCTGCTCCGGATTAGTGCCTTCCCTTTTTCGAATTGAAAGATGTCGCACCCTCTCATTCTGCAAAACTTTGCTCATGCGAGCAAGATCTTCTGTGCCATTTCTGAGCAGAACTTGTGCTTCATATGCCTAAATCCAGTATGATTTTGAGAACCCTAACGATTATAAGAGTACAGAATCAAGACTGACCTCCTCACAGCAATCCTCCATGGCCATCACACATTCTTCCAAGTCTGGCGGACATCGAGCTTGAATATCCCCTATATATTGCTCTGGTCGACTTGCAAATATTGATTCCCTGGCTTTCAAGTTGGCTCTCGACAGACGGGACATTAGAATACGACAAACGAGATGGGAGAACAGTTGCAACTTCGATTTCATTTCAAACTTTGTGTACGCGTTGTTTAGCACAACCACGTGATTACACCATCTCTCGCAGGTTGCATGGGCCAGCAACAGTTACAGCTCTCTTGTGCAGCTCCCTTGTGCAGCTCCCACCACCTTTGACCACCTTCAAACACTTTCTACCGGGGTTTAAGGATAGGACTATAATAAGTCATTAACATGTCGTCCTTACCCCCAGAAATACTCTACGAAGTTCTGGATTACTCTCTTAATCTTCAGAAACCACCAGTGGTAGCACTGATAACGACTTGTTCGGTGTTTCGCGACATATGTCTGAGAATCTTATATTCGGCACTACATTTCAAATCTCGCGCTCAACTTTCACTGTTTGTCACGACGTATAGTGACCCAGAGTTATCCACGCCTTGTCGTCCTCGCTCAGTTGAGCTTGATATTACCAGTGACGAGTCTAACCTCGTGTTCACGGATCTATATGCTTTGTTCTCTCGATGCCTCTCTGGCAAGGCTGATGATGTGGAAAGGGACGAGACAGGTCGGATCTGCTTGGATCTTCTCCGGTTGTGTTTGAATTCCCATGCATTCGATCCACATATCGAGATGATCTACACCTCTCTTTCGCTCGTCAAGTGAGCTTTACGCTTTCTTTGGGATCATAGAGATGAGGATTTATATGTTTGTCAAAATAGTCCTCGCCGATTCATATGGATAGGTCCAGATCCTCCCCACCATTTCTCCATCGCTGTATGCCTTCATTCTTTATGTCCAAGACTCAAGCTGAATCGATGTCTGAAGATCGTCCCTCAAGCGATATCCTATCTTTTTCGTGCCCTCTCAGAGCACACAAATCTCACTGAGCTCAAACTGACACATATCAATATGTCGAGGGTGCTTTCCCAGAACGATTCTGGGTTACCTGCCATTCCGTCTCTTCGGTCACTCTACCTTGGCCAAGCCATCTTCCTCCACCCATTCGTTGTCGCATCTCTCATTCTCAACCCCTGTAAGTCTCAAGATCTCAGAGAACTGACAAAAATTACCTCTAATCACTTCTTTTCATAGCCATGAGTTTGGAGAAAGTCCACTTAGTCGATGCCTACAGAGGCAGTATCTGGGGATTTCGCCTCCGTCGCTCAGATATCGAACTATACGTAACCGAATCTCTAATGCAATACCCTCCTGAAACACACAAAATGCTTGCACCTTTCGGTGACACAAACAACGCGAATCTAGCAACCATTCGCAAGGTCGTTGTTTGCGAAGCCAGGACGGAACGCATCATGGGAGGCGATCGCGTCGAGGAGAATGCTATTCTTATTTAATCTACGCAATGTGTTCTGATTCTCTGTGTATCCATCTCATTCGACGATGATTACGACTGCATGAAAGGTTGGTTATTTGTAAATTGTTACGCACGAAGAATAGAGGGCGTCTAGTAACGCTCTTAGATGTTGAATTGAGGTGGCAAGTCGTAGCCCTCCTAGAGGGTCCTGCTCTTGCTTGAAAAAGGACCTTGGCCTTGACCTTGACGCAAAACGTGTGAGCCGTAGTACTACAATGCATTAGAAATAATGACAGCCAGAAAACACAGTAACTAAAAATACGGACAGCGTAGGCTCTAGGGATGCTGATAATAGCGGGTTGAGATAAGGAAAAGATCGGGAGACAATAAGTACAATATTACAGTGTCTAAGTTGGTAATAATAGCTAGGTATATGAATGACCCAAAAGCGAGAAAAAAGTTAACTCCTAACTACAGGCTTCGCATGTTCTTTAAATCTTCGTTGACCGGCTGCCACAAAAGTTCAACAAAGGCCTGGCCACCTTTCCGCCTTTTCTGCTTCTTCCGAGACTGAGGCGCTTTGTGGGTCGGAGGTTTCGCGTTGGGGGCAGCGCTCCCGGAACTTGAAGCCTGCCCAGCGGATTGCACGTCGTCTTCAATGGTCTCAGTAGGAGTCTCCGCCTTTCGTTTCCCCTTCTTCATTGAAACGATTGTGGGCGCCTGTATCTGCGTTGGAGTTTGTGTCGTGGAGGGAACCTCGGTTGAAGCCGAAGTGCTGCCCTCGGTGGCAGTTGCAGGGATAACAGCCGCTGAGACGCCCAACACTGCGTCACCAAGCGAGTTGCCGTCGTCGTCTTCTGAGAAGAGTTGGGGATAGAAAAACCATGGGAAAATGTCGTCGGCCAGATCATGCTTCAATGTCAGGCTCTCAAAGAACATAGCGACTTTGTCAAAGTGCGGCTTCTCTTGTGTCATGGTACCGTCCTCTTGGACATTTCCTTCAACCAATAAATATGGACCTGGCTGCTGGAGAGACAGGAATCCTTTGTACGTCTTCTTCTTGTTCTCCAGATCTCTAAGGCCCTTCTCGTTCCGGACCATGCTCTCCATCGTCTCGCGGCTTAGGATGCCGACGATGGTGCCGCTCGGAGTGAGAGCGAACGAGAAGGAACTGTTTCTCTCGCGCGATGCGAAGAGCTGTATCCCTAAAATATGCTCCCACGTCAACTCGAGCGCCTTTTCTTGTCCCTGAAGCCAAATATAAGGCAGAAACTGTGCGTGAGGAAGGTCGTGCGCTTTTCGCGACCCATCCGGCTGCTTTGCATCGCAGACTGTCTTGTGTTTGAACTACAGCGCGATATTGGTAAGTCGAAAGCACGGTCATGGAGCCATATGAAGCGCACTAAAGGAAACACATTTCCCAGGCAATTTTCTACGCCTTTGACTTGCTCAGCCTGTAGAAAGCAGTAAGAAAACTTATATTACCTGATTAAATGAAGGATAACACTTACTGTCAAAGGATCCAACTCTAGCGGAAAGTCCTCTTTCGGATGGCCCTATAAAACATAGAAAGATTAATGTGTGGTCATCACTATGGTAATTAAAGTCAACCAACAAGCTCCATCCATTCCTCGTAATACTGTGAGAACGCTTCCTGCGTTGATATCGGCAGACTATGCAGGTTTTCCACTTTTAATTCTTTATGAGTCTAGTAAAGTTATATTATCAAAATGGACAACCAAGCAAGAACCCAAAAATAACTGCATACCCTCGACCAAAGGCCGAAGCCGCAACCGTGTAGGGGCGTGTCTGAAGGCACAGTGTGCCTCGAAACGTCGTAAAAGCGACGCGGAAGGCGAGTGTATTGCGTTGCCAATCCATTATTGTGAAATGAGGTCTGGGGAGCGCAGCTTCATCCCAACCTATCAAGGTTGGGTGCAAAGAGGAAGACGAGGATGAAGATGAAGATGCAGGGAACGTGGGTGTAGAATAGTACGACATAGTAGTGTATGTAGATATAGAGGAATTTGTTTTATTATATGGGTTTTCAGATGAGCGAGCGAGGAGTGAAGGAATAAGAGTAGCACGCGCATTGCACGTCCTTTAAATATTGTCGTGCAAAAGAACGTGATCGCGTTGTGCCTAACCATTGTGTTGAAGCTATTCGCCCTTCACTGGATATATTTGGCCAATTAATTGAGCCTGTAGCAATTGGCCTCATTACTTTACATTACTAAAAGAATGGGACAATAAGAGATATCCGGATTGGCGACCGGATACAGTCCGAAGTCGGTGCTTCAAGTCATTCCTCCAGGTCTCCATACCATTGATGAATCGTAGTGATTGGAAGATCCATCTGTTTATTAAAAATGCGGTAAAAATCGACGGAAAATCATTGTGCCAGTACATGGAACCTTTCATGAATGTGGCCCCAAACCCTGAGCGCCTAACCTGATACAACAATTATGTGTAGTTTTTGATCAGCACGAATCTCTGTAATAGCATTGTTTACCTCATAGCAAAATAAAAGCGTAATTGAACGTCCCAATCAAATGTCATACGCTCTTTGAGGGAGCCTGAGTGCAATTCTCCTGGCTCTCTCGCTTTCTCAGGTTTAGTACAACAGACTGAAAAAGCAGAAATATCAAATAAGGTAGATGAGAGAAATACGCTATTTTCAAGATACCTGGTGTAGATAACGCCCATTACAGGGCAAGAATCACGAGAAAAACATACTGGCTATATGCAAGCGCCATATCCACCATTCACAAACCATTGAATTTGAATTAATGAACGTTTCGGCACGGAGTGTATCAGCCGGAAAACGTAAATTTCTTTCTTAATGGAGTTACATTAATATACAATCACGGTGAACCAAAACAAAAATAGAATAACAATGCACGTATCTTGCCACTCTGGCCAAACAGGGATTGGCGTAAACAATAACCGAGCTTCCAGTACTGTGAAGGGCCACAGCTACACAATGGTGGCCAGCTTTTACTCAACGGTTCTAACATGGCCGTCGCCAGGGGCTGCGATCGGATGGAGAAGCGGAGGTGTGGTCACTCTCCTTGGGCTTGGCGTAACTTCAGTTAGCCTTTCAGGATAATTTAATCTCAATCACTCACGATGGTGTCCAAACGGTGTCCACTATTGTGCAAACTCAGACTATGCAGATAGTGGGTGTGGTACATCCTTTGTGGATACCAAGATGCGTTGCTCCCATTGTGTGCATGACTATGGTCTGTAATCAAATTACCCAACGATGTTCTTCATGTATTCCGTTGTTGATGCGCAACCCGCAAGGGTATACACTATAAGGGAAACTAGGTGATCTACTTACTTACCATTGAAACGCTTACGTGCCTGTTTGGTTATTGATAGAGTGTACGGCATTCAGGTAGTCACCACAAGCTAGCAAATCGTACGTTTTAAATCGGCGATCATTAAGCCGCTACGCGCTAACCCTGAATATTTGAATAATTATACTCAGGCCCCGGAGCTTGTTATTAATAGTAACTCAGTCAGCGAATCGAGAAGTGCGACATGCGCCACTTTCGAGCCATCTCGTCATTCATCTTTCTCAACAATTCGTCATTCGTTCTGCAAACTAAAATAAATTCTCCCCATATAAACCATGTATCGGTACGTATACAAATATGCCAGTCTTAAGATTTAATAATGGAGTCTTGATTGAATTACACGGCAGTGATGATCTGCCTTCGGACATCCTTCGCCGCTTTTTTATTACCCTCATACATGGCTCGGAGCATTTGCAGAGGCCTTCTCGGCCTTTGATCCTCATGGAGGGCTCCATCCGCGTCCAAGTATTCAAACATGGAGCGAGGATTGAACAAACGTTTTGGCGCATGGATCGCCGCTGCAGATAACTCAATACCTAGGAGATTGTCCCAGGTGAGCACTGTGGGCCGTGCTTGGCCATGGATCCAAATGATGGGCAGGAATCCCACCCTGGATCTCTGGTGAAACGTTCCGTCTGCGTCTCCAGTACTCGCACATAGAGCGAGGGATTGAACTGAACAGAGTGTGATTTAGCTGTAATAACTAAGGCTGGACGACAGTGAAAACATACCAGGCCATATATTCGTTCACCGATGACCTTGTAAACGCCCATAGCTTGTTCTGACTGCAATTGAAATGGTATATAAGACTTTTGTCGGTCGATGTCGACAAAACAGATGCTTACTGGAAGTTCCTGCAGACTGTGGGGGAACGGTAGTTGGGTGCACTTTGAAACACAGGAAGATCAGCTTCTAGTACTTGTTCTGATAGTGGAGTAACAACTAACCTCGCATCGCCATCTATAGTTGAATATTAAGGCTGATAACAATTTAGAGAAGGGGTATTTCTCTCGCGCGATGCTGTGCTCCCACGTTAGCTTGACTGTCATCTGTCGTTGTTGGAGCCAAATATACGGCAGAAACTGTGCACGAGGAAGATCGTGTGCTTTCCGCGACCCATCCGGCTGCTTTGCATCGCAGACCGTCTTGTGTTTGAACTACAACGCGATATTGGTAAGTAGAACGCACAATCAGGGAGCCATATAAAGCGCACCAAAGGAGACACATTTCCCAGGCAAATTTCTACGTCTTTAACTTGCCCAGCCTGTAGAAAGCAGTAAGATTTTATTACCTGATTAAATGAAGGATAACGTTTACTGTCAAAGGATCCAACTCTAGTGTAAATTCTTCTTTCGGATGGCTCTATAAAACATAGACAGATTAGTGTGTGGTCATCACTACCATCATTAAAGTCAACCAACAAGCTCCACCCATTCCTCGTAGTACCGCGGTATTGCATTCCGCGTAGGTATTGGAATATTATGCCATTCGTCCACCTCTATTTCTGAACTCCTACTGAAGTTGAAGATGAGCAAAATCGACAACAAAGTGAGAATTCCAAAAATATTTACATACCCTCGACTGAAGGCCTTAACCGCATCCGCATAGCGTCGTGGCAGGTACGCTCCGTTTTGTCTGGTCAAGCAAAAAATGCGACAGGCGTATATACTATGTTGTATGGTCCGTCGAAGGTCCCAGAGGACTGTCGACGTAGATACATCAAAGGGGTGGCTGCAGTCGCATCTTCCAATGACATGGTCGATAAAGACCATAGTACCATCGAGTTTCGAGGTTAGGTATAAGGTAGACGGTCTTACGGAGTGATAGTTGTAGAAAGTTGGGGGAGAGAAGGCGCATTCTGAGGCCTTTAAATATAGTTTCCAAGAAATCATTGACCCAGTTCTTCACGACTTCGTATCCACCATCCTGTGTAGATCTACCATATTTAATAAAGGAGGGTTGTGCAGTGTGCAAAGTTCGTATGTTCTTGGTAGGCGCAAGTGTAAATAAAGGGCTTAAAAACTTGCGTTATGCCTGTCGTTCTTTATTTAGGAAGAAAAAGATGTGCATTTCTTAGGGCGTATTTGCTCATGGTAAACAATGGAAAAGTAATAACTTATAAACAGTCGTTTTTGCAAAGGCCGCACCCGAGATGATTCCATGGTAAACAATGCCCCTTTTGAAAAGATTAATCAATCAGAAACAGATTTTTTGGTGCGCACGTTGCAGTCAGTTGAAAGGAGTGAAAGCGCATATATATCCGCTCAGATAATGACGTCCTCAACAAACACCCAAAGTTTGAATAGAAAATCCAATTTGTCAAAACAATGGACAAAGGGAAACAAAGCGCCACACTCACCCACCGCACGCGTTTTTGCTCAACTGCCAAACGGATTTAAGTCCCCATAGCCGTTTGTTTTGTTCACAACATCCAAACAAGATTCCTTGAGCACAGGGTTCAACCGCGTATGATAACTTCCTTGCTTCTCCTATTCGAAATGACGAAAGCTGAGATGAGTCAGGATGATTAACACCACGAGTATGTCACACGGCCAAGACCTACCCACTAAAGCAATACTAAACCAAGGAAAACCGGTTTCCCATATAGACGAAGAAGTAGTGCCTTTGAAGAAAGGAATCACTTCTACACCGATTGCATCAGAAATCTGCAAATGATCACATAGCCCCCGAGACACCGACGTTCACGATCTGAATACTTACGCCCAAGTCGCAAAGCTGAAGTTCCATGATAGATGCAAGTGAAGTGTGATAGACAAATATTTTCTGGGAAAGCCACAATCGTGAGCTCAAAGCAAGAATATCTGAAGAAACCACCACCAGTTATGTGTACACTAGGGGTAAGACTTGAGGCAAGGTTTGGGTTTGGATTTCCTGGACTAAGTTAAGGCCTGTCATGGATACAACCGGTTTGGATCCGTGTCCGGCCCGCGGTTTTTACCAAATACGGTACGGTTCGGGTTCGGTTCGCCCTAATCCGGATATACCCAGGCCTAAAGTGCCTGCGGAATGCATCAAAACTTGTACAAGCCGTAGATCCACCAATTCTTGGTCGTTTCACTTGAGTAAATATGCGTTGGAAAGCTATAAATAAGGAAATTCAGTATATAAACAGCATACACTCAAAATCTTCATTTTTGGTGTTAAATTGAGTACAGAAAGACAAAACTATAAGAAAAAGCTATCTCCTGGCCTAATTGTCATTGCCAATTGCATCTTTAATTATTTGAGTCACTTCTGAGAATTTAGGAAAAATAGGGGTTTTAACCCAGGAGCCTAGAGCTATGCAAGCCTTGAATGTTTGAGAACTCATGCCATGCTGCATGAAGCTGACTTGACAACAACCAGTGGAAAATGCACATTCAGCATCAACAGAAGTGGGTTAAAAGCATGATAAATTTCAGTAAAAATCTTTCAAGGAAGGTGAAAAGTAAAAATACCTGGTGCTGAACAGAAGTCTTGTCCCATCTTAGAAAGAAGAGGTCGGTTTGCTCTTGTCTGGAACCAATACTTCATGTAGCCACCAGCATCCTGGATTGTCAATGAGGAGAGTATATCATCCTTCAGATATGTTTCAATGTGATCTAATGGAAATTAGCACCTGATGCAGATGACATAATATCCCAAGTGCCCACTGTAAGAATTCTAGAACACAAAAGCTCAGTTGTTTGCAAGGCAAATGACTGAGAATATATTTGTATTTACCTAAAACACAAAAGCTAGGTAGTAATTTAGTATAATGAATGAAATGTACTAAGTAATAAAGAATAGTACTCACCTCAGTTGTTTGCGAGGCAAACGACTGAGGAGAGCTTGTATCGAAGTTTTGTATATAAAGGATTTTGTTGTCCGATACTCGTATCTACAAAGTGAATAGAAACTAATAAAGGTGTATTGTGTGCTGCAATGAAAAATAACAAAATGAATATGATGTATATATTACAGAAGAGGAATAGTGCAATAATGCACCGTTAATGAACAAATATGTATGAATGAATATGCATACAAAGATTTAAATGAACCAGCAGTCCCACAGCCAAACGGCTGCAAGGTGCTATTGCATTTGCTTACTATATTCCAACACCCACTGTTTTTGAGGGTGGGCACACATTGGGTAATGTAGTGGGCAATGAGTGGGCACATAATTCAAAGGAAACCTGTAGATGATCTTGTAACTCATCACATAATTGATATGTTTTACATTATACAAAGAGCCTTTGTATTTTGAATACAAATCAATCCTGAAGGTTATCTAATATTTGAGCTACAAGTTGGCTAACAAAGGAATTTTGTATTTAAAATAATAATTCATATTCAAAGGTCCTTTGAAGATTCCCCTGAATTTAAAATAAAAATCCCTTTGAAGAAAGGTATGTAGATAAAATATTTGGGTGCCAAAGAGGGTGTCCCAAATTTAATATATAGTGGGCTCTACAAACTCACTTTGCATTTAAAATATTAGATGTCTTACAAAGTTCCTGTGTAGATTGACATACATGTAAAATCTTATGCTAAATTCAAGTTTCCCTTCCATAAAAATATGTTTTGCAATCTTTAAAATCAATCTGTATTTGATATATTTTACAACCATAATTTAACTACTTCAAAGGTCACCTGAACATCAAAATTCCTGACGTGTTATTAATGCCCTGTCAGAACCGGCAAACCGCGGTTAACCACGGTTTGCTATTTATAACCGCGGTTACTAAACCGCGGGTATATTTAACAGACGGTCACGGGTATGAACCGGTTTTTACCGATCCATGACAGGCCTTAGACTAAGTTTAAACGCCGCCAGAATCTGGACGAATGCGCCACATAATTTAAATGTTGGGCTTGGACGCGTCTTGGCATGCCGGTATGTGCATGTAGTCAATCTAGATAGTCGAGGACACCTATTTAAAACCCATGAAAGAACTAGAACCTTGCAGAAACTATCCCGAAAGTAGCCCATCGCAGTAGTACTTAAAAATTAATAAGCATCTACACATCATCTACAATTATGCAAGAAAAACAAACATCCCAGATCCTCTCCCCTCCATCGCCCACTAAGTTGCACATGCAGACTCGGCTACAGCACCAGCTCCTCTAACTTATACAGCCCAATATCAACCGCCAGCTCCTTCCTCTTCTGCCTCCAATCCCCCTTCTGCTTCTCGCGCTCGCGCTCCTGCGCAGGGACAAGCGACTCTTTCAGCGTCTTCTCCTGCGCGATGGCGAACGGTTCTAGATGACCGCGCAGGGTCTCGGCAGCACTCCCAAAGCTAATCTCGGGGTTGAGCTGGTCTTGCAATTTCTTCAGGATCTTGTGTGCGGGCGGATGTTGCAGCAAGGAGAGAAAGGACGCATCAAGGATGGTCTGCAGCAACTCGACAGCCTAGAAATGTCACATTCAAGTAAATCAATAAACATACCACATCGAAAGATAGTTGGATAAAAAGAAAAATGCAAACCAACCTTTTCCAAAGAAGGCACCTCCTCCTTTTTCTTCCCCATTTCTTTATCTTTCTCCTTCTCCCGCCTGCCAGCAACGACCCACACGCCCTGCTCCGTCTTCTTCAAATCCTTCTTCGTCGGCAACAGCCTCTCATCTGCCTTGGTCTTCCTCGCGACCCAGTTCTCCAGCACCTGGAGCACAGCGGTCACCTCATCTGCATCGCGCATGGCACGGCGGAACGCGAGGGAGGAGGGGCCCGCGCGAGGTCGGGTAACTTGCGAGGAGGGCGAGGAAGGTAGGGAGGGATGTTACTGTGTTGTAGGATGCAGACTTCTTTGAGGGAGAGGTAGGGGCAGGAGGGTCGACGTCCATTGCGTCATCGGCGGCTTTCGTCGCTGCAGAAGCGGAGGCGGAGGCGGGTCCCGAGGCGCGATGCACGCGGACGACTGTGCAGAGCGTCTCTACGATCTCTGCTTCACTCAAGTCCAACACAGAGTCGAATGCCAATTCAATGGAGGTCTTGTGAAAGATGAATAGGCAGTCAGTCAATCATATAGCGGCTTCAATTTGATAAATATTTCGGTGAAAAAGGTTTTCTCACCCAATCATCTCTCGATCTTAACGCTCCCAAAAGTCCTCCTGGCGTCGGGATCATGGCGCTGCATACAACACGCTGCTCGAGGAGGTACCGAACGACATCGGGCAGATAACTGCCTGTTTTTGTTTCCGTCGATGATGCATTGAGCAGGACTATACTCAACAACTCTTTAACAAAATTATACTCCAGAGTCGACGCCACAATCTGAACAATCACATCAGTTACAAGAGAAAACCGCGCACCGCACAAATACGCACCTTGTTGTCAGCTTTAGGAGGAGCCCATTTCATAAACGCAGCCACCGCCGCTTGCGGGCGCCCGCCCTGCATCGCCGCCCTCATCGTACCCAACAACTTCGCACGCGCCGTCTCCTCCGCGCTCTGCTGGCCCTTCCCGCCCTCCTCCGCCGCACGCAGCCACTTGGCTCCCGCATCGCCCTTGCCCATCGCAGCCGCAATCGTCGACATCGTAGGCACCGAATACGGCACGACCACGAGCACCGAGCTCGTCTTGCCGCCGCTCTTATTTTCCCTTTCTTTTTCCTTCTCCGAAGCCGGAGTCTCCTTCGCAGGCATCGATGAGAGGATGAGGATCACCTGTCCGATGGCTTGTGTCTCCGTTTTCGTGAGCGTCTGCGATCCCGGGATCAGGCGGATGTGGATTGTCGATGCCGGCCCTAGCGCGGAGGGCACGGGGAGAGTATGCGAGGCGAGGAGGACGGAGAACTGGAAATCCCATAGGAGGAGGACGAGGTCATGCGAAGCCACGGCTGCGAGGAGGACGTGCGATGAGGTCAATGCGAGTGTTGAGACGGAGTATTTGGATGGTTGCGAGATGAAGGAAAGATTTGAGAGGCGGAGAGGTGGCGACAGTTCAGTCAGTGAAGAGGAGGGTCCGGCTGGTAGTCTGTATGACGACCACGATCCGTCGACGGCTATAATAATAGTTTACCATTAGGTTTTGTGTTGCAAAAGAATTTGGACGAGAACTCGTACAAAGGACGCCGATAATTCCTGTATCGCTACAAGAAATACTGGCGATACTCTAGAGCACGTTAATTATATTTTTTAAGTAAAATGACGCAGAGGTGTGCTTACCTCGCTATCCAACGGGAGTTCACAATCCTGTTCCTGAGATATTGAGTCTGCTTCGTCGATGGCCAATATTCTCAGATGTGTCTTTTTCGACGAGCCAGAGGTGGCCATTACCACGATAGCACCAGCTGTACCTCTCCCAAGGTACGATGTGCTCGCCGGGAACACGCTTGCATGAATAACACTCGAAGAAACTGATTGTTGTAAGGACGATTTGACTTCAAGACTGTCCGCATCTACGACCGCGATTTCTCCAGTCGACGAAAGCGCGATCACTCTCTCCGGAAGTTCGCCGCAGGAATACAGGCCATATGCAGTGTGTTCTCTAGAGAGCTGTGTTCCAGTCAGTTGGTTCCGCAAAAAGCGTCGATCGAGGATAGAAACGCACTATGACTTTGCTCTGCTTCGCTTTCTGTTTTGATTTTGAGGCGTCGCCGTGCCATACCCACAGCGTACGCCCTCCATCCTCTGCTGATGACAATTCTGGAGAAGCTGAGATGACAGCGTATGTTCTTGAAGGGTAATTTGACGAGGATGGTAATGTCAACGGAGGGCACGAAAAAGATGTAGATGGCCCCAGCGTTTGGGAGGTCACAGGATGAAGATCCGAGGTCTACCCAAAGTTTAGCTATCATCATTCGCCACGAAAAAATCCCTTACTCACATCTAGAACATGCACACCGTCCGCCTGAACCGCAACCGTAACATATCCATCCGAACTGCTGGTATTTTTTTTTGGTGCAGGACGCGTAGACCCCCGGGGTGTACTTTTTCGCGGATTTTCCGCGCACAGATGAAGTGTAATTCGCAAGAACAAAGGTTTCGTTTATACTTGAGCTCGCCATGGCTCCTGTTCCCTTTTCCTTTGAAGTGGTCGAGTCTAAATTTTAATGAGTCTTCAGTGTATATTTCTCTCTATTCGGCCCGTCCCTGGTTGTCATTATTTGGCAACAGCTTCTACCAAGAAGTTGATCAGTCTTGGGTCAGACTACATTGTCGACATTAAGTATGTACGCTAATAAATTCATTATATGCTCTCTTCTTGATAAGAAAAGAGAACCCAGACGCAATGATGTAATAGAAATCTTCCATAGTCTGGTCCCCAGTTCCGATGCTTTCGAATGCCAAATTTGCATCTAAACAGAACTTGCGGCCGAGGAATCATGCATCATGGCTTGCTTTCGCATATATCGAGATCATGACAATTTATTCCAAAGATGGACCAGTCCCAGACACATTCAGTAATCCTGCAGAGATGCCAACTATGCACACAAAGGTATGCTCCACGAAATAGACGATTAGAATAACCACGCTCCGCCCGCCAGGATGACATACAGAATGAAAAGGCGTACTGCGTTTTCGACCGTTTCACGACCAAGTCTGACCCCAGTGGTATGGATGCATGCATCCGACCCAATATAAAAAATAAAAAAGGCGAATAATGCTTTCTTCCTCCGCTCTCTAGAGTCAAATACACAATGCACACTGCACAGGATGTTCTACAGGGAATAAGCACCATTCATTCTGATATGGCCGGCCTTCCACCAAGTGTTGTATTGGTATGTATATATGACGCTGATGCCATCTTCGGCGTCCTTCTCTATTTCTGAATTGGCTTGTATATAGGGTTCTGCACCTCGTGTATTTGAGTCTGGCCTGGCGGTGATCCCGGGATGGTTTTTGTCAGACCCTGTAGAAGCCAATGAGTAAATGGTGATATCCAATATCATAGAATGATCGGGAAGTATTAAATGGTGTTGACTTACAAGCTTCTCGAACATACACGCGTTGAGCTTTCGTTCAGGTTTACGGCAAAGGTAGAACTCCTGCGATGGATAAATTAAAAAGACTCTTGGTCGTCTCCGATGGACGGAAGGACATTAAATAATCCGGCTACATACCTGGTTCTTCTTCTCTAAGCAGTCCCAGTGGGCGTCAAACTGTTGCGCGCAGTTCTCTCGCATTTTGGTGATCCTATCCACGGAATAAGACGAATCAGCTCAGCAACAACAATCCAACAAACATAGTCCCCAGATACCCACAGATCGATAGCACACCGCGTCACCTTCCGCCCTTCCTTCAAACAGTGTCCAGGGTCCCGATTTTCATTCTTGCAAAGCATGAAATCCTCTGCACAAGCACAAAATACAACCACACATTAGCACACCAAGCACCCGCCGTCAATGGCAAGCAAACACGCGTACGCACCATTATACTCCTTGCAATACGCTCCAATGAAGAAGGATGCGCTTTTCAGCGGGCCGCTCGTCGCACCGACCTCGTCGACGTGGGGATGTTCGCCGGCATGGACGCGGGTTCGACATAGTCCTTCGGAGGGTACACTCCTCCTTGTGCGTGTGTGGCGCTCATATTGTCTGCCTGCCTGGAGAAGGGGAGAAGAGAAGAGAAAGGTGCGTTATTTCAAGTCCTGTCCCCCTTAAAGAGACCTTATAACAAAGACAGTGACGAGCGACGGTAGTGGTCGGGAGGAAGCGAAGACAGTGGGAATTGCGCAAGCGGAGTTTCAATGGTCATTATACCTACTCGCGTCTCACCGACGCGTTGAATACACACTCAGTACTCAACGCCCGTAGTAGAAAGGAACAATATATAGACATGGTACGCTCATCTCATGATATTATGATACATGTGAACTAAACGTTCTTTTATGTATAGCCTCCTCGAATAGCCAAAGTTCACCACCTCCAAGTGAAAACCCACAAACTCACCATCATGCTCTCAAGCATTCCACCCACAACAACGATAGCTGAGGTCAAAGCAGATACGCTCTCAGCACTCAAGGCAGACGTAGCTGAGGACGCGCTTGACGTGCTGGCCATGGAACCTCCAGATCTCAACATCGACACCGTGGATGACTTTGAGCTGTGTCGCGCAAAGAAAGACAGAGGGAAGCCAACCGGCGAATATGAAACCCTCGAGCCCCAAAAAACACTGCGTGATTCGGGCCTCGCGGGATGGGAGGCCATATTTCTGCAACCCCGCGAAAAAGACACCGGTAAGCAGCTACATCCACTACTCGTCTGCTACCATCATCCATGGTGTTTCGTCTCGCCTTTTTCTCAATATAAAACTGCATTGTTTGTTGCCTTCTGCGCATGGTATTCTTCAACGAACGTACAAAAATGAATCTACAGGCGAACTTCTTCCAATCACGTATACACTTCCACCAGTGATTGATGATGAGGATGAACCACCGCCACCACCAAGTCGCGCAGCCGAACATGCGAGCAGCAATAATAAAGGAAAACGCAAAGCACAAGAATTAGAAGAAGAACCGTCCGAGAGCGCGTCTCCTAATGTCCAACCAGAGTAGTCGCCCGCGGCCCATTTTATAGCTTTTTCGAAGACAAATGTACAATGATAGTTACTCGGGTGGACACCCAACCGAATTCCTAAATGCACACACATGAGTTGTAGCCGTCGTTCCATTTATTTTTGTATATAGTATACCAACGAGGAGGATTGTAAACAAATCTTTGAACCAGGAAGTTAGATTGCCAGTGATAGACGAGTATTTGGAGGCGTCAATATCATGTGTGGGCAGTCAGCCCCATGGGACTACTGGACATAGCTATGAACGTGGACTAGGTGGCGTTGTTTGGTGGCGTTGTTTTGGGCCACGAGTAAGGCGAGAATGGCAAAAGAGCAGCAGCGACGCGCCGTCCTTCCTCAGATAACAAATTATATGTAGAACAAGCATTTCTCTGAAAAATGCGTATGTAAGAACCACAAATTCGAACTTGACAAAATGAAGGGTCACCGTATCCATGATCTCTAGCTGTATGCCTAGACCACTTAGATATGTCCGCAAGAAGGCTGGCGGTGGTACGAGTGTCTTTCCAGTGCCCAGTAGAAGCATTTCTGTAGAAAGCAAGCAAAGCATTACAAAAGCGACAAGGAAACGTAGCATCTCTTCGCGTTTCAGTGGACTTACCAGGCTTCGGAGTCACCACTTCCAGAATCTGGAACAGATCCCCACTCCACCCTTTCCATCTCTCCTCCGTGATCCTGGACTTCAAATCCGTTTTCGGCACGTCCCACAGAAACACCTTGCCTTCGAGGAACATACACGCGCCGGGCAGAATAAGCCCGTCCGCCAGCTGGATCCAGGCGTCCGAGATCGAGGACACCTGCACCGGCGGTGGGTTGCCATCGTCTGCCAGGAGATTCGTGAACGAGCTGTCCCGAACAGCGCTTGTCGTGTGCAGACCCTGGGCTCGGAAAGCCTGACACAGCCGCGTAGTAGTAGTAGTAGTAGTCGTAGATGTGCACTTGGGTCCGACAAGACGTGACGTCGATAACACTGAGCTGTACACTGTCCTGTGTAGAGCATGAGAATGCCCCAAGCTACGCAGAACCGGTCGAGAAACCATTGCGCGCTGATAAGAAAGCTGAAGAATATGCGAACTTTCAACTGATAGAAAGAATGTTGTGGTGTGAACCTTAACCCTACGATCAGCAAGCCGGCGGCCCTGGGTGGTTTGAACGAAAGCTTGGAATTAACCCGCAATGAACAAACATCTTGATTGCTAACTACCACCACCTTTGCTCGCTGCTGCTAATATCTGGGGCTCATCATATCAAGGGGAACCTCGCAGCGTCCTAATTTTTTTGCCCAATTGTGCTGCAGTCGACTTCGCCGAGTTGTCGGTAAATTCTTGCTAGAACTATGTGGCATGCAACGCATCGCACAACGCGCCTAAAGACAAAAGAGTTCATTCACATTAAATCACTCCATTCATGCTCCAAGATAAAGCATAATTTGCGCAGCTTATCTACAACCAGCGTCGTGAAGGCTGGGCCCACTCCGGGACTTAGCCAGAACCACGACATATACTTGTCTGCCTCCTCGGACCCTTACTTCAATTTAACTGTGGAAGATTGGTAAGTATGTTTGTTGGCGGCTTGAAACGTCATCTTGATCTTACTAATTTTGGATATCTTACTCGATATTCTCTTTTCTTTTCTTATCTTGGACATCTTTTCTTATCTTGGATGTGATGGGCGTTGCTTCTCTTTGGCGTGTAGGATATTCCGCCATTGTTCTCCAACTACACCCCTTCTACTGATATACCGCGACTCCCCGTGCGTTGTCATCGGTAGAAATCAAAATCCATGGACGGAGGTTAACTTCCCAGCCCTTCATTCTACCGGCATTCCTTTCATACGCAGAAGAAGTGGAGGAGGGACCGTATACCACGTAAGTTTCAGCATCGATTTTCTCACTGGAAAACTCCATAACATATTCACCAGGATCTCGGGAACACAAATTTCTCAATACATCTCCCTCGAACATCTTTTGATCGTCATGCTACAGGTAGACTGGTACTTGGTGCTGTCAGAACGCTCGGCATAGATGCCAGGCTCAATGACAGGAACGACATATGCGTCGGGACAGAAAAGATAAGTCTCTCTGTCAGTTTGAGTAATAACACGAGCAGTCACTTGTCGAATTCCATTTCCGCCGTCAAATCTGGCGTCTTCCGTCTCTTCTCCTCCTGGCCCCGCGAGATATGCTTAACTTCTGATCTCTCTCACGTTTCAGGATCAGCCTATAAAATTGTCAACAGTCGTGCGTACCACCATGGCACGATGTTGATCTCAACCAAATTGGGTACATTGGGTGACGTCTTGCGCCCACAACTTAAACATGTGGGTCTTGTACTTCTCCTCCATCGATGGGGTTAAAGTACCTCCGAACTACGGATCTAGTCGTTCATGATACTATTTTCATTCGGTCACATTGATATTGTGATTATCGCCATATCGCGCCGAGAGCACTGTTACTATCTTGCGACGACCCTATCATGCACGCATGCTTCAACCATGATTTTACGCTGTCTTGTACCCCATTTCTGACCAGTTTCCTGGGACATATAGGGAAGCATCGTCACGAAAGGTGTCGGATCTGTCCGGTCACCTGTGTGTAACTTGCAGCGGTTTGATGCCAGCGTAACACATGAGAGCTTTAGCTCTGCGGTTGTGGAGCAATTCCGGAGGGAATATGGCGTAACAAGCAAGGTATTATCCCCTCTCTATCGCAGCGCAGTCCTCACACTGATTTTTTTGGGGTGTCTGGAAACAGCCGTGCATCGTGTACGACTCTGAAGACATCAAGAACATAGAATACATCAAGAAAGGCATGGATGAGTTGGCGGTGAGCACTTATCATCAGTTGTTACCATTAACAGCTCCCGATCATACCGATCTAGACATGGACTTGGATGTATGGGCAAACGCCAGAATTCACTCAGTCCCTAGTTAAGGAATTCGCATGGGGGAAAGTGGTAAGTCATTTTCTCATGCTAGCGGTGCTCATACTCAGGTCCTTCGATCCGCAGGCTATGAAAATTCATTCGCGACACGGCCTTATTCTAGACTGCGCCCTCGAGCTGGAGGGCGCCAACAACTTGGATTCGGGCTTGCTCGGATTCTCTCAAGGATTTCTAAAGGAGAAGAGATATGGATTCCTAGACGAACCTTCTGCAGAGGAGAGCGCGAACTGGACACAGCCTAAACGAGAGATGTATTCATGGCTGCGGACAGCCATCAATATCGACGTTTGTTGATATGTTTTACACTTTCTGTACTATGCCCTTAACGAGGCCCTGGCTCTGATTTTATTTTGTTTGCGGGAAACCAGCGCCCCATGCGTACTCCGACTTGCCTGTAGATTCTTGTCGGGACTGGGGTGGAGCTCATCAACTCCACTGTTGCCATCTGCCATATTAACTTCCTCTTTCTCTGGATGTTTTACAATTGCCCATATGACATTATCCTGCAAGTTTCTGTGGCGTCGTTGTAGGACCCCTGAAAGTACCCTCAGATGCCTGAGGCCAAAATTTCACGTTTTTATCCGGACAGTTTTGGCCAAATTTTATCCGGATGGGGGCTAAGGCCTGCGAGATGAGCAATTTTTATCCGGACGTGACCTGCAGCATATCCCAGGACTGTAAAAATTAAAATTTAAGGCCAAAATTCATAAATTTCGCTCCGGAAACCTTTGATGTGATTTAAGGGAGCCGTAGAATAAAAATTAGAAAGAATTACATGCAAGAAAAATTCTATACTTGTATTTTGAACTTGCCTGGCCTACTCGTCATCCTCACTCGTCATCCTCAGCAAATGTCTTCGGCTTCCCGAACGCCTTTACAGCCCGTAAGACTTTCTGCAGATTATCCTTTAGCTGCTTAAATATATTCATATCGTCTGTAAAATCTTGAGACCATTTTGGGTGAGTTCTGGTGCGTGCTTGAGAGAACGGAGGAAGGATGATGGGGGATTGCATTCGTAAGTGGTAGTCTTGACTGAAAAGATTTGTAGAATGACGTTGAATTTGTGGTAAGATAGGTTATGGAGCGGTTTCTGGAACGCAGAAATTTTTGTAAGCAATATACTGCCCATTCATTATTTACTCTAGATTACTACTAGAACTGTGCTATGAAGAAAGTTGATTTAGCTTAGTGGTTTGCATTATAGCACTGTTAAGTTTCTCTCTATAACCTTGAGATCGACTCCTAGGTGGGACTTTTTCAAATTTCTATCCGGAGTCGGGTCAGGCCTCCTGGCCGGGCCAGTTTTCTATCCGGACCGCTGACCTGAGGGTTTTTGCTCAAATTCCAAAAAACTATCCGGACAGACCTAAGGCCTTAGACGAATTTTTCTCAATTTCTATCCGGATCGGCCTCAGGGATTTTATAGTACTTTCAGGGGTCCTGTCGTTGTCGACCACCTTGAGGTAATTCCTCTTCTTTCTAATGTTTTGCTTCTGAACTGCCCGAACGACCTTGCCCAACAAGTGGTCACTTCCTCTTCCGCTCGATATTTTGCTTCCGAATTGCCTAAACAACCTTGTACAAACATCTGGGATGTCGTTGTAACTTGTCGACCGCCTCAAGGAGGGGAAGGTCACATTCACTTAGGGAATCCCGGAATGTACGTAAATCGGACGCCCACTACATTCCTGATTTTCAGACCCCTCCTGGTTCTTCCCTTCCATTTCGACACCGAGAATGTATGCCATTAGCAAGACCTCAAGGCTCAGACCGGCCAATTTAAAAGAGCACCATCGGGCTTTTAAATGTGTCATCAGCATGTCTTTGAAAACCTGCGGCGACTCTTCTAAGTTCTCTCGGCTACCAGAAATTAATGGGTAAGCTCTGAGTACTGATATCTGGACTTTGCTTTACGAAGGCTGACTCGGAGAAGCCTTCTGTACGCGCAGCTTTCGATGTCGGCAATCGCACGGCCCTTGCCCGTCCTTCTTGTTTCCTTTGTCATGGACGATTTAGAGACGCGGAATCTGTGTGTATGAACCCTCGGCGTGCCCAACGAGGTCAAGTGCTCATCGGGTGATGCCTTTCCCACCGTGTGAAGAATAAATGCAGAGAGCAGAGTCAAACTTTGAAACCCAACTGAGAACCCTGAAGCGACAGTCGACCGCAGTGTGATCAAGCTCTCCAGTTTCTGATTATTTCCATTTAACCTCAACTCAGCTCAATGCACTAGAACCGTTAAGGAAACATGAAGGCGGTGGATCATCGGTGGAGGATATTGGGAGGCAATCAATCCTTACATATACAGTCAAGTGACTAAATATACAAATCAAGTTCCACGGTTGTCCTAATGTATGTCTTACGCGGGTAGGCTTGGACGTGATAATCAGTCGACATCAACAAGAGGCAAGAGCGTACCGACCTTTTGAAGGGGGGGGGATGAAACAATTGGAAGTTCGGAATAGACGCCACACCGTGAGTCAAGAAATACAACATATGTGCTCCCGATGCATCGTACTAGGATCTTCATCTCTTCTAGCCTGGGTATCAGGCTCCGTTAGGCCGTGTCTGTTTTCATTTCCGCAACTCCCAACTCCAAGTTGGCGACTTTCAATTACATAGTATGGCCTCCTAATCTCGCGGTCCGGTATCCGTAGTCGGAACCAGTTCGAAGTAAAATTCCCTTTTATTATCGGTTTACGACACTGAACACTTGGACGTTATGGCATCGTTTTTGCACCTATACGCCAATCGCGGGATCTTTAATCCAAGCTTAGCATCGAAAGGTAGCGACCTATGTAAGCGCTCGCCCGTGACGCCCCGGCATCCCCGTGACCTTTATGGAGCGAGGCCTTCTTGGTTTGGCCACAGTATAAGGTTCCATTTGGGTTACGCCTCCTTAATCTTCAAACCCTTTTGATTTCGTATGCATTGTATGCTCCGTACCAGGTGTATGCCGCGGACGGTGCTATAGAAATGCAAGGGCGAAGGAATCCTTATATTCCTGCTCCAAATGAGCCACCATCGTGGAATACACGAAGCCTGCAGGCAGTTCGGAAATACGTTCTTCATTGGGGCAAAGAGATTATAGAAGAAATGTGCGAATATATTTATGAGATCGCTTGATGAGTCGTGACAGGGCATTCCTATTCCAAGCGAAATACATGTCTCTAGCGTCCATTGGTGTTCGGCGTAAGGTAAAGCTCTAAAACCAGTCAGGTAAGGTTCTAGCTTCTCTTAGGACTAAGGAGACATTGCTTCATCTCCGATGGTACATAGTTTATTTGCATGTTGAAAATTTCCGATTGCGATGGCAAATAAGCAGCATATAGATCACACGTCTGTGCATGCCTGTGCTGAAGGGGATCCAGTTGAAGAAGTGGTGCATCATACATCTTCTCTAAATTCCATGAATTCTGGTTCTAGAAAGTGGGAATCAGGTAGTTCAGGTGCACCGCCATGAATGACAACGCTACACGGTTTCAAAAATCGCGTGGTTCCAGAACCAATAAACCTATGCAGCACAGACCCCTGCTGTATCCGTCAGCTGCATCGCATGACAGCCGGAGGCCCAACACGCTGCAAGTGAATTCAATAACTAGATGCGAATTTTGGTCATGAGTGTTTTGTTCAGTGGCGGACGGGGTTAAAACACGCCACGATCTGGAAAAGGCTAGAGATCTTTGGGCAAACTCTCCCCCATAAATATGAAAATGAAGTGAAGTGGACGTCGAAGTATGTCGACTCGGTAGTCGGGGCCGAGTTGAGAGGCTCGCACTTTGTTCCATGGGAACGATACCAGGCTTTGGAGTTCATTTGAAGAATTATCGTGAAGAATTTGATTGACACCAATAGAAATTCTGCAGAGAATCTTTCCACCGGACACCGAATTGCGTTGTGGGAATACATGGAAAAGAACGTGGTCGCAATCTCGCCCTCGAGGAGATGGATATCTAACAAATGTTTTCATTTAGTAGGATTTCCTAGAGGAGATGCTTTGCCAATACATCGCAGTCGAATAGATCTATATGGGATTCCGGAAGATTACAACAGAACCAAGGTAGCAATTACAGAAGCTGGTCTGCTGTCCAGACGCTATTCTTCGAGAATTCCGAGGGAGCAACAGGGTTCGCCTATACATAAAGGAAAGATTGAGTCCGCGCGTGTGTTTGTGTTTGGGGTATGAAAGAGAAAGTTGTACTCACCGATTGTCCTCGAGTATGACCTGTCAATTGTTTGTCGCGTTTCATCATCATGGTATCCCAGTTATCAATAGAGTATCGAGGAGGCTATGAGAAGTGGCAGGGTTAGACAGACATATCGGAAATTCCGAGTTCCTCTTCTATCCCGTACCTTTCCCTGATTTTGTGCCCGTTGAGTTACATTAACGAGTGTTCCAGCCACACCGAACATAGCGGTCAGAAGACCTACTACACGTTTCAGAAACTTGATCCAAGCGTCAGTAAATATTCACGCACCGAACGGAATCAGGGCTTCCCAAGGGACTGGCATAGTGAGAGCTAGTAAGTTACAACGACGGCAAGACTCGCGAACATTTCGCTGCGTTCAGCTCGTATTTAGTCATGTTTACCAGGAACGTTTACATGTACATAACTAAAGTCACGTGAGTCGCAATATGAGGTCTGCCAACTGAGGTCAACCGTCGCCCACAATCAAAGTTGAATTTCCATTCGTTGTCAATTCTAAATAGATAATCATATATTTATAATAAGAACAGTATTAAATACATATGGTAAAGTAGAGAGGAATGCATAAAGTTAATACAAAGGTACATAATATGAAACTCGTATCCAGTTCGTATACTCGAAGCTCGGTGCCGCCAGGGCTCATCAAAAATACAAATCGAAACGGTGATTAGTACAAAGCCCGACTGAAGATAAAATGAATGTGGTAATATCAATGGCCTTCGCCGTAGTACGCTGTGTCCTCAGTGGGCGAAGTTAAAGACCAACTCCGAGCGGAGTTTGCGATGTTATAGTCGGATACTGGCGACGAGTGGAAGTCGGACCCAAAGTGAGTTTGATAATTGCTAAGCTGAGGGGTGTTAGACAGGTCACTTTCTGTAGAAACAGAGCCTTCTTGCTGGTATGAGAAAAATTGAAGGTCTCCCCTCATCTCCTGATAGAATTGAAGATCATCATGGTTGTCGATCCTCGCATTACGGTAGTCGACTTCTGTTCCAAAATCAGCATTGGAACCGCCGTTGGGAACTCTTTCAAAATCAACTCCTTGAAAAACCTGTACGTAGCCTGTCGACGCAGACATAGGATTTATGGAGAGTATGTTAGTCGAATATCGAGCGACTTGCTCGGCTTGAGCTGGGGGATATACGAGTAAAGAGCTGCCATATCGGACATAGGTTCTGTCAAGTAAGGACCTGAAGGATGTAATGCGTTTGGAAAATAAGCTGCGTCGGGTGTGTGCATGCGCGTGCAAATGATGGGTTGGTTTGAAAGGACCGGATTGACCGATGGAGTGTCACAAGGAGGCAACGACTTGACAACCTTAGAAGAACGAACACGGATATTGGAGAGCTGGGGATAAGGAGCTTCCCTGTCTGTGGGGGCGAGTGGTGTGCTGCGAAAGGGTGGATGCTGTTCAGGTGGACCAGGTTTTAAGCGCCTGAGCGTATGAATGAATAATTAATGATTGAAAAACATGAAATAGTATATCTTACGCGAAGTCGTTCTTAAAAACTAAAAAAAAAAAAGTCAAATATCTTTCAATTATACTGGAGTAGACTCGACTCACTCCCCGAGGGATATGCTTGAGCTTATTGACAGTGCGTTTCGACTTTGCTTTCTTTCTCTCGAAAGAACTGGAGCGAGCACTTTCAGAGTTGGAACTTGAGGGGGACTGCATAAAGGAGGGTGTGATGTTGTTCTGGAGTAGTGTGGAGGATTTCAAAAACTGGTACTGGTGGTTAAGAGTTAAATACAGCCTGATATCCCTGCATGTTTACGTAGGATGCGATGCACTGTAATATCCCAATGCGAAGAAAGAGTTTTAAAAGATATAAATGGACGTACTCATGCACTGGACCCTAGCAGGGCTGAGCCCACAATACGTACTGATTCTGATCACTTCACCCATGAGGACATAGAATGTGGCCCCTCGAGCAGAATACAACAATGAGAAGCCTGGGAATATCTTTGGCGCTTTCTATGATTCAGAGTCTCGAGAACAAGAATCAAGGGATCAGGGTGCATGGTAAGCGTGTTATAGCAGCAATCGTTCAAACATTCAACGGCTAAAGTCTATCTTAGGCAAGGGCAAGGGCCACATTGTAAGTTAGAAGCTGATTAAATTTCAGTAGATACCTAGTTAATCTCCGGTATGAGAGGAATAAGCTGCGAGTAGGCCAAGGTCAGGCGTCTGCGTTGTGTAAGCATTATCGTGGAGGATTGCCAAATGTACGAGATACTCGAGGGAGTAGAAAAAACAGTGCATTCAGCCGCATAAATTCAACGAATTTCCAAATTCCGTGAAGGGCGGCCAGCACTTTACATCCACAAAGCAAAGTCAGTCCCGGTGGATCTTGGACCTGAGATCTGGCGGTCTCGTGAAGAGATCCTAACATGACTCTCCATGAACCACAAGTGTGGAAGGATAAGAAGATGAAGCCTCACCGAGGGGAGGCATACCAAGATTCGAGCTGAGCGCTGAGGCATGGTGATGGTGATTGTAAAGTGTTGACACTTGAAGCTGGCTCTAGTTCTCATCGATGGTTAAGATTAAGTGATTGCCGTGTTCGGAACATGCCTGCTGCATGTTTTAACACTTTAAAGTTCATCTTACATAGCTGGTATAGTAATACGGTGAAGCAAAATTTCAGTAAGGCTCTCGTGGAATTCGGAGATTCGCCCAAGTAGGATAACGACCTTGAATTGATCGGTTCGCCCACCGTCAAACCTTGTCAAGCTCTGAGAAGATCTAAAATCAATGTAGTGGACACATGGGTGTAAAAGGCGCCTAAAGGCTTTGAATTACATATTCACTACGCTACTGTGCCTTATAATAAATAGATCAAGTTGCCAGATCATTTTTTATGTATGTACATCGGGTATATTCGTGCGCTTTTTCTGTTGTCTCCTTTGTTCTGTTATGCACTTTCCAAACATCATTTGCCACGCTGATTACTCGAGTACACATAACAGTGTGACTGCTACAACAATGTGAGATAATTAATTCTTAGAACGGTCTTTTACCGTAATCTCCAGCTTTTCTGCCATCGCACCGCGGCAACTCCCACTCTCAGCATGCGGTATTACTTTCATTCAGGAAGATTATATATGTAAGAGATCCCATCGTTTCGTGTGTACATGTTTGTTCTGTTCCTCTTGAGGAAAATAACACATCGATTTGGGGGCTCTACTGTTCTGCGGTGCTTGGGCCCTCTTCAAAATGACCAAGATTACCTCTCCATCCCATAGATATCAGCTAAGAAGCCGTCGTAACGAAGCGAGACGCAGCTTGTAAAGCTATAATGAAACTATGTCTGTATGAGAAAAGCTGATATGTCTCAACCATATATAATATTTGGACCTATTCTAAACAGGTCCAGGCCAGAGAAATCTTCATTTTTGATTTCATTTGTACTTTGAAAATAAAAGAAGATGTAAACAGAAGGCATCTGAACAGTGTGACAGGGTGCTGCCAGAATTTCTTTGCTTGCAAGGGTTTTGGGAGGGTCAAAATTCTTTTATAAGTTATGGTCATCGCAACATTTCAACATCTTGACAGCATGTGACCAAAAGATAAGATACTCCTGCACTCATTTTTGGCAAGCAAGCAGGCGTGAGCCGCCAGCGGCGGCAATTCACTCTAGTATGATGTAATGGTACTTATTTATTTGGGTGTCCCGTGAAGCATGACATGATGGCCACGGTCTCCTGAGCCAATTAGGCTGTCAGTTATTTATAGTTTTTATATATAACATTTCATTCGTATGAAATCATGCTCACACTGCTGGCACCGTACCTGTTTAGGAGAGACTAACTGCTGGCAGACCACGACCTATGTGGTTTTGACTGATATAGTTGTATCTGCCTGGGGTATACCGCGCGTCGGACATAGTTAAAACTCCAGACTAAAAAGAGTTCTTCCATGCGACGAAACGTCTTGAAACCGTGTAAATGCATTTCATCCACTTCAGAGGGACCAAACCGCAATAAATTCCAGTCCTCCCCAATGATTCTAAAATAACTCCGAACACGTTGGAAAGTGCTTCTCTGAAGGAGTGTAGACCTGGGCGCTGTCTACATCCAAAATACTTGAACCGAAAGTAACCTTTCAACTGAAAGGGAAGGTCACATATTAATGATGGTTCATGTTGAGAACCATGATAAGTGCTGCAACTTTCATATTAAGTACGAGTAAGGCATTTCATAAAGATAATATAATGTTCGTAACGTTATTCATAAATACCGGCCCTCGAGGCCACTCGGAGCTCGTTTCAAAACCGTGACATATCCCGTGTCGTCCACTTTCCCAGAGAGGGTTGTTGCTGTGGCTCCAAATCTTGATACGAAACGGTAAAATCCGGATCTTCGACATTTGCCTCCCAAGAATTTGGAAACAAGGTCAGTTGTGAGGGTGCAGATGGTGCAAAGAAAAATGGATTAAAGCTTGCACCTTAGCTAAACCAATTCGCCGTTAAGGCCCTTTTAGCCTTTTAAGTACATTTTAAGTACTTGCAACCTTTTCAAAAACAGTGGGACAGTTCTTTCAAAAAATAGAAATAGACCGGGATTACCAGTTGATCCCACTAGAGTTACTAAATTTATGCTCATGTACTAGGTTGATGGCCTCAAGTCCGAAGTCTGAACCGTCGCCGTGCAAAGATTGATTTGTCACTAGCTGATATACGTAGTAGCCCTCTATGGTCCACAGTTCGCTCAATTAGTCTAGGCGCCTACCAGCATGAAGTAAGTCGTCCCACTCTGGTTTGAGCAATGAACTGGCCCCTCTCGCTCCGACATATGTAACTAGGGTACATTAAGCGCCCGTCAAAAATGGTAAACCTTGGGGAGAAACAACTAATTACACGTCTGGGAAGGGTTGCATCCTCAATATGGATATTGGTAGCCTAGTCATTACTCTCAGACGCCTCTAAGTCGGCCACTATGTAGAATTCCGAAAATCCGTTCATTTCACTACGCTACGCTACAGGCCACTAAAACAACATCAGAAAGATATGCCTCTTGCATCATGATCGACAAATTCAGGCGTCGTTTTATTACCGCCTTACTACGTACTAAGCAGTACCTGGCGAAGCGCATTGCCAAATTAATAATTTTGGATCATCTTCGTCTTCGACTTCGAGAGAGGAGCAGACATTGACGCTCTCCGGCAATCAAGCTATGCAAGCAATCTACCGCCGATCATGATGCAGCCTTATTGTGAAGGAAACAAGACGTTATCTGTGATGTTGAGCAGTCCGTAACCCTTCTCACCGCCGGCTTCCAATACCAAACTACCCTTTCAGTACTTATAAGTATTATAATCTCTATTACTCCATTGGCGAGACCAGAGTAAATCAAAGGGCAGTGATAGTAGTAAAAACACGAAGGGGATAGCCATGAAAAACATGATAGATATACAGATGTGACGGAATAGAAACAGACACGAGAACTTACTTAAGGGGAATGTGTCGGTATGTTTGAACTAAATAGTGAGCCTGCAATAAAAAGTACTGACTATAGGCAAATATAAAATGTTTCAAGGCTTGCGTGCTATAGTCCGTTTGGTAGGTTTGGAAAGGTCGGGCCGAGGTCGAGGGGCATCACTGACGGATGCAGATGACGCGCCGAGAGAGGCATCATTTCCTTTAACCCTGTCGGCGCTTGACCCAGCGCGTGACTGAACAGACACAGTCTTGATGGTTGCTCCCGGTAACACTGCAGTTTTGCCTTTCTGCGATTGTGAGGGCGGAGAAACGTTCCGAGGGAGACGAGACCGGACAGGCCGGGAAGGATGCACAGCTCTCGGCGGCACAGAGCGCACAATCTTGCGTCTCTTCTCTTCAGGTGGTATCGGCTCTTGCTGTTCATGCTGCTCTGCAGCGCTGACGCTGCTAGGCGATGCGGCTGCACTTTCATCGGAGAGCTTGAGCAGACTAGAAGTCGAAGATTCACGATCTCGAGCTTTCAAGGTGGCGACAACTTCCTGTAATTCATGATCAGATGAAGAAGGGTCTTGGGAGGTTTCGTCCTCGATTTGGCGAACTCTGTTCCTAGCAAGAGGCATCCTCGTGCGCGGATAAGACCTTTTTGCCAATAACGGAAGGACTAAGGCTGGGTTTCGGTGCGGATGAGTCGGACGATGTCCCCAGACGCAATGCTGATCCATTGTCGGCAGTAGTCAACGCTGATGATCTACTCGGCACGCTCACCGCTGAGGAAGTCGATGCTAACGAAACTAGGCGGCGTGGTTGAATTTGCGACCTCAGCGACCCGAAAGGTGGAAGCGGTGTTCGAAAAGTGATGTTGAATTCATCCTCGTCTTCATAGCCATCTTCGTCGTCAGTTGACATGCTATCGTCTGCATCATCAACATCAGGAGATGATGTGATCCCGAATATGTTGTGTCTGTCGCTCAAGTCGCCGGCGTGATTGGGATTCAATGGTTCACGCGGCGGCAGGAGCGACTGGGGAAAATCCTGCTGGGTCTCTTCGGCAATTGTTGGGTGAAGGTTCAAAGGTCCAGCACCTGTCGCCAGCGTTGATGTTGCTACAAGTGGTGTAGGAGGATAAGCCGATGGGAATGCAGGATATTGCCGCCATTCTTCGTATTGCTGATGCTCGAGGGCAAGGAGAGCAGCTTGCTCCACTTGTTTTGCCCGAATAGTTATGTCAGCTTGATCAGGCCTATCTTCGTCTTCGTAAGGAGAGCTCGGTGGATACCAAATTTGATGACGAGACGAAGGCCCTTCGGCCAATTCCCTAGTGTGCTTCGATGGTTTCACAGGAGTTCGATGTGAACTATCGCCAGAGGATCTGTGATGTGAAGATGACTTCGTAACTTTTTCTGGAGGAGAGCCTGATCGAATGTTAAGCGGGTCTCGAGCTCGCTTGGAATTAAAGAAATTTGGCTCTATGTTGGGATTGACTGACGCCTCTGGTTTTTTTTCTGCTTGAGGCAGTTCGAGAAGCGGCGGTATCACCAGACGTTCGACGACTTGGCGGCTGTATCCGAGTTTTTTCTTGGATGGTCTTCTTCGGCAACTGCGGAACATCGTTCTCCGTCGGCACTGGGCCAGCACCAGAGGTTGCGAGGAAAGAGGTCGGTAATTCAGATGTATTTACCTCGTTGGAAGAGGTGGATCCTGATTGTGTTTCCTCAGTTTCAAAGGCTTCACTATGGGAGCCGAAGCGTTTCTTGTACCATTCCAATCCTACACGGATAGGATAGGTCGACAGGGCAAGAACGAAGTCACCGATCATAAGCATCAGTTCTAGTGTGGCATCAAGGGTTCCTGTATAAGGTTTGATAAGAGGTCGTATGAGGTGTAAGTATATAGGTTCAGCTCCCTTGAGAAAAGTGTCAACGGAGGAATAGATGATAAGAAAACGAAACCACTAACTCGTGCACGGGTCAAGATGAGAAATAAAAGAGCCAGGCTCTTGAATTCGTCGTAAAATGGAATGAATAGGCAAACGAGAGACTCCATCGTTCGCTCGTAAATAGACAAAGAAGTCTAATAGATCACAATCGTCAGTTTCTTATCATATAGTTCAGATTATATGCTCTAGCACTCACCCAAACAATCCAGACAGCCAGACAACCTTTCATGTCCCTCTTTCTTTGTGATACTGCACGTATGCTTGGCCGTCCAGAGTTGCGCGACGAGGGTGGTGGATTCTTCAGTGTCTTGTAAGAGTCATATACATTTAAAAAGAGCATCAATAAACGAAGAACTGGGACGAATAGTGCCATCGTTGTCCTTGAAAGCTACGGAGAGTTCGTTGTCCACCACAAATTTAAGAGTTTTCGTTGTCCACAAGTTTGAGAGTCAACGCTACCGCACCACGATTTGCATGTATAAAGATGGTCCTCGCGCAGTAGTACACGCGGTATAGGTTAGTCCTAACAACTTCTCTGGTTAGAGGATTGAGATGGTAAGGAGCAAGCTTGACAATGTCAACACGGTTGAACGGCCTGGATGGTGCAGGCGAGAATTACGTAATCCACAGGGCACAGCTCGGATCCGTGAGCTTTGACACTTCGACACAACCCCCACCTACAATTTCATCAGATGCCTAAAATCAGGACAACGAGGACGAAGGCACCACCGGAGGGCTATGAAGATATAGAGGAGATACTGGAGGACTATGCAAAGAAGATGCGCGATGCAGAGAACGAATCGCATGAAGGCAAACGAAAGGCCGAATCACTATGGCCTATCATGCGAATCTCGCACGCACGTTCAAGATATGTGTATGAACTCTACTATAAACGAGAGGCTATCTCGAGGGAACTGTACGATTGGCTGTTGAAGGAGGGCTACGCAGACGCAAAGTACGGTCTATTTTGTTATAACAGGCGTCTTATGCTAATTGTTGAGCGATGTCATAGTCTTGTGGCCAAATGGAAGAAAACTGGATACGAGAAACTCTGCTGCCTTCGTTGTATACAAACAAGGGTGTGTGTTTTCCTTCTTATTCCCCCTTCCTCATTGACGTTCCGGTAGGACATGAATTACCAAGGATCAACGTGTATATGTCGTGTTCCTAAAGCTCAAGTGCGATCAGGAACTGTTGTCGAATGCGTTCATTGTGGTAAATATACCTCCCTGCTTCTAACAATCCCCATGGATTCTGACTTTGATTAATCACTAGGTTGTCGTGGATGCAGTTCCGATTCTTAATTCTTTCAGTCTCCTTTGCATTTGATAATCCGACTTGTTGGAAGGATATGTCTCGACCAACTCCAGAATTATCTTCCAGGCCGGACGAAGAGTCTGTAAGAGCAGCAGGAGAGAGGTTTGCTGCCTATTTAGCCCATCATGATTCCCAATCTCTCTGGTATGTTCTACTAGCTACTGCCATATCATCCGACCATTATGATGCCTTTCCATCTACGCTGTACAACTTCTTTGTCTAAGCAAAATATAATCAATGCAATTCAATATTGGGCCCTCGGGGGCACTTGGGCGTTCCAACGTCAATTATGACCGAATAGTTCGACGAAGGTGTCAACTTCCGATGTGCGGTCATCAAAACACTTATCTCACGCACGATGGCTAATTCGCAAGTGTGACTCCTCCGCGCACTCCTCAGTTAACTCCAGTGCCAAATGAATGGATTCAGGACATGCGATGTACATTTGAGCCCATTTGGATTCCCGCCAAGCAGTTCCTGGGGATGTTTTGTAGGGTTTTGTTTCGCTTGGCGATCCTAAATGATCGAATTGTTTACTTTGTATGTATTTTTCCATCTGGTTTAGGTGTATTGCGACGTCCTTGCGAGAGGCGCTCGACCGAGCACGCTTGGCCCTGGCTATTCGATCATGACCTATATAAGACGATTCGAAATGGTGATGTTCATTGTGACCCGTGTCTACTCCTCGACCTTTACATTGGCGTAATCATGGGGGAATTTACGAATGTTCTCTATTCCCTGGTCTCAAGAGCGGCATCTGAACAAGTACGGCATGCGTGCAACTTACATGATTTCTCTTTACATACCGGAACTTACAGTGTTTTAGGGAGGCGTTATTTCTGGAGACAATCCTACGAAATACAACCCCAGCAATCCTATTCGACTATGGATTATCCAACTCGGTGAGTACACTACGTAGGGCACCCCCATATTCGTGCTTATCGAGACGACGTGAAACAGTTATCATCATCGCCATGACCCAAATTCTGTCGCTCGTCCTATCGCGCATTCGGCAACCTCGAGTCATTGCAGAAGTCATTGGCGGTGTGATTCTTGGACCAACAGTTATGGGGCGTATTCCACACTTCAAAGAAACCATTTTCCCCGAAGCCAGCATGCCTTTGCTCACCGTCACTAGCACCATCGGCCTCATCCTATTCCTATTCCTGGTCGCGCTGGAAATCGACACACGTTTGCTGAAACGGAACATCTTAGCATCCGCGTCGGTCTCAATCGCAGGGTTAATTATCCCTCTGGGTTTGGGTGCTGCGTTAGGGGTCGGTGTGTATAGAGAGTTCATCGACCCGTCGGTCAACTTTGGACATTTTCTTCTGTTCATTGCTGTTGCCATCGGTATCACCGCGTTCCCAGTCCTATGCCGTATCCTCACAGAACTCAAACTTCTCGACACTGAAGTTGGCCTGGTCACTCTTTCAGCTGGTATTGGAAACGATGTTATAGGATGGATTTTGTTGGCGCTTACCGTCGCATTGGTAAATGCTTCCTCGGGGCTTACTGCCCTATGGGTACTATTGGTCTCTGCTGGATACACCATTTTGCTTTTGTATCCTGGACGATGGGCATTCCGCTGGGTCGCTAGGCGTACTGGTAGTTTGGAACAAGGGTCGCCTACACCTTTCATGATGACAATCACTTTGGTTGTCGTTTTCGTTTCGGCTTTTTTCACCGACATTATTGGCGTACATGCCATTTTCGGTAAGTATCTGTCCTTTTCAAGTAGTGACGATGTCTGACAAGGACGACAGGCGGATTCCTTGCTGGTTTGATAATCCCTCACGATAATGGATTTGCCATCTCAATCGTCGAAAAGATTGAAGACTTGGTGACGATCCTGTTCCTGCCCATTGTAAGCTCCTGCTTTATTGTTTGGAGGGGATTGGAATTTATAGCTTGAATATTACAGTATTTCACGCTCTCTGGACTTAGAACTAATCTTGGTTTACTCAACCGCGGTGTTGATTGGGGTTACATCATTATCATCTGCCTTGTAGCATTCACCTCCAAGTTTGTTGCATGCGGTGCTGCAGCTCGCCTGACTGGCTTCAATTGGCGAGAATCTGGAGCAATCGGTTCGCTCATGAGTTGCAAAGGGTGTGTTACGCGGCCCATCCATTCATTCAGCAAGCTTTTTCTGACTCACACTGCTTCACAGCTTAGTCGAACTCATCGTCTTGAACATTGGACTACAAGCAAACATCTTAACTACCAAGACATTCTCCATGTTCGTGGTACATGCGCTGGTACTCACATTTATAACTACGCCACTCGTCCTTGTGTTTTATCCCACCAGATTCCGAATCCATCATCGCGGAGAAAAGACCAATGACGGGGACGAAAAGGCTGCCAGTGTTGTTGAACCCCCTTCGGACGACCAGAAGAAAACTAAATTTGCGATCGTTCTCGACAAATTCGAGGCGCTATCGGCGGCCATGACCCTATCTCAGCTTCTCCAGGCTCCACCCCACTCGCCCGTGTCGCCGCCCACTCCCAACACGACCAGCCCCGACGAAATACAGGTCATCGAAGCCTCTACTTCATCTTCTGTACCCGCATCCACCCCAATCACAATCGAAGCCCTCCGCCTTATGGAGCTCACCAACCGCACGTCCGCCGTCCTCCGCTCGCAAGAAGCCGGGTCGCTGATCTACAACGACCCCGTCGTCTCCGTCTACAGAACCTTCGGGCAGCTGAACGACTTCAGCGTCACCGCCAGTCTCTCCGTCGTCAACTTCGACGAGTTCCCCGAGACAATTGCCAAGCACGTGGCGGACACGCAGGCACAGCTGGTGTTCATCCCGTGGGCGCGAGGCATCACGTCCGTGCTCGAGGAGGCGAGCGAGCCTGGACAGCAGCAAGGAGTTGGCACGGGCACGCGTAACCCGTTCGACGGCATCTTCCACAAGACGACGACGCAAGACCAGACGAGCTCTTATGTCTATTCCGAGTACATCCGCAACGTCTTCTCGAGGTCGCCGAGCGATATTGGGCTTTTTGTCGATCGTGGTGTGATTGGTGGTGGCGGTGCTACTGCGCCGAGTGGGATGAGTAAACAACACCTGTTCCTCCCGTTCTTTGGGGGCCCAGATGATCGTCTGGCATTGAGGCTCCTCGTACAGCTCTGTGAAAGCTCGGCAGTCACCGCCAAAGTAGTGCGCCTCCATAAGATTGATGCTGCACCCACGGCCACGCAGAATGACCAGGACGAGCACCGCGACGGTTCTACAACCGCCCTTGTTCCTCTTCCCTTGCACAACGTCAGTAAACTTTTACGAAGCTCATCTATCCAATCCGTGTTTTAAGCTAAATTCTCCTTAGACCGTAGCCGCAGCAGACACTGTATACGGGGCACATACGACACAGACCCGCCTCTCCTCCAACACCGCCGACAACATCCTCTGGGACCGCTACACCCGCCAGTCGCCTGAATCCCAGTCGATTGGGCCCAACCTCGCCCACATCACATTCCACACCGAATCCACCCCACGCCCCTCCTCCGCGTCACAGAGCTGGCGAAGGAGGAAGCAGCAAAAAGCGTGGGCACAGGCTCGATGCGGACGCTCATCGTCCTTGCTGGGCGGTCGCGCCGTTTGGCTGTCCAGTCGCTGCGCGATGAGCTGCAGAGTCTGTCAGCAGAAGGCGGTAGCGGTTCAGCAGCGACCAGCACGAGCAGCTCCGTGCCGAAGACGTTAGGAGACGTCGGCGCCGCTTTGGTTGCTACCAATGTGAACGCGAGCCTTCTCATCCTCCAGGCCGCTCCTTCTACGTTTGCCTAAATTGTTTCTAGGCGTGCGTGTGCTACTGTGTACTCGAATAACGAAATTCATGACGACGGCATATTTCTTATGTATTTTGGGCTTTATATTTTTGGGCGGGTGGATTTAGTGATCAGAATGTAGTTACCCAATGTACTTCTCATAAAGCATAAATTGCAATTCGACCTTTCTAAGTTATCACACCTTCATCTGCCGTTAATGATATAGTTATTGGGTCATTCATTGAGCAACGTAAGTAACTAATTGCATGACATGATATCACAATACAGTCAATTTATCCTACCCATCAAAGACAAAGATAGACTGGCCAGATAACTGCTGTGCAGCCTGGAAGCACCTTGGGACGGCGACCGAGCTGTCGTAAAGAGAAGAAAACTCGCTATCGTACAAAAAAAATGTATGACGCAGAAAGGTCAAAGGGAAGACAGCATTAAAGTAAGTGGGAGTAGATATACAAGGGGGTATGGGACGACTAATGGGAATCATAAGAGACGTTGTCCTGGGGAGAAGACAAGGACATTGGCATGGGTGGGCAGACAGGAGACGAGCGTCGTGTGGAAAGAAGCAGATGGCAACACAGGTAGAGACAAAGTGTAGGAAGGCTGAATGACCGATGGATGGTCGAATGAACGGGGTCAAAGGGGATCGAAGGCGTCGAAAGGGTTCTTGAATTGATATTCTTCTTTACATCTCTGCAGCGCTGTTCAGCACAGCGACGCGACCAGCCAAGCCCAACGAACCTGAATCGCCGCCGTTACCAGATTCATTCTGCACAATCTGGTTCAGCCCCGAGCCAGAGGCAAGCTGGCTGTTAACATCGCTCTGAAGTTGCATCGGCACAAAGACGACTTTGCTATTCGCCGATTTAGCCATTTGTTGCACTAAATAAATTTAAAGAAAAAACACCATGAGTTCCAAGGCCTTGATCAAAAGAATTTTGAAGAGAAATGAACTTACGAGCTTCCAATTGTCTGATCTGCATGGCCGCTGGAGAAGCCAAGATATCAGCAGCCTGCCTCATCAACCTCGCGGCGTCGACTTCAGCACGAGCAGCGATAACCTTCGACTCTCCGATCCTCTTCTGCTGTGCAGCAGACGACAGTGACGCGGAGACCTCCGCGCTGAAGATGATATCCTTGATCAGAATGCCCTCAATGGCAACACCCCATTTGTCCGCGATGTCGCCGACAATCTCAGCGATCTCGAACGCAATGGCCTCGCGCTCAGTGACGACGCTCTGCACAGCGCGCGCGCCAACGACGTGGCGCAGCGTTGTCTGCGCACGCTCGATGAGGGCCTGGCGTAGGTCGGTGATCCCGAATGCGGCGCGGTAGGGGTTGCATATTTGGAAGTAGATGACAGAGTCGCTGAGAAAGACGCGTGAGTGTTTGGATTCGTAAAATAGATATTGGGTGAGTCTAAACATACATTTCGACGTTGACGTTGTCACGAGTGCTATATTCAACAGTGCTATTAGTGCTTCTGACGAAAGAGACGAGGGAACTGAGGCTATTTACATCACCATCTGCCTTCCGATGGGACTAATCTGGATCTTGACGTCGACAACGCGGAGCGACTCCGTGCAGACGTTAACTTGGACCAATCCGGGGTCCACCGACTTGTAGAATTGTCCAAAGCGTGAGACCAGTCCGACAGAGCCTTCGCGTGATGTCAGTATATGGCCTATCAACCGTTATATATGGGAGCGAATACCTTGTTGAACATTTCGGAATGGATTTGGGAATGGGCAACAGGGGAATGCTCCCAAAAACCAACGACTGAGCCCAAACCTTGCAAGAGTGAACCGTACACTCCATGTGTGACTTCGCCTGTACCGAGATCCTGAGCATATGAGGGCTATAAATAAAGTTCCCAGAAGTTCATGAGAAACTCTCAATGCACAATAACCGACTCTGCATGCATACCTGCATCTCACTGCGCTTCAAGGGTTGTACATGGATCAAAGTACTATGATCAACAGCAGCTGCAGTCCTCCTTGGTCCTACTACCGGTACTTCATCTGTGACTTTCACGAAAGAAGAAATCATTAGATTTGTTACACCTTTCGCACATCCAGACCACCTCACCGTTTGCAGCATGATGGTCGACAACATTGCCCTCCAAAGGCGAGTGAGAGCGAGCCTTAGAGTCGATTCCGTTCTCGTGGTTGAAAGACATGTTGGAGGGGTACTTTGGTGCGGTGAGAAGAACCTATCAAGGGCCCGCTACAGCGTCTTATAAGCGAAATATCCCAGTGAGAGGTCGAGGCACATGCTCGCCCGTATATGGGACTAATCTCCACGCTAGACATATGCGCAGCACACAGCCTCCGACAACCCCTCGGATACCTCCCTTTGGTTTTGGAATTTATGTACGCCAATCTTCTACATTGACCTGAAACTCATAGAAGTATACTAGAGTTGTTTTCGTGTCATTCCTGTACATATCCGATGCGCTCACAGACAATATGGGCGTGAAGAACGTGAAGCCGAACTTGAACTTGCATAGCAAAGCTGAGAATGAATCTGAACGACCGAATGAATACGCTTGGATACTTGCCGCGGCACGGCTAGGCGGCTTGGCCAAATAGGTCATGGGTACTCGCACAGTTGCATAGCCACAGAACGCCCTTCGACTCTCGAGCAACCTACGTATGTAAGTCGCCTTCAAGTAAACCTTTTGAATCGATTCCTTTAACAAGATGTTTCGACACTTCACTTAACAGATACAAAATAATCCTCTTGTCAACCGAAAAACTATACAGTAACATGCCTGTTCTTACATTATTAGATACCTGTGCAATACTATTACTTAGTAGGATTACTTGGAGCATCAAATGTACCGGATCCAAGACATTTCCACCCAAGAAAACCCGAAGAGCAAAAGTACCTCCCGTACTGTACGGAGTATGAATCTGACGGCTAGGGGAAGCATGTATGACTTGTTACTGCGCGCCTCATGTATCTTCTCCCATTGTAATCGCACATAGGAAAAAATCGGAATGGCTGTATGTCAAGTGAAGTTGGCGCCTTCCGTGCACGTCTGATTGATACAAATGTCGGAAATCCACTGACCGACCTTTTCCCCGAAATGCCGACGTCGGCAGTTGGAACCTCTGCGCTCTTACTGCTATAGGTGGAGAATCAAAACAAAATGTCCACCACATGCATCAACGTAGTCTGCGCATCTTCTGTAATTGGGATTCCTAGTAGTATAGGAACTTCTCTAAATTATTGTATTCATATACTAATCTACACAAAGACGGCCATGAGCCCACTGTAAACAACGATTATCAGCACTGAAATTTATGAATGGCCAGTCATTACTGAACCCTTAGGTTACAGCTGCAAAATCCGCAGTTCTAGGAAAGAAACCACAATCTTGCGACAATCCCAAAGACACGCGCAGGTTAAAATAGATTCAGCTCCTTCTGGGAGACTGCAGTGCCGCGGACGGTCGAGCCGGATTGACGGAGGAAAAGGTCATCTTTGGGGTTTCAAGTGCACACATACGTATATTTATTCTGATTAGTTAGGTCTAGAAAACACTTTAAATAAACAACCCTTGATATCAATCTCATTCTCATTCTTATGGTTCTATTGATGATATTGAATTGTATGGAGCACACATAGAATCACTTAGACTGGCAGTGCTGCGCCATTATTTTTCCATTTCCGTGTTCTTCCAGATACAATCGCTGCTGCGCAATGGCTCGGGATGGGTATTATAACGGCTAAGTTCCTGATTTTCTTCAAGTGGATCATGACTTGATTATGACGCTGTAGTACGGTTTAATAAAGCGTTTCATATCAAACTATGATAAAGAAAGATGATATATCACGTCTACTACGCACTCGCCTTACGCCGTAAGATGGAGCTGTATTGAACACGCTCACTCGGCCTGAGACTCAATGTATAAGGTTTGCTCTAGGTTTGCTAGGTTATTCCCTTTCATTCGTGATGGCTATTTATAAACAGGCGCCACATTATGCGTAAGTAAATACGTCGATCTCTCCAACTTGAAACAACGATAGACAGGCACAAAAAGCCTGGTAGTAATACACTCCTGCCGCGAACGTTCATTGAAGTACGTAAGAACACTCTGATCTGTTCAAACATGAGTATGTAAGAGGGGCACAAATGAAGCATTATTGTACTTACACTACACTTACACTAGAGTACATTTATTATTAGTAACTGATTGAAGCGGCTCATCATTATTTCTTCGCTCTAGTAGATCGTCGCAGGCCATCTCGTTCACCCGTCAGTTCAGATTCAAGTTCACCTACAGCCTGAGCCTCTCGTTTCCGCTTCGCCTTCGCCTTCGTCGCAGTAGCAGCAGTCACTTTCTCGACCGGCTTCTCCAACTCAGCCTGTGCCTGCTCTTCCGAATCGTCGACATCCTTCTTTGCTTGTGAAGCCGCCGGCGCTTTCTTCTTGGGCATCTTCGATTTTGGGTTTGCACTCGCTATCGTGTTACCTTTCTTGCCCGGCCGAAGATCCATATCCTCCCATCCTCCGTTCTTCGCCAGTTCATTGATGGCTTTCCACGCGCCCTCATCGACGCGCTGCACGCTCAGTCGTCCGCGGGTCACCAGATCCATATCTATCAAATCAAAGCGTCGTACGCGCTCATCAACCGCTGCCCAATATATCACAAACAACACACAGCATAATGCGAAGAAAACCGAAGTGCTAGTGACGAGTCACTTACTTTTAATAGATGCTACACCAGCTTCGCCGATGTAGGCAATTTCATCTGGGATGCCTTGCGGTGATGGCGCGAGGTCAGAGATCTTGCGCAGAAGCGCGAGTGGCACGAAGTGTGGTGCGCGCGATGTGAATGTCAGATCTACCATGAACCATTTGGGTTCTTTTGGGGTCTGATTTCTATCATGCGTGTTTTGTTCGTGATGAGATGATTATAGTTTGTGAGCGATGGCACTCACTGGGTCGTAGTACGGATGTGATCTTTGGTAGGCAGTTCGTTAGACTTATCGTCATGGTGACACAGGATGGATTCAGACATACGAGTCCCATGCCGTGACTTCAATATAGATATCCTTCATCAGCGCATTCAGCCTGTGAATTGATTTCGAGGCTTACAGTCCGGATATGCTTCTTTGGATACCTATACGTACGTAAGAACAGGAAAGGTTTACTTATGTTCTATTTGTCCAGCATCGTTGCATACCTGTGCAAACGCGGCAATGCCTAAATAGAGACGGCCATACTGATCAGCAATGCGGGTTTTCTGGGGATGACAGAGTCCCGATATATGTACTCGAGTACATACCTGGCACTTTACAATTTGAGTGATAGAAGAGGGCCTAAACATAGAAGACCGATATAGGATTAGGGCATGATGAGTGAACCTCGGAAAACCAACCTTGTCCCCTTCTTTCATCTCTTTCATCAGATTCCGCGCCTCGTAGTTCCGCACACCTTCCCAAGGCGATGTCTTAACGTGTTCAAAGTCATCAACGCTAAACTAGAATCAACCACACAGGCCAGCTTTAGTATTAGTATGCCGTAGGATGACGCGCAAACGAGACGAGGTCGGACACGATTATGATGCAGACAACGCGTATGATATCATGATCAAGATATCACCGCCCACATTCAGACTGCATTGCACTGTCTGCACAGCTCCTGCTGTTGCAACGTGGACTCTCGACGCAGAGCCGGAGTCCTACGCGAACTCACTTTAACATCTTTTCCCTTAACGATGCGCGTGTCTGGCTCAGCTTTCAGAAGCCAGTATCGTGCGCTTAATGTGGATGAGGACATATGTCTCCAGGATGTGTGGAATCCGGACTTCAAAAGACGAAAAGGAGGAATTCTGGGAGATTGGATGTGGAAATCGAAAAGATACGCGTGAGCTGGGGTCAACTCAACTCGGTCACATGCCGACGTTCGCCCACTTGATGCAACTGGTTTGTTTGTCGCCTCGACAGAGACGCCGGTTCACGAACTTTGCACATGACAAGCCTAGGATCGTCTGTGACTCGCCACTGAGCCACTCTTAAGGTGTCCATGCGAATTCTTGCCACTCATGCTCGACTATCACAGGCCAACTAGTAGGGTGAAGATGGGTCTGTAAAGCGTTTCATTGGCAAAGTCAATGTGCCCCCAATGCGCACTGCCTATAACCACCCAGAGGAGGCTAAAAAGTAGAATCCGCCTACAAACCTCTTGAAAACCACTCTCACAATATGCTTCGTCATTGACACAATCTTACCATTTTGTCACTCTGTTGGCGTTTCTACGGTCTACCGGTCCCTTAGACTCAGGTTTTCTGTGCCTACAAAATGATCCCAAATTTATTGGGGGAAAGTTTCGCATGAGCAATGCTGGCAGATTGTTTGTCGCCAATGTGACCCACACTTCAGTGGTAGTTACAGCGAATATGCTTTGCTTTCCCCCCTAAAGGACTTGCCATGGAAGCGACTTCCTATCGCGAGTACTGGACTATGGTGTTACAATGCCTTCTGCCTGAGACACAGACAAATCCTTTTTTGGATGATTGCGATGGAAATTTGCCAACGGAGATGATAGAACTTCTCGATGAACTTTCACCTCATATATTCTAGCGTTCTCTCGTCGTAAGCAATCATCTGGGTCATCCGTCATCAGATCCAAGCTGAAGTACGCTCGCAGGTACGTTGTCTAAACAGAATCTCGTGTCATAAAGTTGACAAAATATATCTTCTAGACTGGCTACCGGCCATAACCTGGGAGGATACGAGAGTCAAAAGATATCTTGTTACTGAGATCCCTTTGCGAGCTATACTTATTGGACCTTCATATTCTTTCCGAATCACTGATCTGTGCTACTGAAAGCTTGAAACATGCTTCGTTCAGCTAAAATTATGTCTCTCGTCTACTACGGCATGGCCAAGTATTTGATCTTGGGTACTATTTTGTGAATAGAAGATTTTTACCTGTTCAAGAGCTCAGAGAAAACATCAGCAATCATCTCACAGCTAGGATATACGTTTGTTCAATTATAGCACTAAGGGAATGGGTTATATTTCTTGCTCGTGTTCTGAAGCAGGACTTTGCGTAGTAAATCTTTCCGTAAACAAGGTAGAGCGAAGGGTGTGTAGAAAGCACGCTGTTCTGATGTTCTTGAGCCACTGATATACCTTTTGAGTGCTCTCATTGTCTGTTATCTGACTACATACCCTACAAGCTCCGCTGTTCACCTATCGTCAGCAGCTGGGATTCTTGAAATTCTGGTGAGGTTAATTGGGCATAAATTACCACGGGATTCCTAACACTAATCTAGATCGATGCTTGCTCGGGAAACTGACGATCTTCAGAAGAGTAGATCGCGCGTGCCTAGTTGGTCGTAGCTTTGGCAGGTAGGTTGTAAGCTAGTCATACCAGTCCGACAAGCCGTAACCGTTACACCAAAATGGTACTATAAATACACTCTGGCATCTAGTTGCTCGGACTGTACAGTAGTGTCCAGAAGTATTGCACATATCTGTAACTCAGCAACCGCTGCATCGATTTACAAAGTATAAAAAATAAATTTTAGTTTAGTCTCCCAAGGTTTTGAAATAAAAATTCTAAAATTGCATTCCACACCGAGCATGGGTGTTCCAAGGTATTATACCACAACGACAGAACAATCCCTATGCTTTGCTGTCCGAAAAATGGTTCGTGAATATTTAAGAGACAATTGATTGGCTATAGCCTAATTCTACTGTTTCACGGAAGTGTGTACATCTCGACACCGCTCTCTTACATGATTACTGTTACCTGCTGTTACTCGGGAAACTTGTTCCATTCCGAGAGTGAGCTATATGTGCTCAGTGTGTATAGCGTCCCTTGTGCAGTGTATCGCAGAGTCTGGTCCGGTAGACGAGACTGGGACTCCTCCCAGGTGACATGTGGCGGGATGGATGGCTGTGGTAAGGGTGCAGAAGCAGGAATACTCTTTAAAGCTTCACCTAGCGCCCGTGACGCATTGTTGGAAACAACCGGGGGTACATTACGGACAGCTGGTAGCACTGGCAAGACGTCACATGGTTGTGTTAGTTGTTTTACGCGTTGTGGCTGCTGCTGATCTTTTCGCTTTGATTGCTGTGCAGAAGTAGTTGGAGCCGACGCTTTCGACGCCTCCGAGCTAGTTGTTTGAAGAGTGGATTTGGACGTAGGGAGGCGTGTCCCCTCCTTTTCTTTCTGTTTCTCAGTTCTTTTGATTTTCTTACTTCTACTATCTGAGTTTTCCTGATGTTTAAACGTGAGCGCCACATAGTGAAACATAATGGGTTAGCATACCTTTATGTCTGGTATCGATGGCCCAATTGAAATGCCCAAATCAGTAGCTACTGCAGCATGCAGCGATACCTTCGTTCTCACAGTGGCATCTATGACTGGCTCGTCTGGGTATCGCACCTTCTGTGACTTAGAGGAAGTTGCGGCTTTCCGATGAGATGCGACCTTCCTCGTCTTGCTTGATTTCTGTCCCACTGATTTTACCTCAAAAGGACCATCCTTCGCCTTTCGTTTCTGGCTCGTCTTCTTTGAAGGTCTGCTGCTATCTACATTATCTGACTTCTCCTACCTTCAATGCGTAAATCTGACAACAAATACCAGACCTCACTTACGTTTCTAGCTGCTGTAGACGGACTTCTGGAGGTTGCGTACATCATGGCTTCAGTAGCATTGCTTGGTTTCTCCTTCACATGTATCGCATCGTGGTTGGGATGTATGCGACTAATGGTGAATGTTTGCGGCATAGTAGTTTAAGTTGATCTGGGAGTGGTTAAAGCGCACTTTTATAGATGGAAATGCAACAATGGCACTTATCTGCTATCATCGATGTAGAATATACACACTGAGGATGGACCAAACTACGAACAAACAAATGACAAAAAGCACCAATGGCCATATCATCAAAGGAACTGGATACCATGTATCATTGAGAAACATTAACTCTATGCGTATCCACAACGAAATTTGGGCTGGCTATAGTCGGTCTATAATATTAAGAAGCACTTACATTGATTATTGACTGAAACCGACGCAATAGACTTGATGGTCAACGCGAAGTCGTATGGACGTTGGGATTGACGCCCGTTGTTTCAGTCACGTGACGTTGAGCTTAGGGCCGGCGAGGCATTGTGTACTCCAAGGCGGTAGTGCCGTGCCCACAAGTGCAACATCAAACAACCACTATCTATTTCCAGTCTTTTACGAGATTTTTGTTTTAAAGTACAACTTGAACCAAGTCGGCAGCATAAAACGACGACAAGAAAAATATACGAAGAGCATGCTTACGGAGCTCGCCAGTGACGCCACACTTGACAACGACAAACTATCACATACACTAAGCGGCAATCAAATGCACAGGCCAGCCGAATCACTGTATCCTGATACAAGTAGCGTAAAGAGTTGATTTCAGCCTGAAATCTTGCACAGAAGAACACGGGACAAACCGAATTTAGCGCTCGACATGCGGTGAAAATTAACACCATTATCTCCATCCTGCCGATGTACTAGAGAAGGTCTCTGGCGCTGAGTGAATGCGACTTGTGCAGGACCGCTAGGATTGAAGGTGGCAATCGTTACGGGGTAGCTCAGTATGATTTGCTCTTGAGATCCACGCTCCTTATTGCTCAGTGACCCCTCGACATTGGAATGCACGGAATGTTTGAAAATTCCTGTGCTCAACGGCATAACCTCAGCAGAATACTGTGAATAGTAGCATATATTTTGAGCAACAGAAAACATAAATGTGCTGGACCATCATGACTGACCTCGACAGATAAAGGCAGAAAGTTGGATGATGGTGTAAGCTCCTTCGCAAGATGAATTTCCCCCTCCAATCTCTTTAGGTACGGCTCTTGAAGAACGTCCTTGGGTGGCACCCACCATACAGCTAGTTCTGCTTCCTCGACTTCTTCCAGAGTAGTCGGCTCCTTTCCTTGCAGATATTGTTCGACACATTTTGCAGGCTCGTCGAAGTATCGTATTCGTCGGGTAAGGCGCACGTATTGCAGCTGAGGGTCAGCGAGAATCTCAAGCGATCGAGAATCATGACTCGAAATCATAAGATAGCAAGGTATGACGGTGCCTCTGGTATAACAAAGCTAAACCCATCATTAGAAGCTGATATTTTGAGAGAAGACTAATATATTCACAGGCTTTGCCAGATAGAGCTAAGCGAAATAGAAGGTAATAATTAGTTAACGAACAAGAAAGCTGTGGTATGACTTACGTGATAATCCAGTTCGACCTTTTCGTGCTGGTTAAGAATTCCTTTGATCGAGAACTGCGGTAGAGAGGCCCAACCTTCGGGATCAGCTTCAGGTCCTGGTAATAATGCGCCTTCACTGTATGCCATTTGTCTCATGTCTGAGGGTGGATCAGGAGTTATTTGTGGGATGAATCGAACACGAGATTTAAGCCTGAAGTTTTGAAGAAAGATATAAACGGATATTAAGGAATGAAATGTGGAAAGTAGACCTACTTGCTATCAGGTCGCAGCGCGCCATGGGTGATCAGTAAGACCAGTTCATATTCCACATTCGACGTGATGTTATGCTCCAAGAAGGTTTGAGGTGTCTGATATACCATCGATCCTGGGAGGATATTCCTTCCTTTGTTGGATGTTAGAGATGAAAAGTTGACTGTGGTCGGGAAAGGGAATGCAAAAGAGAACTCCAATTTTCCAGATAGTTTCCCGTTGGAGTTATTCCTAGTAGATGTGGGTTCTCTTGGATCCCCGTCTGTTTTGCTCCATACGTTATGTGTATGCTCCAGGAAAATATAGGACCCTCCGTCAGATCGGAAGCTGGTGACGAGGAGTCCTTTAAGCTGTTCAATTGATTTATCAGAGCCGACCAAAGAAGAGAAACCGAAGAAAACTGACCACTATCGAGATTGAGTTAATAACTTGATTATCAAGCTTGAGATCAATCGTTCCCGTCACAATATCTCCTCCGAAGAATATTGGGTGCTTTTGTGTGACTTTCGATGGTCTACTGTAGACACGAAGCGTTGCCCATGGTTTCGGCTTGAAGATTCCACCACGAAGAACGAACTCATGCTGGGTGGGCAGAGCGTCGACAGGGAGTCGCTCTCCGGGATCTGCGAATACAGCAGAGTATCGAGGGGGTGCAGTGGATCTAGAATAGCGATACTCCGGTGGAGAGTTTAGTCCATCGCCAGTGTGGTTGGCCATGACAATTAGGGAATGCTCCCCTGGAATGTTCAGTCGTTTTAACCACTTTGATTTATTGAATCATTAGAAGAAGTTTTGAATTTAAGGAGGTTCGTTATTGTTCAAGTTCGACTGGAACTATTAACGATCAATTGGCGTTTTAGGAATAAGTTGTGTCACTGAACAAGATGTGCCGCGGAGTCCGGTCAATAAGAATGAATATTGCCATGCTGTGATTAGTCATGCGGTATACCCGATGTACGAGCATCCCTGCACGCTTTCCTCCAAACGCGCGCTTAATACATTGAGGCCGCTCATCTGTTTTTCCTCATTACGTGTGTGCCGTTAAATGGTCTCGCATCCGTCCCTTTACTTGCAGTGCCTGACAATATCCCATTCCAACTCATCCCAGATTCCTATGGCGAAACATTGGACAAGACGTCGATAAATAGTGGAATCACAATTATCTTGCATCGATTCACAGTTTCCTAGTCCTGAGACTTGGGTACCTGTATAGCCGTGGGCGCAATTTCCTGCAAAGGTCGAAACAATAAAGTCAGGGTGTCAATAGGCTGGGTAAAACATCCACGTGATCTCGGATGATGTCACGCTGAGCCGTTTTGGAAAAGTTTTTAGAAAGGTTGGGTAGAGAAGGGTTCAGAAATCAAATTTGACCAGGTCTGCCAACTAAAAGACAATACCAGCACTAGATCACACAAGCGCATCCCCAACTCCGACCTCGAGGGCTCAAAGCGCGTTTCATGGTGAAAGTTATCGCAGCAAAGAACAAAAAGACCAAAGCAGAAACGCAGGTACAACATCCCCGACGTTTGATATGGAGAAATTTATATTAGCAGTAACGGTTGTCGTCATGCCTCAAGTTTGCTTAAGGTGATGTGAAGGAGTCGATGTCGCCAAGACATCCGCCATGAGGTATTCCCCAGCAGCACATATGCCCGCAGACCATAGGAGGAGCAGCGAGGTTATACAAAAGAAACTGATGGACTGGCCAATCTCCAGCCACGACCCTGTATCTTGGACCTGGAAGAAAAAGGCAAGAGTCATACCTATATAAAGTGTTTGAAATTGTCAGCGAACCCCACCGTCTTCCTTTCAGAACAACAAGAAAGGCAAGCTTACCATCGGTGATTGTAAGGGCGACCAGTAGGAGAGAGAACGGTGGGAGGTTCAGAGAGTCGTTAAGAACGGCAAATGATACCGAGAGCATAATGTACGGTGCGATAATTTTGAAGACCTGCAAGATAAGAACATGAATAAGTGAGATTTGCTCAAACTATCGAAGACTTACGAGTAAACTGGACATATAAAAAGGATTAAATATGGGTATCAGCCTATAGACAGGCGCAAGGTAGAAAGATCTGAAAGCCCAAGACAAATTAGTACAACGAGTCAATCAAATTCAAAAGAACATACGATATAGAAGCAACGCTATAAAAGCCCCAACATCAGTCAACAAACCTCTCAGAATAAACGAAATAAACGTACTTTCCAGTCCCGAAGAAACCAACCTGAACAAAGAACAAAAAGAACAGTGCAATGCGCAAATCATCCATTTGGAATTTATGAGCCGCGGCAGCTTGTGCTAAATTCGTCTTTGCCTTCTTATCTTTTGCGGCGTCCTGCTCCTGCGTATCCGAGCCCGTCATTGCCGACGGAGAACCATGGCTTTGACTCGAGCGCACTGCAATTTCGACCTGAATCCACGCCACCAAAACCGCAGAGTAAGCCATAAAAAGAGGCCCTCTACACTGATCGAAAGTATAACAAAGCATGGTCCAAATCCAAGGAAATACATGAGTATCTTCGAGTACTTTGTGTGCCCTTTGAACCCGACAAGGAAGGGCAATGCAGATGAGATGGCTGATTATAATTATCAGGAAGTGAGCCACATCCATGTTGTCACACGCACCAAGTACAATCCACCCAGCCCATTGGTTGAGGGACGGAAGTCCCTTTTAGCTTGTAACTGGCGAACTGATGACGCCGTGATCAACATTGTAATACATATAAAGATCATCTTTGAGTCAACGTAATTAGATATACAAGCCAGAGTAAGATGAAAGCCGGCATTTCGATACCTGACAAACAAATATACGCAGCAGTCTGCTTTTTGTGTTGGATTCCTTGACAGGTCGCAGCACTTGCCACACAGCGAATGAACCTGACAAGATTATCGCACAACCTCCCTGATATGCTAAGGAATCACAAACAAAAAGACATCAATACTTCATTCACGATTAAAAGGGTAAAGAAGACACACATCGTCACTAGACTTTCGCTCTTATCCACGGAAAGAAGCGGGAATATTGAAGTAGCAAGACATGACGAAATCCAGAAGATTAAGCTCTGCCAATTCCTTGCACGAACACCTTGGCTCCACGAAAGCGGCCAGGCGAGACCAATGATGCCAAAGCCGATGCTCCAAATGGACCTGTGCGTATACCCAAGCTAGAGGACGAATTCCTTAGAATCCGGTACAAGTGAAAAAATGAACTAAGAGACGCACGACCATGCCCAGCAGAGCCAACAATACCATCAGAGACTTTACGACAAAGATAAGTCCCAGATTCCACCCCTCTTCCACCTCTGTGAGGTTTTACCAGGTGTTTCAAGCATACCAGCGACCTGAACTAAGAACTGGTTCCAGAAGTAGCACGGAAACGCGATATAGACGTAAAAGCTCAAAGGGGATCTTTGCACAGCAAAGATGCCCAGAACGCCACTAGTGTCGCCCAGCTAGCGATGCAGATAATTGTTTGGATAGAAACGGTAGGAGACTTCGATGGCGATGCATGATCCAGAGGGCGGAATAGGTACAATGAGGCATACGCCGCCCAGCCGATATAAGCAGCGGTGACGAACGCTCTGATCAGGAAGCGATCATACGTTTGCAAATAGTGCAGCCCGTGCAGGCTTTGTTGGATGAGATCGGAGGAAGCTTGACAAGCCGCACCCCATTGCTTTGCAGCAATGAGGCGATTGATTTCTGCGATTTGGGGGCGTCTTCCGTCGTGGTTACATCAGATAATGGCTTGAAAGGGGTGTATAGTAAAGTCTGCATTTTCTTGAGTTCTGGTTAAGAGTCAAATAAATGCGAAGAGAGAGAAAAAGGTATGTAGACGAACCGTGCTTCACTCTATATTGTTCCAGAATAACCTGTAACGTATCTATGAGTATATACAGCCAATAAATATCCGTAGATCGATACCTTTGCATTGGTCAACGCAGCTACTGCAATAGCTTCTTCTCCTTGCACAGAAGTGTCCAAATAGCCAGGAAGCAGCGGATTCACATCAGGTAAGACGCCAACCGAGTTGACTGGCCAATTTATCCCAATGAGTGCCGCCATAAGCGACGCGATGTCTGCCTGTTCTACATCTCGACGGAATAAATGACCTAGATGCCAAGGTTCTGAGTAGGCGTCATGAGATGAGGGTTTGCTGTCTGATAGAGGACCACGGATGCCACTGCCCCAAGCGATCAAGGGAGTCCTCGTATTATCAGGGTCTGGTGATACTTATTAGTAGAGATTTTGTCTGCGATATTATGCATTTGACTTACGCCCATCTCCGTGATTCCCAATAACAGACATACCATGATCTGCGGTGAAGATGAAGCTTGTGTCGTTGTCTCCATAGAATTCGGCTATGAGTTTCTCAGTTTCGCGAACTATGTTATCAACCACTTGAATATTCTCCATATATTCCTTGGAATGAGGCCGATACGAGTGTCCTGTCGTGTCCAGGCCAAGCAGATGCAGGAAGAATACAACTTTTTCAGAGCGTAGTTCATCTGATAATGATGGATTGGCTGTAGCATTTGCAAAAAGGGTTTTCATCTGGTCCAAAACCCACATATCTAACGCAGTTGCATCTAAAACGGGCATCTGTTAATTTTTTTTGCGACAAGAAAAATAAGATCAGAAAGTGTTGCGTACCCTTAGTGAAATCCTCCTCCTCCTCATTGTAGCTCCATGTTTTGACCTTTCCAGGTGTAGCACCTTTGGCGAACATGGGCAAAATGTCGGGCGACCCAAAAGAATATGTGGAGGATGATTGGTTAAACACAGAATCAAAGTCAACCTTCGGAATAATTCGTATCAGTCGCTGATGTATACAAAATAAGAGTACCAAGATCCATGCCTACCGGGTTCGTTTTCCATCCCTTTGAATGTCCATTGAACATCAGCGAATAGAATTAACTCTAAAAGTTGAATACCTTCGTGACGGCGGAGACATCTTCATACATTCCACCTAGAAGAGCATAAGTACTCTATCGCGTAGTTGTTTCCAATACAAAAGACTCACCTATAATCGCGACGTGACCTGGCCGACTCTCCGTAGGCACACGCGTGTGCGATATTCCGAAGGCGCCTCGCGTTTCTACAATAGATCTTAAATGCGGCGCAACAACTTCCGGAGAGTTTGGTATATCTGAAAAGGCGTTCAATGAGAATAGCAAGTCCGCGCGAAGGCCATCGCCTATATTAACAGAGTTCAAGCGTCAGTTTGCACAGTTCATGGTGTGAAATGCTGATATCGTACCGACAATGAGAACAAGCCGCTTTGCAGCTGCACCCGTTTGGGTAAGTCCATAGCTTTTCATTCCATGTACAACGGGGCTTTTGAAGTAGCAGTCGAAGACTGAACCAATATAAACAAGATGAAAAACAAGTCCGATAATGAGCAACTTTGCAACATTGTAATTGGAAGGGCCAGGGGGAATTTGTTGGTGACACTTTAGGTGCCATTATGTTCTGGCTATTATAGATCTTGTAGCATTACGCGTTCGAAATAAAGATAGTTTGTATTGCTCGATCTAAAGGAAATGGTGAACAGTTAGCTGGGATCAGGGCGGATGAGAGAAGCTGGAAAGCGTCACGGTGGCAATAGTTATTTTTGCTTGGCGAAGTCGTGAGAACCAAATAACGCACCCAACCGAATGCGCGTGAACTATTGGTGAACTTGCCAAAAGCCTTGTATCTCTACCGCCAAAGTTAGAAACCTGGATCCGCGTTTTTATTTGACCCCTAATTATGGCGCAGCCAGAACAGACAAGCATAAATCCTAACGTTTATACAGACGATGAGTCGAACTCGTACCCTGCTTGTTCCGTTGTTCGATAGCGTCAGTATAATCCATGGAATTGAACTTGGCACAATGATCGGGATTGAGAATCGACCGCGTTGAAAAGTTGTCCATAAGAGACATGTGAGTATTACTTGTATCCGAACCACTGCAATTGCCGAACCAGGTCATGCTCACAAACTGTTAAGATACTGGACCCAATGTTTACTATGTACACTATCTAGGGAGGCTTATCTGTTACCCCTAATGAAGGGTTTCACATCAGCAATACCTCATTTTTATTCTTTCTGGAATAGGCACTCTTAGGCCTTTCACTATTCAAGTGTGCACTGTGTTCGCCGCCTGCTATGCACCAGTAAATCAATTGTTATCCCACGACTCCATCAAGAAGACAGATGTCTGTGGAAACACCTAAACTGTAAACAGACGTCCAGGTGTTATGTTTCACCGTACATGTAATTGCCGTCTTCTCGTCTTCCAGCAATGTTCGGAAATGAGAGTAAAGGCCTGTCGTTTCAGCAATGATGTTGCCGACAGTGCTGCGAGAGAGATGTCCGACATTGGCCCCCTTCAGATGTTGTCGTTTCAACCGACTGAGATTGAGATTCGGAGAAAGAAGAGGTTTCCGACTGTTGTTCATGAGGGGATAATGATGAGAATTGGGAGGGCAAAGGGGAAGTGTCAGGGCAACACTAAAATCAGTGTGACAAGGCCACCAACAAAGACAAGCAAGAGAGTAAGAGCAGAGGATGAGGAGAGAGCAGAGGATAGACTTATGAGGAATCAATGATCTAAAGGTTCACACCAATGATAGTGGAAATCCTAAGAGATTGAAGCTGGGGATCTACCTACAAAACATGCAGTACTTATACTACTCTAGAGATGACTGACTAAGTAAGATTCCATGATGAGTAATAAGAAGAACCATGATGAATAATAAAGAAAGCAATTAATAAGTAATGATGAGTAATAAGGATCATGATGAGTAATGAAAAGGAGTGATGATGGAAACTTCTGGAATGATCAGGATACTGACACAGATAAAAGATAAGATAAAAGATAAAAGATAAGATAAAAGATAATCATGGGATGAAAATAGAAGTAAACAAGAGAAACCCTGACATTACCCCCCTCTTTAAGGCACATTTCCCACAAGGTGCTTGATATCTGGAGGCATTGGACTGAAATAAAAGTTGTGATGTTTTAGAAATGAAGAGATTTCGCCTTTCGTATTGCTTTCATCGTCAGGCTTGGTGAGAGTTTCTTCTTCACCTCCTCAATCTGCAGTCGATAACCTTCGGCTCTGTTTTTTTGCCAACCGTGAAAGCTACTGTCCTCCCTTCACGATGTGCTTCTTCTTCTAACTCGAGTGAACGCGCAAGTTCGATTTCGAGTTTTTGAGTGCTTTTGAAGTTCGTCTCGTGGGTTAGGGGGGTTCGGATGTGACAAGGACAGTGTTTTGGGGTGCAGGGGTGAAAAGAACGTAGATTTGATACGTTTGATAGAGAATAAATGAGGCATTGTTGATTGGGTTTGGGAGTGATAAGGTCGTTGTATTTTAAAAGTCGTGACGTGTCAAGAATTTTGTTTCTGCTTTGGTTCCCACGTTGTTTTGATGAAATGAAACTCCGACATCCCCCTCCTCTTCCCATGACTGTGCTTAACTATGGTCTAGTTTGGAAGGTTTTAAAGGTAGAATAGGAATAGTAAAATTTTCAAAAGGCACAAAAGAAAGTCTATTAAAAGTAAGGGCAGAAATCCTTCTAGGTGCTGCCGGATGTCTGGTATGGAATTCTTTGATCAGTCTAGAGGCCCCTTTGAGATTATCTGCAGGCTCCCAAGTACTTTCTTCATTTGGATAATTTTTCCACTTGACCAAATACTGCAGCTTGCCCCTATAAAGTCTACTGTCCTTGATAATTTCAACTTCCCATTCTGGATTATCTCCAGTAATAACAGGAGGAGGTCTAGAAGGAGGTCTTCTTCCAGGAATGGTATCAGGATGGTAAGGTAGGAGTTTTACAGTGTTAAACACTGGATGGATCTTCATGCTAGGAGGTAGCTTAAGTTCATAAGCATTTGGGCCAATGATTTTAGTGACTTTATAAGGCCCATATCTCCTATCGTCTAGCTTTTTAGAAGGCCTCTCAGTCTTGAGATCCTTTCCATCAAGCCAAACTAAATCCCCAACCTTGTATTTAACAGCTATTCCTCTGTTTCTATCATAGAATTTAGCCATATCATCAGCAGCTTTCTTGAGTGCAGATACTGCTTCTCTTTTGGCTTCCTCCATTTTTTTTAACAAAGGTATCAACTGCCTCCATTTTACTATCCCTAAGTGGTTCTGTGCCCATCCTTGGATGTCTGCCATTGTTCAGCATGAATGGAGTCTGTCTAGTAGAAGCCTGAACTCTGTTATTGTAGGAGAATTCAGCAAGTGACAACCATTCTACCCAATCATCTTGTCTATGGTTTATGAAGAGTCTAAGATACTGTTCAATTTCTTGGTTAACTCTTTCAGTCTGACCATCAGTCTGAGGGTGATAGGCTGTGGATGATGCAGTCTGAATACCAAGAATTGAGTTAAGCTCTTTCATAAATTTAGAGACAAACTGTGGACCCCTATCACAAGTGATCTTGATAGGTATACCATGGAGCTTCCAGACATAATCTCTGTACAACTTAGCAGTGCCTTCAGATGTGACTTGATCTGTGGTGGCAATAATGTGGATCATTTTGCTAAGTCTGTCTACAACGATCATGAGGGCATTATAGCCTTGGCATTCTGGAAGTCCAGTGATAAAGTCCACAGAGATGTGTTGCCAGATGTCAGCAGGAATTTGGGTAGGAATAAGCTGGCCAACAGGTTTTGCAGGAAATGTTTTGGTTCTGTTACATCTATCACAGCTTCTGGTGTATGCTGCAATATAATGAGACATTCCTGGCCACCAATAATTTCTAGATACCAGCTCTATAGTCTTCCATTTTCCTGGATGCCCAGCAATATAGGTGTCATGATGCAGTTCCACAATTTTCCTTCTAAGGTCTTTGTCTTTGGGAACATACACCTTGCCTCTGAACAATATAAGACCCTGTTCTTCAGACCATTCCTGTCCATCAATCTTCTTGGTGGAAGATTTCTTCAACTCTTCAGCTGCCTTAACCACCTGCTCATCAAGATCTTTAGATTCTCTAATTTTCTTGAGCAGATCATTTTCTACACCAGTGAAAAGGACCTGGCCCTGTTTGAGAGCCTGGATTTTGAAGTAGTCAGGTTTAAGGAGGACAATATTTTCATTATCATCACTCCCTTTTTTATGATCTGATCTCCTAGACAGAGCATCTGGCTTGAGTGAACTTTTACCAGGCCTATGATGAAGAGTAAAATCAAATCTGGACAGGAAGAGTGACCATCTGGCTTGCCTTCTACTGAGTTTCTGGGCAACCATAAAGTACTCTAGATTTTTGTGATCTGTCCAAATCTCAAAGGAATGTTTAGTTCCTTCAAGATAATGTCTCCATTCATCAAGTGCTCTGATAATAGCCAACATCTCTTTGTCATGGATTTCATAATTCCTTTCTACTTCAGATAGGCTTTTTGACATAAAAGCAACAGGATGCCATTTTCCATCTGATCCTTCCTGAGACAAGACTGCTCCAGTAGCATAATCTGAGCTATCTGCTTCAACTTTATATGGCTTGTTGTCATCAGGAAAAATCAAGATGGGGGAAGAAGTAACTTTTCCCTTTAATTGGTCAAATGCTTCCTGTTGTTTTGGAGCCCATCTCCAGACTGTCCCTTTCTTTGTCAATTCATGAAGTGGCTTGGCTATGTCTGCAAAGTCCTGGATGAACCTTCTATAGAAGTTTACAAATCCCAAGAATGACTGAACATCCTTGACATTTTCAGGTTCAGGCCATTTAGAAACCCCCCTCTACCTTGACAGGATCCATTTCAATCTTGCCTTGTGAAATGATAAGTCCAAGATATTCAATCTTTTCCTTTTCAAATTCACATTTTTCAGCTTTTAGGTAGAGTTTATTTCTCTGCAGAATTTCCAGAACCTTTTTGACTACCTCCCTATGATGATCAAGAGTCTCAGTAAAAATAAGAATGTCATCCATATAGACAATAACAACATTCCCATCTATGAGCTCAATAAAGATGTCATTCATCATAGTTTGAAAGGTAGCAGGACTATTGGTCAAACCAAAAACATGACTAGTGGTTCATACAGCCCTCTGTTGGTTCTAAAGGCTGCTTTCCACTCATCTCCTTGCTTAACTCTGACATTGTTAAACCCCACCTAACATCTAGTTTGGTGAAGTATTTAGCTTCACTGAGTTTACTGATAATGTCAGAAATTAAAGGCAAAGGATATGAATTTTTGATGGTCATGTCATTCAGTTTTCTGTAGTCCTGTACTAGCCTAAGAGTGCCATCTTTCTTTTGACAAAGAAAACAGGAGATGCCATGGGTGACTTGGAAGGTCTAATCCTTCCAGACTTCAGATTTTCCTCTAAAAAAGCATCAAGTTCTTTTGCTCATTTGGTGATAGAGGATAAATCTTTGACCTGAAAGGTTCAGAACCAGGCTTCAGCTCAATAGCATGATCCCAAGGCTTTCTATCTGGTAGCCTATCAAAAGACTCTTTAGAAAAACCCTTTAAATTGGTGATAATATTTAGGGACTGATTCTTCAAAAGTCTTCTTTGGGGAGTCATTCTGCTGATGAGATTCTTCTGCTAATTTCTGGGACACAGTAGAAGTGGCATTAATAGACTGCTTTTGAGGATGAAGATATGATATAAATATTCTATCCTCAGGCCCTAATTCAGAATCAGGAGTGTCTTCAATTAAATCATCTCCTTCTTCATGAAATTCAGGCCACTGTCTTCTGTGAATTGCAGCTATTTTTTGCCTTTTCCTTCTGGCTCTCTTGACTTCCATGTGACAATCAGGAGGACATCTAATGAATTGGACATCCCCTGTTTTCCAGTCAACATCAGGATTGTGTAGATAAAGCCAAGTATGTCCAATAATTGCAGTTTTATCTCCTAAGTCACAAACAGCAAAGGTAGCCTTCTCTGTGTGGTTTTTGTATACCATAACCAAGTCCACTTCCTCATGAATAGAGCCACTCTTGTTGAGAGTACCATCAACATTATAGACTGGAATGGCTCTAGGAAGTTTCCCTTGTATTGAGATTATGGTATTTAACAAACCTGGTGTCCAGAAAAGACCTGTAGCCCCAGAGTCCAGCAAAGCATCTACACTAAGCCTTTTTCCTGTATCCACTGTTTTCAAAATGACTGACAGATGGGTAGAGGTTTTAGGCCTGTGATTCAAGATATATATTTTATCAGGAATAGAAGAAGAAGGATTTAAGGAATTTTCAGAAGACATGAGTTGACTTTCAGTATCAGAATTGAATGAGTTGGGATTATTATTTTCAATTTCTAATACAGAAAATTTATTCTTCCATTGGGACATGTCTTTCACCAATGGAGCCTCTAAAAATCCTTTTGTGGCTTATCTTCCTTTTGCTGTTCTTCTTTTTCCTTCAAAATCTCCTCTCTGTAGAAGGCTTTCAGGGCTTCATGGTCCATTGAATTTATGTTGACAGTGGACCTGCAGTTAGCAGCCTTATGACCAGGCTTTCTGCATTTGAAGCATATTAGAGGCCTGACAGACCTCCAACCTGAATCAACCTCCATGGGGACTACATCTTGTTGCCTTGCATGAACCTGCAGATTGCTTGAAGTGCCTTGGGTGGAAGTGGAGGAGGAATTAAAAGGGCTAGCTTGGAAGGGCTTGGGTGCTGGTTTAGATGTGGGTGTTGGTGATTGATTGACTGGCCTAGAGAATGGAGAGAGTGATTTTTAATGGCTTCTCTCTGTCTCCATTGTCTATCCAGCTTAGTAGCCCAAGAAATCCAGTCCTCCAAAGAGACAGGCATCTGTGGTAGAGAATAGATCTTGTCCACCAGGGATGAATTGAGTCCCTTTTGAAAAAATTCCACCAAAGCAGCATCATTGTACTTTGTGTCCACTTCCAATTCCCTGAAGCTAGCCACATATTCATCAGCTGTATGGTTGGCTTGCTTGAGCTGACTCATTTTGTGTCTAGCTGTAGCTGCAGGGTTTGGGTCTCCAAAAGCTGTCCTAAATCCATACAGAAAATTTTTCCACTGGATTGTATCTCTGTCCTGATCCTCCATTCTCAAGGTTTGCACCTTAGCCCATTGACCAGCAGTACCTCCTTTCATGAAGGAGAGAGCACAGACAACTCTGCTAAGGTCATCAGTGATCCCCTTCCATGAAAATATAATAGAAGTTGACTGAGGAAGGTCTCTGCTTTACTGAGTGTACCATCATATGGCTCAGGTGGGGCAACCTTGATAATGACTGGGGAGGAGTATCAAAGAGAGAGGACTTGGAAGCTTTGGGAGAGGCAGAGGCCACAGAATGCAGAGGCTCAGCAGCAGGTGCAGGTGAGGGGTGCAGGTTGTTGGTTATTTGTTGGAAGAGGTGGTGGTGGTGGTAAAAAAACTTTTGGAGGGTGGCAAGCTGCTGCTGAAGCATGGCAATCTGCTGCTGGAGCTCCTCATAAGAGGGCTGAGCAGAGGTAGGTAGTGGCAGTGAGGTGGTGTTGGGTGAACCCATAATAAAGGCTCTTCCAGGTGTGTGTGGGAGAAAGCTATTCTACAAAAGTGCCCTTGAAACTAAACTAAGTATCTAAAAAGATTTAAACTAATGGATACCCAGTTGTCCCTTCTTGCCTAGGCTTTAACCCCAGAATCACAGGACTGACTACCTGGTATTTTTCTGGTGGACTAAAAGCAAATCCTCTCAGGAAGGAAATGCCCCAACAGTTGGTATCCCTATCTACTAAGTTCACACACAGCACACACTGGAGAGTGGAATAAATGATTGGAGAGTGGGGAATATGGAATGGGGTGGTGGATGATAGGTGAAAGGATATTGGTGAAGGTGGATAGAGTGGGAAGAGGTGGAGAAAGAATATAAGATGATAGATGATAAATAGTTGGTGATGGATGGTGGTGGAGTTGCCAAAGGAAGCTTCAATCTTCTGTCAGGGCAACACTAAAATCAGTGTGACAAGGCCACCAACAAAGACAAGCAAGAGAGTAAGAGCAGAGGATGAGGAGAGAGCAGAGGATAGACTTATGAGGAATCAATGATCTAAAGGTTCACACCAATGATAGTGGAAATCCTAAGAGATTGAAGCTGGGGATCTACCTACAAAACATGCAGTACTTATACTACTCTAGAGATGACTGACTAAGTAAGATTCCATGATGAGTAATAAGAAGAACCATGATGAATAATAAAGAAAGCAATTAATAAGTAATGATGAGTAATAAGGATCATGATGAGTAATGAAAAGGAGTGATGATGGAAACTTCTGGAATGATCAGGATACTGACACAGATAAAAGATAAGATAAAAGATAAAAGATAAGATAAAAGATAATCATGGGATGAAAATAGAAGTAAACAAGAGAAACCCTGACAGGAAGGGGACACCGATTCCGACTGGGGGTCCGTCTACGTCGCCCGAGATCGCATCGGCAGCAAGAGGGGCTTATGAACTTTCAACCTCTCCATGTTCATTGGGGAGCTTGCTCCCCTCTCTACTGCCGATGCCAAAATGTCTAAGCCCACGTGATCCGCTGGCTTTTTGATGGTCACCCGTGAGAACTTTGAAAGCGGTGAGCGGCAAGCACAGCTCATCATTAGAGCATGCCAGGCACTGGCATAGCGAAGCATTCTCATGGCCTTGCTGTGAAACAGAAAGGCTCCCCACTGTCTAAAATACCTATGTTATGTAACTTATGTTGGTACATTATTTGTTTCTCTTCCGTTTGCCAAACACTTGGACGTTCAGATTCTGGGAAACTTGACAAAATGTTGGTACATTGTTTGTTCCTCTTCTGTTTGCCAAACACTTGGACGTTCAGATTCTGGGAAACTCGAAAAAATGTTGGTACATTGTTTGTTCCTCTTCCGTTTGCCAAACACTTGGACGTTCAGATTCTGGGAGAACTTCGATGAAATGTTGGTACATTATTTGTTCTTCATTCGTTTGCCAAATAATTGGACGTTACTCAGGATTCCTATGTCTAGTGCTCTACTTCACCATCCCGTCTGTCGTCGTCTTCTGTTGTCTCATCTTAACCCTTGGCCCCGGAGGCATGTCTGGAAATACTGAGGAAGGTGGAAATGCAGGTACGAAGGGCTAATTATTGTCTTTTATCATATGTCTAATAACCTGTCTCTATTTAGCGCTGTTGCGACCTCTACTATCCTGCGACCTCTTTTGTGTGCCAAATAATTGGACCTTACTCACCCATCTGTTGTCGTCTTCTGTCATCTCATCTCAACCCTTGGCCCCGGAGGCATGTCTGGAAATACTGAGGAAGGGTGGAAATGAAGGTACGAAGAGCTAATTAATGTCTTTTATTGTATGTTTAATAACCCATTTCTATTCAGTGGCACCATGGTGGAGGTGACATTTAGCTTAAAGCACTATCATATGGCAGCCAACTCTCAACGCTGTCGGAAGCAAGTGATACTTTCTCCGCTTAAAAGTGGAAAGTGTCAGTATTTTGAGACCCCTCCCCCTGTCCTTCGTAGTCTGTTCAAGAATTTAGCTTCTCCTAAGAAACCACCTCGCATTCCTCAGACCCCGTCTTCGCAGCCAACAAATCAATGCAGCATGATCATTTGTTCCCTTCCCAAATGGTGTCAAACAGCCCGGTTTTACCCTTGCAAATGGCGGCATCCTCGCCGGCGCCACTGTCCCTATTTCCAGCTCTACTGATTCTGTCGGGAGCATCATGTTGACCTCGGCTGGTCCCTCCTCTGGTTCTGAAGGAGCTCCCTCTGCAGGAACCAGAACAAAGCATTGTAAGTGATCATATGTATCTTGTCTTGTCTGTGGTGCAAATATCTGATTCGGCAACACAGGTGTTCAAGATGAAGAGGATCATGCCGACAATGCAACTGTTGCCAGTCCTGCAAAGAAGAGCAGACAGTAGTAATTTTTATTAAATACGTATACAATGAGGGGCCGTGTTGGTTTACTAGTTTGCGACTGTAATGATCTGGGTCTCATATTTACAAAAAAAAAAAAAAAAGATTTTATCAAATTGTGTATATGTTTGTTGATCTTCTAAGGTGGGCTTAGTAGTGTTTGCTTATGTATAGCACAGTCTGTGACTCGGCCTACAGCAAGGCCCAATTGCCAATGGCAATCCTTTATATCCTATATCCTCCTGGATTTCATAACTAATTGGCGATCTTGATGGAGAAATGCGACTGAAAGAGTTCCGTTTGTCAGCTGGGGTGAGTGATTCTGAGAACGAGTTCGGAGAGCGTGCAGTATTGGAAGGGCTAGACTGGAAGTAATTGAAAAGGTTGAGTACTGGTTAGATATAATATATCCAACTTTTGCCATGCTTACAGTGAAATCTTTCAAGGAAATGGAAGGAACACTTCCACTATGGAAATGCCTGGAGTGCGGTGTATTGGCTTGTATCATGTCAGAGAAGGTGAAAAAAGAAAAAAGATTGATCTCACCTCCAGAACATGGCAAAGGCGAGGTTGTGGCTTGTTGTTCGTCGAGCTCCTCCTGCAAAATGTGAAGGTCCTCCTGTGATTCACTTAAAAGATGTTGTAGTTCGGCATTGTCGTGCTTTAGTGTATCGTTGTCTTGAACTAGAGATTCCAGCATGGTGGTAAGTTGCTCTTCCTCCACCTTAGCAGTCACACCCAGGTGCTATTATGATAAGAAAACGAAAACTGAAGAAAATTGATTCACACCAAATTTCGGAAGGACTCAAGACGTGATCTTGCCGTCTTGCAGTATGGTCTTGGAAAGTTCAAGGCAGTTGTGCTGCTTCTCCTCCAGACTCTCCTGAAGGTGGCACACTTCATTCTGTAGCCAAGCTACAGAACCAAATATTAGTTTTCCTGCACTTTTGAAACAAAATTAAGGGAGACAGACAAGAAACAGACCTGTCTTTTCCTTTAAAGCAATAAATCTAGATTCTGATAGTTGGGCCTGGTGTGTCTCTCCGTCCATTTCCTGCTGCATGTCATCTCGTTCTTTCAGGGCTGCTGAAAGGCGTGTATCCCACCCGATCGACCGAGCATGGTGGGCAGTTAGGCGAGAGATCATTTCTCTTGCTTCTTGAAGTTCTTGTAATATGGTTTTGCTGAATACTTCAGTGACTTCATTATTGACAAGAGCAAGAGCCTGGTTTAACCTCTTTTCAAATAACTGATGAGTATATATTCCTAAGGGAACAATCGAAAAACATACCTTCTCTAGTTGAGCCTTCTCTCTCACAAGTTCCTCAAGCTCATTCTGAAGGTCATCATTATTGGACTGGAGTGAAGTATGCTCTCCAGTTGACTCATACAGATCGTTGTTGTTCTGGGGTCTGCGCTGTGAGGTGACGTCAATGGGTGCGTAAGGGGCGGAGGTTGTGCGGTGTACCAACCTCGCTCTGTCAAACAAAGGCCACATGCCGTTGCAGCAGTGCTTGGCCAACCTCTGAGTAGGTTCTTGTGAGTCCATATCGCCGACAATTTACAATATAACCTTACCAGCACTAAGCACCAATCAACTTCCAAACTGAGACTTCAACTCAAGCCATGTCTTCAGATTCTTACAATCTTCCTTTCCACAGCAACAGGAGAGAGAAGCGACTGGATCCAGCGAGGGTACACAAGAAAAGTTGGCCATTGCCACCGTTAAGTCATCTATTGTGCTAGTCGCATGGTATAGACTATTTATAAAGGGTGATTCTGGGGTTGTAGGTTGGCTAGAGTCGGGAATGCTCATAGTGCACTAGTATGGTGTGTCTTCAGGGCCATAGGATATGTTTATGCCTCATTGCAAGTTCGCTGGCAAGAAGTAGAAAGGGTTGCGGTCCAAGCTCTGGGCTCCTCACCTTAGCTTAATTATTGCGGTTAAGGTACTATACATGTGATGTCAAATTTGGATTCGGATCACTCACTGATGCTTCTAGCAAACTGATATCCCACAATTTTTGTACTTAAAAGTAGTGTATGTATGTCAGACATAATCTAGGTTCTTATTCACATGAAAGGTGCATACAAGTTTGTAAAAAGAAAAAACACTAGTTGGAAGGCGTAGGAGAAACGAACTCAAGAATAGCTAACATTCTGCTGTGGTCGTGGTTTAAGCTATGGTCAACAGCTCCCTTCAAAGACCCATGAGCCACAGCACCATGTGCGACCCTATTACCTTGCTCCCGAATATATTACCTCCTCTGTGTGAGCAGTTCCATGGCATTGTTGTTGCTAATCAGGGTCTTTACCTCGTCCCAAGGGTGATCCAGCCAAGAGACTATAAGCATTGCTGAGACGCACACTGTCTGGCTGTTTTGCGTTGCCCTTTCCGTTCAATGCGGCTCGCTAGATCATGGATGAGTTTGGGTCATTGGGCTTGGCAAGTCCGGCCTTCCAGGCAAGTTTTTCTGACCTGCATCAAGAAGGTTGCGAAATCGTATGTGATCGAGCAAAGTAGAATCCTGTATAGATTATCAGTGCATCAGCCATTACTAGTAGCAAAAATAATGAGAATTAACATACCTGAGAGACTGCCCAATCCTCAACTGTGTCCATATGTTCGCCGATTTTTTCTGAGTGATCCATGCGTTCTCCCTGCTCCACAGCTAACAGATCTTTCATCTCTTTCTTCCAGCTCTCTCAGCTCAACGTCCTGCTTTGCCTCCTCCACAGCTAACAGATCTTTCATCTCTTTCTTCCAGCTCTCTCGCTCAACGTCCTGCTTCGCCTTCTCCAACTGGAACTGCCTTTCTAACCTCTCCATCATAGTGTTTATCTGATCCATTCGAACGTCCCAAGATGAGACCAGCGGATCAGTGAGATATGTTGGCTGTTCAGATACCAATGACGATGGTGCATTTACATCAGCCGCTAGTGCTGTTCGTTTGGATGGGACAATGGCATGAATTCCGGCTTGTTTGCTGCTGATGTCTGCCAGCAAGGTATTGTCATCTTCTGAGTAGGTCATAAAACTGTTTTGATCTAGGTGTCATTAACGCGAGGGGACTATAGGGAAAATATAAAAAATTACCAGAGGCTAAGATTACCGCAAAGTGATCCAGATCTAGGTCGTTCGATAGGTGGTGCGATACGGTGCAGATGCATCACCAATCGATCAGCAGCCTGGTGGCGGACATCTCGAAGGGTGGTATTTCCAGAGAAACACATTCAGATGGTTAGGGAGGCCTCTGTGTAGTGGGCTGTTACGTAGAAATTTTGAATTGGAAGTCAGACCTGAGTGGTGGTGGTGGCCTGAGTCAGAATAGTGGCCTGAGTAACGATAACAGTGGTAGTGGCAGCCTGAGGAGTAACAGCGGTCTGAGTTGTAGTGGCGGCCATTTGCACTTTGCCAGTAGGTTCAAGATTGAGCGTAATTGGATTCTTGTCCATATTTTATATTGTACAATTTAAGCTCCGCTATGTGATCTATGTGTGAGACAGTGCAGCCGATTTTGATGGACTGTGACAACCACTGACGTCACTCAGCAGCTTTGCAAACCAGTGGTCTTGATTATGTCTCAGTTATATACAAGTACCTACCCGGAGGATAAAACTATAGGAAACCCCCTTTCTCAGGGTTTCTCCAGGAGAAAGGGGGTTGATAGTTTGCTTAATGATACCGGACAGGTGATTTGGTGCAGAGGCGCCGGAATGCATCACAGAGAGATGTGACCATAGTCACTGCTGACAGTGCCCAGTATCACATGGCAGCCACTGAAACTTTGAGTTGACCATGCAAAATGGGGGTTTCTCTATAGTTTTATCCATATCTACCCCTACCAATTTCTAATTAATGTTAAAAAGCTCTGTAGTCAATAATTCAATTAGTTCACTAATCTTCCCCTTCAAGTTGCCAGCTTGCTTCAAGTCCAATAAGTCTCATACTTTGCTAGCACTGCTTCCGTAGTCGAGGCTTATAAATATTCTGCAGCCAGTAAATGTTGTTTGACTTTATCAAGAAGACTGATGTCTGTGGAAACACCTAAACTGTCTGGTGTTCTGTTTCACCGCATGTTTATTTCCGGTCGAGACCTCACATGTCTGCAGGGTTTGCTCGAGTGGGGACCTGTCAATTAATGAAAAGGAAGAACACAACAACGGAATATAGACCGGCCAACAGATGTTTTCTCAGGCTTGTGCCGCAACCACTTTCCTGCAATGTTAAAGAACACTCCTTTCCATCCCTTAAACTGAAATTCTGTCATGGTGCTGTTCGGTTCTGCAGCATGGTGCGTCACTGGCAGCTTCTTTTGGTTCAGTTCAAGGTTGAAATCTTTAATATGTAATAATAATTGATACTATGTAGTGTGCCGTTGTTAAATTCTTACTCCAATTTACATAACTGTCAAAGAAGTTCAGGCAGGTGCCTGATGACAATCTGGCGATATAAATTCTTGACTCGAGGATGTCTTCTTGTCCCCTCCGACCGAACCTTCACCTAGTAAGGCCCCATTCGGGATCCCAGTTTTTGTCAGTTAAGGTTGGTTTGGTTATGGTTAAGGTTGTCACAAACCGACATGACAGGTTTTGATCGGTTGGTCACATTATGGTCACACGGAGTAACACGCATAAAATGGCTCTCTAGATTAATCAGATAACACTCATTCTTCATTTTCACTGCTATTATATTGGTTCTAAGCCCTCATCTGACAATGGTAAACATACAACATCAGAATAACACTCATAAAAGTCCTTCATCTCATCAAATCCGTGAACAAAAGCATAAAAAAGCAGCCCTATGCTTACTTGGAGCAATTTCTGGGGTCATTTCTGTGCTTGGACATGCTGAAGTCCACAGCATTAAGAAGCCCATGCATACCTCGGCACAGACTGGGCAGAAGTGGCTTGAGGAACTTCTATCTGGTGTGTAAACTTATTTTTGGAGCTGGAAGTATGTCTGAATTTTCAATTTTACATCTTGAAACAGGTCATCCCCTCCGTTTTTGCAGGCAAATGGGCATGAACCAATTGGTCTTCCGTAAACTTCTCAGGGACTTGGGAAGAAAAAGCTGGTCTGCGGTCAACACAGCATGTGTCATCAGAGGAGCAGCTTGCAATTTTTCTTCGTATTGCACGCACAGGCCTATCTAATACAGAAATGCAAGAGCGGTTTCAACACAGTGGAGAAACAATTTCAAAGTATGTCCAGTACAATTTTGGCTTCAGATATACAATACTCATGGTAATACAGATGTTTTCACTGTATCCTCAACATGCTTGCTTCCAAGGAATTTTACAGTACTTATGTCCGTCTACCAGTCAATGTGGTACCATCTGAAATTCAAGATAATGGAAAGTTCTTTCCATTCTTTTCAGAGTGCCGTGGTGCAGTGGATGGCTCCCTTCTTCATGCTTTTGTCTCAAAGCACAACATGGCCAGATTCCGGAGTAGAAAAGGCTTTATTTCCACCAATCTACTTGCTGCATGTCTTTTCTCTTTGTAGTTCTGCTATATATTAGCTGGATGGGAGGGCAGCGCTGCAGATTCCTGCATTTTTGAAAGTGCTCGACGCACAGACTTTGTCATTGAACCAGGTACATACTACCTGGCAGATGCTGGGTTTCCACTCTGTGATGCTCTTTTGTGCCTTATCGTGGTGTGAGATACCATCTAAAGGAGTGGGAGCAAGCCAATTCTACGGTGAGAATTTATTGCTTTACTTTATTAAATTTTCTTATGGTATATCTTTTAAAAGACCTGCAAATTACAAAGAGCTTTTCAATCTTCGATATGCCTCACTTTGCAATGTGATTGAACACATTTTTGGTGTCTGTAAACGCCGTTTCAAATTAATGGCAGCTGCAGCAGAATACAGCATACACACTCAAGCAAAAATCCCTGGTGCAATTGCAGCTCTTCACAATTTTGTCCATGTCCATGATCCAGATGATCTTGCAAGAGAGGAGGGTGACAATGGTGATGATTCTGACAGTGAGGAAATGTCCTACAGGCAGCCACACGAGATACCACCAACACCAGAGAACCTTGGAGGATATATTTCTCAGGCAGAAAAGGATCGTGCAAGTGCAAAAGAGATGGAATTGCAAAAGCTATGTGGGATCAATATGCTGAAGAGTTAAAGAATAGAAACATGGTATAATTATCAAGTGATAATAGAATCAGATAGTGAAAATGAATGGTATAGTTATCATATGATAATAGCATCGGTTATAAACAAATGAGTGACATATGAGTTGGACAATAAAGATGAAAAATAAGAAATTGAATGAGTGATATATGAGTTGGACAATAAAGATGAAAAATAAGGGATTGAATGAGCGACATACGAGTTGGACAATAAAGATGAAAAATAAAAAATTGAATATACCAAAAATTACATCTTGGCTGTGGCTAATTCCCTTTGAATATAGCGAGTACGGGTATCCTTCTTCCTGATGGAAAGATATGATTGTGCAATTGTTGAGTCCTTTCGAAAGAGCTGGATTGCATCAATTTTCTTGTCTTCAGAAAGGTCATCATCTTCTTCAAGCATTTGAATAGCAGTCTTACCTTCAGGAGTTGAAGTAGAGCCCATAGAGCCAACAAATGCTGTAGCAAGGTCTCGCACTGAAGATGCCACCTCTGTTATAGCATGGCCAGCTGTTGGCTTACGCCCCACGAATCTGCTTAATTGATGAAGCAGATTCAAAGCTAGCATCAGCTGCACGTTTGCGTGGTGTTACAGCAGATTGCCATGGCATGACAGGAACAGGAGGAACAGATGCACCTGTAATGGCCTGCAGGTATTATCAGTAATAGATAATACTATATATAAAAACATTACCATTTCTTCATCATCTGTCATGTCATCCTGAAAGGATGGTGTATGGTGGAGCATATCACCATCTTCACCAGACTCAGTGACAATAGAAAAGGAGTGAAATCACAACCTGGTCGGAAAGCCTCTTTTCCAGTGGCAACAGTCCCATAGATAAGATCATGGAGACTCTCATAGAGAGGAAAGGCAGTCTTCTTCCATTTTGCAAGCTTTGGATCAGACTATTAATTGTGATTGAATTAATAGCAGTTTACATACATATGAAAACAGTGAGCTACATACCTTTAAAAGTGCATCCCACACTTCAGCTGTTGCTGTGACAAGAGATAGCCCCTCATCCCAGCCAAAACCTGACTTATCACGGAGCTGTGCCACCTGAACATACTCCTTCTTAAGCTACACCAAAATGGAATTAGTTGAGGACAATCAAGAATGGATAGATCACATACAGCAGACCAACGGTTTTGGCAACTTAAAGCTGTTTTTTCCCACCACCACTACTAGTCTCAGTTCCAGTAAGATCCTTCTCAGCCTCCACCCAAGCTGAGCTATGCCAGCTGCTATTACTTCCCATCTTCCCATCTTGCTTCTGCTTTTTGAGGCTTTCAACGAGCATTGAGTCACAGCTTGAATTCCAGGAAGCTCGAGGCACAGAGGGGTCATTTGCAGCTTTCGGCATGATAGATATGGTATATAGATTATATAAAGATATTGTGTTGACAGCTGTCAACGTTTAACAGAGTGGGAGGGGCGGGATAATGAATGTGACAATTTATGACAACCAGACTAACCCAAACCGAGGGTTGCCAAACATACATTCGGTTAGGTTTTTGGCCAAAATTGGCTGTTTGGTTAGGTTTGGTTAATTTTTCGATTTTGGCAGGGAAACCGAGATCAAACCGAGTCGTAAACGGGATCCCGAATGGGGCCTAAGTGGCGATTATCTGATCCTCCTTTGCCCAGTGTCCTCTAACTCTAAATTTTTTGGCCCCTCCAGACTATCCCGCCCTCTGTTTGACCCTTGCTGCAAGAATGCCAGAAATTCCTCTCAAAGATGCGGACTTCAACCTGGACGTGTCCGGTATTGGTGGGTTTTTGGTGACAAAAATCCTTTGTGGCCATGTCCAGTGTGCACCTGGTACGAGGGCAAAGATGGTTTGGCTGGTACAACTTCGCCAGGCAGCTACTTCATCGCCAAGAGATATGGACTACTTGTGTGGTCAGCGGATCTGGGACGGGCTCTATCCCGGTGGAGTAGGCCAATCTGGCCTATCCTAGCAGCTTGTGTCTGGCAAGGCTTGGAATGCTCGTCGAGCGGCCACACAGTATAGCGTTGTGGGCAAAGTGTGTTGTTCTCTCACTACAAAAGCGCGCTAGCACACAAACTGTTACGACAGGTCTTTTTTCTTTTTCTTTTCTCTTTTCTTTTCTTTTCTTTTCCTTCTCTTTGTCATCCTTCACATCATTGATACATCATTCGTACGCTCTGATGAACTTTTCTTTCACTTCCATCTTTTATGATACATCTTTTGATGAACGTTCGATCTGTTTCTCCTATTCTTATATACATCTGCTGATGAACATTCAAACTCGTTTCAACTCGATCTGTTTCTCTTATTTTTATATACATCTGCTGATGAACATTCGATCTCATTTCAACTAGCTGTACAGTTCATAGTATTTATATGAGGGAGCATCCACTGTATTCTTTAGCTAGTTCTTGAGAATCTACTCTGCTTTACTTGCTCAACCTAAACTTGAACTTGTTCTTGTACAACGATTGGTGGTTAGATTACGCACACTGCGTAACTCTAACTTGAAATCGTAACACAAACTGTGCACAGCCACTGATGCAATCTACAGTATCTAATCTAATCCGCCCTCGGGCAGCTCGGCCCAGATGGTTGGAACCCACTGTCACACCGGTGCAAATATAGACCCAACCAGCATGCTGGAATTAGACGGAAAGGAGGGCCCTCGCTATGTGGGAGCACATTCCGGTACTCATATCCAGAAGACAGGGCATTTGTCCTATTTGCTCACAAGTCACTGTAGTGACCTGGAGGTTGACTATTCAGCAGCGGCTCACGTGACCTCGGATGTCTACATCACGGTCGTCCACCTCGACGAATTTTCCAAATTTCCAGGATACCCAGTCATTCCTAAAGACGGCTTGTCACCTTTTAACCCCGCACGCATTATCCCCATCACCGCCAGCCTCACCGCTGCCGTTGCTTGTGCAGTCTTCAAGGATTGGTTCTGCTTCTCAACGATCCTGCTCAGATGCTTCTGCAATGGAATATCATGCACTGTCATCGGATCTGGAAAGCTCAAAATCGTGCAACCCAATTCCTCCCCAAACTCTCCTCCAGGCGACGGCATCCTCTTTAACACCGGGCGGACATGTCGTTCTTCTGAAAGGGAGCAAACAAACTGTTAGTACTATCACAAGAGGTCGATTTAATCTGCAATATAAGAGCGAGTCAAGATATCACGACATCGACCTTGTTTCTCTTGCTCTGACCTTCCAGTTTTTCCTTCAACTTTTCATTGTGCCTCAGGGCGAACTCTTCGGACAGATCATGTTCCTCTCCACTTTTGCCGTCTCATGGCTGTACAATGCATATCTGGCCTCAGTCGATCAGGAGGATCTGCAGAAGAAATTGCTCATCAACAACCTCCTTCAAAAGCCCACAGTCCGGACAGTACACCTCCCCAAATGGACAGCGCCGTCACCTTCTCTGCCCTGGTTCTACAAGCTGGAAAGAACACAAGAACGGTTCTGGACGAGATGATTCCAACCAACACTCATGTCTGGAGAATTGTCAAGGACACCATCGTGAAATCGATTCAGAGGAACCAGACACCAAGCGATGTCCTGCCCGAACAGAATTTGGAAGGATTGGACGAGAAAGAGCTGGGTCTGTTGAGGGACATGCTCGAGCAGGCGAGCATTGGATTAGATGCAGCCAAGAAGGAACTAGACTCAGTTCAGGCAGAGAAAAATGAAAAGCGGTCTGGTTCCACCGACCACGCCGTTTGATGCTTTGTACATACAAATTGTTGCCAATCTTCTGAATTTTTATTTTCAATGAATTTATGACTTTTATGAGATCATAGCTTTGGTTCAACGTGGAGAGGGAAGGAACCATCTTGACGTGGGTACCCGATGCGACTAGTCGATGTTTTGTTGCATTCCAAATCTATTGCAAACGAGAAAATGAGGATACTCCAGGAAGTTTGAATAACTACGAGTCAGAACAACACTTACTTCGGTTCGGGCAGAGTGAGATCTGGCACCAAGTGTGAGAGTGATATTTACGATCACGTAAAGTGCCCCCTCTTTGCAACCATAGCAGTCAGTAGAATTCTTGCACCAAGTATATGTTGTTGGACTCACGGTTGTGCAGGAGAGTGGTATACACTGTCAAGAGTTTGCGTCACCGTCATATACATTGTTCCTTGGGTTGACAGAATCATAGCATAGAGGGAGATCGATGAACATCTGTTCATTACATTCAAAGTTGAGTATAACCAGCACTCCTACTACTCATTAACATCCACCTACACATCGACCAAGAAAGCTGAGCATCCCCCATGAACATTGCCTCCTGGGTTGAGCATATCTGGATGTACAAAATATTGCGCTTGTCAGTATACTAGGACTGGTCAACCTCAACAGTATAGAACAACTCTGGCACAAATTTGTGTACCAAACACGTACCTTCTTGGACTTCAATTTCCATGACCACTTTCGCCTCCAACTTGTTCTCCTCCTCCACTTTTTTATTCACTATCATCTCTGTGACCCTAAGCCGGCTCTGAATGGCGTCCCCAAATTCGCGTGGTCCCCTCTTTGCCACCAAACCGCAGAAAAGTTCGGATGTTACCAAGGAGCTGCTTAGTTTCTTCAGAGCAGTTACCTGCGATTTTGGATATGTCGAATCCACTGTCATTAGAAAAGGAGTCCGACATGGCTTTGGGTATGGTCAGTATCACGTTTGAACAACATCCCTATATATATGTATGGCAGAATAAGCGAGATATGATGCTTGTAAAACCCATTCCATGATTACCGCCGCCCAGCAATACTGATCAAGGTTTAGTATGTGAACATGTTACTATAGCGGCGACACCTAATATTCCCACTGTTCAAAGCTACTTAGCTGGCAGGATCCGATACTCACGTGCCACCTATTTAGCCTGCTTTTTGCTGATTTCTCTTGCTCGCCAAGAATGTCTGTCAAGACTTGTGCAGAGGTTCTCGGCGTGTTATCCCTGAGGATACCGACCACTGTCCCTGCCCGCTTACTGACATGCCGGACATGGTGCCACGATGTCATCATACCAGAAATGGTATGTCGGCTGTTGATGGCAACTTTGGGCACTGTTCCGCTGCCTTGTGCTCGCTGTTGGACACAGTGAGCATGAATATTCCGGTGTCCCCTTTCAATTTTTCTTGCCTTTTGGTATTCCCATACTTTCCTATGTGTATATCAAGTAATAAATGTGTTTATTGTGCTCTGGCACCCTATTTAGGCATAGAAAAGGAGGTGTTCCTCCTGGAGTAATTCCGAGCACTCCTAGCCTTGCTCATGGCACATATACAGAAATATATTATCTAGAATTAATCTAATAAAATTTATAAACTGATTTAAAGAGACATTTTGGCCATAGAGATAGCAGAACATGTCTAGATAGAGAATAGACCTGGAGGATGGTAGGCATTCTTATGAGGCTGCTTGCTAGCTATGGCTAGAGCAATCAAGTATTTGATCTTTCCCTAACAGTATTTATTCATTTAAAAGCTAAAAATGCGACCGCTTCAACAGGAATATAATGATTTGAAGCTGGCTGGATAGTGCTTATCATGGGGTCATAAACACAGTAATGGAGGTAAAATAAAATGAAGAGAATGCTTTCATTTCATTTAATAGGATATAATATATCACAATATAGCTATTAAATGGCTAGAAACGAGTATCTAATGCGTCTAAATAGTGAGAAGAACTAGGTATTCAAAAATCGCGTATTTCTCACCTAGCTCCACTAATATCAGTCATAAAATTGACATAAATGTGTAGATATGTAACCATTAACAATAGAAATAAGATACAAAAAACCCGAAAGGAATTCATGCAAGTGATAAAAGATATAGCGAAAAAGGTCCCAAAATCATCGAAATTGATGGAAGCTTACTGACTTCTATTTAAGTGTATATCTTTGACATCATCAATGTGTCCTTTTATTAACGCTATTTTCTCAATATCTCCTCACCTCTTGCATGAATTCCTTTCGGGTTTTTGTATCTTATTTCTATTGTTAAAGGCTACATATCTACACATTTATGTCAATTTTATGACTGATATTCGAAGGAATCATAAGTTCATAAAAGACACTTGACACTCCATCAATGCCATCAATTTCCGTGTTATTTACCTCACTCTTTTCAAAATATCTTCATAAATACTGCTCCGATTCTCTTTGTGTTTTTTCAACCTGTTTCAATTAACAGGAGCTATATATCAGTATTTTATTTTAATTTTATGATTAATATTAAGGGCAATAGGTGCAAAATACGAACTTTATGGGTACCCAATATCTCCTGCTTCTTAGAGGCATTATTTATCATAGATCTTGGCTGCTAAAGCACGTATATTAGTGTAATACATGTTAATAAACAAATTGGCGGTGTTTTACTCACTTTATTCGATGTACATTGCAATGTTTGCTGCCCCATGGTAAGCACTACTCTGTCTGGTTTATATCACTATGTTATTGTCAAAGCGGTCGCATATCTGGATAATTTCCCAATAGATATAGATTGATATAGCTCATATCTAGAGTTACTAAGCCATTGGATGCCTATACCCTCATGTGTATACCCATCTTCCCCTAGCTAATACCACATTTACACTTATTCTATGTCATCTATGTGTACTTTTCTCTATCTGAACTTATTTATATCATCTATTAGGTCAGAATTGTCTACTTACTTGGTATGTGAGCACAGCTGGACAAGGCAGAGACACCAGAAGTGTCCCAGTAGGAAGACCTCTCTTAGCATGTCTAAATAAGACAATAGAGCGCAATAAACACATGTATTGGTGACTTCATGTATATAACAGTAAGGGTATGTAAAAAAGCGAAGGAAATAGGCTGGGAACAGTGGAATATATGTGCTCGCTGCATCCAACAGTGAGCAGAAGGCAGCAGAGCAACGCTGGAGATTGCCATCAACAGCTGTCGCTCTATATTTGGTGTGGCGCCGCTGGCGCGCACCTGACGGCATCATGGCGGGAAACCGGATACTGTATGTAAGCCACACCCGTGCCCTTCGATCAGCCACTTGCCATTTATATCTTATCTTTATATCTTATCTTTTTCCCTATGAACTTTGCAGTATTTATTACTTAGGATAGGAATAACGGAGAGTAAGAGGATTTAACGAAAAGCAGGCTAACTAGGTGGCGTGATGTGATCGCTTCGTGCCAGCTAATTAGGCACCGGGGTGGGAACCTTAGGTGCCGGTTCACGAACTTTGCACATGGCAAGCCTAGGATCGTCTGTTGACTCGCCACTGAGCGACTCTTAAGGTGTCCATGCGAATTCTTGCCACTCATGCTCGACTATCACAGGCCAACTACTACGGCGAAGATGGGTCTATAAAGTGTTTCATTGGCAAAGTCAATGTGCCCCCAATGCGCACTGCCTATAACCACCCAGAGGAGGCTAAAAAGTAGAATCCGCCTACAAACCTCTTGAAAACCACTCTCACAATATGCTTCGTCATTGACACAATCTTACCATTTTGTCACTCTGTTGGCGTTTCTATGGTCTACTGGTCCCTTAGACTCAGGTTTTCTGTGCCTATAAAATGATCCCAAATTTATTGGGGGAAAGTTTCGCATGAGCAATGCTGGCAGATTGTTTGTCGCCAATATGACCCACACTTCAGTGGTAGTTACAGCGAATGTGCACTGCTTTCCCCCCTAAAGGACTTGCCATGGAAGCGACTTCTTATCGTGAGTACTGGACTATGGTGTTACAATGCCTTCTGCCTGAGACACAGACAAACCCCTGCTTGGATGATTGCGATAGAAATTTGCCAACTGAGATGATAGAAGTTCTCGATAAACCTTCACCTCATATATTCTGGCGTTCTCTCGTCGTGAGCAATCATCTAGATCATCCGTCGTCAGATCCAAGCTGAAGTACGCTCGCAGGTATGTTGTCCAAACAGAATCTCGTGTCATATATAGCTGACAAAATATATACCTTCTAAGACTAGCTACCAGCCTTAACCTGGGAGGATATGAGAGTCAGAAGACATTTTGTTACCGAGATCCCTTTGCGAGCTATGCTTATGGGATCTTCGTATCCTTTCCGACTCGCTGAACCGTGCTACCGAAAGCTGGAAACATGCTTCGGCCAGCCAAAATTATGTCTCTCATGTACTACGGCATGGCCAAGTATTTGATCTTGGGTACTATTTTGTGAATAGAAGATTTTTATCTGTTCGAGGGCTTAGAGAAAACATCAACAATCATCTCACAGCTAGGATATACGTCTGTTCAATTATAGCACTGAGGGAATGGGTTATATTTCTTGCTCGTGTTCTGAAGCAGGACTTTACGTAGTAAATCTTTCCGTAAACAAGGTAGAGCGAAGGGTGTGTATAAAGCACGCTGTTCCGATGTTCTTGAGCCACTGATATACCTTTTGAGTGCTCTCATTGTCTGTTATCTGACTACATACCCTTCAAGCTCCGCTGTTCACCTATCGTCAGCAGCTGGGATTCTTAAAATTCTGGTGAGGTTAATTGTGCATAAATTACCATGGGATTCCTAACACTTATTTAGATCGATGCTTGCTCGTGAAACTGACGATCTTCAGAAGAGTAGATCACGCGTGCCTAGTTGGTCGTAGCTTTGGCAGGTAGGTTGTAAGCTAGTCATACCAGTCCGACAAGCCGTAACCGTTACACCAAAATGGTACTATAAATACACTCTGGCATCTAGTTGCTCGGACTGTACAGTAGTGTCCAGAAGTATTGCACATATCTGTAACTCAGCAACCGCTGCATCGATTTACAAAGTATAAAAAAATTTAGTTTACACTCTTTAGCTTAGTCTCCCAAGGTTTTGAAATAAAAATTCTAAAATTGCATTCCACACCAAGCATGGGTGTTCCAAAGTGTTACACCACAACGACAGAACAATCCCTATGCTTTGCTGTCCGAAAAATGATTCGTGAATATTTAAGAGATAATTGATTGGCTATAGCCTAATTCTACTGTTTCACGGAAGAGTGTACATCTCGACACCGCTCTCTTACATGGTTACTGTTACCTGCTGTTACTCGGGAAACTTGTTCCATTCCGAGAGTGAGCTATATGTGCTCAGTGTGTATAGCGTCCCTTGTGCAGTGTATCGCAGAGTCTGGTCCGGTAGACGAGACTGGGACTCCTCCCAGGTGACATGTGGCGGGATGGATGGCTGTGGTAAGGGTGCAGATTCAGAAGCAGGAATACTCTTTAAAGCTTCACCTAGTGCCCGTGACGCATTGTTGGAAACAGCCGGGGGTACATTACGGACAGCTGGTAGCACTGGCAAGACGTCACATGGTTGTGTTAGTTGTTTTACGCGTTGTGGCTGCTGCTGATCTTTTCGCTTTGATTGCTGTGCAGAAGTAGTTGGAGCCGACACTTTCGACGCCTCCGAGCTAGTTGTTTGAAGAGTGGATTTGGACTGAGGGAGGCGTGTCCCCACCTTTTCTTTCTGTTTCTCAGTTCTTTTGATTTTCTTACTTCTACTATCTGGGTTTTCCTGATGTTGAAACGTGAGTGCCACATAGTGAAACATAATGGGTTAACATACTTTTATGTCTGGTATCGATGACACAATTGAAATGCCCAAATCAATAGCTACTGAAGCATGCAGTGATATCTCTGTACTCACAGTGGTATCTATGACTGGCTTGTCTGGGTATCGCACCTTCTGTGACTCAGAGGAAGTTGCGGCTTTCCGATGAGATGCGACCTTCCTCGTCTTGCTTGATTTATGCCCCACTGATTTGTCCTCAAAGGGACCATCCTTCGCCTTTCGTTTCTGGCTCGCCTTCTTTGAAGGTCTGTTGCTATCTGCATTATCTGACTTCTTACCTTCAATGCGTAAATCTGACAACAAATACGAGAACTCACTTACGTTTCTAGCTGCTGTAGACGGACTTCTGAAGGTTGCGTACATCACGGCTTCAGTAGCATTGCTTGGTTTCTCCTTCACATGTATCGCATCGTGGTTGGGATGTATGCGACTAATGGTGAATGTTTGCGGCATAGTAGTTTAAGTTGATCTGGGAGTGGTTAAAGCGCACTTTTATATATGGAAATGCAACAATGGCACTTATCTGCTATCATCGATGTAGAATATACACACTGAGGATGGACCAAACTACGAACAAACAAATGACAAAAAGCACCAATGGCCATATCATCAAAGGAACTGGATACCATGTATCATTGAGAAACATTAACTCTATGCTTATCCACAAGTATATTTGGACTGGATATAGTCGGTCTATAATATTAAGAAGCACTTACATTGATTATTGACTGAAACCGACGCAATAGACTTGATGGTCAACGCGAAGTCGTATGGACGTTGGGATTGACGCCCGTTGTTTCAGTCACGTGACGTTGAGCTTAGGGCAGGCGAGGCATTGTGTACTCCGAGAAGCCTCAAGGCGTGCCCACAAGTACAACATCGAACAACCACCATCTATTTCCGGTCTTTTACGAGATTTTTGTTTTAAAGTACAATTTGAACCAAGTCGGCAGCATAAAACGACGACAAGAAAAATATACGAATAGCATGCTTACGGAGCTCGCCAGTGACGCCACACTTGACAACGACAAACTATCACATACACTAAGCGGCAATCAAATGCACAGGCCAGCCGAATCACTGTATCCTGATACAAGTGGCGTAAAGAGTTGATTTCAGCCTGAAATCTTGCACAGAAGAACACGGGACAAACCGAATTTAGCGCTCGGCATGCGGTGAAAATTAACACCATTATCTCTATCCTGCCGATGTACTAGAGAAGGTCTCTGGCGCTGAGTGAATGCGACTTGTGTAGGACCGCTAGGATTGAAGGTGGCAATCGTTACGGGGTAGCTCAGTAGGATTTGCTCTTGAGATCCACGCTCCTTATCGCTCAGCGACCCCTCGACATTGGAATGCACGGAATGTTTGAAAATTCCTGTGCTCAACGGCATAACCTCAACAGAATACTGTGAATAGTAGCATATATTTTGAGCAACAGAAAACATAAATGTGCTGGACCATCATGACTGACCTCGACAGATAAAGGCAGAAAGTTGGATGATGGTGTAAGCTCCTTCGCAAGATGAATTTCCCCCTCCAATCTCTTTAGGTACGGCTCTTGAAGAACGTCCTTGGGTGGCACCCACCATACAGCTAGTTCTGCTTCCTCGACTTCTTCCAGAGTAGTCGGCTCCTTTCCTTGCAGATATTGTTCGACACATTTTGCAGGCTCGTCGAAGTATCGTATTCGTCGGGTAAGGCGCACGTATTGCAGCTGAGGGTCAGCGAGAATCTCAAGCGATCGAGAATCATGACTCGAAATCATAAGATAGCAAGGTATGACGGTGCCTCTGGTATAACAAAGCTAAACCCATCATTAGAAGCTGATATTTTGAGAGAAGACTAATATATTCACAGGCTTTGCCAGATAGAGCTAAGCGAAATAGAAGGTAATAATTAGTTAATGAACAAGAAAGCTGTGGTATGACTTACGTGATAATCCAGTTCGACCTTTTCGTGCTGGTTAAGAATTCCTTTGATCGAGAACTGCGGTAGAGAGGCCCAACCTTCGGGATCAGCTTCAGGTCCTGGTAATAATGCGCCTTCACTGTATGCCATTTGTCTCATGTCTGAGGGTGGATCAGGAGTTATTTGTGGGATGAATCAAACACGAGATTTAAGCCTGAAGTTTTGAAGAAAGATATAAACGGATATTAAGGAATGAAATGTGGAAAGTAGACCTACTTGCTATCAGGTCGCAGCGCGCCATGGGTGATCAGTAAGACCAGTTCATATTCCACATTCGACGTGATGTTATGCTCCAAGAAGGTTTGAGGTGTCTGATATACCATCGATCCTGGGAGGATATTCCTTCCTTTGTTCGATGTAAGAGATGAAAAGTTGACTGTGGTCGGGAAAGGGAATGCAAAAGAGAACTCCAATTTTCCAGATAGTTTCCCGTCGGAGTTATTCCTAGTAGATGTAGGTTCTCTTGGATCCCCGTCTGTTTTGCTCCATACGTTATGTGTATGCTCCAGGAAAATATAGGACCCTCCGTCAGATCGGAAGCTGGTGACGAGGAGTCCTTTAAGCTGCTCAATTGATTTATCAGAGCCGACCAGAGAAGAGAAACCGAAGAAAACTGACCACTATCGAGATTGAGTTAATAACTTGATTATCGAGCTTGAGATCAATCGTTCCCGTCACAATATCTCCTCCGAAGAATATTGGGTGCTTTTGTGTGACTTTCGATGGTCTACTGTAGACACGAAGCGTTGCCCATGGTTCGGCTTGAAGATTCCACCACGAAGAACGAACTCATGCTGAGTGGGCAGAGCGTCGACAGGGAGTCGCTCTCCGGGATCCGCGAATACAGCAGAGTATCGAGGGGGTGCAGTGGATCTAGAATAGCGATACTCCGGTGGAGAGTTTAGTCCATCGCCAGTGTGGTTGGCCATGACGATTAGGGAATGCTCCCCTGGAATGTCCAGTCGTTTTAACCACTTTGATTTATTGAATCATTAGAAGAAGTTTTGAATTTAAGGAGCTTCGTTATTGTTAAAGTCCGACTGGAGCTATTAACGATCAATTGGAATAAGTTGTGTCACTGAACAAGATGTGTCGCGTAGTCCGGTCAATAAGAATGAATATTGCCATGCTGTGATTAGGCAAGCGGTATACCCGATGTCCGAGCATCCCTGCACGCTTTCCTCCAAACGCGCGCTTAATGCATTGAGGCCGCTTATCTGTTTTCCTCATTACGTGTGTGTCGTTAAATGGTCTCGCATCCATCCCTTTACTTGCAGTGCCTGACAATATCCCATTCCAACTCATCCCAGATTCCTATGGGGAAACACTGGACAAGACGTCGATAAATAGTGGAATCACAATCATTTTGCATCGATTCACAGTTTCCTAGTCCTAAGACTTGGGTACACTGTATAGCCGTGGGCGCAATTTCCTGCGGAGGTCGAAACAATAAAGTCAGGGACATATCGGTGTCAATAGGCTGGGTAAAACATCCACGTGATCTCGGATGATGTCACGCTGAGCCGTTTTGGAAAGGTTTTTGGAAAGGTTGGTTAGAGAAGGGTTCAGAAATCAAATTTGACCAGGGTCTGCCAACTAAAAGACAATACCAGCACTAGATCACATAAGCGCATCCCCACCTCCGATCTCGAGGCACTCAAAGCGCGTTTCATGGTGAAAGTTATCGCAGCAAAGAACAAAAAGACAAAAGCAGAAACGCATATACAACATCGCCGACGTTTGATGTGGAGAAAATTATATTAGCAGCGACGGTCGTCGTCAAGTCTCAAGTTTGCTTAAGGCGACGTGAAGGGGTCGATGTTGCCAAGACATCCGCCATGAGGTATTCTCCAGCAGCACATATGCCCGCAGACCATAGGAGGAGCAGCGAGGTTATACAAAAGAAACTGATGGACTGGCCAATCTCCAGCCACGATCCTGTATCTTGGACCTGGAAGAAAAAGGAAAGAGTCATACCTAAAGTGTTTGAAATTGTCAGCGAACCCTACCGTCTTCCTTTCAGAACAACAAGAAAGGCAAGCTTACCATCGGTGATTGTGAGGGCGACCAGGAGGAGAGAGAACGGTGGGAGGTTCAGAGAGTCATTAAGAACGGCAAATGATACCGAGAGCATAATGTACGGTGCGATAATTTTGAAGACCTGAAAGATAAAAACAACACGAATAAGTAAGTGAGATTTACTCAAACCATCGAAGACTTACGAGTAAACTGGACATATAAAAAGGATTAAATATGGGTATCAGCCTATAGACAGGCGCAAGGTAGAAAGATCTGAAAGCCCAAGACAAATTAACATGACGAGTCAGTCAAATTCAAAAGAACATACGATATAGAAGCAACGCTATAAAACCCCAACGTCAGTCAACAAACCTCTCATAATAAACGAAAATAAACGTACTTTCCAGTCCCGAAGAAGCCAACCTGAACAAAGAACAAAAAGAACAGTGCAATACGCAAATCATCCATTTGGAATTTATGAGCCACGGCAGCTTGTGCTAAATTCGTCTTTGCCTTCCTATCTTTTGCGGGGGTCCTGCTCCTGTCCATCCGAGCCCGTCGTTGCTGACGGAGAACTATGGCTTTGACTCGAGCGCACTGCAATTTCGACCTGAATCCACGCCACCAAAACCGCAGAGTAAGCTATAAAAAGAGGCCTTCTACACTGATCGAAAGTATAACAAAGCATGGTCCAAACCCAAGGAAATACATGAGTATCTTCGAGTACTCTGTGTGCCCTTTGGACTCGACAAGAAAGGGCAATGCAGATGAGATGACTGATTATAATCATCAGGAAGTGAGCCATATCCTTGTCGCCACACGCACCAAGTACAATCCACCCAGCCCATTGATTGAGGGAAGGAAGTCCCTTTTAGCTTGTAACTGGCGAACTGATGACGCCGTGATCAACATTGTAATACATATAAAGACCATCTTGAGCCAACGTAATTAGATACACAAGCCGGAGTGAGATAAAAGCCAACATTTCGATACCTGACAGACAAATATACGCAGCAGCCTGCTTTTTGTGTTGGATTCCTTGACAGGTCGCAGCACTTGCCACACAGCGAATGAACCTGACAAGATTATCGCACAACCTCCTGATATGCTAAGGAATCACAAACAAAAAGGCATCAATACTTCATTCACGATTAAAAGGGTAAAGAAGACACACATCGTCACTAGACTTTCGCTCTTATCCACGGAAAGAAGCGGGAATATTGAAGTAGCAAGACATGATGAAATCCAGAAGATTAAGCTCTGCCAATTCCTTGCACGAACACCTTGGCTCCACGAAAGCGGCCAGGCGAGACCAATGATGCCAAAGCCGATGCTCTAAATGGACCTGTGCGTATACCCAAGCTAGAGGACGAATTCCTTAGAATTCTACAAGTAAAAAAATGAACTAAGAGACGCACGACCATGCCCAGCAAAGCCAACAATACCATCAGAGAATTTACGACGAAGACAAGTCCCTTCTTCCACCCCCTCTTCCACCTCTGTGAGGTTTTACTCGGTGTTCCAAGCATACCAGCGACCTGAACTAAGAACTGGTTCCAGAAGTAGCACGGAAACGCGATATAGACGTAAAGCTCAAAGGGGATCTTTGCACAGCAAAAGATGCCCAGAACGCAACTAATGTCGTCCAGCTAGCGATGCCGATAATTGTTTGAATAGAAATGGTAGGAGACCCCGATGGCGATGACAATTTCGTTGCCGATGTATGATCCAGGGGCGGAATAGGTACAATGAGGCATACGCCGCCCAGCCGATATAAGCAGCGGTGACGAACGTTCTGATCAGGAAGCGATCGTACGTCTGCAAATAGTGCAACCCGCGCAGGCTTTGTTGGATGAGATCGAAGGAAGCTTGACAAGCCGCATCCCATTGCTTTGCAGCAATGAGGCGATTAATTTCTGCGATTTGGGGGCGTCTTCCGTCGTGGTTACATCAGATAATGGCTTGAAAGGGGTGTATAGTAAAGTGTGCATTTTCTTGAGTTCTGGTTAAGAGTCAAATAAATGCGAAGAGAGAGAGAAAGGTATGTAGACGAACCGTGCTTCACTCTATATTGTTCCAGAATAACCTGTAATATCTATGAGTATATACAGCCAATAAATATCCATAGATCGTTACCTTTGCATTGGTCAACGCAGCTACTGCAATAGCTTCTTCTCCCTGCATAGAAGTGTCCAAATAGCCAGGAAGCAGCGGATTCACATCAGGTAAGACGCCAACCGAGTTGACTGGCCAATTTATCCCAATGAGTGTCGCCATAAGCGACGCGATATTCGCCTGTTCCACATCTCGACGGAATAAATGACCTAGATGCCAAGGTTCTGAGTAGGCGTCATGAGATGAAGGTTTGCTGTCCGACAGAGGACCACGGATGCCACTGCCCCAAGCGATCAAGGGAGTCCTCGTATTATCAGGGTCTGGTGATACTTATTAGTAGAGATTTTGTCTGCGATATTATGCATTTGACTTACGCCCATCTCCGTGATTCCCAATAACAGACATACCATGATCTGCGGTGAAGATGAAGCTTGTGTCGTTGTCTCCATAGAATTCGGCTATGAGTTTCTCAGTTTCGCGAACTATGTTATCGACTACTTGAATATTCTCCATATATTCCTTGGAATGAGGCCGATACGAGTGTCCTGTCGTGTCCAGACCAAGCAGATGCAGGAAGAATACAACTTTGTCAGAGCGTAGTTCATCTGATAGTGATGGATTGGCTGTAGCATTTGCAAAAAGGGTTTTCATCTGGTCCAAAACCCAAATATCCAACCCAGTTGCATCTAAAGCGGGCACCTGTTAATTTTTTTGCTACAAGAAAAATAAGATCAGAAAGTGTTGCGTACCCTTAGTGAAATCCTCCTCCTCCTCATTGTAGCTCCATGTTTTGACCTTTCCAGGTGTAGCACCTTCGGCGAACATGGGCAAAATGTCGGGCGACCCAAAAGAATATGTGGAGGATGATTGGTTAAACACAGAATCAAAGTCAACCTTCGGAATAATTCGTATCAGTCGCTGATGTATACAAAATAAGAGTACCAAGATCCATGCCTACCGGGTTCGTTTTCCATCCCTTTGAATGTCCATTGAACATCAGCGAATAGAATTAACTCTAAAAGTTGAATACCTTCGTGACGGCGGAGACATCTTCATACATTCCACCTAGAAGAGCATAAGTACTCTATCGCGTAGTTGTTTCCAATACAAAAGACTCACCTATAATCGCGACGTGACCTGGCCGACTCTCCGTAGGCACACGCGTGTGCGATATTCCGAAGGCGCCTCGCGTTTCTACAATAGATCTTAAATGCGGCGCAACAACTTCCGGAGAGTTTGGTATATCTGAAAAGGCGTTCAATGAGAATAGCAAGTCCGCGCGAAGGCCATCGCCTATATCAACAGAGTTCAAGCGTCAGTTTGCACAGTTCATGGTGTGAAATGTTGATATCGTACCGACAATGAGAACAAGCCGTTTTGCAGCTGCACCTTGTTTGGGTAAGTCCATAGCTTTTCATTCCGTGTACAACGGGGCTTTTGAAGTAGCAGTCGAAGACTGAACCAATATAAACGAGATGAAAAACGAGTCCGATAATGAGTAACTTTGCAACATTGTAATTGGAAGGGCCAGGGGTATATGTTGGTGACACTTTAGGTGCCATTATGTTCTGGCTATTATAGATCTTGTAGCATTACGCGTTCGAAATAAAGATAGTTTGTATTGCCCGATCTAAAGGGAATGCCGAACAATTAGCTGGGGTCAGGGCGGATGAGAGAGGCTGGAAAGAGAGTCACGGTGGCAATAGTTGTTTTTGCTTGGCGAAGTTGTGAGAACCAAATAACGCGCTCAACCGAATTCGCGTGAACTTTTGGTGAACTTGCCAAAAACCTTGTATCTCTACCACCAAAGTTTGAAATCTGGATTCGTGTCTTTTATTTGAATGACTCATAGCTATGGCCCAGTCAGAACAGATAAGCGCAGATAAGCGCAGATAAGCGCTAACGTTTGTACAGACGATGGGTCGAGCTCGTACCCTGCTTGTTCCGTTGTTCGATAGCGTCAGCCTTATAATCCATGGAATTGAACTTGGCACAATGATCGGGATTGGGAATCGACCGCATTGAAAAGTTACTCATAAGAGACATGTGAGTATTGCTTGTATCCGAACGATTACAATTGCCGAACGAGGTCACGCTCACAAACTGTTAAGATACTGGATCCAATGTTTACTACGTATACTATCTAGGGAGGCTTATCTGTTGCTCCTAATGAAGGGTTTCACATCAACAATACCTCATTTTTATCCTCGCTGGAATAGGCATTCTTAGGCCTTTCACTATTCAAGTGTGCACTGTGTTCGCCGTCTGGACTCTGCTATGCACCAGTAAATCAATTGTTATCCCACGACTCCATCAAGAAGACTGATGTCTGTGGAAACATTTAAACTGTAAACAGACATCCGGTGTTATGTTTCACCGTATGTTTATTTCCGGTCGAGACCTCACATGTCTGCAGGGTTTGCTCGAGCGGGACCTGTCAATTAACGAAAAGGAAGAACGCAACAACGGAATTGTAGATCGGCCGCCAGATATTTTCTCAGGTTTGTGCCGCAACCACTTTCCTGCAATGTTAAAGAAATCACTCCCTCCCTTAAACTGAGATTCTGTCATGGTGCTGTTCGCTGTTCGGTTCTGCAGCATGGTGCGTCACCGGCAGTTTCTTTCGGTTTGGTTCAGGATTGAAATCTTTAATAATAATTGATACTAGTGTGCCGTTGTTAAATTCTTACTCCCATTTACATAACTGTCAAAGAAGTTCAGGCAGGTGCCTGATGACAATCTGGTTCCAGGCGATATAAATCCTTAACTCGAGGATGTCTTCTTGTCCCCTCCGACCGAACCTTCACCTAGTGAGTGGCGATTATCTGATCCTCCTTTGCCCAGTGTCCTCTAACTCTAAAAATTTTGGCCCCTCTAGACTATCCCGCCCTCTGTTCGACCCTTGCTGCAAGAATGCCAGAAATTCCTCTCAAAGATGCGGACTTCGACCTGGACGTGTCCGGTATTGGTGGGTTTTTCGGCGACGAAGAATCCTTTGCGGCGATGTCCAGTGTGCACCTGGTACGGGGTCGCAGATGGTTTGGCTGGTACAACTCGCCAGGCAGCTACTTCGTCGCCAAGAGATATGGACTACTTGCGCGGTCGCGGATCTGGGACGGGCTCTATCCCGGTCCAAATATAGACCCGACCAGCATGTTGGAATTAGACGGAAAGGAGGGCCCTCGCTATGTGGGAGCACATTCCGGTACTCGTATCCAGAAGACAGGGCATTTGTCCTACTTACTCGCAAGTCACTGTAGTGATTTAGAGGTCGACTACGCAGCAGCGGCTCCCGCGACCTCGGACGTCCATATCACGGTCGTCCACCTCGACGAATTTTCCAAATTTCCAGGGTACCCAATCATCCCTAAAGACGGCATGTCGCCTTTCGACCCCGTATGCATTATCCCCATCACCGCCAGCCTCGCAGCTGCCGTTGCTTGTGCAGTATTCAAGGATTGGTTCTGCTTCTCAACGATCCTGCTCGGATGCTTCTGCAACGGAATATCGTGCGTCGTCATTGGATCTGGAAAGCTCAAAATCGTGCAACCCAATTCCTCCCCAAACTCTCCTCCAGGCGACGGCATCCTCTTTAACACCAGTGGACGCGTCGTTCTTCTAAAAGGGAGCGAACAAACTGTTAGTACTATCACAAGAGGTCGATTTAATCTGCAATACAAGAGCGAATCAAGATATCACGACATCGGCCTTGTTTCTCTTGCTCTGACCTTCCAGTTTCTCCTTCAACTTTTCATCGTGCCTCAGGGCGAACTCTTCGGACAGATCATGTTCCTCTCTACCTTTGCCGTCTCGTGGATGTATAATGCGTATCTAGCTTCGGTCGATCGGGAGGATCTGCAGAAGAAATTGCTCATCAACAACCTCCTCCAAAAGCCCACGGTCCGGACAGTGCGCCTCCCCAAATGGACAGCGCTCGTCACCTTCTCCGCCCTGATTCTACAAGCCGGAAAGAACACAAGAGCGATTCTGGACGAGATGATTCCGACCGACACTCATGTCTGGAGAATTGTCAAGGACACCATCGTGAAATCGATTCAGAGGAACCAGACACCAAGCGATGTCCTGCCCGAACAGAATTTGGAAGGATTGGACGAGAAAGAGCTGGGTCTGTTGAGGGACATGCTCGAGCAGGCGAGCATTGGATTAGATGCGGCCAAGAAGGAACTAGACTCAGTTCAGGTAGAGAAAAATGAAAAGCGGTCTGGTTCCGCCGACCACGCCGTTTGATGCTTCGTACATACAAATTGTTGCCAATTTTTTGAATTTTTATTTTCAATGAATTTATGATTTTTATGGGATCATAGCTTTGGTTCGACGTGGAGAGGGGAAGGAACCATCTTGACGTGGGTACCCGATGCGACTAGTCGATGTTTTGTTACATTCCAAATCTATTGCAAACGAGAAAATAAGGATACTCCAGGAAGTTCGAATAACTACGAGACAGAACAACACTTACTTCGGTTCGGGCAGAGTGAGATCTGGCACCAAGTGTGAGGGTAATATTTACGATACGTAAAGTGTCCCCTCTTTGCAATCATAGCAATCAGTAAAATTCTTGCGCCAAATATATGTTGTTGGACTCACGGTTGTGCAGGAGAGTGGTATACACTGTCAAGAGTTTGCGTCACCGTCATATACATTGTTCCTTGGGTTGACAGAATCATAGCATAGAGGGAGATCGACGAACATCTGTTCATTACATTCAAAGTTGAGTATAACCAGCACTCCTACTACTCATTAACATCCACCTACACATCGACCAAGAAAGCCGAGCATCCCCCGTGAACATTGCCTCCTGGGTTGAGCATATCTGGATGTACAAAATATTGCGCTTGTCAGTATACTAGGACTGGTCAACCTCAACAGTATAGAACAACTCTGGCACAAATTTGTGTACCAAACACGTACCTTCTTGGACTTCAATTTCCATGACCACTTTCGCCTCCAACTTGTTCTCCTCCTCCACTTTTTTTATTCACTGTCATCTCCGTGACCCTAAGCCGGCTCTGAATGGCGTCCCCGAATTGTGTGGTCCCCTCTTTGCCACCAAACCGCAGAAAAGTTCGGATGTTACCAAGGAGCTGCTTAGTTTCTTCAGAGCAGTTACCTGCGATTTTGGATATGTCGAATCCACTGTCATTAGAAAAGGAGTCCGACATGGCTTTGGGTATGGTCAGTATCAAGTTTGAACGACATCTCTACATATATGTATGGCAGAATAAGCGAGATATGATCAAAGTTTAGTATGTGAACATGTTACTATAGCGGCGATTGACAGCCACCGTACCCATAGTTAGTCCGACGTAGTCTCTTGGCCTGATCGTGACCGCTGAATCTTACTCCTAATCACCACCACCACATGCGCAGTAATTAACATCCACGAATACGCTTTCCCCATAATTTAAGCATTGACATGGCAGAGAACGTTTAAGCAAATCGGTTGATTGGTAAACTCCCTCCTGGGTATTGAATAGGTAGATGTGGTGATACGGATATGGATATATGATACCTGCATAAGAATATCGATATAATACATATTAACTAGATGCAGAGCTGAATGATACAATGAAAAGACGGGTCAGAAACTTGGTCAAACTGCTATAGTGGTTCGAGGAAATCACCTTAAGCTTGCTTTAAAAGATTTCTAAACTTCTATGAAGGATTATAGGTTGGATTTGGGTTTGGGGAGGGAAGGAATCATCTTGACATGAGTACCCGATACAACAAGTCGATGGTGTGTTACATTCCAGATCTTTTGAGACGATCCACTGGGTAAGTATTTACTAAGGATTGCAATGATACGTCGCACTCACTTCTGTTCGTACAGAATGAGCTCTAGCGCCAACTGTGAGAGTGGTGTTAACAATGCGCAAAGTGTCTCCTCTGTAGAATCAAGATACTCATCAGATCTTCACCAATGGGAAGTGGATAAAGGTTTGCATTCTTACAGTTGTGCAGGAGAATGGTATACGAGGTTTAGTGATTGAGATACACTCGCAACCAAGGTTCCTTGAATTTCTTTGACCATAGCAATGAGTGTGATGGAGGAGCATCTGTTCGTAAGAGTAATGAAATTTTTCGTGCTGCTCCTTCAACGCACTCACTTACACATCGACCAGAAATGCCGAACATCCTCCATGAATATTTCCGCCACCATTCAGCATATCTACAGATAAAAAGGTGTGTATCAGAATGATCAAATCAACGGAACGTTCGAAATTTCTGTTTGCCAGTCATTAAGAACAGTATATTTAGAGAAAACGCGTACCTTCATGGACTTCAATCTCCATGACCACTCTTGCTTCCGTCTTCCTCTCCTCCTCTGCCTTTTTGTTGATAGAAATTTCTGTGACTCTAAGCCGTCTTTGGATGGCCTCCCAAATCCCGAGGTGCTCATCCCTGCAGCGCGACGGGTATGGAAAAATTCTCCAATGTCTCCAAGGAGCTGCTTGAGTTCGTCAGAGCCATTGCCGGCGATTTTGGATATGTCAAGAGCACCATTATGAGATAAAGAGTTCGCCATGGTCTTCAAGAATCAGAAATAATTGGACTCAAGTTTCCTGGGGTTCTTGAAGTCCAACGGCCAAACGAGTGTGATTTTGTTAATACCCTTCGGTGGACAAGTTACCGTCGACGACGGGGTTCAGAAGCACCGGCAATTTGGGTTACCCGGGCCAAGACTAATATTACCGATAACCCTCGATAACCGTGTATTAGGTAATCCCGCTGCCAAGGTAGTGGTGATGAGCACTTTGCTTCTCGACCACCACCACCGGTCCACAGCAGCACTTGTGCATGGGTTTTGTTTCAAAACCATGGTGAGCGCCCGATGTGCTTCAATCCATTCTACCTGGTGTAAACCATCGCGGATCACAGCTACAGTCATCTCTACCTAATCTCAAACGGAAAAGGGCCCAAAGTCCATCGAAGGAACACACTTTAGAAGTGTGTTCGGAAGATGGTACGGCTCTCGCTCTAGTTAGTCTGAGCTCTTCGCTTGGAAATAAAAGGCCACGATTACTACGAATCGAAATACCCTCATCTTTAAATTCTGGGCTATTTCCAGCAGACACCGAGCACGGAGAGGACAAGGACGACATGCACTCATTATTCTCTGACTCCGGTTCCGAATCGCTTTTTGATGATATAAACGAAGAACGTACTTCTTCACCATGGACTATGACGAATCCTGATAATGATGAACTATTGGCGTGCAGGAATGGACCGCCAATCCGAGGCCTTTACTTTGATCCTTCGGTTATTCTTCCCGTGGAGCTCGCCGACGAGGTCACGTCTTTTGTATGAAGACATATTTCACATCTCCTGCGGATAACCAAGTTATGCTTTTCGGACGCTTTTTACCCCCATCAGAGACGCTGGCGTCTTCACCGTCGACTTCGGGTCTGCCCCCATTTTATTGGAACTCCTTGACAAGATATCCTTGCTTCTTCGACCTATGGTACCCCCCAGTACCTATGATATTTTATTCCCGGCTCATCCGACAAAGGCGCGGCAAGCCATAATAAACTTGTATCAGCCTGGTGAGGGTATCACTCCTCACGTCGACCTCCTCGGACGATATGGAGATGGTATCATTGGAGTCAGTTTCTCAAGTGGCTCAGTGATGCGCTTCGACAAAGTTGAGCCTCAGCAAAGCGACCCACAGACACGGTGGGACGTCTATCTCCCGGAAAGGAGCCTGATCGTTCTTTCAGAAGATGCGCGTTATGGTTGGACACATGGCATCGAGAAAAAACGGAGAGATTATGTTGTCTCCGACTCCGGCTCAGAACATTCAGAACATTCAGAGCCTGCCGGCACCTGGATTGATCGTGGAACTCGCATTAGCGTCACCTTTAGGTGGCTGCTTCCTGGTGCTGATGTTGTTGGTGATGGTTCGTAATGATCTATCGCTCGCCATGCAATGTCACTCATAGCACTTTGCGTTCTCTCCGAAGCGTAATTTCTCAATGAATTTGAAATGCGAAAATACCCCCGCTATTTAAATTGAGAACTCGACAGGAGTCAACGGCCGAGGCTCAAACAATTATAGACAATTATTGACAAGGTACTTTTACACATTATTTAATAGTATGTCACATCTATAAAAACTGCAATAAGCTCAAGACTGTATTATCGCGTTGTTTATAAATATCATACCAACCTGTGTTTAAGCACGTCTGTGTCTTCCTAGGTCTTCCCTCAAGACTAAACTCTTCCTTAGAGCGTTTCCCCACACAACGGTACAGTTAAGACCGACTTTGCCCCGCATAGAGCAATTGCTACCGCGTTATGGCACAGCCTCTGACACGAAAGATAGGACGAAGATCAACCACCACACAAACCACGAGCTTCTCCGATAGCCATGTCAAAAAGAAAAGTTGCATATTACTACGACCGTCGGTCTTCTCTCATTCTACTCTTATAATTTCAAGCTGAAACAGGAGCTACAGCGGATGTAGGCGCGTACACGTACGGATGGACCCATCTCATGAAACCGCACCGGATGCGCATAACACATGAACTGGCCACTGCTTATGGGATGTTGGATAAGATGCACGTACTGGTATGCATCCTTAGTTTCTCTCCTTATTATACAAACATGCCATTTCAACTTCCCAAACTACGATCAACAGAGACCAAAACGCGCTAGCCCAGAAGCCATGACTGCCTTTCATACAGATGAATACATCCACTTCCTGCATAGTGTCACCCCCGAAACAGCCGACAAACTAACGAATCAAAAAACGCGATGTATGTTTTACGTTGGTTGAATCCTCCAGCACTCGGTCTTATCCAAACACCCAGTCCTCGTAGGCGACGACAATCCTGCATTCGAAGGCGTCTTTGAGTTCTGTTCTATATCTGCCGGAGGTTCGATCGGTGCGTAACTCAAGCTCCATGCACCAGGACACCCATTCATTAATTCACGGCACTTCGTGGTTCTGACCTGACAGGTGCCGCAGAAAGAATAGCCTCTGGAGCAGCGGACATCACGATCAACTGGGCAGGTGGCCTGCATCATGCCAAAAAGCGCGAAGCCGCCGGCTTCTGCTACATCAATGACATTGTGCTTGGCATCCTCGAGCTCTTGCGCACATATCCTCGGGTTCTGTACATCGACATTGACTGCCATCACGGTGATGGTGTCGAAGAAGCCTTCTATACCACGGATCGGGTCATGACTTGCAGCTTCCACAAGTTCGGAGAGTTCTTCCCTGGGACAGGTACTCAGGAGGATACTGGTACTGGCAGGGGAAAAGGATATTCTGTGAATGTCCCATTAAAAGACGGAATAACGGATGAAGCGTTCAAAAGTGTATTCGATCCTGTGAGTCCTGTCAAGTTCTCCTTCGAAGGTTTAATTTATTGAAGTGGAAAAGGTCATTGCAAAAATCTTGGACGTCTTTCAACCATCAGCTGTTGTGCTTCAATGCGGAGCTGATTCTCTGGCCGGCGATAAGCTGGGCTGCCTTAATCTCACTATGCATGGACACGCACACTGTGTTCAATTTCTTCGGAAATCCAATATACCTCTAATACTACTTGGTGGGGAGGATACACCGTGAAGAACGTAGCACGGGCATGGACATATGAGACTGCATGCGCCCTAGGAATAGAAGACGAAATCGACTTGAACATGCCATGGAATCAATATTTTGAGTGGTTTGGACCGACATATAGGCTTGAGGTTCCTGAAAACAACATGGAGGATATGAATATAAAGGAGGGGACTCTGGACGGCGTCAGGTGCGTCTACCTACTAACTTAATTTAAGGCATTTTGTATCAAACAATCTATGACACCAGGACAACTGCTCTGGAGCAACTACAGCAGCTCAGCGGTGCACCCTCTGTCCAGATGCAAGATGTTCCTCGAGCAAGTGTAGGACAGCATCTCGGGTTTAAAAGAGACGAAAATGAACGGAGGGATAACCTCGATGATCGACTTGCACGTAAGATCCTCCATGTTGTTAAGGCTTATGCTCTTTTAACCTTTAACACCACAGAGCATACCCGATATCTGTATGACCTTCAAGAATCAGAGTCGATCACGGAGTCAGAGGAATCAGATTCTTCGGACAGTGATGCCAGTTCTGTGTCGTTCGTTAATCATTGGAGGCGTGCCCCTCACCGCGCCAACTCCCTTCCTCGTGTCCTAAGCGGACGACATTCCAGCCACCCGCCCCCACACATGTCAGCTGCGGAAAGAAGACGGATGAGTATCGTCACTGGCAGGTATTTCGACATTCCAATACACGAAAACGGGTTCAGCCACTATGACCACGGTGCAGCTCCTACCAAGACGTCCAAACGGATCTTTTTCCAGAGTGGTCTCGATATTTACAACGATGAAAATGAGATAGAAGGGATAATTAATGCCAGGACTTCCATTTCAAATCGGTTCGGAAATGGCATTCACGACCTCAGTGGTCTCATGGAGAGGGGTGGGCGCAGTGTTCAAGAAAACCTAGAAGAAGGTGACGATGAAGTTGAGGGAGAGGAGTACGATGATGATGCTGCCATGTCAGATTCATAGCTCATTAGATATGCTTGTTTTTTTTTCTTGCTTGCTCTTACTGCTTTTTCCTTTTCCAGACGTTTTATCTAGGTATCTGTAAATATGGGGAGTACCTATTGAAGTATGGCATACCTAGTCGCAGAGTCCTGCTGCTCTGTGGTCATCTATATCTATATATCCTAATAGCAATATATCCTATACCATCAATGACCGACAACTCGATTTCGACCAGAAATACTATGTTCTATTTATAGCATTCAATACACTTTGGTTTCTTGGCCTTCAATTCAATCCTTGGCATGCATGACAGTTGTTAGCAGGCTGAAAAGTAATATGTGGCTAAATTGATAATAATGAGCACTAAGGGAACTGCCCTTGGGTTGATACGTACAACGAAGAAAAACTATGAACAAATTGCAAATTGGTAAGGATATCACGGAATACGAACAAATCGAGTTACAAGTACAGATTTTTGAACTTCTTCTCGGAGACGACGTTAAGCATTTCTTTTACGCCATTGTCTTTACTTAGTCGGAGCAGCTGTTGTCAATTTGCTTTGGAAATGACGAACAGCGCTCTGCCAGCCCTTGATCGTTCCATGCGTCATATCTCCGTATTTGTTGCGGAGCGGAGGCGCATCAGCAGAAGGTTCAGAAGCGACATTAAGGGCGTCCGAATCAACATAAAGATTTCCAACGAGAGTGATAGTGCCCTTGGTGACAACGGGACGGTCCTTGAGATCGTGAAGTGGGATGGGATCCATAGTCGATGCAGGATATGGGTCTCTGTACACCTTAACGTGGAGATCGTTCCCGGCATTGAAAAAGAAGTCCTCGTTGATTTTGAGGTATTTCATGAGCGGGAAAGGCTGCATAGACGCCTCGTGTACATTTTCAGCGACGACAATAAGACCTTTAGCCAGATCCTCGCTGGACAATTCTTCTTCGAATTTGTACTGTATTTCGCCAGCGCTGAGGTGGACGTTTGGTACAACGGTGATGACATGGTCGAGGTGAGCGTGTCCCTGCACTCCATAGAGGTAGAACGGCATCAACGACGGATATGTTGCTTCTAGGTCTTCGGTCATGAGAGATCGCTTTTGACCACCTTGATGTTCGCTATCTTGACTTTGTGACTAGTGCGTCTACAATAAGGTAAGGATTAATATTAATGGTGATCAAACCACAAGAGATCAAACCGTTACCTTTGCCCGATGGTCAGCACACCATCGAAAGACGTGCCATCGACAATGTCGTCGAGAAGAAGAGGCTCAGTATTATGAACGATCACTGCCTGTACTCTTTCATGGGCATGTTTGACCTGTCGAATATCACCCTCAACATCAACAGAGAGAATGATTTGGCGACGGCCGCTGGCCATATGGATTGTTGGCGTATGAACAAGGTAGCAGTGTTTTCCTGACCCTTGAAGAAGGAATGTATGAATACTGGGCTTCATATCGTTACGAATGCGCGCATTCTATGACAGGTCAGTAAGTTAAGTTCTGAATCACAGAAATTTAGTCTTACTTCGACTTCTTCCTCGACGACTTTCTGGAAGATGTCAGCGAGTGTTCCGACGAAGTCATTTGTGGTCGTAAACGGCGACATGACGACGTTCCTGATAACCAAGACGTCCTCGTTACCCACCAGTCCCATTCATCTCTTCATTTCAGTGGCGCAGATTCCATATTCATGCTGTTTGAAAGTGGTCGCCGTGATATAAAATGGAACCTCCAAAGGATTTTCTTCGGAGCTTGTGACAGAGAGTCGCTGGAAAATACGGTTGTTGAGCCAGTTGGCCTCCTCTACATCCGTGTTCAAGCTCCCATCGCGATTGCGGAAGTTGCACGCGAAGACGTTGATGTTGAGATCCGATCCCAGGTGGTGCAAGAGCTCCATCGCCTCGGGGTTCCTATATATCTCTTCGTTCGACTTGTACAGGATATGTTGCCTAATGAAGTTTTTCTCTGCTTCAATCTTGACGGGATCAGGATTGGGCTCAAGCTCTGCAGGGATAGGATTAAAAGGAGTGACGGTGAAGCTCGTAGAGTCGGTAGACATAGCAGACCAATGAGCTGCATACTATACAAGACTATAAGTAACAATTTCAAAGCAGAAAGAACGCTTCACCTACTCTGCGACATGTGAACATGGCTTGCCCTAGTAGCGACCCGTAACCGGAAGGCGTCAAACCAATAGTCTCATGAGCCATTAGTACAGCCGACGCCGCAGCTCCAGGTTTACTGCGACAAGATCAAGTCAGTTCCGACACATAGCAGAATACGAATATATGTTACCTTCCTTCGATACCATATATGCCGATGCTTTCACCTTCAGTACCTTGATGAAGATAGGGCGCGGACCAGGTGAGCTGGTACCTCATTCGTCCGTCTCGGTAGCAGAGCGAACCAGCAGGGTACGGGATATAACCGGCCTTGTGCGGGTCAACGGTAATAGAATCCGCGTATTTCATATGGGCAAGCTGTTCGGCACTCTCATCGCGCAGACCGACATGAGGGACGAAGCTCGAAGGCGTGTCAGCTCTAGGAAGCCCTTGTCGCTTGCGGCCAAACGTCTCCTTTGGCAGCATGGTTGCGAAGTAGCCGCCCCAAGCAGCATCAGCGTGTATGACGAAGGACATCCCCATCGCCTGGTATTTCTCGCGGAGTTTTAGGATATCCTCGATGCGATCGATACCGCCTTCCTCAGTTGTACCGATAACTGCGACTACCTGGTATACTGGAGTCTGTTCGTCGAAGCACTTTTGAAGCATGCGGTCGAGCTCGTTCGTGTCCATGCGCGCTTGTTTGTCTACCGCTACATTGCGGAGGTTGTCTGAGCCAATACCAAGCACAGCTTTGTCGAAGGATAGTCAACTTCTACGTCACCTGAAAAACAATACATGAATCGTACCTGCAGCCTTTGGCCAGGAATAATGGTTTGTGCTTGGTGACAAAACGACGGGCTGTTGGGTGAGCTGCCAACGTTGCATAAGCGTGTCCTTGTTGATAGACTGGATGATATACTTCGACATGACCTTATCGAGGAATTCAGGTGAGATGTAGTAGTCGTCACGCAAGCGGTCGGGCAGATCCAAGATGGTAGAAACTTGCAAGTTGAGGAGCTCCCATGCAGTGCAGTCCTTGAGTAACTTCCTGGCGCCCGTGCAAGTCTTAACGGAGAAGGTGTCACGGATAAACGCCATCTCTGCACCCTCTGCCGACGCGTCTCGAAGAGAGAGAGGGTAAAACTTGAGGTTGCGCGCTAAGATTAAGCGCACGTCCCATGAGAAATGAATCATGGTGAAGACACAGTTATACTATGCTTACCAGCCCTTTGAAACAAGTCATTAATACAATAGCGTGATTTATTTCAGGCATAAAGAGGTCTCACCACATCGATTCCAAGTTGGCCACTGTTCCGCCCGATGCAATATGGCCCCAGGCAAGGGGTTCCTCTGAGTTTTGCAATCGATTATAGCCCATCATTTCGCAGAGTTGTAAGCCAACCTCCTGTTCGATTAGCGTCGTCAAGGGGCTAGCCTCGAATGCAACGTTATTTGGATTATAGAACATGGTCGACAGATAGCCAAGAATGGCTGGTAAATTCTGGTCGACGCTCATGTGGCCACTGTAACGGGGAGAATAGAAAGGTATAGATCTCTTTCCAAGCTCAATTAGCAATTCAGTAAGGTTGGACGACATGATATTTGTCATTTCAACAAAGGCAGGCGATGTTTGCATGATTGAGGTGATGGACGCCTATTGAATGTTTAGTAGTCTAGCGCACTGCAAAAGATTCGTCACGTCTTACCTCGTCCTTTGGGAAATATGCATTTCGGGCTGCCTTCTGTTGTACGACGACGCTCGTCAACCAGGATTGAAGAAAGTCGGCATTTTCGCCTTTGGGGCCTAGGAAGAGGGCGGATATGCGCTCGTGGTCGGCACTCGAAGGAATGCGATAGCGATGTGTATTGTGAGGATGTCTGGAGGACATATCAGCCTACGAGGGAGCGCAAATGAGAGAGAAGTCGCCCCTGAACAGACAGAGTCTTTATACGGCACTTCAAGACGTAAGTTTTGCTTCTTAGGCGTCGATTGTAGAGCATAGCCAATGTGACCTAGGGTTCGATCGCTCCTATTGGACATTAAAAACGTGTGGCAGGAGAGAAAGCTAGATAGCGCGATGAAGCCCATCTGACAATATTTCAACTAATAAAGAAGCGAGTAGAGGTCCGAGCTATTCTCAGTGGTGAGCAAAGATACCCCAGGAATTGGAGATTAGCACCGCAATGGGGCTTTAGAGAGAATCCAATGGAGGCAGAGTGGGGCGTTCTGGCCATTTTGTAGCAGAGAAGGAATCTCCAGGTGCTCTTGACAGATTCATTACGATAACCCAGATTTGCATACCTGCATATAAAGTGAGTAACAATTACCGTAGCTGAAGATACCATGTAACGTTTGCATTCGGGACATCGTCTTGAATTTCAAGACAATGTACTCAATGGAACGTGCCATTGCAGGTGTGACCAGTTAAAACCAAAAGCGGCTTTCAAAACAGAACTTCTGTTAAAAAGGCACTCCTTTCCAAACGTTAAGTAGTGGCGTAGCGTCAGCACAGCAGGCAGGCAGATCAGGTTTATCCACATCAGCCACGATCAAGGTGTATTTCTAGGTCGTGGTTAAAACGATTTTAAGTTCAATATGGCACTTACAAGGCACAGAAGCGTCCGACCTTCGCAGTTTGGAGAACAGGGTACGCTGCCGTGGGCCGTCATCAGCTGTTACTCGATGCATATAGTGTAAGAATACAATTAGGAAGAAAAGAAACCAAGAAACAAACTTGAACTTGTGCAACATTCGGTTGTTTGTTTTGTTGTTTTCCGGCACAACCCGAAGGCCCGAAGATAGGGGCCCCAACTGCTTCAGGGGTAGTCCTCACGTCCCACCGTCATTCAATTTACGTGTGTCTAATGTAGATATACTCCCAGGAAGGTAAAATGAAAGCCAAAAATAGAGAGCAATGGCTCAGGACTTGCCGGGCATCTTTGAAGGACCCTTTTCGTCAGTCAGTGCCTCGTTTAATCTTATGCCCTTCTTATTATTTCGATACGGGAAAATTCAAAGAGCGACTTCTTCAATAGACTGCTGGGACGTCGTTCTGGATGGGTCCCTTTCTCGGAGACCTTAGTTCCGTAGCCGTTTTAATCGTACATATTCTGTTTGTCTTCGACCTTTTGATTCTACATTGTGCCGCAGGATTAGAGGACAGAACCAAAGTTTGGGAATGGAGCAGGCAAGCGCAATTATCATCATCAGTGAGTATTCATTGACTTTAGATTGGCCGCAGAACCGTGTTCACGTTTTAAGGCGAGCTAAAGTAAAAAGCATGGGAGCAGTACTGAGAGAAAAGGAGTGGGTGACTGCTGCATCGTGAACAAGCTGTCGGGTCATCTTTCATGCAAGCAATTTTGTACCGCTAAAGGTGGTCAGTATCTGGAGATTATTCAATGCCAAAGATATATCAGTAGAATATCTACTACTTCCCTGAACTAACCCAGGGTATTGTCCCTAGACTTTGCTTTGTCTAGAACCTGGTTTCTTCTGGTCGCGGCCGCCTTCCTTTTTCTTTCCTTCGGAAGGACGTAGTTTTCCAGAAGGTTTAATATTAACAACAGTCTTGTATTATCAAAGGTCCGCCTGGTAAGATTCTCCCCGATGCGCCCCACTGTCGGCGACTAATGCAAAACGTACAGACACAAAGTGGATTTTAATGGATATCTTTCCACGAGAAGACACCTCACGGGGCTGGGTAATTTAAAGTATCCAACGCCATGATATTGGAGGGATTTCAGGCATACAGTCACCAGACCATTACTCTGATCGTTGTTCGGCTCCAAATGTCCAATGGAATTGGAACATAGTCTCATTTGCACTGACCTCCTTCCTTCTAAGCGGACATCTTGCGAAGAGAAATAGACTAGGCCTCTTGTAAGATGAAGGGCTTCAGCGAGCTGGATTTTCCCGTATGCTACCTTTCACGAGTGACGGCAGCTTGAAGAAGGAACACTTGAAGAATACCTCGACGACGCGTTGAGGTCAAGTGGTCGTCCAACGTGTCACTAAGCTACGGCAATCAATTAATCATGATCGATATGCGCCACACTGAAGCCACACTGGTAGCCATATCGAGGTCGTGATAACCTACTGGGACCAACTATTTTCAAACATGGTAGAGTCCTCTTTGCATCACAGTGATATAAAATATGGTATGTACGTGCTAATACTCAGGCAATTAATAGAGCCTTCCAACCTTCATTTCTCTTACGGTCTTGCCAGGCTTGGTTGATTCAGTTCACTTTCTGATCGATCTACAGTTGAAAAGGTATCTAGTATCTCACGTGTAATTGAATGCTGACAGAAATACGACGCGATCGAGTGGAAGACATAAATGAAGGCGATATTGAAATTGAAATATCCTTTATCTATCCGCTACCATGTTCTTCAAGGACTTGTCAGCCACCCTCATTTTTGTAGTGGCAGTAATTGCTACCCCTACAGTGATTTCCAGATCCCCGGTAACCCTCGCTCTTTCCAGACGTGTCAATACTTCAAGCATCCACAACATTGTTCGGCACGATCAGTCTAGAGCTAAGGAGCTCAAAACCTCCAGAGCGGCATCATCCTCAGATGCCAACAGTTTTGCCTTGCGCAAGGATGCTGCTGCTAACGTGCAGGCCGATAATCAGGCAGTGATCTATGTAGCATCAATTAAAATTGGAACCCCCCTACTACATGTGAGTTTATATTGATAATTGTATGTAAATTTACATTTTCTCATAACCTCTTGCGTGCTTAGACGCACTTCTTGTTGATACGGGAAGGTACTTGCACATAATTTCCATTCATGTCATTATTAAATTCAACTCAAGCTCAAACACCTGGTTTGGTGCTGGAACGACGGGGTATTCGTCAACGACGTCGAAGGAGGCCTATAACTTGGTGGTAGGCCTTGAACTCTTCCAGAGATAGGGTGTTCTTTTTCATTTGCTATTCTTAGGAGGTTCAGTACGGCTCTGGACAATTCTTTGGTACGTGCTATTAACTTGTAAAGTTCTCGACATATCCCTGACCAGAATTTGCTTCAGGAAACGAGGTTTTCGACGCAGTGACATTGACGCCCGATCTCATTATTTCCAATCAATCAATGGGAAGCGCACTTCTGGTAAGGGCGGCATCTCATGCTTATAGAATTTATATTAAACTTTTATAGTCAAAAGGATTCTCCGGTTTTGATGGAATTCTAGGGTACAGTATTCAACTTACATTAAGCCTTAACTAAAACTTACGCGTTTTTGCATTCTGACCAGTGTAGGTCCAACTGAGCTCACGAAGGGTGAGCATAGTTCCAACTCAAAGAACCTCTCGCTGTGGTACTAACCAAACTATGAACAGGAACACTCATTCCATCAACCGACGCTGTTATTCCCACCGTCGTAGACAATCTATACAATCAGGGACTTATTCCTGCCTACCAGCTTGGGATCTACTTCGAGGCTACGGATTCCGACCAGGGTGTTTCGAATGGAGAGCTGACTTTTGGTCAGTATTTCAGAACCACCTTATGGATCTGGGGTCTCATTATACCAGGTGGCACTGATAACTCCAAACACAACTCAATAACATATACGTGAGATCTTTATTTTAGTTGTGAACTTGTGAGCTTATGCAGGGATGCAGGCCAGTGACATCGGTATCTCCTGCTAGTAAATACTGGGGTATTGACCAATCACTGAGCTATGGAAATATCACGCTTCTTGCTCCCGGCACATCTGGGATCGTTGATACAGGTCTGTCAAGGTCATTAAGCACATCGTCAGAAGCTATGCTGAAAAAACTCCTTTCATAGGCACTACCCTTATTCTGATTGCCACAGACGCTTACCACGCATACATATCCGCCACTGGAGCTATTTTCGACAACGCCACAAATCTACTAACAATCACGATTGCTCAATATAAAAATCTGCAGGATATGATATTCCATATCGGCGGGGTGAGTGGTTGAATGAAGCTACATTTCTGAAATCGGTATATTTATGCCTCTACAGACCGACTTTAGATTAATCCCAGATGCCCAAATTTGGCCTCGCGCTCTGAACGCAGACATTGGTGGCACAGCGGACGTCATATACATGATGGTGGGCGACCTGGGTACATTTTCCGGCTCAGGGCTTGACTTTATCAACGGTTTCGCCTTTCTCGAACGATTTTATTCCGTTTTTGATAGCGGAAACAAACGTGTGGGAATAGCTACAACTGCGGTCACTACGCGAATAGTCAATTTCCAGATGTAAAAGAAAATCAATGGAACGAATAAGGAAAGACAGCTGACATCTCCTTGCTCGGACCCTCTACAACGCAAGAATGCCAAACCAACATTGTACAAATCTACTGATCAGTGCTTACTAAAGCTCGACAAGAAAAAACTAGCAGAACTGTTCAAGTTTGTCATTTCCGCTGCACACATGAGATCAGCTCGGGGCCACCTCATGGTCAGATTCAGCCTTGATGCAGGCTGAGGTAATACCATACACGCGTCGGGACGCCAATCGGCCGGCCCTAAAATGGGGCACGGGACCGTTCATTTTACCGCATTTGCCAAGCTTTCGCGAATGCCATCAACTTGACCATGACTGCCATTCATAGTACTTCGCCGAAGTGTTTATCTAGGGTTACAACCACGTTACAACAATGGGTAAAGAACAATGGTGCTGTGAAAGGATCCGAGTGATTTCAAACCCTTCTAACCACTACATGACTCTAAGCCACTCATCGGGGGCGCATGTTGCATATGTTCATATTGATGGGCCATTCAGGCCATTTGGTTAAATAGGCGATACTCTGAAGGCAGCAGGCTTAATCCTTTCCCTACACCCCATGTATCGCAACAATACTCCTAGTGCTGCTCCAACTATTCCAATTCCTGTTACAAAGTTCGACAATACTTTAGATTCGCCAGAGCCTTGGCCACCCTCCTGGCGTAAAGTTTGCAAAGCATTGTTTCCTGGATCTCCTATCGTCGGCCAAGTTCTATTCCCACCAGCTCGCCCATATACTGGCTCGCTAGAATCACCCCCATCGCCTATGTCTGATTTCAGTTCAAATTGCTCGCCATCCTCAGATGCCTGCCAAGTTCTAGCTCAGCCTCCGATGCTTCGTCAAGTTAACGTGACATTCAGGGTGTTTTATCGCCCTGACGAGCTTCCAGGAAAAGAATATTTCTCTCCTTTCTCTATGACTAGACATAGCGCAAACGAGAATCTGATGGGGAGCAGCAGGAAAACGTTCGCGCAAGCTGCAGAGGCCATCTCGGAGGCATCTGGCCTCCACCTAGTCGGTCTCGGTAATGCGAGCACTTTCAAAGATGTTGTCGGTGCTCTCACCGAAGCCCTACGCGGTAAGTGAATGCTTTATTTTCATTTTCATGATCCTAATAATACGATCTAGAGGAGTCCTTGAGATCCTCTGGAGACACAATTGACGACGTTGCGAACAAGCCCAGCGAAAGCATTGATGGGCCGACTAACGATAACGATAAAACTACTATTCCAAACCCAGGTAGCTTTAACCTAGTACGTTCTACTTGCTCGTTATATCTCCTTGAGCTAACAATGATATAGGACGCCAGAGCATTCATGTCCTATGGCCTGCTTTGCAATCCAGGAAAGAAATCTACTGTCCAAGACAACCTGGAATCTTTGGCTTGGATTTTCATCTATGCCGTTTTACGCTACACAAAGCACAATGCTATCAAAGATGCGATAAAACCAACAAAGCCTCCAGCATTGCGTACACCGCGCACGCCAGTCAGAACGAAGAACAAACCAAATCTCCACGCCCTTCTGACGTTGCTCTTCTGCCAAAAACACTATGGTCGAAGAAGAATACGGCGTTGGTTTCGCTAAATTGGCCCTCTTTTAACACACCGACCTCTACCACAAGATTTCGAAGTGTTCGATAACATTCCGGTTACATCAGCCATCTTCTCTCTAATCGAACTCTTCGAAGAGAAATATCGGTTCCTCGAACGCATACTTCCAAAGAAGGTCCGCTTGCTGGCCCGCGAGCACGACATTAGCTATGAAGAGGCAGAGGCTCAGTACAAAGCTACTGATTCGTATAAGCGTCGTATGGAGAAGATCGAGACGATGCCTCAGCGGATGGAAGCTATCTTTGAAACTTGTTTGAGTGCTGAAGGGTGGCCGGAGCAAGACATTCTGGTTGATGGATTAGTGCCGTCAAATTTCGATAGAGTGGGATATTGAAGCACTGGACGGCTCGTGCGACGATCAATTTCTCGGATGGACAGGGTGCAACTTTGACGGAATAAAAGGAATGTTATGTACGTTATGATTTGGATGACTGTATGTTATGAAGGATGGGGCTTCAGGAGGCTTCAGGGACCTCAACAGTGTGGTGTATCATGTGTATATCTGACAATGCTGCTTTTATGTACAAAAATTGTTAATGACTGGCAAGGATTCAAAGACTTGAATCTGCATCTTAAAGGCAGAGCAAAGTCACTGTAGCGAGACTTTGATACATAGATGTAAATGAGGTCAAGAATTCAATGGAACAGCTCCTTACGCCGGAAATAATTCAAAGTCCATGCAGATCCCAGGGGAGCGGTCCCTCAAAGTCGTACATCAATCTCTTATACGTCCACTGTGGGACTAGGACACCAAACGTCGAAGAGGCCCTTCATTTTGCAAAGGAAGATGCTTTATCTTGTATGTAGTCCAGAACATATGTACATTGTAGCCTGCGCTTGTTTATCTACAGGGAACATGGCTTGGGTTGTTTCCAAGGCTAGTCATTATTATTGGAATGCAATGGCCATCGCATACGTCATGCAAAAGATTGTCTACATCTTGCCTATTATTCGAAGCCGAAAAATGGAGCAATTTCATGAGAACTTGAGATCTCGTTGTCCAATAAGGATAGTGTTCAGGAGTTCGACTTCGGATTCCCTGGTAATATGCTTGTATGTGGGTGTAAGTAACAACAGGCTCGTTGGCTATAGGGACATCTATCAACTGCGACGACAAACCAATGGCTTAGCCGATCCCCCCCTGTTGGTGAGTTCAGGGTATGTCATGACTCTTGAGTGTTGGAGACTACTGCCACTTCAGTGAAGGGCAAGTTTGCTGGCATTCATCAATCAACGACTTCCCAAATACATGGACTAGACGAGTTACGAAATATGGATAGACTTTCTTAATACTGGCTTCAATAAACTGTCTGATTTCAATCTTCTGCGTTCAACGATCGATAAGTCATTTGAAAATAATGACTATTCCCTACAAATAAATTTCTTGGAACATGGCGCGTCGTAAAATGTTACATCCAACCCCTCTTTCTGCAGGACTAGCAGTCTCTGGATGTCATACAGCGAGCATCTCCCCACCCCACAAACAGAGATCGCCTTTAGATATCGCCGTCCAGGAGCGCCATTCCAGCGATATTCAATCATAGATGAAAGTACCGGGTCGTCCGCATCGACTTCTACCCCGTTCTTATCGTAGCCAAAGCTCTCTAGTCTGGGACAGATGCTGAATTCTCCTCTCGAGACATCCCATGTAGTGAGGCATTTGGCGAAAGCATCAGTGAGATAATGCGGACCTATCCCGGGGTTCTTATCAGAATCAAACATGGAGTGGATCTCTAGAAACTTTAGATTGGGAAGCAGACAGAGGAATTCGAGTTTCTGTTGCTCGGTTGACTGTTCCCTGTCGAGCATCAGGTGCTCAAGAGAGAACGCGGAATGGGTGATGAAAAGGAGGAAGTATTGTTGGAGCCATTCTCGATCGCGACGTAGTACGAGAGTCTTAAGGGATGGCGCTTTAAATAATGAGAGGAAATGAGTCAGAGGAGGACTTCGTGCGTAGTCGATTGTGTGGGAAGACCCAACTAAGAAGAGCTCCCGTAAAGACGGCAGATATCTGGCGCGGGCATATGAAGGTATCGTGCCAACCAGACGCCCTATCTTGCACCTCGCCAAAGCCCCCGCCGACGACAGGATGAGGTACAATTCAGATGCCGGCATGCATCCTTCCGATACATCCAAATTGACTAATGTCTGACAGTATATCTGCGGATCGTGGATCATTACTGGATGCCCAGCGAGTGGACGGCGTAGAACCAGTGTATGCAGCTTGGGCGACAACTGCACCGCTCTTCTCAAGAATGGTGCGAGACCCTTGGTGTATATTCCGATTTCATATTCCTCGGGTGCAGGCCGACGGAGACTTCCAACAAGTTCTAGTTTTTCAAGAAGTGGTGCATAACGGTTGGTGAAGATGCAATCGCTGGTCGCTCGGAATACCTGTGTTTCGTTGAGAGGGAAGTTGCAAATGCAAGTGATATTAAGCAGATGGGCATCTATTCGCAGATACTTGGCACGGTGAACATTGAGGGAGAAGTGAATAAATGAAAACAGAACAATTTTCCTGCTTAAGGAGCTTGGAATGTTAGACCCCAGATACACGGAACGAGCATTACATCCAAGGTTGATCTTGACTAGTGAATATGCGAGGCTGAGGGTCAAAGGTTTTGTAGAAGCGCGCTTGAAAGCAAGGGCGATGAGCATTTCCTTTGGAGAGCTGTTTCCATATTGGTCCATTCGTAATACGATGTCGGTCCATAGGTCTGGTACGTCCGCGATTATGTTGTAAAACCTTGAGCAGACGTGGCTAAGGTATAAGGACTTCTCCACTGTCCGAGTCGTTCTTGAAGCTGTGTCGATGTCCGGGTCGTCAAGGATCGCCATCTTGAATATATCTCGCCACACATCTTCCGGGACGTTCTCGATCACCCAGTTCTCTTGGAGCGGTGTTGACGCCATATTGGGGGATAGAAAAGATGTTTCTTAGGTGGAAAGTTCGTCGAGTGTGGTATTGAATGGAAATCGTAAAGCTGACATCGATGTAAGTGGAAGACCCAGGCGTGGGGGTGTTAATCCACAAGCTATACACACATGACTGTGCGATACAAGTGCGGCGAAGTGATAATCAACAGCGAATCGGACACTACCCACGATGTGGCACCAGCCACGCTCTGCCCCGCTGCTGAGTCAAGACTTGACCTCGGCATCAATTCAATTTCAAGATGTATCATTTGGTGGGGGCTTTAGGGGATGGCCCTAGCCCAACTATTCCGGTTTGCATTGAAAAATCAGCAGTCGGTCATCGAGTTTCCTAGCTGGATGTTGTAGTCTGACCAGATCGACTTGAGCAATACCCTGGCTCTTGAAGAGAAAAATTAGAATGTGAGCACACAGGCACTCATTTTCAACGTTAAAGAACCCACCTAGTTGGAAAACCAAGCCAATCACGTCTCGAAAAGCCACCAAATGCCACAGCGGCAGGAGGACCAGGCAATCCGTACAATACGTATCTTTGGCTCGGTTCGTAGAGTTCCACCCAAGGCCACCATCCGGATCGATGAAGTAAAACAGAACAAGGGGCCAGGAGAATTGATATCTTCCATTACCAGCGTTTTCGCAAGGAATGAGAGAAAGCTTTGAAGGTTATCCGTGCGATATTTTGAGATCTGCTAGTTGATTCAAGAGACGCGCTCTTTCATTGAGGAGCTCTCTTGTGCGTGCGTACTGTTCTTTCACGGTCTCGATTTTGACAGAACGGGCCTGCGGCAATTATCAGTATTGGGAAGATATTTTTAGCGACGTGAGCAAGCACCTTTTCTGTAGAACGGGAGTGGTCGAGTGATAGTGAACGACTGTGTTCGAACGACGCGATTTCTGATTCTTCATCGACTGGCTCGATGAACCCAGAATATCTGACGGAGGAATTGGAATGGTCATGCCAATGATCAGGCTCGAAGATGATGTTGCTGGCGTTCGAGGAGTTTGCATCCTGTTTAGTAGGCAGATTTTTACTGTAGACGGTACGTGTGGTGTGGTGGTTAGAATGCGCTATTGCTGGGGAGGGCTGATCAAAGTCACGAGAGAATAGTAGGGAAGGCCCTGGGACTTCATGAATACCCTGGGGTTGAGCCATATTGGATTTGTTAAAGGGAGGAAGGGCACTCAAGACATCTGAAACATTGTCCGAGTAACTGTCAAGAGGTTCATCGCCGTCCTCGTGTCCACCTGTGTCCAGAGTAGTGAAGGATTCCTGTTCTATATCTTTCATGAAGGGGAGAGAAAAGGTGATGGGATGGTCTTGTACTGCCGGTAACAGTAGAACCTGTTTGGAATAGGGATATAGCATCCTGATCGAGCTGTGATTTCGGAGACAGAGGTGGAAGCTGGCCTGGACTAGGGTATCGCTCTTCTCGTGAAATAATAGTCACACTGTTCTCCTTCTCAGTTTTTTGTATCAGGCCTTTTCTTCTTCCCATCCAGCACAGAAGTTCTGCGACAAACGAAACCTCTTCCCATTCTCCGTCTGCCAGCCGTCGAGGGTCGATGTCGCTGAGACCGACATCCGTCTTCATCACATCAATTTCAAGAAAGCCCAGAAATATTTTCATATTCTGGATCTTTGCGGCTTTGGAGTATTTCGCCTGCTGGCTACGATCGACAAGAGGTATGCGCATGCTCAGGATAGACTCGAGGATGGCGATCAAGAGACTGGGTGTCAGGTCTGTAGGAGAAATCAAAGTAATTGGGATGTTCAGCGAAGATAATAGAGTATTTAGTTGATCTACCAGTGTAGGCTCATCTAATACACTGCTCTCATTCGCGACATGCTGGGATGCCATCTGCTCGAAGGCGTAAGACAAAAGCGATGGGTTGAATGTTGCAAGGATTCAAGGTTTATGGTATATGCCAAGCCTGGACGATAAGTCGGCTTGAGCCTAATTCAAGATATATATTTTATGATCAGTATTCTGTAAAGTCTTAGAAAGAGAGAAAAACATACCCGGCCTGGAATAGCCTGCGCGGTGGTTCCACGATATGTTATGAGTCTGGATTAGGGAGTGCCTCTGATTAACGCCGGCCCTAAATGTCATGCAGAACGCGAACAATTTGGCGAGACGCGACTTTTATTGTAATACCTTGTCATTATTAAGACGCGTCCCCATAATGCCGCGTCGAACCACTACCCCAGATCCAACTGAGAACGTGCGTGTAAAGCGGGAGAAAGTTAGGGTCAAAGAGGAGAAAAACAAAGGCAAGCAGCGGGCCCGTGTTGAAGAAGAAGACGAAGAAGACGATCAGGGTCCTGAACAAGACGCGCAGGAAGACGAGGGTGCAGCACCTGAAGATGAAAATGAAGATGCAACAGAAAGCCCCAGAGGAAACAAACGCAGACGAACAAACGTAGACGGTGATTCTGCCCCTAGTGGTAGCGGAACCCAGCCAAAGCGCGAGAATGTCAAAACACTTCCTCGTGGTGATGATGGGTCCGTGGTTTCTATCAGCGACATAAAAGCAGCATTGACACTTCCTTCTACAGCTACATCCCTGGATCAATCGTTAGAATTCAGCTTCACAATTTCGTTACATACGATTATGTCCAATTCTACCCTGGCACACATCTCAACATGATCATCGGTCCTAATGGTACCGGCAAGAGCAGTATTGCCTGTGCCATCGCTTTGGGGCTGAACTTTCCTCCTGCAGTAAGTTGACTGGAAATCGATTCTCATTGCTTTGATACATGTGTTTCGTCCACAGATTCTTGGTCGTGCCTCCACCTTGGGTTCCTTCGTCAAGATTGGCACGGAAACAGGATACATCGAAATTGAACTCAAAGGACCTAGAGGCAGAAAGAATCTCGTCATTCGAAGAAACCTTAGAGCGCACTCGAACAATTCTTCTTTCACTCTGAACGGAGTTCCAGCCACAGGAAATGAAATCAAGAACAAAATGGCCGAGCTTAATGTACAAGTCGGAAATCTATGGTGGGCTTGATGTATTACTTTCATGAACAGCTCAATTCTCATCCGCCATCATTTAGCTCCTTCCTTCCTCAGGACAGGGTGTCCGAGTTTGCCGCTATGTCGCCCCAACAATTACTTCGAGAAACTCAGAGGGCAGCCGGCGACGAGAACCTTGAAAATTGGCATGACACTTTGATTAGCTCAGGGAAGGACATGAGAGAAGTTCAACAGGTCAGCTAAACGAATCTTTCTAAGATATATACTTACTTTTTACGTTTACAGAGAATCAAAGATGAAGAAAATTCGTTGAAACAGATGAACGAGCGTAACGAGGGCATCGAAAATGATGTACAGCGATACAAGGATCGAAAAAGATCGAACACTCGGTATATTTTTTCCTCGTGCACTGCTCTTTGGAATGCTTATGTCGCCCTCTTCGTAGATTGCTCTGTTGAATGTCCTTGTTCCAGTGGCAGACTATCGGGAATCTCGTGTCAAGTTTGTCGAAATAAAAGCTCGTCAGCGCAAACTTCATGCAAAGGTTCAGAAATTGAAAGAGAAAAATGGTCCCGCCCACCAACTGTTGGGGTATGTATCATTGCATATTCCGATCTTTCTGAAGTTTGTTGTGTCGATTCGGGTGATCTTACCAAATTCATTTCTAGTAAAATGGATCAAGACCTCAAGGAGGCGGAGAAGGAAAGAGAGAAATTGAAAGCCTCTACTATCGAGAAGTTCAAGCAGCTGAATAGCAAGGACAGGGCCAGCGAAGCTTTGGTCAGCACCTGTGCCACTTTTCACTTTTACCTATCCATTATTCAGTTATGCGCTCTTTCAGGAGAAGGACTCGGCTGAACTCTTTGATAAATTGATTGCTCTGAAGAACGAGGAAGACAATCGTGTCAAGCAGATTAAAGCCCTTACCCATGAGGTATCGAAATTAAAAGAAGAAGTTGCGAAACCCCCTCCTCCGAATCTCTCCACCGAGGAGGCCTTGCGGACTGAAGGAGTAAGTGATTATATGCATGCATGTATCTTTTCTAAACATTTCTATCTGGTAGAACAAAATCAGATCGGAGCGTGCCCGCGACGAGAGTCAGAGATACACCCTTGAAGACGAACTGAAGCAACTAGTAGACAGGGGAGTTCGTGCCAAAGGGGGAGTCGAACAGGGCTCAAACCGAGTGCGTTTGGCTTTTTTATATCTACATAACGAACAATGCTAACGATTGGCCCCTGGCGTGCAGATTGGCGAAGCTGGATAACGTTGATAACCAGAAATTGGCAAATATGGCCCGTTGGGATCGAACCACTCACCAAGCTATCATGTGGGTTCGGAATAATAGAAAGTTATTCAAAATGGAGGTTTTCGAAACCCCATTCATGCGGGTCACAATGAAGGATAGACGATTCACCAATGCTGTTGAGGCATGCTTCGGTGGCAACAATATGAGGGTGCGCTTTTATATGTCTGCAGTTTGAAATTTTACTCAATTACTATTTGTTTGTTCATTTAGACTTTCGTAACGCAATGCCAGGAAGATTGCGACACTCTCAATAGGCTCGTCAATGACAACAAGATGTTTGGGGAGAAAGCCAAAATCTTTACATGGTTCCGTCCCTATAACCCGAATAACTTGGAGCCTCCGATGACCCGAGAGGAGGTAAATACCTCTTTTGAACATGCGGCATATGCGTTGTACTCATGGTATCCTTTTCCTTCTATAGATGCAAAAGCTCAATTTCAATGGCTATGCATTGGATTATCTTGATTACCCAGAAGGCTTGAAATACTTCCTCCAGCGTGAATTGAATCTGCAACGAACGGTGATAACGTTTCCCTTTGTAAATCTGCCTTGAACTGACGAGATTACATAGGCAATCGCTCTTGATGGTTCTAAAGTTGACGTCAACCTAGCTATGGAGTTGGTTGGCCGCTCAGGAGGAGCCACCTTCTACTGCGGTATAACTGAAAACAGAGTCACCCGGTCTCGCTATGGGCAGAAGGCGCTTACAAACGCGACGAGGGACATTCAACAAGCTAAAAACTTGACGGCTCCGACAAGTAGGTTTTCATTCTTCTTCTCTTGCCATTATTACGCTATATGCTGATATGTTGACCTTATCTTCTAGTCGATCGTGAAGTGCAATCACAGATACAACAGACCATAAAAGATGCTCAGAGGGAAATTGCGCTGTGCGATGAGGGCAAAGCTAAAGTCAGCAAGCAATTGGATGAAATTTATGCTCGTGACGAGGGCTTCAGGAAACGGATGGTAAATATATCCTAGTTTTTGTATTTGTTCTTGGGTGTCTGAACATTCAACATTTCTGCAGGAGGATATCAAGGCGAGACACGATGCGATCAAGAATGAGTCGAGGCGTATTCAGAAGGCTCAAGCAGCGCTTAGTAGGTTTACTTTCTTCTGTTCGTGTTATAATAGGTCATTGACTGGGTATGACTGTAGACGCGAAATCAAGCAGTTTACACAAACTGAAGAACGCACCTCCTGTCGACGAGCAAAGAAAGGACCTCAGAGCGCAACTAAAGGCCAATGCTGTCAGACGTGCGAAGTTTGCCAGAGACTATACGGTATTTGTCGTGCTCTTTCTTTTAGATTGGTGCTTGGAGTCTCACTTTTTGGTTGTTGTAGGAGCTTGTGCATGCCATTATTCACGAACAAGAGAGGTGCACTGCGTCAGGCCTGCGATGGCTGCAAATCTGCGCCAATAAGGCTGCACTGCAAGAGCTATGTTCGCGTAAGGACAAGAAATATCAGGATACTCTGGCGGAGTTTTCCCGAGGTACTTTGCTCGTTGCGTCGGTGGTTTTCGATGTGCCTTGTTGTCTAATGTTTGGAATTAAACAGTGGATAAGGAGTTCAGGGATGTGAAGGCTGCTTCCAAGTCAATCTTGGACCGCAGTCGCGAGGTCCTTGACGAGTCTTCGGATGAAGTGAAGGATGAGTATAATAGACTCGAAGAAATTCGCGTGGAATGGGATGCGAAAGTCAAAGAAGCCAAAGCAAATGGCCTTCCTCCGCCCAGCGCCGCTGGTGTTGACACTCGAACGGCCAATCAGCTGAAGGAAGAGCTTGAGACTCAAAAGGCCAAGTTGGATCTGAATCTGCACACGAACCCAGGAGTCGTGGAGCAGTATGAGAAACGTAAACGTGATGTATGTATTGCTTTTTTCATCCTTATCTCTTTTACCGCGGAGATCTCATCCTTGTTGTTATGTTTATAGATTGAACAACTTGAGAAGACTCTTGAAGAGAGAAAGAGGAGGGAATCGAAGATCGCTAAGGAGATTAAGACCGCTAGGGCATGTTCCTTTTCTTCAACATACGGGCTTTCAGATTTTGACCCCAGTTTTCTTTACGCTTTTAAATAGGATAATTGGCAGCCTGCTCTCCAGACCCTCGTCACCAGGATCGGCCAGAAGTTCTCTGCTGCTTTCGATCGTGCGTCTTTTCTTTTGAGATCTTGTTGCGATGTTACACCTGGCTGATTCTACTGCGACTTGTGTTTGTGTTCAATAGGTATCGGCTGTGCTGGAGAGATCCATATCAACGAGAACGAGGACTACGAGAAATGGGCGATCGATATCCTCGTCAAGTTCCGTGTCAGTGAGAGACTGCAGCTTCTCACGGCGCATAGGCAATCCGGTGGGGTACGTTTGAAACATGGATATGTCTTTTTCGTTTCGTTATCGCTTTTTTCCATTTTTCATTTCCGATGGACTTTGCCTTTGATCGAGGTTTTTTTATATGGTTGGGAAGAAATGCTGGAGACGATCGATAAGATCCTTCCTTGCTGCGGGTTCTTGCATCCTTCTTCCTTCTCATGGACGATGCAAATACTGTGCTGGATTGCTGACATTCGTTGGGTTTATTTCAGGAACGATCCCTGACCACCATTCTGTACCTCATGAGCTTAACGGAAGAAGCGCGTGCGCCTTTCTCGCTTGTCGATGAGATCAACCAGGCGAGTACAAACCGCTCATCCTCTCATATCCGCAAAAGCTCACCCGCCAAAAAATTCTACAGGGTATGGATCAACGTGCGGAACGCGCGGTGCACAATTCAATGGTCAACGTCACCTGCCAGCCGGACAGCGCCCAGTACTTTTTGATCACGCCCAAGCTGCTCCCCGATCTGCAGTATCATGAGAGGATGAAGATCCTGTGTGTGAATAATGGGGAGTGGTTGCCGGAGGAGAAGAATATTGGCAGGATGAAGGATATGTTGGATGTCTTTGAGGCACATGCTAAGAAGAAGGGCGCGAGTGCAGGTGCAGCGGGTGGACGGAGTGAGATTTGAGCGTTGAGCTGAGGTGGTGGGCCAGTGCTTTGGCTTGTGCGCAGTGGTGCATTGGTTTCTTTTTGTATTTTCTCTTGCTGCATCTTTTTTTTCTTATTGGGCTTAGGGACTAACACGGATTAGGCAAATCCGGTTACTACCCATGCACCGTAGTAACCGGATACTATTTTTAAGTATCCGTGGATATGTATAGGCAGAACCGCGGATACTACGGATAATCCGCCATATTTAGACGTAGTTTAAAGCTCCGACATCAATCAATCAAAAATCATGGTTTCTCCGCTGTCAGATAATATGAGAGTCTGCTCTGTGTTGGGCTTCCCTTCCCTTGACCCTGCATCGTTATGCCACCTCGAAAGGGTGGCCATCCAGCCATCCCTACTGCTGTCCCTGCTGCCAGAGATGGTGCCAGCAAGAGGACAAATATCTTTCCTATCCAACCTGGTCCCCCAGTGACTCCTACACGGCCTGGACCACACTCTGCATCTCCTGGAGAGGAATTTCCTGAACCTTCAAGCACATCAAGTGATGAGAGCGAGAGCCAAGGTCCTAAAAAATTATTCCAATTATTGTCTCACCAATCAAGCGGAGACATAATGCACCAGCTATTAACCGCCAAACCGATCTTCAAGTCTGGGGAATGTCTGATGATGACATTCTTGGTGTGTGGTTTAATTATTATAATATGTAAATGAGCTAATATATTATTTATGAGATGCGGCAATTCTGTCCTGGTGTTCTCTGGTTTACGATCATTTCAATGTTTCGCTGCAGTGAAATTTTGACAAATTTGGGAAACCCGTCTCAATGACATATGTTTTCAAATGCAAAACTCATCCTGAGCACCATGCCAGTATTTTTACACGACTACGAATGAAAACTGGAGATGGTACAAGCAATCTACAGAAGAGTATGGATATGTGTCTGAAAAAGCAGGGAAAATTATGTGATAAGTCTGTTGCTGCTTCTATCCCCTACTCACAAGCTGCTCACCGTGCTCTTATTGCTTTGCGTTGTGCCAAGGATGCTCGTCCATTCAATATAATCTTGGATGAGGATTATCTTGCTGAAATTGAGATGCTTCGACCAGGAACCAGTGTTCCACATCCAGTAACTGTTCAGCGTGATCTTCTTCACATTTATGAACAAGCAGCAATTGAAGTACGAAATTATTTTATGGTAATTCTAAATTCTGGGTAATTTCAAATTTGTGACTGAAGTGTTTCTTAGCAAATTAATAACATTGTCTATCTTGTGCTTGATGGCTGGACCTCACCTTTGGTCTCATCATACCTTGGGTTGGTTGTAGTCTGGTTTGATCAAGGAATAATCCATCGTGCCATTCTTGAATTTATACGGTATCTTTGCACAATTTTTACATTCACTTTTGAATGCTGATTAAGTTGATAAAATAGGTTAACTCGAAAACATGATGGATGTTATTTAGCAGCTGTGACTGCTGATTGTGTAAAACGTTTTGGCCTTGACAAAAAGTAAGCAAATAAGCAAGATAATTTTTTTTCAAATTGCTCAGAACATTGTTGATAGCTGTTTGGAATTTGCATGGACAATGCTTCCAACTGCAACAAGCTTGCTCAAATTCTTCCTGAATTTCTGCCTGACTTTCCGGGTATGGATGCTCGTCTTTGGTGTTTAGCACATATATTCAATTTGATTGCAAAGGTATTAATATTTCTCTTCTCTTTTTAGTTTAGAATTAATTTAAATTATATTTTGCAGATCTTCATATCATTTTTTTCAAAAAGCCCAAACTCAAGAAGTCTGTGAAAGTTACTTTGGAAGGTAGTGATGATGAAGAATATATTCTTGATGAAGGGGATGGAGAAACAGAGGATCAGGATATTGCTGCAATAGAGGAGGCAGTGGTAGATGCTGAGGATGATGGTGGAGATGATGGTCAGGTGGCTCATGATAATGCTGTGGTAAGATCTTTGCGTGATATTGCAATAGAGGAAATGGGTAGGAAAGGGGTAATGATGAGTTCAGAAGAGGAAAAAATGGCACTCCAGCGTTTCCTGCAGTAATGTTTCTATTTAAAATTGGCCTGTTGCTTTCTGATATATTTTTTAGGTCTCTGGGCTTGCACGCTGGGTCCATGATAATACAACCCTCAATGAGAAATTTCAGCATCTCATTGACCAGGATCCAAATCAACAATCTAACAAGCGAGCTCTGGATAGGCATGTTGCAACCCGATGGAACACTGACTTTGATTGTCTTGCAGCTCATTTGCATTTTAAAAGTATTGTTCAGTCCCTGACAGCAGTGTCTGAAAACAAGTTGAAGGCATATCATCTTTCTGAGAAGCAGTGGCAACTTGCAAGTGATGTACAAGAGGTCCTGAAGGTGAGTTATTTAATGTCACTGATTTTATATATTTTAAATCACCTTGTTATATTTTTTTATAGCTTTTCAAGGATGTTACACTCCTATTTTCTAAAGCTGAGGTTCCTCTTATTGTTGATGCCCTTCCTATGCTGTATCGCGTGCGTGACAGCTTAGTTGCTGCTGTCGAGGACAAGCCCCAAAATATTCCAACACCTGATTCTGACTCTGATTCTGACATTTCTGATCCTGGTTCACTGGTTCAAGAAACTCCTGCAGTTATTCGGATTGCTGCACATGCTGCTGTTCTACTTATTGATAAATATATGGATCTGACTTGGGATTGTGAAATTTATGTTATATCAATCGGTATGAGATCTTTTCTTATTCTTTCATCTACACACAGTTAATCAAATTACAGTGATGTGCCCTGACCGCAAGCTTATTTGGCTAAAAAGCGAAAAGAAATTGATGCAAAGAAGTTGAAGACCATCAAGAAACTAGTTTTAAATCGATGGCAAACAACATATGCTGTTGAGGAAGCTAATGTTCGTGCTCCAAAGCAAAGGAGAAACAAAGTAATTTTCATATATTTTTGTGCATCCTATTATTAATTAATGCTCTATTAGGACGAGTCGAAATGGGCTGCTCCAGAGAATCAAGGTACCCGAAGATCAAAAACATTAAATCAATACCCCGAGGATCACATTCAAACTTACCTTGAGGATGATCCAATTCCATCAAATGTAATTGAAGAAGCTGGTGGCTACATGAAGTATTGGTTTAATGCAAGCAAGAATCGCCCACTTCTTGCTAAAATGGGACAAGACTTCTGTTCTGCACCAGGTTTTTATTCAAACTTCTATTAGAAATATTAAACTGACCATTAAACAACAGCAACATCTGTGGATGCTGAAAGAGCATTTTCGACTGGCCGTCGTCAAGTCAATCACATGCAACATAATATGAGCTCTCAAACATTCAAAGCTTGTATGGCATTAGGTTCATGGGCTAAGACCCCTATTTTCCAAAGTTCTCAGAAGTGACTGAATGGGTAAAGCTGAGGATGAGGTCAGAAGGTGAAGATTGAAAATAACTATCAGCAAGAATGTAAATTGAACCTTGTCACCTTTACTGTGGAAAAATTACAACTATTTTGGCTTATATTTTGCTATATTTAAATTCTACTGCTCTTTCTCTTTCCAATGCACCCAAATATGAGCAAAACGGACAATAATTGGCTATAGGGGATGGAATTTAATCCATGAACTACTTTACTAACATGTCGCCGCCGCCAAGCCGCTGCCAAGCTGCCGCTGCTACCCCCTTGGGGCACGGGTCTTAAACGGATTAGTGTATCCGAGCCGTATCCGAACCGTATTTGGCAAATATCCGCGGTTCGGATACGGATACTACCTGGATAGATCCGAGTTAGTCCCTAATTGGGCTGTTGCTTGTCTCTCTCCCTTTTATCTGCATGCTAATTATCATCACTGATCTCATTCTGTACTCTGTAATAATGTCCCCATTTACATGACTCTGTCGCTGATGATGGTAGAACTTGCCACTGCTGCGAAGTTGCATGCAGTATATACATACCCGCCGCATGTCTTGAACATACCGCGATACTTCTATTGTAGTCTACGTTTTATCGTGTAAATAATTCACATTCCCCTTATAACAATTGTAACAAAATATAAAACACTTTTCTCATTTACGCTGCTTTGATTTGAGATTCTAGTCTCGAGAAGACAAATGCGGTAAGGAGCCAAAAAATAAAATAATGAAATTTCCCAAAATCTTATCTGATTGCCAAATGTGGAACCCGGACCGTCGTTCGCGTCGCAGGGCCAAATGCCAAGTGCTGCTCTTTCTTCCTTCTCCAACGACTTACACTTACCACTGCTGATTTTCTCTTCTCTTCTCTTCTCTTGTACGAACACGAAACGCAAAAAAGCACCATTCCACTTACATCCAGCTCTGAATCACGTATAAATCCTATCGCATCATTGTAGCACTCACAGCATGGCCTCCGCCGCAACATCAACGTTGCCGCTCCCCAACGCGGTCGCGAACCAGAACCTGAGCCACCTCTCGCAGGAGGAGCAGGATGCGCTCCAGGCGGCTGTCTTCCAGCGGCTACACCCGAGATTGTATTTGGAGAGATATATCGCGGAGGGTGTGAGGCCTGATGGACGCGCGTTTGGGGGAGGGGAGGGAGGTCAGTGTTAATGTCGGTGAGTCTTGCGTCTCGTTGTTGCAGTGTTGTTGCAGTGTGGATTTAGTGTGGTACGCTTGCGCGAGCGGGATGTGCTACGTTCTAGTGCTAGCATATATGCACTTTTTCGTTCTTTGTGGTTTCTTCTTTGTGGTTTTTAATTTTTACTTTCATTTTCACTTTTTTGGCACGCGGATTCTGATGCATCGTTCATTGATGGAAAGTGCAGGCTCTATATCGACCGCCGACGGCTCTGCTCTGGTGCGCATAGGACAGACGACCGTGGTGTGTGGTGTGAAGGCGGAGATCGCGGAGCCCGAGTTGGATCGAGAGCTCGAGGGATTTTTGGGTGCGTTGTTTCTATTTCCCTGCTTTTCGTTTTCGTTGAGCCTACGTATGGCTAATTTACGATTGGTTTGTTTATTTTATTTTATAGTGCCGAATTTGGATCTCCCTGCGATGTGCTCTCCGAAGTTTAAGCCGGGCCCGCCTACGGAGGAGGCGCAGGTGCTGTCGGATCGATTGAATCAGGCTCTTATCACGTCAGTGCGAGTCTTTTTATTATTAGTAAAACAACTGAAAGAGATGCAATATGCTGACTTGGTCTCTGTTCTGTTCTTCCATTCTTTTTGTGCATGCAGATCAAATTTCTTGCCATTGGACTCGCTGTGTATACACCCGGGTAAAGCTGCTTGGGTGCTATATGTCGATGCGACATGCATAAACTACGATGGGAACGCGTTCGATGCGACACTGCTCGCGATGGTCGCTGCCCTTCGAAACAGTGAGTTATTTGTGAACGTCTTTTCGTCCTTCACGTTGAACTCATGGTTGTGTTTAGCAACACTGCCACAGGCGACATATGATCCTGAGACACATCGTACACTATGTTCGCGGAGGGCGCCACGGGTTCCATTGAAGTTGTCAACGAGCACGCCTATAAGCACTTCCTTTGGGATATTTGACTCGTATGTCATCGTCATCATCTGTTTGTGCGCAGTCCAGATTGTTGATTACTTAATAGGAAACACGTCCTCGTGGATCCAACTTCCTTCGAAGAACCATTGCTCGACTCTTCGCTTTCTATTATTTTGGACGACAACGACGATATCGTGTCTGTTTCGCAGCTTGGGTCTTTGTTGGTCACTGTGGAAGAAGGAGGTCAGGAAGTACAAAAGATGCATTGATGGAATGTATAAAGAGTGCAAAAAAAAGGCGGGAACAGGTGATGGAGGAGGCATTCAAGTAGATTGCTATTATGTACATGGTCGATTGGCCCCTTTTCTTAGCAGGCAAAAGTATAATAAATTATGCCGGATCTATTGTCCGAAAAATACATCGGCATTAGTCCGAAGAATATGATCTGTAAAGAAATGAATGCGACTGGTTTAGGAGGTTTCGAATCCGTTAACTTTATAAGGAGCGTGGCTGAGCCTTTTTTCCACGTACATATCTTTCCTTCCTTCCTTCAACAACGACAAAAGAACGACAACGGCCGCATAGTATGGGTGTTTTCGACTGCGTCCTGCCCCCTGGCGCTAATTAGTGTTTCTATCAGATAAGCGCGGCCTATCACGTGTTGCTCATAAATAACCCGAGAGACAATCTCGACAAAACGTAAGTCTCCGAGTCCCTTTCTACATTCTCCCCTCTCCCCTCTCCCCTTTCTTCCGCTTCATTACGGCAGCTCGCATGCCGGACTTTGCGAGAACGAGTCCGACGAAGAGAAAGACGAGATCACCAAAGAGAGCCGTCGGCGATCGCACCGTCGATGTCGATCTCCTGGTAGACGGCGCCGACAATGCCACCCCACGACGTCCGTGCCTGCGACGATACTGGTCACTGACTCGCCCTCTGTTAGATCCTCATTCACCGCTAAGCATCCGCGCACGGGCATGCAGCATCCGTCGGCGCCGATCAAGGTGGGCGTGCTCGGGGCGACGGGCACCGTAGGGCAGCGCTTCATCACGCTGCTGTCCGCGCACCCGTGGTTCGTCGTCGATGCGCTCGGCGCGAGCCCGCGCAGCGCGGGCAAGCCGTACAGGCTCGCGGTCAACTGGAAGCAGAGCACGCCGGTCCCGCAGGCGATGCGGGAGGTCGTGGTAAGGGAGTGCAAGCCTGAGTTTTTGCGGAGTGCAAGATTGTGTTTTCGGGCCTGGATGCGGATGTCGCTGGGGAGATCGGTGAGTCGTCCTTGAGTCTTCATTGAGATCGGTGGGATGCTGGTGTTAATTCGTTAACTCCGTTTCCGTTTCCGTTTGCGTTTGATTAGAGGAGGCGTTCAGAGCCGCGGACCTCGCCGTCTTCTCCAACGCGAAGAACTTCCGGCGGGACCCGCACGTCCCGCTCATCGTGCCGCTCGTGAACACGAGCCACCTCGCCATCATCCCGCAGCAGCAGGCGCTGTTCTCGCCGCCGCTCAAGTCGGGCTTCATCGTGACGAACGCGAACTGCTCCACGACGGGGTACGTCATCCCGCTCGCGGCGATGGAGCGGGCGTTTGGCCCCCTCGAGGCGGTCATGGTCACCACCATGCAGGCGATCTCGGGCGCGGGCTATCCGGGCGTCGCGAGCCTGGATATCATGGACAACATCATCCCGTATATCTCGGGCGAGGAGGAGAAGATCGAGTGGGAGACGCTGAAGATTCTGGGCGGCCTCACGACGTTCGAGGCGGAGGATGCAGATGGCAATGGAGATGGCAATGGGAAGACGGGGACGATGTCGTTTGATATGCACGCCGCGCACCCCCTGCGCGTCTCGGCGTCGTGCAACCGCGTGCCCGTGATCGACGGCCACACCGAGTGCGTGAGCGTGCGCTTCGCGCGGCGGCCGCCCCCTCCCCGCAACAGGTCCGCGAGGCGCTCGCGGCCTACACGCCCGACGCGCAGACGCTCGGGTGCCCGTCGGCGCCGCGCCATGCGGTCGTCGTGCACGAGAGCCCGACCGGCCGCAGCCCAGACTGGACAGGTACTATCAGGACGGGGCGGGCGTGTCGGTGGGAAGGGTCAGGCAGTGCCAGGTGCTGGACGTCAAGTTTGTGGTGCTGGCGAATAATGTGTCGATTGGCGCGGCGACGAGCAGTATTATCAATGCGGAGTATGCGGTGCTGAAGAATGTCGTGCAGTTGTAGATGGATTGAGCAGATTTTTTTCTTTCTTCTCTTTTTTTCTTCTTGTTTTATTGTTTTTTTTTTGTATTTTTTATATGCTTTTGCATGCGTATGGAGAGGGGAGTAAAGAAGACAAGACATGATATGCATATACTACGATACTCGCGTTCAACCTCGTGTATACAGACCAAATATAAATGGTAGAAAGAATCAGAACATATCGGAGGAAATATCCCAACCCTAAAGTCTGATAGAGTTCGAAGAACTTTGAGCAGCATGTACGTTGAATGTTTGCAGTGTGCAATGATTATTTATGAAGGACTTCTAGATGACAAAAGCATAGGAATATTTTTGTTTCATAGGATACATTCCCGATTTAGATAACCGCCTTCCATTTTTGGAACCCGTGCACCACACTGCACAGAATGACATCGATCGAGCTAAGCTTGCAATTGTGTACATACAATTTATGCGAGTTTTGGTAAATGTAAGTAGAGAGGACAAGAAAGGAGATGAAATGCGGAGGTGAGTAAGTAAAGTGAGAAAAAACATGAAAAGAGGAAGGAAGAGGACCATCATGAAAAAAAGAAAGCGCAAGGGAAAATCCCACAACCAACCAAAAACACACCAAAAAGAAAAAAAGACACTACACCCACCCTCTCGCCGCGCCCCTCCCGCCTCCATGCCCGCGCTCCTTCTCCACCACGAACAGCGCATCGCGCATCGTCACGACCGTCTTCCCCGCGTCGTCGTCCCCCGTGCCGGCGTTTGCGCCTGTGCCTCCCCCGGAGCCTGTCCCAGCACCGGATGCGGAGTTGGAGGACCAGGAGGAGCGAGAACCCGGGCTTCTTGGTCGGGATGTACGGGCGCGCCCAGGAGGAGGACGCGGCGGCGGCGGGTGCGGCGGGCGTTGGGGTGGGCGTGCTGGGCGAGTCGGCTGATCCCCCCTGTAGTAGAGGCGGTAGCAGTGGCACTGGTGGTGACCACGGGCTTCGGCTTCCCCCCACCCCTACTCTGCGCCTGCAGTTGCACCTGCACCTGCATTCGCATTCGCATTCGCACCTGCAGCCGCACCCCCAGCATTCGCGGCCGTCATCCAGGAGTACTTCCCGCCCAGCCCGGCGGCCTGCGTCGCGACCGCGTTCGACATCTTCTTGCGCACGTCCTCGGACATGTTGCGCGCCGTCACGCCCGGGCCGTCCTTCTTTCTCTTCTTCTTTGCTGTCCCGCCTCCTCCCCCACCGCCTCCCTCGTTTGCGGTGTCGCCGTCCACGTCCATGGCGCCGCCGTTCCCCGTATGGCTGGCGGCACCGGGGAGGAGGGCCGCGCCGTACGCGGACGCGCCCGGCGGCGGAGGAGGCGAGCCCCGAGGCTTGTGCGGCGAGGGCGGCGGCGTGCGCGGCGGTGAGCTCCGCGCGCTCCTTGCGCTCCTTGCGCGCGCGCAGTTCTCCTCGCGCTCGATCTTCTCGAGCGCGGCGAGCTGCTTCGCGATGTCCTTCCGGATGACGATGCTCCACATCGGCGTGCGGGCTGCGTCGTCTGGTGCTTTGCTGTCGTCAGCTCCTTCGCCGTCAGTTTCGATTTTAATGCTGGTGTTGGCGGTGGTGTTGGAAGTAGCACCAGCCCCGCCCTGCTCGTCCCCGTAAAACGACGCCGGCCGGTCAAACTGCGCATCCACGCGGTGCCGCGCCGCGCCGACCATCGCCACGACGAGATCGTGCATCCTTGCACGCAGCGCGAGCGCAAGGTAGCTCACGCTGTCCTCCGGGATCCTGCGTGACCTTGTGCTGCGCGCCGACGGCGCGCATGAGCGGGCCGAGCACGTGCGTGGGGAAGGCGGGGCGCGGGGGCTGCTTGCGCGTGCGGTCCTCGTAGGGGCGGTACTGGTGCGCGATGGAGGCGGAGGAGAGCGGGTGTGAGAGGGCGGAGGAGGCGGTGGGGTCGGAGGAGCGTTGGAGGGATTCTTCTTCCGCCTGTGGGGGCGGGGGTGGGTGGATGGTTAGGTTAGGTTTAGAGATTGGATTGGAGGAGGGAGAAAGAAGGTGCGTACGCGGAGATCGACGCCTGCGCTACCTAGGGCGTCGTTGAGAGTAGCGACGTCCGCCGTGTCCATCCCGCCATTGTTGTTGTTGGTGTTCGCTGCGGACGTCGTGGCTGCTGCCGTGCTCAGACTGTACGTGCTCGTCTGGTACGTGGCAGCAGTGACAGGCGGTCTCGTCGCCGCCGCCGATTGTTGCTGCTGCTGCTGCTGCTGCTGTTGTTGTTGCTGGGGTGTGGCAGGCGGGGCGTACGGCTGGTAATGCGTCGCATACGCCGCCTGTGGGTAGTGCGACGTGTACGGCTGGTAATACGAGCTACAGAGCACCGTCATGAGCATGAGCACGAACAGCACAAAAGGAGTGGGCATTTTTACGTTGGGTGCTGGGCGGTCGCTGCAAACACGGGTTGGGTGGTGAACATGAGAGGCTCAGCGGCGAGGGAGGGGGTTACGTACGTGTAGAGGCCCACTGGGAGGTGTAGGTGGTCTGCACGGGGGCGGGGGTCGGTGTCTGCGGCGCGGGCGTTGGCGTTGGCGTCGACTCGTCCGCTTTCATGATGGGCGTTTGGGTGCAGTGAGGTCAGGGTTATGTAAGCATCCCTTTCTCTTCAGGTGTCTCTCATCTCATGGTCAGTTCATTGACTCTTTTCAACGGCCACTGGTAAACTAACGGACACTGTGCGCAGGGTGTATGCCAGTACTTTCTGCGGGGCCAGTGCCGCTTCGGAAACGACTGCAGGAATGAACACCCGCTGAACCCACAGCAGGCGTCTGCTTTTGGTGCGGGCCTTTTGTTGTCCTCATTGTTGTTGCACTCGAACACTCATCTGGATGTCCCGTTCAACAGGCAACACCGTGTGGAACAAGCCCGGAAACGCCGCTATCCCAGGCGCGGGCACCAAGCTCGCGCTGCCCTACAAGTTCGTTCTCTCTGCGAAATAATAATAAAATCAACTTGATTCAGATCTAATCCTACACCTCACAGCGCAGCGAACATCGCCAACGACCTGAACCCATCCACAGACAAGCCCAACTGGCCGCTCTCCTCGTACGCCCCGTACAAGCACGAGCCGCTCCTCGTCGCCGGGCTCGACGAGTGCCCCGAGGAGCTCCGCGTCAAGGCGTATGCGGCGATCAAGGCGGGAATTTGGGCGAATATGTGCGTTCAATGCGTCTGCTACGCCGATCTCAGGTTGGACTGACGTACTGGTTTTGCATTCACAGACATCTTATGAATCGACGCGGATCGAAGCTGCGAACCAGGCGCTCGCTGTACGTTCTCTCTTCTCCTCCCTTTCCTCTCTTTCTTTTCCCTTTTATTTCATTCATCAAAATTGTTCATTAACTGTTTATTCAGAATGCAAGAGCCAACTCCGAACTGGCCTACGAACAGGCGTACAAGCAGAGCAAGATCACCTCCGTCATCGCCGCCGCCGCCGCCACGGGCAACAAAGCCGGGCACAACATCAGTATTCGGCGGCCCCGCCAACCCAACCACAACCACGACCTCAGCATTCGGCACCCCATCCAACACAACCACGACCTCCGCATTCGGGAACCTCACCAGCACACCCTCGCCCTTCGGGTCCAGTCCCGCATTCGGCACTGGCTCCTCCGGCTCTGCATTCGGCACTAAACCCACGTCGGCATTCGCGAATCTCACAGGCACGGCGGGGACGGGGACGTCGGTGTTCGGACAGCCTGCGTTCGGGCAGCCTGCGCCGTCCTCTTCCTCTTCCGCCCTCAATCCCGCCACCACCACCAATACAGGCTCGGTATTTGGCCAACCTGCGTTCGGCCAGCCTGCGTTCGGGCAACCAGCAGCAGCGGGGCGGGGGCGGGAGCGGGAGGGGATGATAAAGCCCGCGTCGGGCGCATTCAGCGCGTTCAGCGGGGGCGGGGCGAGTCCGTTCGGGGTCGCTGCGGGTACTGCACCCGCTGCTCCATCCACAGCACCCACAGCAGGCGGCGGCGGCGGAGGGGCGCAGCGTTTGCGAGCAACGCGCCGTCTGCGTTCGGGCTGGGTGCCGCCTCGGGCGGGAGGAGGTGCAGGGGGAGTGTGTTCGGGCAACCGGCGTTTGGACAGCCTGTGGGTGCGCCCCTGCGGCGGGGGCGACGGCGACGAATCCGAGCGGGAGTGTTTTTGGGCAGAGTGGGTTTGGCGGCGGGACGGGTACAAATGTGTTCGGGCAGGGCGCGTTTGGGCAGCCGGTACCGCAAGCGCAGCAGAGTGGAAGTGTGTTTGGCCAGCAGCAAGGGCAGGGACAGGGACAGGGGCAGGCACAGAGTGTGTTTGGCCAGCCAGCAGCGCAAGGACAGAGTGTGTTCGGGCAGCCGGCCCAGGGGAGTGGGAGCGGGAGCGTGTTCGGCCAGCCATCGCAGACGCAGACGCAGAGCCCATTCGGCCAGCAGCAGCAGCAGGGCCCGTTCGGGGCGACGACGCCGTCCAAGTCCGTGTCGATGGGCACGCCGACAGCCGACGTCCAACCCCCTTCCCCAGCACCAACGCCAGCACCAGCACCAGCGCACGTTCTTCGAAGCCGACCGCCCTCCCCGCACTCGACTTTACACCCTTGCTCCTCGCCTCTTCCTCCTCCTCTTCTTCCTCCTCTTCGCCATTCGGCACACAAACACAAATACAGACAGGAGAAATTCAGATACATCCCCAACAAAACGCCGTACGACCTGCTGCTGCCGCCGGCGGACGCGTACGCGGGGATGCAGCCGCGCTGGGCGCGCGAGGCGTGGGACGGGGAGCGGTTTGCGTGGGGGCGGGTGCCGGAGTGGGTGCCGCCCTTTTGGGGTGCGGTAGGGTGGGGTGGGGAGGGGAGGGGTGGTGGTGTTGGGGTTGGGAGTGTGTTATTTTTGCTTGAGTGGATGAATACGATTGCATACTCTATGTACGGCTTTTTTTTGCTTTGCTTTGCTAAATGTCTATGTACTAGCAGATACCCGTGCGTTGCACGGCGTTGTTCAAAAAAATTTATTAAACCCAAGACCCCTGTCATCTACACTACTTGCTATGAAATTAGATACATAAGTTTAATCTGATAGGACCTCGTCATATATATACTACATCCATTGTAAATGAATCAACAGCATCATGGGGCAATAAAATATGTACACTGGAACTCGCTGCACCTGCTTTCCGGTGCTTACATCAGGTTGGGTAGAAGGAGGAGTCGCCAGCTGAATAGGGCCTGCATTCGCTGCTACGTCTGTGAGAGCTATGGACGATATCAGTACGGCGAAAATGATCAGGAAAAAAGTTACTGTACAATTGTTCCCTTCGGTTTGAGTTGGCGGAGGTGCCGACAATTGGATAGTGTTAATTGCAGGCTCAATGTTAGGCAGAGTCGGTGCGAGTTGTTGCATATTACGCTCCCGCGTTCTTCACAGCGTGTTTGAGCTAACGACCTTGGACAGGGTTGACCAAGAATACTGGAAGCGCGTGGTAGTTGAGCAGGAGGTGAGATAAGAGGGTAGCGTCGGGGGAATTGAACGGTGTTGCACAGACTCCAGAGAGTAATGTTAAATAAACCTACTCCGAGAAGTCGAAGTGACAGGCACTAAATGTTCATCCTGTGTGCCATTGGAACCGCGGCGTCGAGGAGAATTTTGAAGGTCCACATTGCGAGAGCTCCGATTTCAGGAACGTACGCTGCCCTCGTTCTCTCTACATATCCAGGAAGAGGCGTGGGTGTCAATGGCCTTGCAGGAGGAACGCGATGGGGAGGCAATTCATCAACATTTCGAGCGAGTTCTCGAAGAGTTTGCCGAGTGCGAGGACACGCCACTTGGACTCCAGAAAGAAAGGCATTCTACCGTCAGTTTAGAAAGAAAGCCAATCAAATCACACATGGGAGGAAGGGAAAACCGTGCATTGGTATTGTGTACTTCACATATTATAATACAGAGGAAATAAAAGAGGTAGCTGATCAAGGATAAGAGCGCCAGATTTCGTTAGTTCGGAAAGAGAAAGTTGAAGATGGCAGTTGAGAGAGGAGAACGCACTAGGACTCGACGTGTACTATAACTGCTCTTTTCGAAAGCTCCCGTGGGAGAAACCGTTATATAGATAGATCTAAGCAGCCAATGAGAATGTCTCTTCTAGCCCTGTGAGAAACACTACCTCCAATTGTTATAAGAGATATATTTGGGACACAACTAACAAATATCTATGGGCGGAGAAGTAATCAGGGTCATAGAAGAGGGTCCAAGCACCGCAAAAACAATAGAGCCCCAGAATGATGCGTTGTTTTCCTCCTTAAGGGAACAGGACAAATATGACGAAATGGTAGGATCTCTTTCATATACTAGGTATCTCGAAGAAAGCCTTCAAATGAACCTTAATCAAGAGCCCAATGATCCAGTGGTGGGTGTACGATTATGACCAGGGTGGTGTTAGGAGTGTTTTTTACTTGAGTGAATAAATATTCAATCGTAATAATACTGATACTATGCATATGTATGACTTTTTTGTTTTGTTTTGCTAAATGTCTATGTATTTTACTTCTATCGGGCCCGACTTTGCATCGAGCTTACTGAGTGCGCGACTCGCATTGCTGCCCGGCAGAGGACTGAGCGGGCATGTTAAAGCATTTTGAAGGATTGGTCGCTGTGTAGAGCTGTTCTAACGAACGTTTCAATGATTGAGGGATTGTTTGATGAGGGGTCCACATTACATCGTCTTTAGACTAATACTCTGAATCTGAGGCCAGTGGCGGACGCATGATTATGAGTAGGGTGGTGTTAGTAGTGTCTTTTACTTGGGCGAATGAATATTCAATCTCAATCGTAATGATACTGATGCTATGCATATGTGTGGCTTTTTTGCCTTGTTAAATCTCTATGTTGAAGTGTTTTGGGTGTGGCGCTGTTCTAACGAACGTTTGAAATGATTGAGGGATTGTTTGATAGGGGAACATGACATCGTCTTTAGATTAGTCCTATGTAGTCTAACATATTACGGAAATTCTATTGGAAAAATGCTCAAAAAATTCCAAAAATCTAAAAATAAAAGATAGATCTTGAAGAAATCCGTCAGACGAACTTTAATCAAAAGCCAAATGATCTGTTTTTTTGCAGTATGACAAAGCGGCGCCTCAGTTGCGACCAGGCCGCTGTCGGCGCCTAATTCCTGGACCAACTTGCGCCGATTCGAAGTGCTGATTAAAACCTCATGAGTCATGCTACACTCGTTCCAACTCGGTTAGAATAAATCCATCCGAAATGCAATCCGAAATTCCACCCCAATTCCCTGACTTGAATCCCTAAAAAAGAAGAAAAAAAGAAAGAAAAAGAAAGAAAAAAGAAGCCTCTTGGTACCTTAAGGCCGGCTTACATACCAGCTCGAATCAGAGAATTTGCAGAGAATCAGAGAAAGATGCTGATTCATTTAATGGATCATGGTTGTATAGATATTATTTATACCAGAACCCGTCCTTTATTTAAGCCTGGGATAGAGGCTGCCCGTGTGTCGACGTGTTGGCATCTTGACAGCTGCGAATTCAAGTTGCGTTAGCCACGAGTTCGAAATTCGAATTCGAATGACAGTAGCAGCAAGTATAATCCACGAAGTTGAGAACGCAGTCGGCAACATCCTTGAGAAGCAGTTAACACCGGCAAAGAGATAAAGAGAAAGAGCAATAATAAGGCACAAGAAGCGTCGTCTGAAACAGACTCCCAGGACTGTAAAAAAAAAAATGCAACATGAAATCAGCTGAGCGAAAGATGTAATCGTGAATGTGTAACCCGATGAAGTAGTACGTACAGTGCCAAGTTCAACGAAACAAAAAATGATGGATGGAAGTTAGTAGGTAGGTAAGTAAATCTATCTATCAGCCCTTCTCCAAGGTTCCCAAGTATTTCAATACAAAACTCACTGACACGAAGAGGACGCTGCCCTGTGTGTTCTGATATCATCATCATTCGATACATCTGGTGCCTGCCTGCCAGCCTGTCTGCTTAACCTTTTTTTCCTGAAAGCGAGCAGGGCTGCTGCCGCTGTCGTTGATCACTGGCACGATCATCATCATGATCGCCGAAAGTGCTAGTGGCAAGAAAGCCGATAAATACACAAGACAATCAGAATCAGATAAACCCCACCACTCAGAGAAATAAAAGATTGAGTTTATTTCGAGCACGCCGGTGGCACCCCTGACAATGAAATTTAGATTCGGTGCCAGTTATAGATAGCGGTCGCTGCAACAACTGTTCTTCCTTCGATCCTTCAGCTGAGCTCCAGTCCCTGCAGGGAGTACGGCGTCCCACACAGTCGGATATGGTATCGCAGGGCTGCTTGATTTATCAGGCACCATCTTGATTAATGAAAGAGAATACCGCTTACTTACCTACTTTTCCTGGAACTCTAAAATTGGTGAGGGTTGAGGGATTCCATTTCATGTCAGAAGCGAAAGAATTCCTTGAGCCGTTGGGATCTCAAGACTGCCAGTCAGTCATCCATTTCGGAAGGCAGCCCCAGAGATGGAGATGGATTACTAAAGGCAATGTAAGCAAGTGAGAAAGAGAATTCGAGCCGTTGACACAAAACACTGCCAGTCAGTCATCCAGTTCAGAAGGCAGCCCCAGAGATGGATTACTAAAGGCAGTGTAAGTAAGCAAGTGAGAAAGGACCAATTTTAAACATACGTTCGCCGTGAATTAGAAATAAAGAAAAGCGCGTGTGCACGGGGCACGGGCACGGGCACTGCGGAGTTGCGCTCCCCGAGGTTGATACAAGACAGCCTGAGCACTGGCAACACTGAAATAAACAAGTAACTGACTGGCGCTCATCACCGAATAGAAGAGAACCGCGACCTACGTGCGCACGCGCCAGTTTGTTTGGTTCAAACGTGATCTGATCCAGCTTCAGAAGGAAACTTCTGAAATGAATGAAATGCTATTCTGAGAGACCCTTGAGAAATGAACAGAATGTGTCCAATGAACGCATGGCGAGAGATCAATATGATATGATATGGATGGCGGCCTCTGTGCCGCAGTGCGTACGTGGCGTGCCTACTGGGCCAAAAGAAAGAATTCGAATGCAATTTGATCTTGACTTTGACCTGATCGTGTGGTAAGTATGTGCGGGTGCTGAACTTGACTGGGAGGTTTGGTTGAATTGGAATTGGAGATACGGGAAGCTTCTTTAACGTTTGAGTCCGAATGAATGAAACCCGACCGGAGTTCGTTAACCAGATTTTTTGAGCTGGTTTCATTTTGTTGGAAGTCGGTGTGAGGAGCCTCGTGTGGGTGCAAGTACAGCCCCTTGACCATATCAGGCTGTCTTTAGAAAATTTGGTGTGAAGGACATCCACGAGGGGGGGACGAGTGATTAAGACGACTTTGACGCGCCTGGCATGTACATGAAAGATTGGAAGGCATACAAAGTGTGGCGATCTAAACGGAATTTTCCTGCGAAGCACTGCTGAGATCCTGGCTGCTAGCAATGTGTGGATGGAGCCTCCCCACGGAGAGAACCGAGTCGCACGCACACGAATGAAGGTGTTTGCAATCTAATCCCATAGGACTCGCCGCGGTCAAGACTCAACCAAAAAGGCAACCATCCGCATAAAGCAAAATAGATCCCTGGTCGATGACGCAAAGTACACAGGCATGGTATTTCACCTGCTTAATAGATGAATTTCGACAGTAGTCACACACGATGTTGCCGCACCCAAGGCGATAAGCCAAACATAAAGAGCTATTTTAGATGCTAGATTTTTGACTGGTTCGGATCAAGGACTTGTGATAAGATAGGAAGCGATATGCATAATTAGTTTTTGAGAATCGCGATGTTGCCTGGCAAGCGAACCCGATACGATACGATGCGATACGTGGTAATGTGGAAAAGTCCGTACGGTGAGTGCCAATGAACTTGAAGAGGGTCCCTCCGGGAATCAATATGGATGCCTGAGCCACAGTGGATAAACAGACTTTTTTACCACGAAAAGAGCGAGGTGATGGACCCTACAGACACGAGGATGGACGTTGACAGAAACAGCTCCTTACAGCCGCGGAAAGCACAGCCAGTGCACTGAAATACATGACGCGTCGACACCAAGCCAAGGTACTGTGTGAGAGCACAAGAGCGCGAATGGGCTTGTGGCTGAGCTCCAACGAAAAAAACCAAATACTCATGTATTCAGAATCTGAATACAGTGTAAAAGATCCTGGAGAAAGTTATGCTTGTGCATCGCCCGCGCGATTGCGAGGACGATATCAAATGTTTCAAGCGCAAGATCGGGAAGTCAGTGGCGGCGTTATGGCATGATATAAATCGGCAGCAGCAGAGAGGGCAAGGAAAGATATTCAGTTTTGAGGGTTGTTCTTGAAGTGTGAGGTCCGAGAATATCAGCCAATTGCCTGCGAGCGTCGCGTGAACTACCAAGTACACAGTGAGAGACTGAATTCTTTACTCAGCAATGAAACTTGAACAAGAGAAAAGGCTTGATGAGATTTTACAACTGGTATTCGGCGAAACATGTGGACGTACATATATACCACTGTTATCGAAATTCAACTCTGGGGCGCTGTGGGGAAATATTTATGGCATGATTATCTTTGGTAACGGGGTCGGAAAGTGCGACTATCGTCAAGCAAATTTTAAGAATATTCTCGTGGTTTACGAGAACTCAATGGGCTTCCGCGAGAGAGAAAGAGAAAGAGAGCTAGAGAATAAAATAAAATGTCCTGTTTTGGGGTCTGGTCATGATGGCCTGAAATAGGGTTTGTCCTCATTTTCGTGGGAAAAAATGCTCGGCGCGAATAGAAATCATTGGCGTTGGGTTGTCGCCAACGTTCACGTCGTCGTCCTCTAAGCTATGTCTCAAGCCGTCGGCAATGTATGTTCAACATATGTTATATTCTTGAGAGAACAGATTCTTATCCTTTTGTTCTGTAGACTGCTCTTGCCTATGCCAGAGTTTGGCATCATGTTGATGCAAGCGACCGTATTCTGGGTAAACTCGCCGAAAGAATCGCCCTGGTGCTGATGGGCAAGCACAAGCCCATATACGACCCCAGTGGTGCGCAGAACACCCTGGTTTTTCCTAAGACGCCCACTGACGTATGAAAATAAAAAACAGTGGACTGCGGAGACTATGTGGTCGTTACCAACTCTAAAAAGGTTAAGGTTACGGGAAGGAAGGCAGAGCAGCTGCTCTTCCGAAAACACTCGATGTACCCTGGTGGATTGAAGGAGACGCCTTACAAGGACATGATGGGGAAGAACCCCGATGAGGTGCGTGAACGAATCTGCTCTGTGATCGTGTCATTCACGCGTTCCCATTCTCTTTCACGTTCACGTTCACGTTCGTGCGTTCGCGTATATAGATCATCCGTCACGCAGTGTCAGGCATGTTACCCAAGAACAAACTGCGTGAGCGCCGCCTCGAGCGCCTCAAGATCTTCCCCGCGCACCGCATGGGCATCGTCGGCGGGAACATCATGCGCAGCTGGGATGACGGCACCCTGCCACCAGACTTCAACCCGTCCACACCCACCACGTCGGAAACACTCAAAATGCTCGGGAAACAGCAATCCGACAAGTTCACTTCCGCTTCTTAGTCGTTATGCCGTTTTTTTTCCCCTTTCTATTTTATACGTCTGAATTATACATAATGCTCGAACCCAACCATGCGGTCGTTTCAAGCCTCAACACCCTGCTTTTTCTGCACCTCGTAACCCACCTCGTAACCCCCAACACCCCAAAACACGCATCCCGTAATATCGACCCAGGGAACAGCGGTGCTATCGCAGACGGACCGCTCTTTGCGTGGAAACCACGCACGCGTCCAGTGTGTCCGTAGCCGGGAATCGAGCATCGGAAATCGAGCAAAGAATCCATGCATGAAAGTATTCCAACAACAACAATCTGCGATCTTGATTTAAATATCAGAATTCTGACTGAAGAATCGTGAGCACACCGATGAGAACGTACCGACGTCTCAGAGATTCGTCCTTATGGCATATCTCTTTCCAACAGAAAGCAAGAAAGCAAGAGGAGAGGAGGTGTGATACATAACAAAATGTGAAGGTTTCCTTAAGTCCTTCCCGGTACCTGGATGTGCGATTGGCGGCATGTCCGTTCTTTCATTCCGATTCGGCTACATATGTAGGCTTTGCTTTACTGTTCGTCGGCGGCGGCGGAGGGAGAGGCCGTGGTCTGTAGTCGGTGTGTGACACTCTAATGAGAAACATCGTTGGGGTTAGGCGATGATGTTTTTTCGGTCCCATTTTCCACAGCCGTGGCCATGGGTATGTCATTGTCAGACCCAAGAGGTGTTGTAGGTGTCGTTGTGCTGCCATGATTGGGTTGGGTATGGATTTGAGCCGTATGTTCGTCGTGGTTCTCGTCTTCGCCTTCGTTGTCTTCTGCTTCGCTTTCTTCTTCTTCTTCGTGATCTCCATCGTCTTCTCCGCTGCTTTCTTCTTCTTTGTCCCCATCCTCGTCCTCGTCATCTTCTTCACCGATATCTCCGTCCGAAATATCGCCTCGTACATTGTTTACTGGCCCTGACGTTGAAAGCCCCCGAAGACCCTCTCCATCTCGTCTTTCCAGCCCGCAGGCATCTCGGGATTGAGCATCTGCGCTATCTGTTCTTGGACCAGCATTCCTACATAGTAACCAAAAAGAAAGAAAGAAAAAAGTCAATTCAGAAGAATATTCACCACTACAGCAGCACAGAATAGAATAATCAGTGATAAGGAGCGCAGACTGACCTAGAGCCAAGATAGCGGTCCCGTCGAACATCTTGTACATGTCCGTGTAGCGCTTCTCGGATTTTTTTAACTGGATCCCTTTGCGGGACTTTGATTTCCCTTTGCTGTCTTTTTGGTACGTTCGCCTCTGCGTCCTCGTCCCCATTCTCATTCTCATTCTCATTCGCGTCCTCATCCTCGTCTTTGTCTTCGTCTTCTTCAGAGTTTTCACCTGACCCTGTCTCAGAAGAATCAGAGTCAGAATCTTCTTCTCTGAATGCGATTCTGAATCCGAATCGCTCCATTCTGACGAGTCTGAGCCCGGGTTCACGCGCGCCTTGTGCACGCGGACCTGTCTCTCCCGCTGTCTTAGTCTTCGCCGAGCAAGCGCCTTGCGTTTCTTACGGTCTTTCCGTGAGATATTGAGCAGCTGCCCGCGCTCTGTATAGAATTCTGCTGCGTATCTGTGGATGCATTTCAAGAGATCCTAGATGAGATGAAAATGAGATGGATATTCAACACGACGTAGCAGTAGAAGTCCTCATATGTCTGGAATGGAAAAAAACGTACGGGAGAAGGATCGGGAAGATCCAGTTCGCTCGGGCCTTGGTTAGGGCTGGCAGCAGCGTCATTGGCAGTCGTCTCAGTCGACGGGCCAGCGTGTGGTGGTGGTGGTGGTGATTGGGTAGACGACGACGCGTCCCGCAGATAGTCATAATCAGCCGCAAACTTTTGTCGTTTCGGAACTAAAGGGTTAAATCGTTTCGGCTTGCGTTTCTTGCCTACAGATTCGTCCTCGTCCTCGTCCTCCCCTTCGTCATCTGCGTCAGACGGTTTCTCATCAACCTCCGGGAATTCCTCCTTTCCGCAGAGCTATCCAAGTCTTCTCCCTGTTCATCGTCCTTGGCTTGTTCCAAAGGATTCTTCACTCGTGTTCTAGACTTGCGTATCTTGCCAGACCCACCCGCGTCTCGTGCGATCCAACTCGAGCGCGGACCCTGCACGGTGATTTTGGCGAGGTCTGGTCTGAAATTGACCTCCTTCTGGTATACACGGGTGCCATCTGGGTGTAGCCTGAGGTTTGAGTAATCATAGACCGTGCTCAACCGAGGATCCGTCATGTGGCCGCTGCAGTCAGAGTCGTCGACCTCGACCCCCAATCTCATTTGCTATATTAGGATAATACACGTGACCTATAACCGGTCTTCTTAGAATTGACCGTGACGACTTCGGAGATGGGAATACGGCTAAGTAGGACGCGACACTGGAGAATCGGAAAAATTGTATTGAATCGTGTCGATGGCACCCCAAGAGAATCTTTGAGATGAGGATAAAGCTGAAAGGTACCTCCGATGGGTATGGATGGGTATGGACGGGTTTGATATCAGTTTCTCATAATTTTGATAAATCTCGTTCGTGCCCCGGGCTTACTCATGCGGGCGGGTTATAGCGAGCATATTGGAAAGAAGTAAGAAGAGATGATAGATTATAGATAGCTGGTTATCTCCGGTGGTGAGCCAGAGTGAGCCAGTCGACCCACCCAATTATTTCAAACACTTTGTCTGGAGGCTTCTCCAGGCTTCTCTAGATTTTTGCAGCGTGTCGTGGAGTTTTTTTGTTTTTCAGTCTCAGCGAGTCCTTGTGACCTTGCATTGACAAGCCCTGAGGTGTGAAGATGCTGTAGTGCAAAACATCGTATTCAGGAAAATCTCTGGGCTACATACTGATCTTTAGTCATAAGTTATAACATTGGGCTTGTCCTAAATGTGCCAAGTAAGATGTAGTGGTAACCGACGACACCGGTTAATGGCCCACAGTTGTGATCAGCTGTTCATTAAGCGCGTGTACTATCCCTAATTTCCTGCAAGTACAAGCTGTACGGCATCAGCACGAACTTCCACTTCCTGGAGGTGAGATACCGTCGCACTTCAAGTTCCCTTACGGCCTCTATATTCCATGATGGACCTGACAAATGGCGAGGAGCCGGAAGAAGCACATCTAATACGCAGCTGCCTCATGTATAAAGGAAGTATATGCGAAGATGTGCAGAATTTGATTTTGATCCTGAACTCGACACAAATTCGGCTGTTCTGAGTAGTAAATCTGGGGTATCTCTTCAATCTTGCTCTGTGTAAGCTCAAATTTTGGCGCTATAGCTGCTTAAACTATAATGCATTATGTGATCCAAAGTTGCTGTGGTGTAAGATAATCGAAATAGAAAACAACTGATATATCACAAATACTCTTCATCAAAATTCTATCCAATAATATTCATCTAATCTATACATAGATATGTATGAATTTCCGGTGTTTTTGCCTTCCGAGTCGCCTTCCAACCCGAGATACATACCATACAACTATATACAGTCAGACGACAGAATCGCTAACGCCTGACACTCTGGCCGCCGCAGGAAGACTTTATCACAGCCAATTACAATCGACGATGGTACATAGAAAAGAAAGAAGTTTAAGGAACATCGGGTAGGCAGAATCTGCCACCTCGAGGCAGGCGCTGATCAGACGTAAATAGGTATCAGGATTAAGCCCCGAATGTGCTGCAGGGAGTATGTACTTACTATAGAGTCTAGCCTCCACGACAACAGACGGATTCAAGATTGGAGCTCGCTAGGAAACCTGAGGGCCTGTTTGTCGCTGGCACTGATAGATTAGAGTAAATATCTATCGGCCCGTGATGATTTTCGCAGAAGGTAGCCTGCCGGTGCTACCTAAAAAGAAGACGAAGGCTTATCGCAGATGGTAGATACTAGACGACGGAAAAATTGATCAACCGGACACTGGCGATGAGCAGAGTCCTCGGCCCAGATCATCATTTAAAGTGCCAACACGAAACAGACAGGTCATGGGACGTATGTGCTCTCACAGGCTTTGGAAATAATGGTAGATCTAAGAACATGTTTTATTTGGAAGGGAAACAGAGAGATGCGACTATGTCAAGGCCGACTAAAGTGAATTTGAAATCACAGATTTTATTCGAACAAGACCCTTCAAATAATTCCCCATTAAAAAGCGCTCGGTGGTTTTGTTTGAGGTATACATAGATACTCCGAGCATTTTGAGAGTTACAGCAGGATCCGGTTGGAACTTGGAATCTGCAATTACTCGCAACTAACTTGGTGGCGCATCATTAAATTGGTTTTGATGAATTGATCTGACTTGTGTGGGTGTAATTAGGTGTAATTTCCGTTACGGATAATGATAATGACGCAAGGCACTGACAGAAATTGGCCATCATCGCTGTCTATTAGGGAGTAGGAACAGGCTGAAACAGGTAGGTAAGGACCGCTCGCAAATCACAGACCCTGGGCGGCCAATACGGGGGCACCGTCGACAATGTTGGATACATCCGGCCCGCCAATGTGAAGTAATAGAGGTATGCGGACTGGTGCGGTCCGTAACCACACTTCGAGTGTAGATTGTCAGCGACGATTTCCCTTTACCTACTATAATATACTCCAACAATAAGAGAGATGCTAAAGCGATTAGACAGTGTCTAGAGTAATTTCTTCCTGGGTCTAGAGCTGTGGCTTCATTCGAAGCCTCCGAGTCCAAGCAGATGTCAAGTCAAAGATAAAGATACACGAGATCGGGTTCTTCTCGGGGATCTACTCAACCTAATGGAACCACGAGACGCCTAAGCAACATGAACTCGAGAAAAATAGTCTCTTGCGGTTCCGGAATCCCGCGTCCAGGCCTCCCTTCATCTCCAGACCTATGGTCAGCCTACCTGAAGTAACGTGGCCTTTGACATTTAATGATACATTTGTTTAATGCGGCTTGCACTGTCGTGATGTGATGGGGCTCGAATCCTCGTGCAAGACTCGTGGCTTTGCCACTAAGATCCCGAAACTAGAGCAAATCTACAAGTACTGATAAAACATCATTAGTTGCATGTAAAGTTGCGCTCAAAATTTTCAGTACTGGTGCTTGAGGTGTATTTCAAAAATAACATACGCGTCTCTTATGAAGGTGTTTCCAGTTAAGTAATGGAGTCGCTTTAAATTGAATTTGATTTGCAAGGCATGTCATAATGGGGAATTTCCAATTTTGGAAATGATTGATAAGATTTGTGTCAACACGTGCAGGGGCTGACAGACGCGAAATCTTCAATACGCTGATTACAATATTTTGCAATACTTGATTTGTTATTAGTACTAGATCTTGACTGGTACTACCAGCTCTTATCGCAATGGACCACCTCGAATTAGTCGAAAAGGCGCTCCTGAGGGGCCAATGGGATACACAAATACCCGAATCAAGCCAATCGAAGAGTGCTGCCGTTACTCTATCAAAATTGACCGTGGAGGGTCGCTTTCGGGATGTGCTCAGATCTGAAACGGTGCGCACCGTGTTTCGACCGTTGTCCGACGACGATGTAGATCGCACCTTTCAAGAACTATTGGATCTGTCAGTAACATCTGGCAAGGATCAGGTCGAAGTAGAACTGGAGCGCTTAGCGATCGCCGTAGCGTGCTTGCACGCGTTCGTGCAGGCTAATTGGACTGGCCCTGAGCTTGATATAAATCCTCTCGAAGCTCTGACCGCGGATGCATCCGAGACCTCGAGGTTGTCGTCCTGGACAGAAGAAGTGCTCAGCACAAAAGCAATTTCCGAGCTGGCATTTGGAGGCGAGCCTGCGTACCACCTTGCGAAAGTGCCTGCATTCCTAAGGCTTTCTCAGCTTCTCGTGAACCTGCCATATGAACACATCGCGTCAATACCGTGGTGGAGGCTGCGAGTGGAGTTGCTGCGCCAGCAGATACTCGACGAGCCTGTGTCAGTGCCGGAGGACTATCAGGCACTGCTTGAGCCGCTGACATCCACTGTGGCGCGAGAGCCAGATCTTGCAGGGCGAATGTACCTCGACCTCGGATTACTAGACCATCTGCTTTCTCGGGACAAGACAGCTGCAGAATATTTCGTCAAGGCAGCGAGATTCACGGGGCTGGAATACGAATTAACCGGCGCGCTAGGAAGAAGAACAAAGTTTCAAGTCACCGAACTCAGCCAGCTGGTTCTGCTTGCCGAGAGTCGCTTGGAAGCTTCGTCGTTCGGCGGTGGCGGCGAAGTAGCCGCATCATCATCGTCATCATCGTCAGCAAACGAACAAGGCCAATCCCATCAGCCTACGACAAACAATGCGAATATTCCAGAGACTATGGCTCTTAACGACGACACATTGTTGGAACAAACCCAATTCACCTCGTCCAATCCAGCAGGGCCAAATTCGAACCTGAGCCATATTGATCCTTCCGCGCAACCACCCCTTCACCCACTTGATCAGTGCATCCTTCTCTCGCTCTGCCTTAATGTTCGAAACACATCACCATCACACGGTCTCACTGCAGAACAAATGTCTCCTTACGTGGCCCGAGTCATTTCACATCCCCGAAATTGGTCGGTCCACACAATGGCGTTGTTGCTGCGGTCGCGTCTGGAATCGTCCCGCACCCGCACCGTGGAGCGATCGACGCTCCAGCTCCAGGCGTTAATAGACCAGATGCCGACATCAGATTCTTCGACCCCCGAACGGCTCCTCTACTTCCACGAATTTCCACTGCCCAGCAGATGGGAGATGGAGAAGGAGTTGGCGCAGAGGTACCTCAGCATCGGTGTCGTAAAGTCTGCCCTTGAAATTTTCGAGCGCCTGGAGATGTGGGAGGACGTGGTGACATGCTATGGAGCATTGGAACGGCCCGAGAAAGGAATTGCGATTGTGCGGGATTTATTGGAGGGGAGAAAGCAGGAGGCCGACGCCGTTATCTCGCATGGAAAATCGACTTCGCCGCCGCGCAAGAAACTGCAAGATATCACGCGTGAGGCCAAATTGTGGTGTCTCTTGGGGACCTCGATCCACCAAATGCCGTCGAGCATTACAACCACGCGTGGACACTTTCCAACGAGACTTCAGGGCGTGCGATGCGGTCCTTGGGAGGCTATCACTTCGCACGAGCCAATTATCGCGATGCTATTGCCTGCCTAAAACGAGCCGTGAAAATTAATCCCCTTTGACACGGTCGTGGTTCATACTCGGTTGCGCGTGCATGCGTGTGGAGGAGTGGGAAGAGGCGAAGGATGCTTTTACGCGTTGCGTTTCCATAGATGAAGAGGATGGCGAGAGCTGGAATAATCTCGCGAGCATGTATCTCCGGATAGGATCCAACCAGCAGCAGCAGAAACAGGTATGCAATTTTTAACTGAACCTTATACTCAGGTCGCACAAACTCAACTATTTTTGCTTGCGCCGGTGTCTAGGTCGTTGGCGACGACAGAGAGGGGGGCTCGGTGCAAATTGACGCTTCTTCTAAAACTGTCCCGTTCGAGAACAAAATACTTGCGTTCCGCGCGCTTAAACAGGGTCTACGGTACAGCTACGAGAACTGGCGAATGTGGTACAATTACATGATCGTGGCTATGGACGTGGGCGAGCTGCAGGAAGCGTGCCGTGCTCTCGGCCGTATCGTCGACCAGACGGGGGACAAGGCGGGCACGCTTGCGGTGGACGAAGACGTGCTCGACCGCCTCGTCGATGCGGTCACGCGGGCACTGCCGAATCCTGAAGACGCCGCGGTCGAAGAAGGCGCCGTGCAGAACCCCAACGAGGGGCACGGGCTGTACAGGAACGTCCTGGGCCTCTTCGACCGGTCGCTGCTCCCCCGCCTTTCTTCGCCGCGTATATTCCGTGCATACGCGCGGCTGCTCTCGTGGCAGGGCAAGTGGGAGGAGACAATTAAGGCGTATTTGGACGCCTACCGGTGCGGGGTCGCTGGGGCCATAGAAAAGGGCGAGACGGACGTGGAGAAGTGGCGAGAGGGCGTGGCAGAGGTGGAAGAGGTCGTAGATATTTTGAGGAACTTCGGACCGCGGGTGGAAGGGTACAAGTGGAGATTGCAAGGGCGCAGCGTTGTGCGGACATTTATCGGTCGCACGCGTGATTTCGAAGACGAGCCTGAGTGGGCGCGGTTGGAGGGGCTGCAGGAGGAGCTGCGCAAGGAGGAGGAATGATGAGTAGGCAAGAGTTTGAGGTGATTGATTTACTTATGTTGGATGCGTTGCTTTTGTCCTTGGCGGAGTGATAGATAGTAGGTCCCAATTGGTGACACCGGGTCGGAGATAGTTGTTTCAAAAACATGTGTAAGCACTGCTAACCATAGGGCGTTAAAGCAGGGCAGTAGTCGGGAATAATCGATCAGGTTCGATAAAACAAGAGGGCTAATATTTGATAAGTCACGGAAAGTGGAACTAGTCGGTGTACTGAGGGACGGAAGGGTGGAACGCATAAATGGATTTGTAATTGGTTTTCGTACCGGAAAATTTGTTGACTAAGGAAATAGTTTATGAAACAAAAAATCTGGTGTGCGATTGCGATAAATAGTGGAGATCGATTGGTGCAAAACAGAGAGAGAGAGAGAGAGGAATATATGGATACAAAATTTTCATGACAAGTAGCAGAGATAAGTAGAGTGGGGTATGTGTGGGGTGAAATACCGGGGTCGTAAAATGCGTATCATCGTCACGGATTCTCAAAACTACCAACCTAGCGCAAGGGCCATCCTATTCAGGATGAGGGTCGTCGTGATTTCGGTGATGAGCGACATGGCGTTGGGTTTGATAACGAGGGTTGCGTGATAGTCTTTCTCGGGGCTGCTGACCTCCCATGTTGCGAGTATTGTTCGGCCGTCTAAACACTGTATGTGACCGCAAGAGGGTAGAAAAAATTCAGCGTCTATAAATGGCACGAAAGGAAGTGGAAAAATAGCCACTGGGGAGATGAAATGATGGCGGATGGGATAACACGAACCTCCATTCGATGCGAACCGATCTTCCATTTGTAGTCTCTGCCATTCTGACACCTAAAATACCTGGATCTAAAATTGGCAACAGGGAAGGGAGGGGGGAGGCAACAAATCTATGTGATCAGCAACCTGTTCCTCCGCGAAGCGCGCTGAGTTGCGGCGATGATATGGAAGGGAAGGGCATGGGACAGGGACAGGAACATTCTTTGACATGGACAGAAATGTGTGGGAGGGGAGCAACTGAGGCGAAGGGAGCACACTCACAGGCTTCCATCTCGCTTTCCAGGCCGCAGGAAAAAATTCATGGGTATATGTACGCGGCCTCCACCATAGACGATGTATCCCGTCGAGCTTTCTGGGCCAAGATAGAAAAAGGAGTTATCGGGGCCCATGACGCTTGGATGCTGCTGCGACCAGGCTGCCTCGCGCGTAAGGCGAATAACTGGATTGGGATTTCGGGCAACCTGTGAAAAAGGAGATTGCGACAACCGACAAGATCGCACGCTGTTGGCAAAGCAGCAGCGCAAAGATTAGCAAAGAGGCCGTACCTCTTGACTAAAATAAAGAGGTTAACTTTGATAACACAAGTGCGGCATGAGACTGACATGGTAAATGCTAGCCGATTCTCAGTGTCAATAAACCGATGGCTCAAGGGATCGTCGCCGTACTGATAGAGAACGAAGGGTCCGGACATTGTGGATAGAGCAGTGAGAGGAGAAGGAGGAAGGATTGGATGGAGGGATTGGAGTTAAATAGACCGTGATTCCGTTTTTCCAGGCGGCCTGGTTTTACGCTCTCCCTTTTCTGGATTTGTGGTCTAAAGCCAGGAATATCCGGAACGGGAAGTTTGCCACGTGTGGACCAAGTTGACGGGTCCCTGTCGCAGCCCTGTCGCGTGGTAAGTCTTCACCACGTGGGGCCGCCGTAATCTTGGATCTGCTAACGACCGTCTTCTTTTCCTTTCCAGCTCCGAGTCCCAGTAAGAGCTCCTTGGGCGGTAATCCACCTATTATCGCCTTTTGACCCTGAGCGTGGTTCGCTCGCTCGACCCGTTGTAAACTGCTTACAGCCTTTATGTACGTTAATCTTCTTATTTCAAACCTTCTTCCTCACCAACCTGGTGGGCCCTGCCCGATTGCCGATACGGAGACACTGTGTTAAATGTTTGCTCTTTTCTGTTGCACAGGGAAGGTGTGGCTGCTGACCGAGTCAAACCTTAGATCCCGGGTCTGAGATTACTTACAATTGTTGTGTAGTAGCCAAGGAAAAATGCAAATATTTGAAATCGAATCTAATTAGGACTGTGTGATAACAAGTAAAATATCTTACTGCGCAAGTTCATTAAGCTGCCCGCTTCAGTCATCCATAGCGCGCACACCATCTCGCTTACCGATTCGTTATGAATCAGACAAAATAATGCGTGATAGCATTTTGCCTATTTTCTCCAGCTAATTCTTTTTTATCTGCACAAGATCGGACATGCTCGTGGCTGAAGTGTTTAAGGATCTCGTGCATGAGAACCGTCATAAAGATGAACATCGTTCTCAGTGGCTGATATCTTCTATTCTGGACCTCTTCACTTTCGCAGCTGTCTTTTCAATTGATCCGGCGAGGCAATGCTATTATGTAGGCATCAGCCAAGAGGGTGGGAGAAATTACTATTTCAAAGAATCTAGAACGAAAGACAAGTATGAAAAACTCGTGTTTTTGAATGGGAGAAACATGTTATTTATTTACCGATGTAATGCAGGATTAGATCTCTGCATATTTGTTTTCCTCCCTTGAGAAGGATGACGATATAATCATAGTAAAGTGGTGATGTGGTCCGTTGTTCGCGTGTGCGTTTCTATTGGACCATACACTACGCATGAACCTATGAGGGTTCTGTGCAATGGAATTCATGCAGAGCATGCACCGGATTTCTAAAAACACGTGAGAACCATCTTCGTAAGTGTAAGTGTTTTAAAAATAGCTGTCTGGGGCAGTGCGTTCTGAGAGGTTCTGAGTTCTGAGGACAGCTCGGCCGAGTACATCTTTGCATCCTCAGACTCTTCCACGATCAAAGAGAACGAGGAGCGAGATCAACACGTTGCCGTCCTTTTCACTGCAACTTGCCGACTTCTCAATTTAAATAGTGAGTTTTTCTGATCATGAGAAGATGAATAGCACATAACGAGTAACAGAGTATCTGTCCGGTAATCGGTTCAAACAGTTTATAGAACGCACATACACACCCCACCTGTAGGTAGGTTGGCGGCGTTCATCGCGCACAGGCGTATTCTTAAGTGGGAGCATAATTATATGACGACACGATGCTTCCAGATAGAAAGGACACGACCTTCTCAAAATCGAAAAATCTAGGCACAAACGGATGGTTTTCCCCTATCTTGGCGCGTAATCCAGATGCGGTCTTGAATGTTAATTGAGGAGGACGCCCTGTCTGTATTTCTCGACATCATCACACGCAATATCTCCGATCTTTTGGTTATCGCCAGCAGTTGTCGTGCGGCATGTGTATGCTAAAGTAGGATACTGGATGGAGTAAAAAACTATGAGCGCGCATCCTCAACGCAATATATTGCTCACGGCACCGCGCAAAAGAAAAAAGTAACGACGACTCACATGGTGATGATAAGTGGCAACTGCAGAGCGGGCGCAAAACAAGATAAGAGAGATCTGAAATAATAGATAGCAAGAGGCACAGACTAGCCACATCTGATGCGGTCTCGACTCGACTCCCAGCAAGATAATCATACATAGATAAACCCATAGCCCTGCGTTGTTAATAATCATGGGCAATACTCCCGAGGATTCCGCATTGATCGTCGATAGCCAGCCAGACTAATGGAGAGGATCAATCATACACTGAAAGCAAAGGTCAGTGTGGTTATTTTAGTTCAGCGCCAATGAGCCAAAGGTAACTACGACTAAAATCCGCGGCACTCCAACCCACGAGGGGGCGTGTTTTTTGGGTTCTCGTTATTTGAATGACGGCAAAGGGTTTTGAAGTGGAGTGTGGGGGAATTACACTCACCATGTACGATACCTAAGATCATCATGAAACAAACAACATTTGAGCATCATTCACGTAGCGTGAGGAGAACAGGAAAAAGTATAGCAGAAGTTTCACAAGCAAAGCTTGCAGTGCAGGGAAAGAAAGAAAAGAAAAGGATCAGAAAAGCTCACATACCGTAAAACAACGTCCACACGAGTACGAATGTAAACGCATTATCCTGCCCCGGATTCACGAGTTCCAGAATTCCGGACTGGAAGTATTTTTGGGTTTGCCTTTGCAATTCACCGCACTGGTGATTCCTGCTGTGAGGAGCGTCGAAGCCACGAATAAGATGAAGCCAGCCCAGTTCTCGAGCCCCAGAATGCCGGCTGCGGCCCCTGCGAAGCACGCTGCGATGAATTTGGTGGTGGTTATGGCGGAGTTTGAGAGGACGTTTGGGCCGTATATCAGCTGGGCCGCTGTTGCTTCGGCGGAGGTGGCCATGGCGTTCTGGGAGATGATGGTGGCAGGAAGACAACGATGACGGTGGACCGATGAGCGTGAACGTCGACCGTGACGACGTATTGCGTGTTGTTACTATGTTAGGTAAGAGTATGGAACGTGACTGTTATTATTAAGGGTTTTAGCTATGACATAAGAAGTATTTGAAATACTTTTAATTTCACAGTGCCTCCGGGAATTTTCCGACGACAAGTTGATTCTCAGTGGCTTGCCTTCCAGTTCTTCACTGCACCCTGTCAACGCCTAGTCTCTTTCTTTTCCGCAATATTGGCCAGAGTCTCATATGATGAAAAAAGGCTCATTCATATTGAACTCCACCTGCACATGGTGCTGTTTATACAACCAAATCTGTGATAGAGCGGAACCGAGTCGGATTCACACTGGCCTGGACACTATAGCTATTGACTAGCCTTTCCCTGACTACTAGCCTTTCCCTGACTTCTTTTGTTTTCCAAGACTCCTATAATCTGTGATTCTACACACTACGCTAGGACGATCTTCTGATTTGGAACTTGACAATAGGAGTTTCTTTAGGCTCTATTTGCAGTGATCTTCTCCCGAATATTGACGCCCACGAAGACCACGGGCGCGAGTTCTGGGCAAATACACGCATATTCATATTGCCACGGTTGGAAACCTAATGTCGAACGGTCGTGTTTTTCATTTCTCTACATCTGCGTCATCTGCCTTGCTACTCGCACGGACACGAATAATTGAATGCGGATGGTGTGTTGTTGTCAATTTGTGCGGTCCCAATGTCTGGAGACATTGGAGTGGCTCTGCTATCCCCGGCCACGCAAACTTTATTTTCACGCAGCTTCATTTGTGGGCCAGCCCTGGCATACAAATGGTCATAGGGTGCGGAATTTGTGTGCTTGGGTATCCTGAACGCGTGTATTTTGTGCAATGGAAAACATCATATCATCACGTTCGTTCTCAGGGATACTTTTGGACTGATAGGGTACCTCCTCCGAACTCGTCACGAACGAATAGGCTTCCATTCAGGTTCGACAACGAGGTATGCACCCCTTTTTGAGCCAGCAGTAAATGAAACTTTGATTAATTGTCGAAGAGACCGACTTTAATTCCACCAGCCCCGAAACCCTCTGCTCTCGGAACTTTCACATTCGGCGGTTAATATCTCTTATCACCATTCTTTCATAAAGTTTGATAACCCACACAAAACATTCCCTCGAGCTCGCTCCCTTGCTCTCCCAATGCAACCATTTGATGGGGATAGCACAAAAATAACCAGCGTACCTGTGTGAGGCAAGTGGGCATATTATGCTGGCGTTATTCGGGTTCTTGGCTCATGGCATCAGCGAAAAGACAGGAACAACCGGAATTCTGTTTCATGATGATGGAAAAATAGGTTAATCCACCAAACCACGGCTCAGCTAGGCGTGTGAGCAGTTTATTAATATTTCTTGCAATAGAGAGAAGCAATCACTCCGCCCGACGCCCGTAGCCCTGTGGTCATCAGACTCATATCTGCCGCTCCTACTCGGAGCACTTTTCACTGCGCCCTGATCTAGAGAACCGACGCTGTGTCTGTTTGCACTGGTCTTCGGGGCATCTCGACATTTCCTGAATTGGGAGATACAGATAACCCAGCCTGAGATTTTTGGAGCACGACGTTTCCGCCGTTGGAACCTCTTACTAAGCGTGCGCGTACAAGACTGCTTTCGGGGCTAGAAAAGTGAAGGTTCTCGGGATGTGACGATGTACGGCATCTTAATCTTGCGCTTTTTTGTTTTGTGGAGAGGCCGAATTGGGGAAAAGAGTTCAGCCAACTCAAGGCTCAGGTGGCTGTTTTTTTACAAGTCATGTGAATGATTCTCAATTACTTTCTGGGGTTTGGACTTGGAGGCTTTTTCTTTTCTTTGCATGTACAGGCCCGAGTCGTCCGAATGGTTTTCCATCTCAAGGGTATTCCGGTACGTATCATATAGACTACGTATTCCAACCGATCGCTGCTCGCTTTATCGGGACTCTTTGAACCTCATTTACGGACCTACATAACACCTCCTTGCGACCGTACGCAAGGCCTTATTGCTCCGTGAAACACTTTGATTATATCGTCACCGATGGATTTCACATCCACTAGCGCGGTACACAGAGCACGGTGCACGGTGTTCCCGTAGACTTGGTACATCTTGCTAGATTTAGAAATGGGAATGTGGAACTTATCCTATTACTCCCATTTTTTCCTTGTTATCCTTGACGACGCCCGGAACATCTCGAGGAAGAATGTCTGTTAATAACTACTGTTGCCACTCGCGTTCATACACGTCCGGCATATCCTACTGGGGGATTTGAAATCAACCATGGGGTCTAGACGAGCTACTTCTTATCAGCTCGTAGATACCCTCTACCCGTAATGGTGGTCCCCGTTGAACGAGATTTCTCCGGGCCCAATATTTTCCTTTGGTTTCATGAGAAGAAGATGAGAAGCTGAAGAAAGAATTTGGGAAGAATAGACTTGGGATTCTCGAGAGTCAAATTTTATTTTTCCCCACACTTTAATCATTATTGCTACCTTCTTACACCTTCTCAATGAATGGTTCCAATTTTTGCCCGCATTTGTGTATTCTGAAATTCTTAGGTCTCCAGAATGATCTGCAATATTGATCATATGACGATATGTACTGCATGCGTGTGGGCTAGAATACAGTCCGTTTTGAAGCTCAAACTTAAAGGTCAAGTGCTATGGATGTCCAAAAAGATGGAAGATTAGCATTGATAATTGCAACGACTCTGAGTCACACTAAGGCCGTTACTATCACGTGACTTAAAAAAATTCTGAAGTCAGATCGTCGCCTATACTGATGCGTGACTTACGGATTCGAAGTCAGATCGTCGCCTATACTAGCACGTGACTTACGGATTCGAAGCCAGATCGTCGCCGCGCCTCGGCGGCAGGTACAGTACGTACAGTGGGACCGTGACCCTTGTTACCTCGAGTTTCTCGTTCTCCATGTCCTTCATGATGTATGCCTCTGCCTTTGCCACTTTGAAATACGAATCTTCTCTTCCAAGAAACGTTCAACGTACTTATCTGTTGAACCAAAAACAGTCTGAGAACTTCATTGTGACCATATCCCTTCCGAACTGTCACCTTCACATTTTAACTTAAAGTTACATTACAGCACGTTGATGTTGCCGTTTACGTCCCATACCAAGTATACTCACACTCATGATGATGATACCATACGGCCATGCAGCAGACGGGATGAAGGCAGATTTGTGTCGGAGCTTGACCTTGCCTCGGTCCTGGTGAGTGCTCCTAGACCGGCCCCGTATGTCCAACATTCGTGCACCTGACCTGTGCGCGTGCATCAGCGATAGGCGCCCGTTGTTAGGACAAAGACAGATCGCGCAGTGTTTTTCATCTCTACCACAACATCTCAACGACAATGCCCCGCAAATATGCATCTGCAAAAGTCGCAGCTTCGCCTGAGCTTCGAGAAATGCCGGCCACGCGCGGGTATCAGCAAGAAATGCTCGAAGAGAGTCTTCGAAGGAACATCATCATCGCCCTTGACACCGGTTCGGGAAAGACTTTGATTGCTGTCCTCAGACTCAAGCATGAGATGGAAAGGGAGCCTAACAAGGTATGTGATTGTTTATTTCGACCCAGATGTCGTCTTTGACGCATGTAAACTGTACAGATATCCTGGTTCATCGCCCCGACTGTGGCACTTTGCGAGCAACAGAAGGCGGTCATACAAGCCTACCTTCCCGTCTCTGTTGGCCTCGTTTCTGGCGCAAATGAACCTGATCAGTGGAAGGACGCTGCCTTGTGGGAAAGAGTCCTTCGCACCCATCGAATCATGGTTTCGACTCCTCAAGTTTACCTAGATGCGCTTCGGCATGGTTATATATCGTTAGGGAAAGATATCAGTCTTATGGTGTTCGATGAAGCACATCACGCAGCGGATAACCATCCGTATAATCGGATTATGATAGAATTTTATTTCGACTTGCCGCCACGGACAGATCATAGTTTGTCAAATTTCCAGCGACCCGCGATTCTAGGTCTTACCGCAAGTCCTATCTATGGAGGAAACGTGATCAAGGCTTTCGAGTAAGTGTTGTCCTTTCTATTCAACAAAGAATCTATAATGATTTGACGAATCTTTTGCAGAACAATTGAGGGCAATCTCGATAGCACCATTCGTGCTCCTCTTCGAAACCGAGCCGAGTTGGCACAATACGTGCATCGGCCAATCTTTAAGCATGTTATGTATTATCCTCCCGCTGAAACTGCCCCCTTCTTTTCCACCAATCTCGCCGCCGTGTCCGCCATCATCAATACACTTGATATCGAACACGACCCATTTGTTATTGCTCTGCGCTCACAGCTAGCCAGGGTTTCGAGGGGGTCATCGGAATACCATAGAACAGACCAAAAACTTTCCAAAGTCATCGAAAAAAAAACTCGTTTACACACAAGGGGCTTCGGGATATGGAACGGGCCGCTGGCGATATCTGCAGCGACCTGGGACCTTGGGCTGCGGACTGGTTCGTCTGGAAGGTCCTCGAGCGAGCCAAACAAGCTGCGAATCCGTACGACAACATGATGGGCTCCTGGAAACGCGGAGAGAAAGCATATCTCCTAAGCATCCTTGATAAAGTCGTCGTCTCGCCCGTGTCGTACTACCCCGAGGATATCGAGGACGACTGCTCTGACAAGATTCGCGCTCTTATCGAATGTTTGACCGTGGAGAAAGCTGCTGTGGAGGCTGATAACGAGCTTTACAGTGGGATTATATTTGTGCAGCGGCGGGACGCTGTTCTGGCGCTTGCGGAGGTGCTGAAGCATCATCCTAACACCAAGAATGTGTTTAGAATTGGGACATTGCTCGGCACGTCCGATAGCTCGCATAGGCACTCGCTGATGGACGTCACGAGAAGTCTCGTCAAGGAATCGCAGGACGAAATTATTTCGGATTTCAAAGCAGGGGAGAAGAATCTGATTGTGTCGACAGCCGTCGCGGAGGAGGGGATTGATATCCAAGCTTGCTGCAGTGTTATTCGTTGGGATCCACCTCCCAACATGGCCAGCTGGGCCCAGAGTCGAGGCCGAGCACGCAAGAGGAAAAGCACGTTTACTTTGATGTTCGAATATGGCAGCAAGCAACAAGGAGATGTTGCAAAGTGGGAGGATCTTGAACGCCAGATGGTCGCTCTTTATAATGACCCTCAGCGAGATTCGTCTTTGCTGGTGGACGAGGCGATGGATGTGGTTGAGGAAGAAGAGGACGATGATATGGTTCTTCTGGTCGAATCTACAGGGTAAGTGCACGTTTGTTTACCTCATCATCATAAATTCCTATGCTTAAGTTTTGCATCTAGTGCTCTTATGACTCTTCATTCCGTTGTTGCCCATTTGTCACATTTTTGTGCTGTCATTCCGAACACGACCCATACCGACAATCTGCCCCTCTATGAGCTTGACCCGCCGGAGTTCGTCGAGGGCTGGCACGCTCTAGCCAGTATTGCTCGCTCTAAGGAGCCGTACACTGGCCCGTACGGATCGAAGGTCACTCTGCCTCGAACTTTGCCGCTACCAGAACGTGAATTCAGCGTGCCATGTATATACAAAACCATCATCTCTGCGCACCGCCATGCTGCGTTTAAAGCCTATTCGTGCCTTTATGAGGCAGGGCTGTTGAATGATAGCTTGTTGCCCATTACGAGTGTCGTGGAGCCGGAGTTGGAGGAGGAGGTCAAAGCTATGTTGGCTGACGTGGAGAAGCGGGCTGGGTTTGCGAAAGTGTCCATGAGCATCGACCCGTGGTCTGCGCAGGATAACACTGATGGCTTTTGGCATTGGTCGCAACTATCATTTGAGGGGTTACCCCCTTGCTAATGTACTCGCGTGTCGAGGTCGTGTCTTCAGACGTCCATGAAGGGCCGGTCCTTTATCGACCCGGGCAACCTCCCACTAGAACAACAATTCAGTATTTCGGGCAAATACGAAAATGGAAAAAGACGCTATATCCAGGGCACGAGAATTTACCAGGAGGATCTTTTGGGGTCTGAACAACTCTCGCATGGACTGGGAGGACCTCGATTTTTCATATCTCTTTTTGCCTATGGGAAAATGTGGACACGGAATGGGATGTTCGACGATCTTGGCTTGCTAATATCGCAGCTGAAAACCCCAGCCAGGCACCCTAATCATCTTACGGTACGCGCGGACGAGTTTGGAGAAACGTTTGGGTATCCTTCGGACTTGACCTTGGTCCATCGGCATATGGGGATGGGAAGGCCGTTCAAGTTCATAGGATGGCGCCATGATCGTCTTTCTGCGGAGGAGGAAGAAGCTCTCATCGAACGTTATAAGAGGTCGCAAGATGTTGAGGAGGTTACATACCCTCTTCTCGTCGTCCAGCAATATCCGGCAAGGTCCAACTTTTTGATACCCATAGTCCCCAAAGATGCTTCGGAAGATGTGGTCTCAGAGCCGCCACCGTTGATTTATCTCATACCCCGGCACTCAGGCATCGTTATGCTTTCGCGAGAAGAAACGGAATATTCGTTCCTTCTGCCCTCCGTGCTTCGGTCTCTTTCGATGACGATAACTGCGAATTCGATGCGCACGACGCTCTTCAGAGAGACTCCTTTGACGTCGATCTCGCTTTCTTTGCTCACGATAGCTATTACGGCCCCATCATCAGGCGAAAAGTTCAACTATCAGCGCATGGAGACGTTGGGGGACACGGTGCTCAAGTTTATGACTGGGGTGCAGCTAATGGCTGAATATCCTTTGTGGCACGAAGGGTACCTGACGAGAAAGAAGGATCATGCTGTGTCTAATGTACGCCTCGCAAAAGAGGATATCGCGAGAGGACTTTTTAGGTGGATTATTCGAGGTAAGCTGATCAGTTGTGATTTGAGAAGCGGCTTGTCTGATTGGTTGTCACTCTTTCAACTCTTTTTTTAAAGATATTATGCTTGGCAAGAAATGGAAACCAAAGTATTTCTCTACGATCAAAGAGGCCATCGCCGATGCTGCATCGCCTCTTACAGAAACGGTTAGTGAAGTTGAATCGCCGACGTCGGAGGAAAAAGCCAAGGAGCAGGAAAAGGGAGATGGAAAGGCGAAGAAGAAGAAATCGAAGAAGGCTCAACAGTTATCGACTAAAGGTATGTACTATTTCTCTTCTACTTACCGCGGACCAATGTTCCGCTGTTCACCGTGTGTGTGCTTATTTCTCCTTTCAGTGTTGGCCGATGTCGTCGAATCTGTTATAGGGGCAGCCTATTTGCATGGCGGGTTTCAGTTGGGCTATGAATGCGTCAAGTTCTTCAGTTTGGGGTTAAAATGGGAGCCCGTCTCGAGCCGCATCGCACAGATTCTATCACGAGTCCAATCGCTGACGCCTGAGGAAACGGAAAATCTGCCGCCCCAATTGGCTGACGTCGAGACGATGCTCGGGTATACATTCCAGCGCAAACTCCTTTTGATCGAGGCCCTGACGCACGCAAGCTACCAGCACGACAGTCGCACTCCGTCCTTATGAGCGCATGGAGTTCCTCGGGGACTCGGTGCTTGATATGATTGTGACGAACTATCTGTATCATGCGCCTGGAAAGAACTACAGCCCTGGCCATCTACATCTTCGCAAATCTGCGGTTGTAAATGGACATATCCTTTCGTATGTATGTCTGAAGATGTCTATTAGGGTTGATGCAGACATGCCAAGGCCGAATGGTAATGGGAGGATCGAGGTGGCGAGGGAGGGGCAGGACATCCATTTATGGAAATGCATGTTGCACTCGAGCCCGAAGGTTATGGAGGACCAGCTGAACGCGTCGACACGCTACCGGAAGTGCAAGGACGAAATCGAAGAGAGTCTGATGACGGGTACTGTCTTCCCATGGGCAGCGCTGACCAAGCTGCAGGCGCCCAAGTTCTTCAGCGATATGGTGGAGAGCATCATTGGCGCGATATTCCTGGACTCGGAAGGCTCGATTGACGTCGTGCGCCAGGTGCTCGTCAAGCTGGGCATCATGCCGCTTTTGGAGTATATTGTGAAGAACGACGTGGACATATTGCATCCTGTCTCCCGGCTTTCTTTGTGGGTGCAGAAACACGACAAAACGATTGAGTATGAGATTCAGAGGAGCGGGGGCAAGGTCACCTGTGCTGTGCTGGTGGACGATAAGGAGGAGGCGCGGGCTGTTGCTGAATGGAGGGGTAAACCTAGTCAGGAGGAGGTTAGGTTTGCGGCTGCGGAGATGGCAATTAAGGCGTTCAAGCTGAGGGATGTTGGCGTCAGTTATGAAACTTTGAAGAAGAAGAAAACGCCCAAGTCGAAAAAGAAGGCCAAGGCTGTTGAGACAAAGTGAAAGTTTGTGTTCTGATTATGTTGTACTTGCCAAAAAGAATTCTATGTATTTTCACCACTTTAAAAAACAACGAATGTGTACAACTTGGAACCTCTTTGTATTTTCTTCATTGAATTTCAAGATTTCAAACCTCCTTTGATCCCCCTAAGAACTGATCAGTGTGCTTCTGTGACCGTGAGAAAATGTTTTCAGTGACACGGATTCGGGACGGAAGTTACACGCGCAGTCTTTCTCAACTACTTTGCTCTATCATTATACCCTTAATTCTTTAAAATGCCTGTACAGAAGTCTCCAGACAGCTTTACCTTTACGGTTGGAAAATTGGGTACGTAGAATCACGATTTATCCCTGTACATTCACTGAACGAAATCAATCATTAATAGACGCGGGAATGGCGGTATGCTGCAGCACAACTCACCACATTAGAAAGGTTCTGATCATTCGTCTCAGATTCTTCTCGGGGAGAGGGCACATTTGATCGAATTTCCGTCCATTCTCTTACCGCCTGGAGCGACAACAGGATCCATTGTTAACATTGCTGTGCACCAGAACCACGCCGAGGAGCAAAAGCGCGAGAACGAATTTTGGGGTCTTCAGGAGGATATCTTGAATGTGTTCGGTCAAGAATCGCCTGAACCTCCGAAACTATCTGTGAGCTCTGTATACCGCTCGATTTCATGTTGCCCTGATCTCATGACCATCTGTAAAGGTTCGCAATATCACACAAACGTCGGTGACACTGGAATGGCCACCTATTAAACTGGCAACAGCGAAGCTTCGGTCCCTTGATATCTACAGGAATGGTGAACGCCTCTCGGCTGTCCCATCACCTCTGACAAACACGTCGACGAAGCACTCTGGGATGGATATCAATACTGACTACTCGTTCCAACTCGTCCTTCGCACTACGGCTGGAACATTCCCTTCGAATGTCCTTAATGTTAAGACACATACTATGTCGGATACTTCTGGGATATCGGTGTGCTTTGGGAATGTACAGGATCCTGTCCTCCTGGAGAATGCGAAGCTCGCGTTGAGGGATATGGGTGCGAAGTGGAGTGACACGATACAGATTGATACTTCGCACTTCGTGTGCACGACACCTGCGGCAACACCGACAGGGGCAAACGCGGCAGGGAATACGAGCGGTGCTCCCGGTGTGGCATATCAGAGAGCTCTGCAGCTGAGTATACCCGTCGTGCAGCCTCACTGGATATTAGCGTGCCACGCAGAGAAGAGGTGAGCCTATGTTCTCGTCGAGTTGTATTGCTTGGTTTCTGACTTGAAGGCAGGATGGTTCCTATCGCGTCGTTCTATCTTGGCGCGTCGACCACACCAGCGACAGCCACAAGCTTTAATCGTCCACAGTCGATGTCTCAAGCGTCGATACCCCACACTCCATCCAGTCCACCTCCCAACTCTGGCAGGGGCAATCCTGCCTCATATCGCGCTTCTATGCCTCCACCATCCAGAGTGCCGGAAACTCCACCCGTCACATCGGCATTTGTCAACCAACCAGCGTCGGCTACGGAAAACAGACAGCGGCAATTTGAGCCTAACTCCAGAAGAGAGGGAGGATGACCCCGACACGCACGACGTGCACCTCGAGAGATCGACGAGTGCAGGCTCTAGCTCTAGCGCGAATGCAAAACAGGAGAAGAGGAAGAGCAGAATGGGGAGCATGAACAAGACGTTTAAGTTCCCGCCTACACCTACGACGGTTGCGTCTAATGCCGGCGGTGCTGATGAAACAGTCGCGGTCGCGAGCAAATCCTCGCCGCCTTCTGCCGAAGATGAGCCCGTGAAAGCAGCGGAAGAGCATAAGAAGGAGAACAGGCGCTCTGTCATCAACCCAGAGAACATTGAGGTTCCTGCACCTCCGCCTATAGAAAAAGAGAAGTCGATGAGCCAAGTGTCATTGGACGATGACGGAGAAGATGAAGTGGGCGATACTGTAGATATTCCTTTGAATTAATGGGCTTTTTTTCTCTACTGTCTTTCTTTCTTTCTTGCCTTAGATACCTTTTTGTCTTTTGAGTAATATACCTATGTTATGGTTGTGTTGCCATTTAGATATATAGCCCCTAAGAATAAGGATGTCATTGCTCGACCGTAAACGGCAATTATTTCACAGCCTCTAATGGGATTGAGCAGTCAATCCAGAACCGACGCCTCGGGTACTGTTACTTCCATGTTCACCTTGCCTGCCTACCTATAACGGTCTCTCGGTTCCCAACTTTCCTGTTGTACACTAAATCTACTCGGCACGACATATGCTAAAATGTCCTCGCCGGAGACCTCAACAGGAGAATCGCCTGTAAAACGCGAGGCAACGAGCACCCCATACGACGAGAAAGCGGAGGATAATGTACCGGCCAGGCTTTCGGATAGTCCAACGCCCATGTCAGAATACAGTGTCCACGAAGGAGGGAAGAATGGAAAGAAGATAGAGTCGGACGATAGTGACGAGGAAGAGGAGGATGAGGAGGGAGGGTCCGAGGAGGAGGAAGACGACGATGATGATGATGGTGAAGACGACGAGAGCCTTCCTTGAAATATGAAAGAATCACAGGAGCTATACCCGACTTGCTCAAGAAGGACTCGGCGTCTGCGCTTTGCGTGTCGAACAAACTGCTGGTATAACTAATATTCTATTCCTTGCACGGATTTCTGAACATGTTATATTGTATTATAGGCAATGGGAACTCCATGCTGGTATCATCCACATTCTCGATCTAACCGGAAAGCGGATAAAGTCGTATAAACCTCATCTGGCCTCGGTCGTGGACATCTCCATGGACGCGACAGCTGATTTCGTCGCTACAGCGTCGATAGACGGTCTGCACTTTTGGATATTATGAAGAGACGCTATGTATACTTACACAATCTCTCGCTTAGGACAGGTCGTCGTCCACTCGATTTCGACCCCTGAGCGTTACTCATTTGATATGAAGAGGCCCATGCGCACTGTGGCCATGGAGCCCGACTTCGCGAAGAAAGGAACACGCGCATTCGTATGCGGCGGTCTATCAGGGTCTTTGGTTATGCGAGAGAAAGGCTGGCTGGGGCACAAGGAAACTGTGCTTCATTCCGGTGAAGGTCCCATCTGGCAAGTCAAATGGCGAGGAAGGCTCATTGCTTGGGCAAACGATAATGTAAATTCTCCTCTTTTTTTCGTGTACTTGAATGTCATTGACCTTGTTTCTTCCTTAGGGTGTTAAAATATATGACCATACGTCTCAAACGCGGATAGCCTTCATTGATCGACACGCAGATAGCCCTCGCGCAGATCTTTTCAAATGCACGCTTCATTGGCAAGACGACTCCACTCTCCTTATTGCGTGGGCGAATTTTATAAAAGTTGCTCGAATACGAGCACGGCCACGGACGAACAATGCCCCCAATATCGCCAATGCACCGCCACTTATTGTTGAAGTGACTGCCGTCTTCCAACTAGACTGTATGGTGTCAGGCATCGTGCCCCACCCCACCCCTGTCTCGTCATCTATGATAATTGACGGACTTCCAACTTCCCTCAAACCCGATGGCACAATGCAATCCCAACCCCAGACTCTTACTTCGTTTCTGATCGTGGCCTACACACCACCAGAAGCATTCGATGACACCGACGAAATCACCGACGATCGACGCCGCCAGGCACGGAAGGCTGCAGAGCGCCCCGAAATGCGGATCATATCTCGTGCTGGCGAAGAACTCGCGACGGATGCTCTGAGCGTGGCAGACTACCATCTGTGGGGGTGCAACGACTACACCGTGGTTGAAGTCGCAAGTTCGGACGATCCTTTGATTCGTGATGCGGATAGGTCCTACGTGGTGATGAGTCCGAGAGACCTGGTACGCGTCATGCCGAGGGATAAGAGGGACCATGTAGAATGGTTGGTTGAGAGGAAGCGGTATGAGGAAGCATTGTCGGCTGTCGAGACGATAGAGGCAGAGGAGGCCGCCACAGGTTTCAAGGCTCCAGAAGGCCAAGGGAAATTGCATCTTAGCTCACAGGATATCGGGCAACGGTTCATCGAGCATCTCGTCCAGGAAGGTTTGTGCTGGATCCCACTTTGCGTCAAACAGGACCTTGACTATTTGCTTCTTGATTCATAGGTGATTTTGTGAAGGCTGCTCGGCTTTGTCCCAAAGTTTGTGCCCGCGACGCCAAAAGATGGGAGGACTGGATATTCACATTCGCCCACAGGAAACAACTTCAAGTAAGAATTTATCGCTGTGATGGCGCTCTTCGATGCTATGAGAAACCTTACCAGAACTATGCAGGCAATTATCCCATACGTGCCGAAAGAAAATCCTCGACTAGACCATGTCATCTATGAGATGATGCTTGCAGACTTCTTGAAACATGATCGAAAGGTCTTTTACTTCTACATGTTTATGTCTCCTGGAGACTGGATATTGATTCTGAACCTATATAGGCTCTCCTGCAAACGATTAAGGATTGGCCGAGAGGAATCTATGACATATCAGCGGTCATTGTCGCCGTGCGTGCTGAGCTCGACAGAACTGCATCTACATCGTCGACCATATCCTCAAGCGGAGACTCGACGATTCTTATGGAGTGTCTCGCAGAACTGTGAGCTAAAATTTTCCTGGCCTTCTTTTTTTCGTACTGTTCAGCTGATAATCACCAAACTTTCAGATATGTCGCAAACCGTCAACCCGGAAAAGCGTTGCCTTTCTATCTTCGTCTTCGCAGGTCCAATGTCTTTGATCTCATTCGGGACAACAATCTTTTCACGGATGTGCAGGATCAGGTTTTGTTGTTGGTGGAATTTGATCACGAGTTGATGCAAAAACGCAAGGCCAATTTCGAGAAGGGGGATGAAGTAGATGTGCATGTGCAGAGCGATGCGATTACGCTGCTGGTGGACAACATACATTCTATTCCGGTGTGTTTCCTTTCTGCTATTCTTGATGACGATAACATAACATGGTATTTTTTGGTTACAGATCAGCAGAGTTGTTCAGCAGCTACAGCAGAAGCCGTATTACTTGTTTCTCTATCTGGATGCTCTTGTGCATAAGGATGCGCAATTGGTTGCTGATTTCGCCGACTTGCAGGTATGTTTTTTTCTTGTCATTAGTATTGAGGTCGCTGCCTTGCTGACCTGTGAAATGTAGGTCAAAATGTACGCTGAATTTGCGACATCACGTTTAATCGATTTTCTACGAGCTAGCAGCTCGTATAATCTTGAAATGGTAATTACATTTTCAGTCATGTTTCGTGCAGAAAAATTTGACACGTTATTCAGGCCTACAAAGAGTGTCAAGAGCGTGATCTTGTAACCGAGATGGTTTTCCTGCTAGGGCGGATGGGAAACAATAAGAAAGCGCTGACTTTGATTATCGAACGGCTTGGAGATGTTCATCGCGCCATCGATTTCGCCAAAGAGCAGGGTGACGACGATCTGTGGGAAGATTTACTCAAGTATTCCGAGACACGACCAGGTGAAGATTTTCGCAAACCCGATATGCATTGCCAACATATCCTAATCCTGCTCTCCTCTTAGCTTTCATCCGAGGCCTCCTTGAGAACGTCGGCGTGGAGATTAGCCCTATTCGGCTGATACGAAGGATCAAGAATGGACTCGAAATCCCAGGACTGAAGGAGGCGTTGATCAAGATTTTGCAGGACTTCCATCTTCAAATCTCGCTGTTGGAAGGATGCCAGACAATTCTTGATGGTGATAGCTCAGATCTGTCGAGGAAACTCCAGCGAAACCAGTCAAGCGGGTTTTTCCTTTCTGGTGAGTTGAGAGGGAACTGGGTCGACGCTATGTCATTTGCTGATGCCATCCATCCCTTTCCTTTTTTCTTCTACAAAAGCCACAACCCAATGCAAGCTATGTTTGCTCCCGTTACAGGATGCACCGCCTTCTCTCATGTTTCTTTTCCTCTGTCGACACGTCGTACACGCAACATGTGTCAGTGGGGCTGAAGATATCCCACTTCCAACACCAGATCCTTATTTCTCTGCGAGCTTCCGGCTTGGATGGCGGAATGTCGAGGGGAATCAGTGGCGCGATTGCTTTGTGGGTGTTCTGGCTCCTTTGGATGCATTCTGTACTGATATTGTCGTCAGCGAATCGATGATCAGATCACGGTTAGGCCGTGGATGCCCAGTTTGTCACAAAAACGGCGAAGGACAGTAGATTTCTGGTCATTTAATTCTCTTATTCATCTCTCATGTACCTGTACTCATATACCCGCCGGGCTATGTTGGCTTAATTCTCGATCTGACGTTGCAAAATTTTACGAATGCAGTGGGCGGTGACCGGTGGCTAACTAGTCGCCAGTTTGAATCGATCGGTGCTAGTGTGCCTCCAAATTCTAACATTGTGTTGGCGGCAACGGTATTCATACAGCTGGTACTCACCTCCAACGTCATTATTCTACAGCCGTTTTAAAAGATAGCATTCCTGACATAATGAACGGCCAAAAGCGACGGCTTGACAACGTGGACGACGACGGCGGATTTAGTTTGAAGTTCAGATAGGAAAATAATTTTGTAACGATCACTCACGTGTTGCGGAAAAACCCATCTATGATCTCATAAGTCGAAGTCTTAAAATATGTAGGTGTGTTTTCATCTAGTCATTCTTAAACATCCCCCACTCATGATCCATTCATCATGGCGCCTACAATCATGGTCTTAAAGCCCGGGGACAATGTTGATTCTCAGAAGCTTAGATCAATGTGCAAACCATGAATCATACCAAGTTCTGAGCGCTCCTTTTTCTCGCAGAACAGTAACTGGCCGAGAAACACTCTGCTGGAATACTCTGCAAGTCAATCTCTCAAAACCAGAAGATCTTCAGGTTATGGCACCCCCCATGATCACAGTTGTATCTTCTCTTGAATTGTGTCTGAGGCTTATGGTCAATCCATCAACCATTTTCAAAATAAGCTGCAACTATTGCATGCATTTCATGATGCAGTTGCTGGTGAGCAATAATCTTTTCTTTTCAATTCAGGTGTTGAAACTTAATTTAAACAGGACACAAGAACATCTGGCTGAAAAGCAGGATTCTACACCACAACATCAGCATCCAAAACATTCTTCTGGGCAAGAATGATGCAGATGTGGGGAACCACAGTGTCCTTATTGACCTTGATATGGCCATTAAAGTGGATTGTGAATCAAATCTCTCTGGTCATCAATATTGCATGGTATGCGGTCTCCATCATGATTTCTAGAGCTTAGTTGCTGACTCATAATTTTATAAAGGAAACTCATGCCTATCAGTCTATTGGAGTTCTTTCAAGCATTACATGGGCCAATTTGTTGTCAAAGGCACCACCACAGGATCATCTCAATGACCTTGAGTCTTTCTTCCATGTGCTAGCATGGATATGCATCAAATACAATGGGCCTGAAAATCCCATAGTGGTTCCAAACCTTGAACTATGGGAGCATTATGCTGCTGAAATCAGTGCAATGGCCAAGAACCAGAATCTTAACACCCCTTGACAATATTGCAGTCATACTTTAAGAATGATGAGATCTTCTGAAACCTTATCAAGGCACTTGCACAGCTGTGCAAGAGACACATGCAGAGGAAATTTAACCTTGCAGAAGAGACAATGAATTTCCCTGACTTTATAGCAGTGTATAACTCAGAAAACACATCTTCAAGAACAGGACCATAACAAATTTTCAGCCATTATCAAAGATGCCATAGATGCACTGAAGAAGCAGACCCCTGAAGTGATATGCCCAGCTCCCAGTGACAGACCTCCAGCCGAAGGGCCCAGTGACAAAATTGCTGATGGTCTGGCAGCCTCTGAAACACCTGCAAGAACTGAAGGTATGTCAGGCTCTGCTTCCAACATCGCTGTAGTATCTAGTGGTGGTGAGAAGAAACAAAAGGCGGTAGAACCTAACGAGAACCAACACGGCGACAGGAAACGGACGAGAGGAAGCTGCAAGAGATCTGGCTCTTTACAGACACGCTCAATGACCAAGTCGAAGCATCGTCGCCCTAAGAAGAAATGACCATCCTCGCATATTTACGTATTCACCTACCACAATCATATGACAATGTACTTTATCTTTGGAAACATCGAGGAAGCTTCGTTTAAGGGGGTTGACACGCGACAGGGAGCTCACCGAAGCCAAACATAGTCTGACGAACGCTTTCTAATCTATTGTTTGCCCCTTTAATTTAGTGTAGGAGACTCGGCGCTTATAGGACGCTTGAGTTATACTCTAATTACCATAGCTATCACTTATCAAGCCGCCCAAGGCAGAACCGCGATCTATCACGATGTATAATTTTTTTATGTCGTTGCACTTCTTTCCAAACTCGTCTCTACTACAGCCTGGACAGCCCTGTGAGTCAAATCACCCATCTGCATTGTCGCCTCTCCATCTTTTCTCTCTGATATTTTGGACAGGGTACTTGTATGGGCATCTGTAATCTCAAAGTCCTTAACGAGGCTGGTCCAACGGCTGGGGTCCCCATTTGAAACACTATTACTCCCAGACGCAGAAAACTGCAGTGAAGAGATGTCATTGGGATCTGTACCTCGTTGGGCATCCGTTGAAAGACTTCTCAGGTCCAGTATAAACCGCGATATCAGAATCGACGATATGATCAAAGTATAGTCGTTGAGAATTGTGCTGTAAAGCCCCTAGTGTGCGAAGTTTGCTTGGTGAGTGTGTCGTGCACAGGATTGTTAGGTGAATGCAAACCTGAGGAAGCTAAAGAGAAATAGTCCATCCTAAGTATACCCCATAGTGCGAGCAAAAAGAAATTACCAAACTTACATAGTATAGAATCACAGCTCCTGTTTGTATGCCGGTAATTATTCTGAGTTATGTTTAATGTATGTTCCTGACTTTTCGCACCGTCTACTCACATAAAATATAGAGTACCTGCCACAGGTTAGTACTAATCCACGAGATACAACCAGGAGATCCCAAAACACGAGACACACCATTTCTTATGATCACTGATACTAGGCTTTCACTCCCCAAGCTCCTCATCCCCTGCAGTCTGACGACGGCAACAAGTTTCCACAGAATGAGCGTAGTTGCCACAACATCGAAAACAATTAGAGATATGAAGGTCATTACAAACGCTGGAGTATTTCACAATGAGTTTCCAACAATTTCAGGTCCAGTGTAATTTATATACCTCTACCAGCCGAGCTTAGAGTCAGTAAACTGAATTTTACGTCAGAAGGAAATGGCCTACAGAGGATTTGCAGATTGTGCGCAGGAAAGCTGCTTGATTTGCACCTATAGCTTTGTGTCACTATGGAGGTAAGTTTATAATTGCAACCACGCTCACGATATCCAGTGCGGTCGATAGAAGGCCGAGAACTGCTAAGATCGCAATAAAAACATGGCTCCGTTCATGACAGCATGAACACGCAGGATGAAAGATACTTCGCCAAAGAATCAGCCTTGGTTGAGTCTTTACCATCGTGTAGAAGCGGCAAGCAAGGGACTTACTAACGATCGCTGTCCTCGGTATCAGAAATGACACCGTCGATGTGAACTTCAGCCATGCGTCACAGCTGGATGCTTTAGTCAATCGCTGTAAGTGTCCCGACAAGAGATCATTTGGTTCTCACTGTTTTAAAACCGTTTTTCAGTTCAACAAGAGTGATAGTAGATAGTAGTATCTGTTGCCCACCTGATCTATTTGGGCTCGGCTGGAGAATAGAAAGAATATCTGTCTTGCAATCACTGGATATCTGGCAGCGTAATAGAGCAGACTGGATGGGCGAAGTCCTTCCTTCCATACGTACTCCTTCTCGCGGTCGAGGTTTAGAATAATGTCATATGCCCAGAGAGCTATGCAAAGATTGGATAGAATGCAAGTTGAAGAGAAGACAGTAAGCCACGAGACCTTGAGACGGTGCGGCCAATTTAGCGCTTACTTAAACGAGAACATGTCGCGTATGTGTCGATCTGGCTTTGGGAGGATGAACGCGGCGTCAAACGGGAACCAATTGTGCTTATGATAAGACGAGCGTACGTCTTCCTACGAGCGTGCAAAGTAGTTACGGCACGTGCTACCAGCCCGAGAGTGGGTAGAATGGAAGACATGGTAGAAGTCCAAGGTGATGGAAGAGGGAGGAGGAGGAGACCGCGGTGATGGGAAAGAGGTGGGAGAAAGAGAGCAAGAATACACACGAGACGCGCTCGTATGCAGGTAGTATTTAACAAAAGGTGTTCCATGGAGCTTGAATAGAATTAGAAGAGCTCATATGCAGACATGTTTTTTTGTGCGATGCCTGCTTGTCCCAAATCGGCCGCTGATGAAAAAGAAGCAAGATAAACACATAAGCATGGTTTTTAAAAGGGCATATGTATTGCAAGTTGACGGTTTCACGATGATTAACACCACGTGGACCTAATATGGGGAAACTTCAGTAGTTCCCAGAGGTCCGAGTCTTACAGAACAGTCGATGACCCATCGCCCGCTCAGATTGACTCAGATAGCGGAGGAACGATGAGAAATTGACAGTAACTCACCTACTCGTACCACCATGTTGCTTGCACTTGGTTCCAAGATGGTAGCAACCGCCGTAGCCAAAGCCGAGTGCAGAGCAACACAATCTTACTAGCTCCACTCAGTGGTATTTCCTTGTGATCATCTCCCGAGTGACGCTAAAAATAGCTTTGGTATTAGTAACCGAGTAGGAAGCTAGCGGATGCAGCGTATGCAGTCCTGTAGTGAAGAAACTTACGGAAGTTCTATACTAGCTGATAGATAGTACCTCTTTTTACTGTCCGAAAGTATACAGCCATGACAATCACAGAGGAAACTCTTTCTGACATCGGAACTGAATTGAACATATAAATTCCACGAAGCAAGTATGTCTTAACTCAAATCGTGCGTAGTATTCACCCCATCCGTGCTTTCTTTCTGTTGGAGTTACCACCGGAAGGCTGACCTCCATATAGCCCACCACCGCTCAGGCTTGCAAAGCTAGCAGTGCTCCCTGGCTTCGAATGCGATTGTCCGAACGGAGCACCCATGTGACCGTGTCCTTGATGTGATGTGTTCTGTGGTAATGGGACCATTGACGGTGCCTCGTCTTGGGTAATTCTTCTCTGGGGAGGGATTTGATGTGAGGCAACTGTCTCGAACGCACTAAAGAGAGGCGGGGGCGGATTATCATCTGGAAGGCGATAGGAATTAAGGAGGAACGTACTTCCAGGTGGGTTTTGGATCCTCTTGGAACCATTTGTGGTGCAGAGCGTCTTTAGCTGTGAGTCGTGCTTCGGGGTCGTAAAGGAATAGCAGACGGAGAAGATCGTAGCCATTAGAGTTGCGCAACCTCGAGTTAAACCATTCATAAAGTCGATTTGTGAAACTGCGAAATAATGGGTTATTTGGTGGTTCTGCTTGACATATACTACGTACTGGTCGAGACGTTTCATGCTTTGATACTCCGGCATATCCACCACACCTGGCCAGTCTTTCTCTGGTTTCTTTCAGTACCGACAATGTAAACAACAAAGTACAAAGCGACCAACCTTCGGGAGTGCCGATCACCTCGAAGATCTTGAGCAATTGGTCTCGTTGAAATGGAACGTTCTTTTCGAATCCAACTTCGCTTCTTCGCCTTTGAAAATAGGACGTAAGCTGACCAGCTCGGCCATAACGCATCCGACGGCCCAGCAATCGATGGCTTTTGGTGTAATGTTTAGCGCCCATAAGAAGTTCGGGGGCACGATACCAGATCGTTACAACGACCTTATCTCCAGCAAAAGAGGTTGGAGGGGCTCGTAAATTAGTCGTGCAAGACCCAAATCACCAATTTTGATGACCCCTCTAGCTGTGATGAGGATATTGGCCGGTTTGAGATCACGGTGGAGAATATGACACGAATGTAGATAGATCAGCCCATTAATGAGCTGGTATACCATGGACTTTAGAACGCCCTGACTGATAGGGGCCCGTAAAGTTTGAGAATGGTGGTGAATAACTTGCTAGATGAATGTGATTACGAGAAAATGGGGGCGATACAAACTGAGAACGCACAAGAAAATCATGCTCCGCATATTCAAAGACCATATAGATCGATTTATCTTCAAGAATTACCTCTTTCAGAGCAACTATATTCTCGTGGTTTATTTCTCTATTCAACTGACTTTATCGCATTAACCAATGGATCGATTCAAAGGGTAATAGATACGCACTGCAATCTCGCGAATTGCACTTTGGCTTATTCCTGTGTAAGTTATAACGTCCCCTTCTTTATCAGGTTTGAATTTCTTGATTGCATGGATCGTTCCATCGTCTTCTAAGCTTTGAGCTTTGTAGACCCGACCGTATGTGCCAGAAGAGATGAAGCCTAGGATGTTGTACTTTGAGGACACTGAACGATGGTTTTGATCCCGCTTAGAACGATAAAGCTGCATAGGGTCATGATGGAGAATGCTGGTAGACCATTCGTCCAGCATATCTGTAAGTCAAGATTGGGAACGACGAGAAGACTGTGAACATGGCGGTCACTGTTGTGTTTGATGTCGAAATCACCGACGCGCTGGATCGACGTAGAGCTTGCCCTAAACTCGGCCACCGGAAGCCGCGCCGTGCTAATGATCGGTACACGCGTGACTCATATGCACAGACTTTCCTCGCGATGGACACACAACCTCTTAACCCCAAATCATTTGGTCGTTGACCTCAACAACGACCAGCCAATGTCGAGAAGAAAAGTGGCTTACTACTATGACTGTATGTGCCTGTAACTCTAGTGTTGTTGCTTCAGAATTGACAGATTCGTAGCGGACGTTGGGGCTTACACTTATGGTCTGGGTCATCCTATGAAACCGCATCGGATACGCATAACACACGACTTGGTTAGTGCGTATGGAATGCTTGATAAAATGCACATCTTGGTGAGCTTATGTTTTGCTCATATGGCTCAATTGCTGAATCTTTATCTTGACATAATGTAGAAACCCAAGCGTGCGACGCCCGAAGTCATGAGCTCGTTTCACACCGATGAATATGTCAACTTTCTGCACAAGGTGACCCCCGAAACGGCGGAGAAGATGACTTATCATGGAACGCGATGTAAGTTTTTCATTGTCATTTCTGGTTTGGTGTCTTCCTATATGTCCACCTTCCTTTAAAATTTCAATGGTTGATTTGGTAATACCAACTGAATACTCATTCGATTTTCTCATCCCCGTCTTTAGTTCTTGTTGGGGAAGATAACCCTGCATTCGAAGGGGTCTTCGAGTTTTGCTCAATTTCAGCAGGAGGCTCGATTGGTACGTGTCGATGATCGTGTTATAACATCCACCTTACAGGTCTCAACAGGTGCCGCTCAGAGGATAACTTCAGGAGCAGCAGATATTGCGATCAATTGGGCAGGAGGGTTGCACCACGCAAAAAACGCGAGGCCTCTGGATTTTGTTACATCAACGACATCGTACTTGGGACTTTGGAACTTCTCCGGACATACCCGCGAGTTCTATATATCGATATTGATTGCCATCATGGGGACGGAGTAGAAGAGGCTTTCTACACGACGGATCGCGTTATGACATGCAGTTTCCACAAGTTCGGCGAGTACTTTCCTGGAACGGGGAGTCAAGACGATAAAGGGAGAGGGAAAGGAAAGGGATACGCGGTGAACGTGCCATTCAAAGATGGGATCACGGATGAATCTTTCAAAAGCGTTTTTGAACCTGTAAGTTTTTTTTTTTCCGATTATTCACCCATTGACTTGTTTTTGTCAAGGTCATCACCCGAGTTCTCGAAGTGTTTCGGCCGTCGGCCGTTGTGCTGCAATGTGGATCAGATTCATTGGCCGGCGATAAATTAGGTTGTTTCAATCTCACCATGAAAGGACACGCGAATTGCGTCCAGTTCCTGCGAAAACAAAATATTCCTCTTATTCTTCTTGGAGGCGGCGGATACACTGTGAAGAACGTCGCGCGCACATGGACATACGAAACAGCATGTGCCCTTGGGATTGAAAACGAAATTGACCCAAATTTGCCATGGAACCAATATTTCGAGTGGTTTGGCCCGCGATATCGATTAGAGGTACCAGAGAACAACATGGAGGACCTAAATGTGAAGGAAGGCACGCTGGATTCCGTCCGGTTCGTATTTTGCCTCTGTCATGCTGTTATCCGGTTCATTAACCGGCATTGCGTCCTTTTCAGAGAAGCTGTACTAGAACAATTACAACAGCTACAATGTGCACCCTCAGTTCAAATGCAAGACGTGCCTCGGGAGAGTGTTCAACAGCATCTAGGGTTTGGGAGAGACGATGAAGTTGGACGAGATGAGCTGGATGAAAGACTTGCTCGTAAGCACCGATAACTCTCCGCAACTGAGAAACACTTTTCATCAACTTCCTCTTTAGAGCATGCTCGTTATCTTTATAATCTCCAAGAAGCAGATACAACAACGGACGAATCTGAAGAGTCTGACTCATGGGATTCGGACGAATCCTCGACGAGCGTTAACTGGCGAAACGCGAATGGTTCCCTCCGGTCGGCTTCTGTTTCTCGAGTCAACGGTCGGCAATCAAGCTCACAACCGCAATATAGACCCGCTGCTGAAAAAGACGGATGAGTTTATTGACCGGACAATACTACGACATTCCAACGCAGGACGATGACTATGCACATTACGAATGCGGAGCCGCGCCTAACAAGTCGATGAAACGACGGTTTTTCCTCAATGGACCTGGTGGCGGTGGCTGGGACGACTCGGGAGGCGTGGATTCTGGTGTCAACGCGCGGACTAGGGTCACCAACGGTTTTCGGAATGGGTTCTTGCATCATAACTTTCTGCCTTATACAGACAGAGATGGCCGAGGCGTGCATACTAGAAACGGCGACGACGGTGAAGACGATGACGATGACCAGGAGATGTTGGTAGACGACTGACGCATCTGGTGTTGGACAATGGATTCTTACTTTCCACCGTGAGGTCATGTAATGTTTACATTATTCCCCAGTGTTCACTGGCACTACTTATATGAGTTGTAGTTTGTATGTATTTTTAATTATATGTATCTTGGTAGAATGAATTGTACGTATAACATGGCGTTCAACGAAGAAATGAATAATGAGTACTTCCAATCCAATCTACAGCTCCCGATATTAACCCTGTCGTTGCAGGTCGTAGCATTGGCATTGGCAATGTCGCAGAAATTAGGTGCTCGTCACAAGAATCGGAAATCAAATACAAAGTGCAAATTGAATTTATTTAATCAAAATCGAACTCAAGCCTGCTCAAGCTTGTCTCTGTTTCTCGAGATTCCTTCTGATTCCTCGTGCTTACAACTCTCCGGTTCCTCCTTTTCATCTGCTATCCCATTCAAGATGCCTGACGATCTATGGCGTCACTAGAACCCCACTTCAGCATACATGAAGCTGTCTAAGTATAAAATTCTGGCCAGAACATGTTGTGAGCATGTTATATTTTCTTATCTCGGCGTCTCCCATGGACGGATAAGATTAACATAATTGGAAATGGTCGATTGCTATCACGCAACTATCTACAGGCTTCTACAGGCTATCGAAACTTTTCGGCCTATCGTTAATAGTCGCTAGAACTCCATGCCTAGTCGCCGTTATCGCGGGACCAATATCTTCTTTCTTGGCTTGTTCGCGGAGCTCTACCGCGCCTCCGACCCACTTTAACCGTATCCTCTCCTCATGGGATATCACCTTGTTTCAAAAACGTAACACTTTCCGTTGATACTTGACTTTCTGTGATTGTGCAGACTTCAGTGCCTGATTCTGGCACCTTGCTATCTCGAGGCTCTCTGAATTGTCATGTCTTGGGCAGGCCGGCCTTGTTTATCAGACGGTATCATATCTCCTATTATCTCTCGTTGACAATCTCGGCTCTGGGTCGTCATTCTCTTTAAATACAGGGCTACAAGATGTAATAACATCCGCTCTGCTCTGTAAGAACCAGTGTCTAGAAGGAAGCCATTACTCGCACAGCCGGTATCCTTCCCACTCTACTTCGATGTCATCAACGCCTGTGCAAGAGCAGCCTCAGGCTATTGCACCACCGGCTATCGCTTCTTCTTCTCGACTTACACCACTGAAGGAAAGGGCAGCGCGTCTAAAGAAGAAAGTTACCACTAAGAATGGTTGGATTGGTGATTACGACTACGCATGGTAAGCTTGACCGCAAGTTCTCCCATTGATCACCTTGACTATAAAGCTAACGCGACGCGTCTTTTCTTCAAATAGGCTGTGTACCCCGAGGCTACCATTTATGAAGCAGGCGAACAGAGCGCCACCATTCTACGCGCTCGACACTGATCTCCCACTCGTTCTCGCGATTTCGAGCGGTCTGCAGCATTCCCTTGCCATGTTGGCAGGTCTCATCACACCCCTATCATCTTTGCCTCCGCGCTCAACCTGGACGCCGAAACGTCGGCGTATATGATCTCAGCTTCACTTATTGGTTGCGGTATGTTTTCATGTTCTTCTTTGACCCCGGTCTTCCCTCAACATCATGTTACAACAGGAATTATGAGTCTTGTGCAAATGTCCCGGATACATCTTTTCCGCGGATACTACCTAGGGACAGGGCTTATCACGGTCGTTGGAACGAGTTTTGCTACTCTGTCAACAGCAAACGCGGTTTGTGTAACTTCATTTTCATATGCGGTATTATTCCTTACCCCCTGTAATTCAGATTTTCGATGCCATGTACAAGGATGGTACATGCCCTTCGACAATATCTGCCGATGGCGCTATGATCCGTGGCTCTTGCCCTGATGCGTACGGAATGGTTCTCGGTATGCTTTTCAGCGGCTTGTCGTTTATCTCTTTTCTCAAATATCTTGCAGGGACCTCACTTATTTGCTCATTCCTCGAAATCTTCATGTCATTCTGCTCCCCAAAACTTCTCAAGAGAATCTTTCCCCCTCTCGTTACCGGTAAGTCGACCTCTTTTATTGTAATTGCTAGCATCTAATTGGTTCTATCCTCAGGAACGGTTATCTTAATGATTGGCGCTTCGCTCATCGGTGAATCTGGAGTTGCAAATTGGGGTGGAGGCTCCAACAACTGCAAAGACCGCCCAGAAAGTGGCATTTTCCAGCTGTGCCCTACCATCTTTGCTCCTCGACCTCTTCCGTATGTTCTGGAAAGCGCTTTATTTTTAGTGCGTATACTGATATTTCCTCCCATTCCAGATGGGGCTCACCCGAATTATCGGTCTCGGCTTCCTCTCGTTCGCCACTATTATTCTGACAGAGATATTTGGATCGCCGTTCCTCAAGAACATTAGCATTATTGTTGGTTTAGTTGTTGGATGTATCGTTGCGGGTGCTGCTGGATACATCAGCGATTCCACCATTAAGAGCGCTCCTGGTATCACTTTCCTATGGGTGCACACATTCAAGCTCGGTGTATACCCCCTGCAATCCTTCCCATGATGGCTGTATATGGTCAGCGACATCTCGCTCTTTCCTCTGCCTTGTCTGATTATCCGTTGTGTTTTAGTGTCTCTCGCAATGGAAGCGATTGGTGATATCACCGCATCAGCCGAAGTCTCGCGGCAAGAGGTCGTTGGCGATGTGTTCGACTCTCGAATTCAAGGTGGCATTCTAGGGGATGGTATCAGCGGCTTTATGTCTGCTCTCTTCACCGTGACACCCCTGTCGACATTCGCACAGAACAACGGAGTTATTGCCATCACCCGCTGCGCCAATCGCGGTGCTGGACGATGGTGTTGTTTCTTCCTCATCCTCTTTGGCGTACTCGGCAAGCTTTCTGGCGTCTTGCTCGCCATTCCTAATCCCGTCCTTGGAGGCGTAACAACATTCCTTTTCGCTAACGTGGCGGCATCTGGTATTCGTGTCATCTCCAATGTGCGGTTCCAGAGAAGAGAGCGCTTCATTCTTTCTGCCGCACTGGCGTTCGGGTTTGGCAATCTATTGCGTCACGATATTTTCAGACATCTCTTTGACGGAGTCGCCAATCCCAATAAGGGTCTTCAAGGCTTGTTTGATTCCGTCACCATTGTTCTCAGCACTCCTTGTACGTTTCTTGCTTTACTCTTATATTTAGCTAAATCGTTTTCTTTCCACACTCCAGTCCTCGCTGCAGGACTCGTAGCCGCTGTGCTCAATCTTATTATACCACAAGAACCTGAGGAGGTTATTCCTGAGGAGTCCTCAGTCGAAGAAGTTGATGTCGAATCCCAAGACGAAAAGAAACACTAAATATTTGGCCCAGTCTTCAGCTTCGACCTTCACGTATAAACTCTTGACGACCTTTCACTTTTCGTGATTCTTATATAGTCTTAGCTTAGCACTTGATGCCCATCCTTCATCCCAGCTCCCCTCATAATTGTAATTAGGCCAGTGCGCTGTTCGGGCTATACTCTTGTACATTTATACCTCCCTGTATTCTTACACTGCATCTTAGATCAAATTGATAGATATCCTCACCATGACGTTCCATACTTACTGACACATAAAAATTATGACGAAACTCAACACGAACTCAAGTACCCTCAATTTACCTCAAATTTATTTCCAATTACGCACCAAATCTCGGCCTGCGGCCAGCGTTGCCAGCACTTGCATGCTGTGGAAAGAAATGAAAGACGGTAGAATCTAACGAGGATCAACACGGCGACAGGAAACGGACAAGGGGGAGTCGCAAGAGATCCGGCTCTTCACTAACGCTCAATGACCAACTCGAAGCCTTGTCATCCTGAGAAGAAATGACTGTCCTTGCATATTTACCCCACAATCTTCCGCTTGTTTTATTTTGTAGAATGCTTTTGAATTCTGCTATGGCAAATCTCTTGCACACGTGTATTCGTCTATTACAATCATATAACAATGTATGACAATGTACTCTTTTGAGAACGTCGAGGAACTTTATTTACGATGCAAAATAAAGTTCTAGCAAGACCACGATATATTGATTCAACGATTGACTAGGTTACAGAAGTGTACGATTCATAAAGAAGAAGAAACGCGGGTCCCGGGAATCACTGCCTAAAGAAAAGGTTTGGGATCATGTAAATGTTAAAGATAAGATAATACAAAAAGGGACCAACAAACTGCAAGTAAACTAGCAGCACGTGATTGTGTTTCCGATGCATCATGCCAAGGTCCGCCATTCGGTACTTAAGTTCGTCCATGGTTTGTTCCAATTCTCGCCCGTCTTTTATATACTTGGTGCTTTTCGTGGACTCGACATTGAAATCTGGTGTTTAGTTCCACGGACTACAACTTGCAAGTCTGTCTTAATTTCACTTCGCGACTTTTTCAGGAAAAAGCAATACGCGGCACAGCTGTGTCCGCAGTAAATCAGACGTGCTAAAAATGTTGACAGATGGCCGTATCACTCTAGTTTTATATATTTACATGAGCTATAGCTCAGCCTACTGTCAGGCATTTATTCATAACTACTCCAGCACTGAAGTCGGAGGAGACACTTTCAGTTTATCGAGTTGGATGTCTGACAAGCAAGGGAGAAGCGTACGTTGGCGTTCCCGGGTACGCTCGTACCCTCGGAGTCGGCGTCGAACGACGGTCTTCTCATCACATGGGCGCGGCTCAGGGCGGTACCGCATCGCCACACGCTTATCCGATTCGTAAGTCGTCGGCCAACCCCATGTACATATTCCCAGCAAAATCGAACCTTTCCTTTCCATCAAGGCCCAGTCGGTAGCTGACAATTCATAACATTGGGGTGCGCAGCTTCTATTCATCTGTCTCGCAGGCGTCCGCAGCAGCGTGAAGCACTCAAAGACTCTAGCATATTCGAGTCAGACCGACTCTCTTCTTGTTCGAAAGCCCATACCTAGCACCCGCAGTCACACATGATTATCGACAAACAGCCTCTACCCGACGATCCCACACCTACCGATGCACCTCCTTCTTACGATACGCTTTCTGCGGGGCCCAGTTCTCAGGACAACAAGTACAACCTTGTTCATCTGAGTCCGTCTACATCATCATATCCACCTAATTCACCCCCACCGGTTCCTCCTAAGTCCCCAGCTTCCCCAGCTTCCCCATCGACAAACGCAAAAGGAAAAGCCCGGGCAGTAAACTGGTTTGCTTTTGCCACAGAAGCTCGAACGAGAAGCGAAGTCAGGAACACTGTTCTTGGCCTCGTAAAAGATCTTATTCAAGAACATATCACTAATTCTGAAGCAGCTACTGGTATTCTCCAAAGCTGTGCTGAAGCCTGTGCCACACATTCCCTTTCTCTATCTTCCATACTACAAGAGAAGTCCATAGAGAACCACACCCCTTGTACTGGGCAATTGTCAAAAGACCGCCGGATGAACATCAAGAGAAGGAAGACATGCAATGTCCCGATCTCCTCACCGCTTTAATATCCTATGCGACTCCACTCAACCAGGCGACAGTGGCAGAAGTACGCCTCGCTTGTCTTGCTACCTCAGATCAGGCGTTATTTCAACGCTTGAGACTGTCACCAGAGTTCGCACCGGTTTCTGGGGCTGACCAAATGCTACTCGGAGGAACAATACCCCCAGAAGAGGTAGAGCTGGAAGATATCCCGGGAGAAGGAGGGGGATCGTTTGCAGTGAATTTTGTGATTCCACATTTTCATAAGCGCATGGTGGTCTCAAAACAGATCGCGATTGAATTTATCGCAAGAAGTTGGTCCCTAGTTTGTTTCAGTTATCTTTAATATGTATTGACTGAAATCGTCTTGATGCCAGGTAGAATGTGGCGACTCGCCTTTTTCATAGCCCCAGAGCCCCGGCGTTACAGAGCTTCTGTGGAACCGCGTGTAGGCTCATGGTGTATCTCTCTTTCACTGATCGAAACTAGTCCGGCCGACATACGTGCAAGCTAGGCTGCTTATCCCGGAAGCTAAATCACCTTCTGTAAATATGGATACCCCCGAATCCCCTGGATCATCCACAAATGACCCACCATCTTCTTCCCCTTCTTTCGACTTCCCAAATCGCTCTCTCATACCGAACCTAATTCTAAAAATGCCATTTCTATTCTTCTAAAGTCGAATGAGCAGATAGAAGCTGCGACAGGGTCAAGGAGGAGCTCTGCGGGGAAGAGTATCGTCGTCTCGCTGGAAGAAAGCACTATGGGTACCAATCTTCAGTACGGGTGTGTATTATCGCCGACATTTCCAGGAACTATTCTTACATCTCTTCTTTTAGGAACAACCCTTACATTGGCCCGGATGAGAAGCTTCGAGGTCGGCTTGAGGCTCGCCCTTGGGAAATCGGAAGCTGACTGTATAATCTGCTGATTCGTGCGCTTGTATTTCTATGAACTACTAACCTATTCACGACTAAGTCGGATCGACGCCCAAGCTAAATTAATGACTATATTGACTGGTGATTTATTGTGCTACCATCTCTGTCTGGCTACTGGCATGAGCAGAGTGCCACAACCTTCAGAATTCCGGGGATCTAACGGTTGGTTTTAAGAACATCACCACGAGCGCTTTCTCAGCTCTGGAGTGAATTCGAACATAGCATCTCCTCTACTTAGGACAATTCTCCGAAAGAAATGACCGAGGCTTTCTTTTCTAGTAAAATGTGTTGAGATGTGTTGGTGCGCCCATGTAAGCCGTTTTCGACTAACTAATCCAGCAGGGTGTTGAGAGAAAGAGTATCGCATCTTGCTATTGGAAGACTGGGCTAAGGTTTTAACCCTTGATATGGGTCAATTTAAGTTCAACTGCGACACCATTACTACGTTTCGGTCCGGATCGACACCCAAATTAAAACAGGACTGCAAGATTAAAGATCGCCAGCCCAAGACCGTACAGCTTCAGCGGACTTAAGCTCGTAGAATTGTGAGGATGGAGTTAGCTTCATGGTAGAGCTGTGTTGGCAGAGATCTCAGACTCAGAATCAGCGTGCTAATAGTTACTGAACTAGTGCACCACTTCAGGGAGATTGCGGAAATCATTGAAGTCATGATGTCAGATGAACTTGTCTTCCTGTTTCATCACGGCAGATCCGAACAATGGTATCCAGCGCTCGCATCAAGTGTTCAGCCTCCAGCCGTACCATTATCAAATCAGTGCAGTAACCCAAGTTTGTGGAGGATAGCAGCTGCTATCTATCTATACATAATATAATCTATCTATATTTCTATAAAGGATCGCCGTTGGCGATCGGGCCTTGCTGTAGGCCGAGTCACAGACTGTGCTATACATAACCAAACACTACTAAGCCCACCTTAGAAGATCAACAAACATATACACAATTTAATAAAATCTTTTTTTTTTGTAAATATGAGACCCAGATCATTACAGTCGCAAACTAGTAAACCAACGTGGCCCCTCATTGTATATGTATTTAATAAAAATTACTACCGTCTGCTATTCTTCGCAGGACTGGCAACGGTCGCATCATTGGCATGATCCTCTTCGTCTTGAACACCTGTGTCGCCGAATCAGATATTTGCACCACAGACAAGACAAGATACATATGATCACTTACGACACTTTGTTCTGGTTCCTGCAGAGGAGCTCCTTCTGAACCACTCCCTGTGGTCACAGGTTCTTCCCCAGAACCAGAGGAGGGACCAGCCAAGGTCAACATGATGCTCCCAACAGAATCAGTAGAGCCGGAAATAGGGAAATAGGGACAGTGGCACCGGCAAGGATGCTGCCATTTGCAAGGGTAAAATCGGGCTGTTTGACACCATTTGGGAAGGGAACAAATGATCACGCTGCATTGATTTGTTGGCTGCAAGACGGGGTCTGAGGAGTGCGAGGTGGTTTCTTAGGAGAAGCCAAATTCTTGAATGGACTACGAAGGACAGGGAGGGGGTCTCAAAATACTGACACTTTCCACTTTTGCAGAGAAAGTATCGCTTGCTTCGACATGTTGAGAGTTGGCTGCCATATGATAGTGCTTTAAGCTAAATGTCACCTCCACCATGGTGCTACTGAATAGAAACGGGTTATTAAACATACAGTAAAAGACATTAATTAGCTCTTCATACCTTCATTTCCACCCTTTCTCAGTATTTCCAGACATGCCTCTGGGGCCAAGGGTTGAGATGAGACGACAGAAGACAACAACAGATGGGCGAGCAACATCCAATTATTTGGCACATGAAAGAGGTTGCAGGATAGTAGAGGTCGCAACAGCACTAAATAGAGACAGGTTATTAGACATACAATAAAAGACAATAATTAGCCCTTCGTACCTGCATTTCCACCCTTCCACAGTATTTCCAGACATGCCTCTGGGGCCAAGGGTTAAGATGAGATGACAGAAGATGACGACAGACGGGATGGTGAAGTAGAGCACTAGATGTAGGAATCCTGAGTAACATCCAATTATTTGGCAAACAAAGAAGAACAAATAGTGTACCAACATTTCATTGAGTTCTCCCAGAATCTGAACATCCAAGTGTTTGGCAAACGGAAGAGGAACAAACAACATACCAACATTTTTTCGAGTTTTCCAGAATCTGAATGTCCAAGTGTTTGGCAAACAGAAGAGGAACAAACAATGTACCAACATTTTGTCGAGTTTCCCAGAATTTGAACGTCCAAGTATTTGGCAAACGGAAGAGAAACAAACAATGTACCAACATAAGTTACATAACATAGGTGTTTTAGACAGTGGGGAGCCTTTCTGTTTCACAGCAAGGCCATATTATAATGAAATAGGTTCCCACGGTAGACAAAAACATCTTCTGATTGGTTAGACAAAACTGAAAGCTGATTGGCTGGCACATCACACTCTGTGTCCCACGAGAGACTCTGAGACTTGCATCTTGCATCTTCACATCAGGAGTTTCAATATTTGGATGACCTGTGAAGAGGTAAAATTAGGTCATAAAATATATCACATACAGATTTATTTCAAAGATTGTAAAACATATTTTATGAGGGAATCTTGGATTTAGCATAAAATCTTACATATATGTCAATCTACAAAGGAACTTTGTAAGATATTTAAAATTTCAAATACAGAGTGAGTTTATGGAGCCCACTATATATCAAATTTGGGACACCCTCTTTGGCACCCAATATTTTAACTACATATCTATCTTCAAAGAATTTTGTATTTTTAATTCCAGAGAATCTTTAAGGACCTTTGAATATGAATTAGTATTTTAAATACAAAGCTCCTTTGTTGGCTGAATGTAGTTCAAATATTGAATGGTCTTCAGAATTAATTTATATTTGAAATACAAAGGTACCTTGTATTGCAGAACTTATAAAATATATGACTACTATTAAAATTTTATGGTTCAGCTAGGAACTTTAAATGTGTACATTAGATTGACCTGTGGTTCATCTACAGTTTTCCTTGAGTTATGCACCCACTCATTGCCCACCACATTACCTGGTGGCGCTCACCCTCAAAATAGTAGGCACTTTGGGATATTATGTCATCTGCATCAGGTGCTAATTTGAATTTTTATGACATAATATCCCAAGGCCTACCCATTTTTGAGGGTGGGCAATGAGTGGTGCATAACTCAAAGGAAAACTGTAGATAAACCACAGGTCAATCCACAATGCACACATTTAAAGTTTCTTTGTACTGAACTACATAGAATTCTAGTAGTTATATATTTCATAGGTTTTGCACCATACAGTACCTTTGTATTTCAAATATAAATTAATTCTGAAGACCATTCAATATTTGAACTACAATTCAGTCAACAAAGGAGCTTTGTATTTAAAATACTAATTCATATTCAAAGGTCCTTTAAAGATTCTCTCTGAATTAAAAATACAAAATTCTTTTGAAGATAGATATGTACAGTAGCTCAAAACTGTCCCAATGTTTGGCACTTTCTCACTAATTGTTTAATAACTTGGGAAATAAATTATGTAAAAGTCTGAAAATATTATATGTTATAGTTTAACATGTAACTAATATATTTCTCACCAAGGTCACATAATTTTAACAAAAACTGATTAAGTAATGGGATTTACAAAATAATAAAACATTGGGACAGTTTTTGACCCTATAAAATAATAGCTTTACATGCTTGTAGAAAGCCAAATTGCTTTGTATAAATTGTGAGAAAATTAAACAAGGTCATGTGACACTATTTGTACACATTTGCAATGTTGAATTCAAGTTCAACCATCTTTCTCTTTAACCACCACATCATGAAGCCTGCAACACCTTCTCAGTACAATTCTGTCCCTCAATCTTCTTGAAGAGGGCTACTCTTTCATCAAATAGAGTCTAAAACTGGTTTGGGAAAGTCTACTGTTGGAAGAATCAAGAGGGAAGTGGATGCCAACAAAGAAAACCCCAAAACAACAAAGGTGGACATCCCTCTAAACTTACTCCCAAGGATAAACAGGTCCTTTTTCGTCAAATCAAAATATGGAAAGCTGGACAATGCTGTCCAGGCAACACACTTCATCAATGATGCTATTCCCTCTCCTGTTTGTGCCCAAACAGTCAGAAATGCCTCAAAGAAAACAACTTCCGCTCTGTTGTTAAATCAAAACGGCCCTCCTCAAGGCTATCCACTGTCAAAAATGCCTAAAATTTGCCCAGAATCATGTTGGCTGGACTGTGGAGGATTGGAAAAGAGTACTCTGGTCAGATGAAACAAAAATCAACAGGATTGGCTCAGATGGAAGGGTCTATACATGGAAACCCAAGGGTGAAGCAATCTCAGATAGAACAACATCACCAACTGTCAAGCATGGAGGGGCAACAATCTCATGGTATGGGGTTGTATGGGGTGGAATGGTGTTGGAACACTCACTGAGGTTGAGGGGAAGATGAATGCAGACCAATACTGTGAAATTTTGGAGCATGGGGTGGATGAAAGCTTTGACAACTTGGAGATGGCAGAGGGAAAATGATTTTCAGCAGGATAATGACCCCAAACACACCTCCAAAAAGCTCAAGAATGGTTTTTGGCCAATGATGTTGAAGTTATGGAGTGGCCACCCCAATCCCCTGATCTCAACCCCATTGAACACCTTTGGGTTTACCTCAAAAGGCAAATGAACACCTATGAGACACCACCCAAAGGAGCATTTGAATTGTGGGAGAGATTGGCAAAGGAATGGACTGAAATACTTTCAGAAACATGCCAAAGGCTTATAGAAAGCATGCCAAGGAGAATGGAGGCTGTTATCAAGGCAAAAGGAGGCCATACTAAGTACTAGATAGAGAGTCAAAAAACTGTCCCAATGCTCTATTATTTTGTAAATTCCATTACTTAATCAGTTTTTGTTAAAATCATGTGACCTTGGTGAGAAATATGTTAGTCACATGTTAAACTATAACATATAATATTTTCAGACTTTTACATAATTTATTTCCCAAGTTATTAAACAATTAGTGAGAAAGTGCCAAATATTGGGACAGTTTTTTGAGCTACTGTAGTGGCAGTGAGGTAGTGTTGGGTAAATCCATGGTAAAGGCTCTTCCAGATGTGTGGGAGAAAGCTATCTACAAAAGGTGCCCTTGAAACTAAACTAAGTATCTAAAAAGATTTAAACTACTGGATACCCAGTTGTCCCTTCTTGCCTAGGCTTTAATCCCAGAATCACAGGACTGACTACCTGGTATTTTTCTGGTGGACTAAAAGCAAATCCTCTCAGGAAGGAAATGCCCCAACAGTTGGTATCTCTATCTGCTAAGTTCACACACAGCACACACTGGAGAGTGGAATAAGTGATTGGAGAGTGGGGAATATGAAATGGGGTGGTGAATAAAAGTGGTTGATAGATGAAAGAATATCGGTGAAAGTGGAAAAGGAATATAAGATGGTGGATGATGAATAGTTGGTGATGGATGGTGGCAGAGTTGTCAAAGGAAGCTTCAATCTTCTGTCAGGGCAACACTAAAATCAGTGTGACAAGGCCACTAACAAAGACAAGCAAAAGAGTAAAAGCAGAGGATGAGAAGAGAGCAGAGGATAGACTTATGAGGAATCAATGATCTGAAGGTTCACACCAATGATAGTGGAAATCTTAAGAGATTGAAGCTGGGGATCTACCTACAAAACATGCAGTATTTATACTACTCCAGAGGTAACTGACTAAGCAAGATTCCATAATGATGAGTAATACAAAAGACCATAATGAATAATAAAGAAAAGTGACAGTAGAAACTTCTGGAATGATTAAGATATCAAGAAAGATAAACGATAAGATAAAAGATAAAAGATAATTATGTGATAAAAATAAGAGTAAATAAAGGAAACCCTGACAAGCTGTGCCATGAATAGACTGGTTCTATTCATTGACATGGTACTTGTTTGTTATTTTGGCTTGTTTTCTATTGTCTGACACTTTTATATGATTGATCCTTTCTTCTTTTGTCATTTCTGCTTATTGTATTTACTCAGCTTTGCTTCTTTCTTACTCATCCCACTTTGCTTTTGATAATCCTGTTTATACTTCTTACTCATCCTATATTGTTTACTTACTCATTCTTCTATTTTTTACTCCTAAACTCTGTCAGCCTTCATTCTAGTGTATGTAGTTGGCAGATTGGACTACTGGGTGTTTTTCTACAGAATGATTAGTATAGTTTGGATGCTTGACCTCTTTTAAATATTTTTCTATGTTCTCTAGTATATAAACCATGTGGTAGTATCACTTGGAATGCAAGGAAGTTACAAGCCCCAACTTTCTTCACAGCAAAGTTTTCAAAGTTATCAACACTCAGTATCAGCACTCCAGTATGCACTCAAGAAGTTATCATCAGTATTCAGCACAAAAATCAACAGTTATTCCAGTTATTTAAGACATCCTTCAAGGGTTAGACCAGACAACCCTCCATTCACACTCTCACATCCCAGAGGATTTTATCCAAGTTCACTTTGATCCCATCTTTCTCTGAACCCTTCATTCTTCCTCTACACTCAGATCCTCAACTCCCCATTGCTTCCTTCATTCAGGAATATTTTATTTGGGAACATTGGTCTTGTTGTCATCTTTGTCCATTGCCCTAGTCATTCTTCATTGGCCTCACTGCTCTGTTTGACTTTGTGGTTCAAGAATATTGCTTATGTCATCATCTTTGATTACTCTAGTCATCCTCATTCACCAAGCCCTATTTCTGGCTTTGTAGAAACTGCAGATTTGGCTGAAACAATTTAGGATCAAGACTACATTCTCACTCCTGCCCCTGTATCTATCCATCTGATTATCCAGCCATTTTATTCCTCCACAGTCAACACTCTTTATTCACACTGTTCTACCCCAACCGAGTTGGGTATCCTTCCCCAGTAAACACTCAAAGGAATTTTATACCCCCTCATCCAGTTCTTCTCCTTCAGATGATCCTGCACTTCTCAGACCACATACCCCTTCATAACCTAGTGGAAAAGCCAGCCCTCACTTTACCTTAACAGGGAGAGAGTCATCTTATCCAGCCTAGACCATTCCTCCCTGGTTTGTGCTTTGGTTGTTGGTTTATATATCAAATCACACACTACATAGTTCAATGTGTTGAAAAAAAAGTGCTGAGTGAATAGTGTTCAGTGGGGCACATCAAAGTCTGCCTAGGAGAGACTCAGACCTAGTTGATTTTCAACTGGACTGAACTTTGCCTCTGGAAATACGTAGGAGATATGTTTTCCTACTCATTCTTGAAAAACCTCTACTCATGACCCACTCATCATGAAGAATCAATTTACAAAAGCTGCAACTTCAAACTCAAGAGCCAATCACATTTCTCAGTTAAATCCTGCATTTGAAACAGAATCATTAATTCTATTTTATTCCAGTACCCCCATCTCTGTCTGTTCCAGGTCCTGTATGCTGATAAAGGCTCTACACACACACAGCAGCCTCCTTTTACAGTAGATGCTATGCAATCAGCAATGGTTGCAGAGCTTTCTGGCAGTGTTGTATGCACACTAGCTCTCATAACATGTGTCTATCATTCATACAGCACACTTCTAATAAACAACTTTCTTACTGGGTGTAAGCTGTACAACCAATGGTCCAAATGATGGGTGTGGATGAAGGTGAAAGCCAGCAAGTTGACTCAAGAAAACATACTTTATAAACCTTTGAAGAACATTATTGAGGCAATTTTCTTCTATTTTGACAAGGGAAACCCAGTTAGGTGCAGGATATACAATACTCACAATAAACATAAGAAGCATGTTGAAGACTGTGTTCTTATTTCCAACAACAAGCAAATGGACAAAAAGGAGGTCATCAACAAGATGTCACCATATCTGGCTATTATGGGCAGCAGATTGAACTTCTGCTTGACCAAGGAAATTCCAGTGCAAGCTGACTATGCTCACTGCCTTGCTCCTCTAGAAGTGAAGACAGAGAAGACATTCAAGGTGGACAATGTTGTGAACCAGGTTGGAATATATGCTAGGTACACTGCATTCTGTACTCACCTGCCCCCTCTCTCTGCTGACTCACTCTCATGGCACAGATAAATTTTTATACAACAACCACATTGCTGCTACATTCCCAGCATTGTCTTCACAGAAGCTCATACACACCTCCTTGTTTATGATCAATCTGGTATGCTTCAGCTTGACTCCAGTCTCAACTACCACACCAATCCCACAATATTTGTCCAAATTATCTTAGGGATATACTCTATTACAAGAGACCTGGAAACCTCCACTTTGATCCTCAAGTCAGATGGGAGGCAGTTGGGGCTATGCCCACAATCATGGTCCTAAAGCCTAGGGATGATATCAATTCTCAGCAGCTTCAATCAATGCACAAACCACATGAATCATACCAGGTTATGGGTGCCCCTTTGTTCACAGAACAGTAATTGGCTGAGGAACAGTTTTCTGGAATGATCTGCAAATTGACTCCTCAAAACTGCAGAATCTTTGGGTTGCAGTCCTGATTAAGGATTCCTGGAGGTCTGTTAAATAATAAAATGAATCGGCACTTTTGCAAGAGGTCAAAGACATGTCCGGTATTGGTCAAACGATTGCCTATAAAGATGACATTGACTATCACACCCCTCAGTTCAGAAAACACATTGTAAATGATTTATATACTGAGGCACACCCCTATGGCCATGATCATATCTTTTGTCAAATTCTTGAGGCTTATGGTCAACCCATCAAACATTTTCAAAATAAACTGCAGCTATTGCATGCATTTTCATGATCCAATTGCCAGTGAGTGATAATCTTTTTCTTTTCAATTTAGGTGTTGAAACTTAATTTAAACAGAACACAAGAATATCTTGCTGAAAGGCAAGATTCTACACCGCAACATCAGCATCCAAAATATTCTTCTGGGCAAGGATGACACAAAAATGGGGAACCACAGTGTTCTGATTGACCTTGATATAGCCATCAAAGTGGATTGTGAATCAAATCTCTCTGGTCATCAATTTTGTACAGTATGCAGTCTCCATTGGGATTTCTAGAGCTTACATAGTTGCTGACTCACAAATTTATAAAGGGAACTCATGCCTATCAGTCTATTGCAGTTCTTTCAAGCACTATATGGACCAATTTGGTGTTGAAGGCACCACCACAAGATCATCTTGACAATTTTGAGTCTTTCTTCTATGTGCTAGCATGGATATGCATCAAATACAATGGGCCTGAAAATCCCATAGTGGTTCCAAACCTTGAACTATGAGAGCATCATGCTGCTGAAATCAGTTCAATGGCCAAGCAGCATTATCTTAACAGCCCCTTGACAATATTGAAGCTATACTTCAAGAATGATGAGATCTCCCAAAACCTTATCAAAGCACTTGCACAGCTGTACAAGGGACACATGGAGAGGAAATTTAATCTTGCAGAAAAGATAATGGAATTCCCCAATCTTATAGCAGTGGATAACTTGGAAAATGCATCTTCAGGACAGGACCATGACAAATTTTTAGCCATCATCAAAGATGCCATGAACACACTGGAGAAGCAGCCCTCTGAAGAGATATACCCAGCAAGTACCAGTGACAGACTTCCAATTGAAGGGCCCAATGACAAAACTGCCAATGGTCTCAGCTAGATATGTACTATTGTAATATATGATATGATAGAAAGCACAGTTACAGTGTAGCATTTCATATGGGTTCAGTGGTTCCTCTGAATCAGTGAATGTTTCCCTTCCATTTTGGGCAACCTACACTGTATCATATCATATGGTACAGTAACTCTAATCAATGGCTCATACCCTGGAATTTTTGCAGGCTGTCTGGCACACATTCTGTGGTCCCAGGGTGTCTACAGGAAACTGGTAAAGCCTTAATTTTGCAATGAATTGACAGCATTGGTGCACACACCATAATAAATTATGGGTGAGCAACTGGGAAAGAGCTGGACTGTAAATGTGATTTAAATGAGTCCAGAATCATGCAAATTGGACAGGATTTGAGGGAGATATACTGGTTGCAATGATCCAATTTTGTGTATTTGGCCCCAGGGTGGGGTGAGAATGAGTGCCAACCCGGTCCTGGTCCTGGGTGTAAAAAATCTAGACAAAATTCCAATCAAAATGAGCCTAGAAACAGCCAAATTGGACACAATTTGAGTGGTATACATGGGTTGTAAATTTCCAATTTTTTCTGTATTTAGCCTGGGACCAGACCTGGACTCTGAGCTACTGCATAACACAAAATTGGCACAGAATATTACAATAGTACATATCTAGCTGAGACCATTGGCAGTTTTGTCATTGGGCCCTTCAATTGGAAGTCTGTCACTGGTACTTGCTGGGTATATCTCTTCAGAGGGCTGCTTCTCCAGTGTGTTCATGGCATCTTTGATGATGGCTAAAAATTTGTCATGGTCCTGTCCTGAAGATGCATTTTCCAAGTTATCCACTGCTATAAGATTGGGGAATTCCATTATCTTTTCTGCAAGATTAAATTTCCTCTCCATGTGTCCCTTGTACAGCTGTGCAAGTGCTTTGATAAGGTTTTGGGAGATCTCATCATTCTTGAAGTATAGCTTCAATATTGTCAAGGGGCTGTTAAGATAATGCTGCTTGGCCATTGAACTGATTTCAGCAGCATGATGCTCTCATAGTTCAAGGTTTGGAACCACTATGGGATTTTCAGGCCCATTGTATTTGATGCATATCCATGCTAGCACATAGAAGAAAGACTCAAAATTGTCAAGATGATCTTGTGGTGGTGCCTTCAACACCAAATTGGTCCATATAGTGTTTGAAAGAACTGCAATAGACTGATAGGCATGAGTTCCCTTTATAAATTTGTGAGTCAGCAACTAAGCTCTAACCTGCTTGCAAGTAGTGATAGCAATAAGAACAATTTCTACTAGGGTTGCATATAAAAGTCGAGGGTTTTGTACTGCATGTAATTTATGACTTTTATACAACAGTTGGTATAGTCTATGTATATAATGTAAATAAGTGTGGCATGGTTGACTGGTCCTGGGAAGACTGATCACTGAGGGAAAGAGGTCTTGAGATTGAATTCATTGCTAGTTGCTTATTTTTGATACTTTTCTTGTCCAATTTTGGCTCAAAACAATTCTGGCTTGTCAAAAACATTATAGTGTCCATTGCAAGGAAAGTCTGTGTATACAAGTGTAACAACCATTAGCATGGGCTTCCAGTGGCAGATTTTAGGGCAAGCTTTACATTGATCCAGCACATTGGTGATTTTGACATTGAGCACAACAGTGACTGCCATGTTTACAGTCTCCTTGTTGTTCCCAATCCTGACTTATAGATATGCTGGACAAATGGTCTACCAGCATTCTCCATCATGACCCTATGCAGCTTTATTGTTCTAAGTGGGATCAAAACCATTGCTCGGTGTTCTCAAAGTACAACATCTTAGTAGTGCTTGAAAGTCCAGTCTGGTCCAGTCTTTTTGCTCTCTGAGAGGCAAGGCTGGACCAAGACCGAGACTGGTCTCTTGCAGTTCAAGAACTGCAAAAACTGGACTGGACTGATGTAGACTGGTTGATAGCAGTGAGATGTTTAGTGTGGGGTGCCTTTGTAATTGCCCAATACACAACACCCAATCAAATATTTATATTGATCAGTTCAATCTGGGAGGGTAAGCTTTAAGGCTTATTACAATAACTAGTTTAGCAGAGTACATGGGTGATCACTGGTAGCTAGAGAACTCTTTTAGACAGGCGAATACACACAAGGCACTGAAATAGCAAGGGCGATCTCTCAATGTGAGGGTGATCACCAATATCTAGGGGATCACTTTTGGGGGCAAGTGTACATGGGACACTTAACAGATCTCTTTATAAAACCCAAACTCAAACTATCAAACACTATAAGCAATCACCCATATTGACATGTAGTAGATCCTTAGTTCCTATAAGCAACTGGGCACCCTAGTCCACAGTCCTTAGTTTACTATAGGCAACGTCCTAAACAGTCAGATTTCCCGACAGTTGTCCCTAGTTACTATGAGCAATCACTAGCCTTTATAGGGTTCCCACCTGTACTTAACAATCCTCAGGGCAGTCTTACTATAGGCAACGTCCTGAACAGTCAGAGTTCTCTGACAGTCATCTCTAGTTACTATGAGCAATCACTAGCCATATAGAGTTCCAACCCGTACTTAACAATCCCCAGGGCAGTCCACAGATGACTTATAAAAGCCTGCTTATCAAGTCTAATAGACCTGACGTTGAATATAACAATGGTGATTGCTCATGAAACCAGATAGCACCTAATTACTTAAGGTGAACGGTAGTGTTCAATCTCTTATCACACAAATCACTAGTCCTCGAAGTATTAACACTGGAATTCTTATTCAGAGTAAATTCTGATATCAAATCTGGGGTGTAGATTACTTGGTTCCTATTCTAAGATACAGGGCTTTTTTATAGACTAAATAGATACTTTAGCTTGTGATAATTGAAAGAGACTAAGACAAAAGGAAGGAAATGGGCTGCGTTCTGCCTAGCCTTTGCTGCACCAATTATAATAGTGGAAAGTACTAGTTTGCCTGGGCTATGGTGCTTATTTGAAGATAACATTGTTGTCCATGCAGCAGTGCCTCCTTGGGTAGTGATCACCCAACTTATTTTATCAGATGGCTCACGGCTAAGGCATGTTGGGACTAGATTGCTTAGGGGTATATTTCCTAGGAAACTCTACCAAGGTTCCCAAGCACAGTTGCTATTGGTTTAGGACCTTATGGAACAGCAGGTGCCCATATCATGAGGCAAGTTACCTCTAGTACTGCGTGGGATCAAAAAGTGATCGCGATTATATAATCTGATAGTGTTTTGGGCAATCTTCGTCAACAACAAAACAGCTCATTCTTTGAAACCGTTTGAGCTAAGTGATTATAATTTTACGAAATAATATCTGTGCTATTTTTGGAGTGTAGATATAGAATTTTGATCCAAAATAATGGCTGGAAACTCGGGGAGAAGCAAGTCTTTCAATTTATGTACTTTTGAGTGCTTGTGAAAGTTTTGTGTCAATAAAATCTTTCTGAGGTTACAAACAGAGTGTGTAAAGTGAGAAAATATCTGAGTATGTCTGTGAATTTTTTTTCAAATATTGAGGTAAGATATGAACTTTTGAAACAGGAATCATCTACCGAACTTTAATCAAGACTGGGGCAAACAACATCTCAAAGGCCATAAGGACTATTAGAGACAGAAACCATGAGCTATAGAGCTAGAATTAATGGAGACTGTTAATCTGGGTACCCTCAGCCTAAATGTATTTCTATATGTCAAAATTATGTTCAGAGAGTGCTACTCAAACAGAAAGCTATCCAGTAAGATTATTGATTCATTAGCCATTTATTTTGAATGGTCAATATTTCATTCAGGCATGTATGGGAAATCTTGATACTTTGTATGGGCACTTGTAGGAATACTATTAGTCCTTTACCCTATTTATATGTCTTCTTTATAACCTCAAAATGATTTCATTGACATAGACTTTTCTTGAGCACCCCAGAGTGCTCAATTTTGAAGATTCACTTCTCCTTATGTTTCTAACCAGTGTTCTGGCTCAAAATTTTACAGAGATGTTTTAGAATAGCACATGTATGCCTTCCCAGAATTATAGCCCCTTAGCACTTCCAGTTTCAAAGAACGAACACTTTTATTGTTGATGAAAATCATTCAAAATGGCATCAGATTACATAATCACAATCACTTTTGATCCCACGAGTATTGTGTGGCAATCACTGACTGGACGATCCCTCACTCACATTGGCTGCATTGCAAATTACAAGTTTTTATAGTTGGATCTAGTAGACTGCCATATGCTGAGTTGTACACAAGACTTCAATTGCCAATACATTCGGTCCATGGGGCGATCCCCTGTGTGGCACAGTGATGTCTGATCCCCAAGCAGTTGATTACCTAATTTAGTGAACAGCCTTTGTGAGGCCTGGACACAGTGATCGCTTTTGCTAATTAATAAGGTTTCCATCACTTGGTAAGAGACTGATGGGTGTTACCCCTTGTAAAAGCCAAGGTCACTTCTTAGGAGTTCTTCCTTGCATGGGACTAACACTGCTGGCGCCGACCAGTGTAAGTAAAACTTACAGCGAATTAAATACAGAACTTATGTAAGAATTGCTGTAAGTATGACATACAGCACTTCTGTTTGAAAATAATACAGATAACAAACAGATATTCTGTTTGGTGGCTGTAAGTTAAACAAACAGTATTTCTGTTTCTAAGCTGTAAGTCAATAATACACCCGAATAAAGAGAATTTCTATTCTTTGTCTGTTTGTTAAATATACAGAATAGCTGTATGTAATTGCTGTATGTTATACAAACACAAGTTCTGTAAGAAATTTACAGTCAAAGTACAGAATTTCTGTATATAATTGCTGTATGTAAAACTTACACCAAAATATACAGTATTTGACTCGCTCAGGTATATTTTGGTGTAAGTTTTACATACAGCAATTATATACAGAAATTCTGTACTTTGACTGTAAAATTTCTTTACAGAACTTGTGTTTGTATAACATACAGCAATTACATACACAATATCTGTATGTTTTACATACAGCAATTACATACAGCTATTCTGTATATTTAACAAACAGACAAAGAATAGAAATTCTCTTTATTCGGGTGTATTATTGACTTACAGCTTAGAAACAGAAATACTGTTTGTTTAACTTACAGCCACCAAACAGAATATCTGTTTGTTATCTGTATTATTTTCAAACAGAAGTGCTGTATGTCATACTTACAGCAATTCTTACATAAGTTCTGTATTTAATTCAAGCAAGTTTTACTTACACTAGTCGGTGCCAGCAGTGTAATAGCATGATCAATGGGGTGGGTGATCACCTTGGGCACTCGGTGAGGGTTGCTTTGATAGCTGTGTAGGAAACTAAAGGTAGTCTTTGATTCATAGCACTGATTAATAGGCCACACTATCCCTTAGTTAGTTTGTAGGGTTTACTATGCTCGTTGGCCCACTAGGAAGTGAAGCCTCAAAGCCTAATAGCCTGGCATATCTCCTACCCTTCACTAGTATAATGTACTAGCTTATTACAGATAACAATTGCAAAAATAAGGGCCTCTGTGTCTCACTATGAATTGTAAGCTCAGAATGGTTTACACCCTTTCAGTGGTCTTGGGCAGTTTTTGCAGTCTTGCAGCTGGTCCAGACTGGTTCCAAACCAGTCACAAACCAGTCTTTGCAACATTTCTGGCAACATTTCTACTTAAGTATTTACTGCACATATGTTATCTATGAATTAATAGCATTGACATTGTACTCGTGGCCAAAAAGTGACCGGACACCACATTCAGCCACAACTGTATGTTCTATTTTCTTCATTTTTGGTGGATACAAGGACTATATAGAACATAGTAAATTTTCAAAATTTTATAATATTCGGATAAAATCTGACCAAGAAATATGACTATTTCCCCTTCTACGGAGGAGGGAAATTTGTAAGAAATTTTTTGAGAGCTCATTCTTTGGGAGGATACAGACATATATATTTGAAGAGTGGGACAAGTTGTCTCAAGTTCATATCTTCATTTCTCAATGAGATATGCAGGTCACAAGTACAGTGTTTTTACTCATAATTGCTATTTTCACACAATATGAAGCAGGTTGCCTGCCTTATATCTCCCTCGACAAAAAAAGTTATACTCATGATTCAAGTTATCCCATACTTAGATTAACCCCCTCTAGCTCCTGTAAAAATTTTAGGTCTTAAATAAAATTTCTGATGATTCCCCCCTCATGTGAAGAAAGAGCAATAGCCACATTTCTCAGTTAGATTTCATCCAATTATTAAAAGCCTTTCAGAATATACTATGTTCCATATTATCTTCCCATCCACCAAAAATAAAGAAAGTCGAACCAGCTGTTGTGGTCAAACGTGGTGTCCGGTCACTTTTTTGACCATTCATCATCTCAACAGAGATTTAACAGGCAAAACAAGATCAATAATGTCTCTTAGAGTAGATAGTTAATTGACTTACACAAAATGTTGCTTAAATCACCAAATTTAGCCATAACTTTCTTAGTTCTGCACCAAAAATTATGATTTTTGGATTGTCCAAAATCAATTGAATATACGCACCTTCATGAATTTCTGTAGCCCAGGAGACCAGTTGGGACCAGTTAAAACCAGTTTTTAGTTGGTCCACATAATTTTGAAATTCTGATGGACTGTGGACTGGACCGCGGTTACAGTCTTCATCAGTCCTAATATTTTGCAGTCTTTCTCAGTCCAAGTCTGGTCCAGCCTTGGTCTTTTCCAGTCTTGTGACTGGACTTCCAAGCACTACATCCTAGGCTTCATCTCTTCTGGCACATACAGCCAGGTCTACAAAGCTCAAAGCTTAGTAGAGGACAATGGAACGATCCATGCAATAAAGAAATTTAAACCAGATAAAGAAGAGGACATTATAACTTACACAGGAATAAGCCAAAGTGCAATTTGCAAGATTGCAGTGTGTATCTATTACCCTTTGAATCAATCCATTGGTTAATGCGATAAAGTCATTTGAATAGAGAAATAAACCATGAGAATATAGTTGCTTTTAAAGAGATAATCTTGAAGATAAATCAATCTATATGGTCTTTGAATACACAGAGCATGATTTTCTTGTGCATTTCAGTTTATGTCACCCCCATTTTCTTGTAATCACATACATTTAGCAAGTTATTCACCACCATTCTCAAACTTTACAGGCCCCTATTAGTCAGGGTGTTCTGAATCCATGGTGTACCAGCTCATCAATGGGCTGATCTATCTACATTCATGTCATATCCTCCATCGTGATCTCAAAGCAGCCAATATCCTCATCACAGCTAGAGGGGTCATCAAAATTGGTGATTTGGGTCTTGTATGACTCATTTATGAGCCCTCCAACCTCTTTTTGCTGGAGATAAGGTCATTGTAACAATCTGGTATCATGCCCCTGAACTTCTTATGGGCACTAAACATTACACCAAAGCCATTGATTGCTGGGCTATCGGATGTGTTATGGCCAAGCTGGTCAGCTTACATTCTATTTTCAAAGGCAAAGAAACAAAGTTGGATTCAAAAAGAACATTCCATTTCAACAAGACCAATTGCTCAAGATCTTTGAGGTGATCGGCACTCCCGAAGGTCACTTTGTACTTTTGTTGTTCACATTTTTGATGCTAAAAGAATCCAGAGAAAGACTGGCCAGGTGTGGTGGATATGCTGGAGTAACAAAGCATGAAACATCTTGACCAGTATGTATATATGTCAAGCAGAACTACCAAATTACTCATTATTTCTCAGTTTCACAAACTGACTTTATGAACGGTTCAACTCAAGGTTGCACAATTCTAATGGCTATGATCTTCTCCATCAGCTATTCCTTTACAACCCCAAAGAACAACTCACAGCTAAAGACGCTCTGCACCACAAATGGTTCCAAGAGGATCCAAAACCCACTTGGAAGTATGTACCTCCTTATTTCCCATCACCTTCCAGATAATAACCTGCTTTGATTCTCTTTAGTGCATTCAAGACACTTGCATCATATCAAATCTCTCCCTGGAGAAGAATTACCCAAGACAAGGCACCGTTAATGGTTCCATTACCACAGAACACATCACATCAAGGTCATGGTCACATGGGTGCTCCATTTGGACAATCACATTCAAGCCAGGGAGCACTGCTAGCTTTGCAAGCCTGAGTGGTGGTGGGCTATATGGAGATCAGCCTTCCAGTGGTACAGTCACGGACAAACAAACTCAACTAAAAAAATCAACTTTTATTGATGGTCCCAAAAACCATCAGAATCAGTAGAATCCCATTTAAGGAGCTTCCTGACCAACTTTCACCTCATCCTATCGAGCTGTTCCTCTTTAAATTACCAATTAAGGAATGCATACCTTAAAATATTGGCCAGACCCTTAGAAAATCTTGAAAAATAGCAGAATCACTTTCTTTTTTGAAGAGTGGGATGATCCCAAAGTTTGGTGGGATTTTATTGAGCCGTTCCTCCCCAAAAAAATTCCCAAAATCCTATTGCCTAAGCCACAAATCACTCATAAGGCAAAGAAGAAAGCAAAGAGAAACATTACCAGCCTTTGGAATCAATCAAAAACAGCTTCCCATGTCCATCCTGTGATCCATAGCAACCTTGATGAGCAATTAGATAACACTGAAGGATGGGACGCTAATATTTAGCACCTGGATGCCATTATCAACCCAACTTAGGTACATAAAATGTCATTGATTTTAGTCAAAAATTTGGCCGATCTAAACGGCTCATAGGAAAATTTTCGGAGGTGTGTTTTTGACATATTTCGACGAGCTGAACAAGAATCTGAAATCAGATTTCCGAAAAATTGCTTGGCTGCCGAGATCACCAATTAGTCGAGTTTGATTGTCCACAACTGTAACTCTAACAGAAAGAAGGCAGAGATGGGATGAATACTACGCACGGTTCGAGTTATGACATACTTGCTTCGTGGAATTTATATGTTCAATTCAGTTCCTATGTCAGAAAGAGTTTCTTTCTTTTGCGTTCCACCGAACTCGTTCTCCCTCTGTGATCGTCATGGCTACATACCCGACTCAGCTCCCGCCCATTTGGTAAGTTCGTCCATGATTTGTCCAATTCTAGCCCGCCTTTTATGTATCTACTTGGTGCTTTTCGTGGACCCGACCTTGAAATTCGGTGTCTAATCCCACGGACTACAACTTACAAGTCTGTCTAAATTTCTCTTCGCGACTTTTTCAGGAAAAAGCAATACGCGGCACAGCACTTCCGCAGTAAGTAAATCAGACGTGCTAAAAATGTTGACGGATGGCCGTATCACTCTAGTTTTTATATACCTACAGGAGTTGCAGCTCAGCCTACTGTCAGGCATTTACTCACAGCCTCTCCAGCACTGAATTCGAAGGAGACGCTTTCAGTCTATCGAGTTAGATGTCCGACAAGCAGGGCTGAAGCGCACGTTGGTGTTGCCGGGCACGCGCGTATCTTCAGCGTCGAGTCGTCACATGGTCGCTGGCTCAGGGCGGTACTGCATCGCCACACGCTCATCCGATTCATATAATAATTGGTTGGCCAATCCCACGTACATATTCCTAGCAAAATCGAACCTCTCCTCTCCATCAAGGCCCAGTCGGTAGCTGACAATTCATAACATTGGGGTGCGCAGCTTCTACTCATCTGCCTCGCGAGGCGTCCACAGCAGCGTGAAGCATTCAAAGGCTCTAGCATATTCGATTCAGACCGACTCTCTTCTTGTTCGAAAGCCCATACCTAGCACCCGCAGTCACACATGATTATCGACAGACAGCCTCTACCGGACGATCCTACGCCTACTGATGCACCTCCTTCTTACGATACACTATAGAGAACCACACCCCTTTGTACTGGGCAATCGTCAAAAGACCGCCAGATGAACATCAAGAAAGGAAGATGTGCAATGTCCCGATCTCCTCACCGCTTTAATACCCTATGCGACTCCGGCTCAACCAGGGCGACAGTGGCAGAAGTACGCCCTCGCTTGTCTTAATACCTCAGATCAGGGCGTTATTTCAACGCTTGAGACTGTCACCAGAGTTCGCACCGGTTTCTGGGGCTGACCAAATGCTACTCGGAGGAACAATACCCCCAGAAGAGGTAGAGCTGGAAGATATCCCGGGAGAAGGAGGGGGATCGTTTGCAGTGAATTTTGTGATTCCACATTTTCATAAGCGCATGGTGGTCTCAAAACAGATCGCGATTGAATTTATCGCAAGAAGTTGGTCCCTAGTTTGTTTCAGTTATCTTTTAATATGTATTGACTGAAATCGTCTTGATGCCAGGTAGAATGTGGCGACTTCGCCTTTTTCATAGCCCCAGAGCCCCGGGCGTTACAGAGCTTCTGTGGAACCGCGTGTAGGCTCATGGTGTATTTCTCTTTCGCTGATCGAAACTAGTCCGCCGACATACGTGCAAGCTAGGCTGCTTATCCCGGAAGCTAAATCACCTTCTGTAAATATGGATACCCCGAATCCCCTGGATCATCCACAAATGACCCACCATCTTCTTCCCCTTCTTTCGACTTCCCAAATCGCTCTCTTATTCCGAACCTAATTCCAAAATGCCATTTCTATTCTTCTAAAGTCGAATGAGCAAATAGAAGCTGCGACAGGGTCAAGGAGGAGCTCTGCGGGGAAGAGTATCGTCGTCTCGCTGGAAGAAAGCACTATGGGTGCCAATCTTCAGTACGGGTGTGTATTATCGCCGACATTTCCAGGAACTATTCTTACATCTCTTCTTTTAGAAACAACCCTTACATTGGCCCCGGGATGAGAAGCTTCGAGGTCGGCTTGAGGCTCGTCTTGGGAAATCGGAAGCTGACTGTATAATCTGCTGATTCGTGCGCTTGTATTTCTATGAACTACTAACCTATTCACGACTAAGTCGGATCGACGCCCAAGCTAAATTAATGACTATATTGACTGGCGATTTATTGTGCCCCCATCTTTGTCCGGCTACTGGTGTGAGCAGAGTGCCACAACCTTCAGGATTCCGGGGGATCTAACAGTTGGTTTCAAGAACATCACCATGAGCGCTTTCTCAGCTCTGGAGTGAATTCGAACATAGCATCTCTTCTGCTTAAAACAATTCTCCGAGAGAAATGTCCGAGGCTTTCCTTTTCTAAAAAAATGTGTTGAGATGTGTTGGTGCGCCCATCATTAAGCCTTTTTTGGCTAACTGATCCAGCAGGGTGTTGAGAGAAAGAGTATCGCATCTTGCTATTGGAAGGCTGGGTTGAGGTTTTAACCCTCAGTATTGGTCAATTCAAGTTCCACTACGACACTATTACTACGTTTCAGTCCGGATCGACATCCAAATCAAAGCAGGACTGCAAGTTGTAACGACCGGACGGCTAGCGGTCTGAGTGAGAATTCTCTTTGTCCATCCTTCTTGTATGACTAGAAAGATATGGGGTTCAGGAATGCCGGGATCTAATGGCACTAACAACATCACCACAGATCACGCGAACAGATTTTCGTCAAGAAATTTTCTGCGCCTTTCTATTGGTGAAGTTACTCTGTCAGCGCCCGCTGCAACGCCACTTTGTGAGCGAGCTTTCGAACTATCTACATACCCGCTGATTAGAGCATCTGCCAGCTGCGCACTTACAGCCGAGCTGTCGACGCTGAGAGTGGCCCTAAGTTCTCAACTTCAGTCGTGCGTGTGTATGTACCTTACAGATAGCAAATCTGCCTCAAAGATTAAAGGTCGTCAGCCCAAGATCCGTGCAGCTTCAGCGGACTTAAACTCGTAGAATTACGAGAACGGAGTTGATCTCATGATAGAGCTGTGTTGGCGGACGATCCCAGACTCGAATCGCGTGCTAATAGTTACTGAACTCATGCAACACTTCAGTGAGATTGCGATAAATCATTGAAGTTTGAGCTTGACTTCTTGTCTCATCACGGCAGATCCGAATAACGGTATTCAGCGCGCTCGCATCAAGCGTTCGGCCTCCAGCCGTATCGCGTCCCATTGTCAAATCTGACGGCTGATTCTTTTGCAGACACGTGTAGTACTGTAGACTGCTATTAACAATATATTTATAGATCCACATACACCTCACCTCCCGGATAACTACTAATATTTGAGTATACAGTAATTAAATTTTAGTAGGCAAGAACGGGAGGCTCAGTGGATATGATTGGGAGGCATCCCACGGCATTTCATCAGCCATGTTTCCCGGAGTACTCTCATATTCCTTGTGCGACCGCTCTTAAGTTACAGAGAGCGTTATTTAACACAATCATGGGCGGGATGAGGAAAACTATGGGATGGGAATGGGTCTCTTTTGTTGAGTTATGTCTCCCCATGCAGACCTAACTAACTATTACAAGCGATATAACAGCACCCTGCCGTACAGCTCCATTCCGGTTAGCCCCGTATGCCCTGCCGAAGTACAGTCAGCGGACAATCAAACTCGACAAATTGGTGATCTCGGCAGCCAGGCAATTTTTCGGGAATCTGATTTCAGATTCTTGTTCAGCTCATCGAAATACGTCAAAAACACACCTCCGAAGTTTTTCCCACGAGCCGTTTAGATCGGCCAAATTTTTGACTAAAATCAATGACATTTTATGTACCTAAGTTGGGTTGATAATGGCATCCAGGTGCTAGATGTTGGCGCCCCATCCTTCATCGTTATATAAATTGCTCATCAAGGTCGCCATGGATCACAGGATGGACATGGGAAGCTGTTTTTGATTGATTCCGAAGGCCGGTAATGTTTCTCTTTGCCTTCTTCTTTGCCTTACGATAAGTAATCCGTGATTTGTGGCTTAGGTAATAGAATTTTGGATTTTTTTGGGGAGGAACGGCTCAATAAAATCCCACCATACTTTGGGATCATCCCACTCTTCAAAAAAGAAAGCGATTCCGCTATTTTTCAAGATTTTACCGATTTTTTTAAGGGTTCGGCCAATATTTTAGGGTATGCATTCCTTAATTGGTAATTTAAAGGGGAACGGCTCGATAGGATGAGCTGAAAGTTGGTCAGGAAACTCCTTAAATGGGATTCTATCGATTCCGATGGTTTTTAGGGCCATCAATAAAAGTTGATTTTTTTAGTTGAGTTTGATTGTCCGGCGACTGTACGCCTATAGGATCGGACTATAGCGATCTTCTCCCTGGTCAGTCCAACAGAGAAACGTTGTTTTCGGGCGCTCGTATGTGGGTTATTTCGGTTGGACCTTTTTCTAGTGCGTTGTCTGCTGACTGATGGGGAAAGGGTCTCGTTGGATTTAGCTGAAAGCCCTGGGAATTTGAATTTTAAGTAGCACTAGTAATTCTTGTGCATCAAATTTTTTGTTGGTGTGAGCTCTCAATGCCTGGTAGCTGGCTTGAAGCCTCCGTATGATGAAAGATGATGTTGTGACGTTTGCCTCCATCTATCTTCTATTCTTATACATGTAGTATGACTCGGAGAAGTGCAGCACAGCGCTGGAGACTCAGTTCTAATAGCCGATCGCCAAACCATATCTGAAGTACAGGTATGCACTTGTATACGGGTGTCAATGATCATTGTCCTGTCTTTGTGTTGTACGTAAAACCCAAATCGGGTAAGTAGTTGTGTGAACGGCGTGCGAAAAGTGATGGCATGACTAGGATGTACACAGCATTGGATTGCTTAGCACTAGAACGACTTCCACGTTCACAGGAAGCCCTGAACAGCCTACCATCCATAAAAGACAGCAAGAAGAAAGTCTTTTAATAGTATGCACCAGGACGACCCTACTTCTCCTGTTGATTTTACCCCTCAGCGTCCTCACACAAAGCTCTAAAATCCACAATCCTTTCCCTCGGTAATACTTTGCAACCATACCATGGTTTCCACATCCACTTTAGATCCCAAAGCTTTGTTTGTTCAGAGACGCAAAGAGTTCAAAAGTAACCCAGACGCAGCAAGCGATCTCGAGGCCTACACACGCTATGATAACGCGCATAGCTATACCGTGATGTAAGTGGCAAGCTGAACACATGTATTGGATCGAGAGGCCAAGGGTCCTAACCAATGCGGATGCTCATCCAGAAAGGGGTTAATTCCTCCACCTCTTGTTGGAAAGAAATGTCCCGGTGGCACATCAGTATGGCACAAGAGCGACACTTTTTTACAGTACGCATCCTGGTTGTGCCGTAGATTGCTGCATGCTAATTCTCAGCTACTTGGGTACAGGATTTCAAGATAAATCATCCAGCTCAAGTACTCTCAGAAAGCGAGGAGTCTCTCGTGATAGGCAACACTGCAAGCCACGACATGAGACAATACCTCGCCAAATGGGACCCCTGATGTCAAGGACAAAACCCCTTCTGCAGGCATGTCCTATGTTCATCTCCTGGTAATTCCCAAGAGCAGGAGTATGTTATTTTCATTGGTCAACTGGAATAAAATTTCATGCTCGTGCTACAGTCTATAACATCGTCGCCATGGATGATACTGCTATCATCGATGAGATGCTGGCTCATTTTAAGCGATTCTGGAAATCGCCTGAATCTATCGACAAGACCACAGTCTGGCTGCAGACTGCAGTAGAGAACCGCGCCACGGCTGCTCGGAAGAGTCTCGAAACTCATTCCCCAGACCATCTTGACGACTTCGATAAAACCACAAATGATGTGCGTCAATCAGCCGAACAATTCCACCAAAGCCTCCGTAGAGCCCGTTCACAACCGGTCGACAAACTCTTCGGTTTTTACTTCCATCCTGCGCCTGATGCGAGTATAGCACATCTCCATATGCATGTCGTTCTGAAGGCCAAAGAGTTTCGCGAGTTTAGTACATACGCTCATGATTGGAAGTCTGTTCCTGTTCATGATGTGACGGAGGTCATCATTGGCGACCTCAGAAGGTACGAGGAGGGTTCTGCAAAGCTTCTATGGAACCGGATACTTATGGTTCCTCAGGAGCTAACCAGACTCTTTCGGATGAAAGGAACTTAGTGTTCTGGGTAACATGCCAGTCCGTAAATTATGTGGTTCTGCCATTATATGTCCATTCTTATTTATAATCACCTTCGTAGTTGTTTTTTACATAGTGCATTTTGTCTTTATATAAACAAATCAAGTATCTTCTGTCGTAGACTTTGTTTTCTTACTGCAGTAGCTGCCATCTCACAAGCCAAAGTGTCCTAGATCTATTGATAGATTCACTTTAACGAACATGCAACCATTCTTACGAATAGATCAGACCTTTTTCTATCTCGTATGTTTCCTGCCAGCAAACTTTACATTCAGAGTACGTCTTGCTTCAGACGATCAATAAATGCTTTCCGAGAGTGAGAAATTTCCGAACCAGACCTAGATGCTGACACAAATTAGGCAGAGCCAAGATGCATAATTGCTGTGATTGGCGCTCAAGCAATCGGATTGAGTAACATGACATTCCGGATCACCGTCTGTCTGTTGTCCATCTGAGCAGAATATGTACCTTCGTGTCCACGAGGACCGACGGCTCGGAAGAGGTGGTAACTGGTGTACTGCGTCGTTTTCCTCCACATTCACGGAGGACCGGGTTAATTCGGAGAGAACAAGAGAGAGCAGCGCCCAATATAGCAGTTTAACACCTGCTTGTCAAACAGTGAGTGCCGAGGTTCGTTTCAAGGACCAGTGGTGATAAGTGACTCTAGAGTGAACGGATACTCATGCCGCAACTCGAGGAAATACCGTGTGAATTAGCCACAAAGAGTAGATAGTAGTGTTGTCCGAAAAACGTCCAGGAAACGCTAGAAATACGAAAGGAAAGATACATAGCTGGATATACTAAGGTTGGGTATAGTGTCTATAGTAAGAGCAGATGTCCGTGTACCGTAAATACCAGAAGAACCAAAGTATGGGAGTTGCCATATTACACCTAAAAAGTCGATCATCAAATCAAACCCAGAACATGAGCGCCACAGTAAAAGATAAAAGGTAAGATGGTAAAAATCTCAGAGGAGAATCGTAGAGGGACAGCGGATGAAGGGGCTCTAGGTGGTTCTGAGGGGCCACCAGAACCAGTAGAGGAGCTCTGGGTGCTAGAGCTGGAAGTAGAGGAAGTAGGAGGCTTTGGTGCGTCGTCTGAGATGTAGGTTCTGACGTATTGGATTTCCCAGTAGGCTTGATCGAAATTGCTCGGGGGCCTAGGACATTATCGTTGAACTGGAAGAGAGAGGGATCAGAATTTACCACTAGACCAGGATAAATTTTGTGTAAAAGCACGCACGCAAGAATTCGTTGGAGTTTGGCATGTAGACCGGTAAATACTAGGAACCCCGGCCCTGGAAAAATGTTTGGATACATATTGCATGTCAAAATTGAATGGCTACATACCAGACGCCGCAAAGAGTTGTTAGTAGGACCAAATTCTGAGGTGGGAAATACTGTGTCATGTTGCAGGTAGACGCAGGATATGCGGCCGTAGGTAGTCCCCAATTGGTAACATCAATATTACTCGTCGACGTCGTAGTTTTCAAATTATCAGGGATATCGGCCCTCTGCAGAAGAGTTAAGTTAAGCACATATTTTTGAGGCAGAATTATTGAAAACATACACCCCAGAACCAGGCATTTATGCCTGTGGTCGCCATCTGTACAGCATATACACCTCCACCGGCTTGTGCGAATCCTGGTCCGAAACTATTCGGCTTTGTTTCAGCAACGATGCATCCGCGATCGGTTGAACAGTCTTGCTCTAATGTCGTGCCCGTCTGGCCCGGATTCGGAGCTTGGAAGCAGCCTCCTGGTGTGTGCAACGCTATCTGATTACGATTCATGTTGTTGATGGCTTCAATGATATCGATTTCTCCAGCGTTGGGCCATTCTTCTTGCATTCCATACGTCCAGAAGGAGGGCCAGACCTAACGAGTGGATATCTTCAATATCATGACGTCGATATTTTGTAGAGTTCAACATACAGAGCAACCGTAGGGAATGTGGAGGGCGTCGATGATTATCAGCGAGCCGATACCATAGCTATCGATGGAGGTGAGTCGGATCTATTTGAATAAATAGCAGCAATAACAATGGTCAGTTGGTTTGAAGATGCCCGGCGTTCCAGAACCAGAGAGAGGTCAGTGACCCACCGAATCCCTGTTCACCACCTGGCCCTGCATCGTTGGAGCATCCAAGGTCGTCGAGTTATCAACCTTGACGACAGCATTACCCGCTTCGTTGACAAAAGTCAGGCCTTTGGTTGTAGCAGTTGGCTGGTCCAGATACGTGACATTTCCTGGTCCACAGCACGGTAAGCGCCTTTAAATCATCGATGAAAATGAGAAGAACGAGATTAATTCACCCCATGTCGTGTTATCAACATTGCCATAGTACGCCCATCCATCGAAAAACGTCGCGCCAGCATGCTCGCGAAGAGGGAGGTATATGGCAGAGACCTGGCAAAGCAGGTGCGTAAAGGCGTAAAGCAGGCTTAGCCGCTGCAGACCTTGCATGACATCCAAGTACGAGTAGGACCTAGTGGAAGGGGAGAGAGAGAAACAAGGCGGGAATCTTTGGACATTCGCCGCGAATAGTGGGGTTGATGTCGATAAACCGTTTGGTTCCTTTCGGGCTAACCAAAAGTCGTCAGACACGCCCTGATTTCCTTAAACAACCCTGAAGGCCGAGATAAAGGCTGATAACGGTCAAGCCTCTACGATACTTAACGAAACATATGTGAACACCGGACTAGTGATGTGCCGACCTAGGCTCAAGCCGGCCTAAGCCAACCGTGAAAAGCTAGGCCGAGCCGGGCCGCAGGGACGGCTTGTCTAGGCCTCACAGCTCAGGCTTGGATTCTGAGAGCCGTAGGTATCGTAGATTTTTATTTGTATCTTTGATATTTAAGATATTGAATTTACTTTAACAAATAAAGAATGGCAACTCGTTCAGGACCCTCACGTATTATTCAACCCACCACAAAACTGATTGCTGACAATGGTGGTGCTCTTCAGCTGTCCTCACATCATGAAGCCATTGCTGCTGTGCAAAGAAAAAAATCTCGAGCTCGAGGGTTGGCGGGTGCAACATCACCCGAAGTGAGCCAATCTCCGTCATCAGTGGACGTGCCTGGCCCTGATACATCAGAAACTGAAGACGTGATTCCCAGACCAAACCCAAAGAAGCGCTGTGCTTTTGTTTCTGACGACAATGAGGACAGTAGCAACAATGTTAACCCTTTGAGATCCACTTCTCCTGTCTCTCTGCCATCTGAAACAATCAAGCACAAGAAGAAGAAGAAGAAAAATAAGACAAAAAGCGAACATCTACAGGTAAGCACTGTAGGAAGCCAGTGCACCATTTGTCAATGTGCCTAGTTTGCTGATAAATAGTGTACCTAGCCACCATTATATTATTATATTCTGACAGCATTTAATGACGGTAGTTAATTATCAAAATGACCCCATTTAACAATGTTTATCAGCAGCAGTAAATAATGCTTAGATAAGGCTGTTAGCTGGTGTTGCCAACACACCACATAGAGATGTTCCTGCTCAGCATTTAGTGATGTCTCAGATGCACTATTTAAAGGTGATTTAGCCCCTTATTTAGTGGTGTCTCAGATAACACTGCCCAAAGGTGCTCCAGCTATGCTATTAAGCAATGTCTTGGATATGCCACTAATAAGTGTTACATTTGCAGACTAATATGAGTAAAAAAATACACTGTAATATAATAATAAAACTGTGTAGAGCCTAGTGAGATGCTTAAGTGTCCATAAAATCAAAATAAAGACTATTTAAGCACTTTATTAGAGACATTATTGGGAAACAAGGCTGTGCAGTACCCACCCCCAATACCCAAGAACCCAAGAGCCCCCAGATCTCAGTTTTTGCATTCCCCTGATCCCACTAATGCTCTCAATGCCAATACCCTTAGGAGAAAATTGGGTTTTCACCATTTTTAGATCACCAGTGATGGCACACACCACCAAAACCCATGCAAGCTGTTTCAATCATTCCATACTACCTTACTAACATCTCTAGATGCTATGAACGTAATTGTGCAATTTGTTCAGTCAGCAAGGTGAGCATGTGACAACCTACTAGGCTCTTTGTATGTCTCTTTGAACCACTCAAATGGTGTACCATAGTACTGACTACAGTCTCTTCAATATATGTCACACTGCCAATTATTTAGTGTGCCATTGGGGCCAGTACTTTATAGATACTGCAGTAGATATTTAACACAACTACACCTAGAGAGTACTAGAGGTGTGGTAACAATTACAAGGGTCATATGGAACATGCTGAAGAGACCATTGCACAGCTAGCTGTGTAAAAGGATGCATGATGAAGAGTAGCTGAATTTTTGGCATCCAGATATATATAAGTGAGTGGTGATACATTCATGAAGAATGAGGGAAACTACAAAATAAGCAGTATTGGCCCACAGCTAAGCAGTATAAATGGCATAATTATGTCTAAATACTGGGTGGTTGGGCTAGCTATTGTAAACAATGATATACTATCTGTAAAAGATGTAACTATGCATTGACCAAAGAACAACAAAGGAAGGCAAAGGCATTAGCTGATGTTGAGACACAGTGCAGTCGGTCACATGTTCTAAAAATAGCACACACTAACTACATGTGATACAATTAAGACTTGGCGCCAAAGTACTCTAGAGGTCTTGCAGAGTGCAATACAGGTCCTCATGCATCACAGACAGTCAGAACAAACCAGCTCAGCCCCATTAAATGAGTCTGATTGCAGTATGGGACAAGGGTAGTTTTAGCTGTCCAAAACATAAAGGAAAACAAGGACTGCCAAGCAAGTCTTCATATTCTGGAAGCAATAACAAAAAATGCACACATGTCTAGCTGAGCAGATCAGAGTATATGAATATGAAGAGTATTCTCAACCAATAGGAGAAATGGAATAATGCATGGCCCAACATGGGGTTGACTCATAATAAGAGATTGACAGGAGCTGAGCTGATGAACAAATTGAATAACATGGCATAACAGATGAACCCATTGTCAAAATTGTGGTCTGTATGCCTAAGAGAATAACAGCTGAAGAGTGCCAAGTACTAGCTAGGCACACAATATCCACATAGATTATTTATTAGTAATCTGATTGGTTGTAGAAAGGCTTATGGTTTGAGAAACATGTAGGTTGGGGGGTTTGCAGTAGTGATTTGATTTACTAAATTATTCTCCAAAATTGTATGTACCTGTAGCTATAAATTAAATATATCTACATAGATATTGAGCAAGTAATTTTACCCCAAGAAATGCAGTACAGATTTATTCTGTGGCTGCATTTTCTGAAAAGTATTAAAAACTTTGAGGACATTAATTGCTTGTCAAGCAATAGCAATATATTGTTCACCTTTGAATTTGAAAGCAGTGCTTTGCACATTTGAAAGCTAGAAATACTTGAAGAGTTCACCTCACACAACTCAAGTCTAAATATTGACTTTATACCTGGCAAGAGGGCAACCAAGATATAGGGCATGCAAGCTAGATTCACAATCTAGCTCTCTCTTTTTGTATTCCCAAGGCCAAGAGGGTCTTTAGCTGGTAGATCAAGAGGGCCAAATTGTGTTTTATTAGGTCAAGAAGGCCACCAATTTATTTAGCTTGAATCATGTACCTGCTGATAGTGACCCTAAAAAGGTCTGGAAATGGAACTGTGTTAGAGAAGAGATTCTGCAGAATTTTGAACCCCACACTTCAGCTCAAAGTGTGTACCTGCTGATAGTGACTCTAAGAAGGTCTGGAAACAGTATTGTGTTAGAGTAGAGATTTGTAAAGTCTCAACACCCATCATGAAATCATAACAACATAAATTCTTGCAAACTAACCCTTGTATTCACCCCTGTTTGAAGATTTTGTGTAGTATGATTATTAAAAGCACAAGCTTCCTTTCCCAGTAACAAACTAGTCATTGTAAAATTTGATTGAGGTCTTAAGCTGCAAGCACACTCTGCAGCAAGTATCTCACTACAAACAAAAATGCAACACAGAAGAGCAAATTTGGCAAGTTTCATTGGAATTTTAATTTGATCAAAAACATTGTTAGCAACTCTATCATCAATGCTTCATGACTGATTTACATCCTATACAGTGTACCAGCACTCCTTGGCACACCCTGTGAAATTTTTGAATTAAAGCACAGCCTCTTAGATTTTTGTAAATTTTTTTGACTACCCTATGAAGAGAGGTCCTGAGTACTACCAGTTAAAAATTTGAGCTAAATTATGCAGTTTACACAGAGGAATACAGTATTCATTAAAATGAGTGCATGTGTCACAAAATTCACTCCTTGGCACAGTCCATGACTCACCAAAAATGTGACAAATCTTGTCCATCATCATTACCGCTCTCACTCTCCTCCACTCTCCTCCTTGTCACCCTTGCCTGCAGCCTCCCTTTTCACTAAACTTCTCTTGAATGATCCAGGGCAGCCTGGAGAGCTTCAAGGGCATGGGATTAATAGAAGCAAGTAGCAATGGTGTGGGAAGGCTAGAGTGATTTGTGTATATGTCACACTTTTTTGTTGATGGCTTCTGCCATTTCTCCTGCACATGTTTTTGGCCTGTTAACCACACAATTTGGCTGTTGCATTCCCAGTAGGATATACTTTGTAATGAAAAAAAAAAAAAACTGGGAAAAGGCCTTGTAAATCCGTCAGAAATCTGTCCACACAAAGCAAGTAGTTTCAAAAGGCTCTCTTTTTCTATGTACAATGACATTGCAGAACTTCTATCACCAAATTATTTTTAAAAAAATAATGTGTATTGCTATAGTGTAGATCTCTTATAGTATAAAATATCTAAGGGAATGGACATGATTTGGAGGTGCTAAGGTCAAGTGTGCCAAGGAGTGCCGGTACACTGTGCATGAAAAATTAATGGTATTGTGTTGATAAAATATATTATCTGCATACAAGTACATATATATTTTAATTTTTTGCACTTAAAATGCAAAATTACTGCTGAAAGCCCCAGCCTGAGCCAAAGCCAGACTGGGCCAAGCCTAATTTTGGCCTGGAGCCTGGTTCACAATTTTGTGAAGCCTGAGCCCCTAAAGCCAGGCCAAAGCTGGGGCTTTCAGGCCAAGCCCAAGCTGGCACATCACTAATTCTGGGAGGAAATACAATTTTTAGAGACTCCCAGAGCTGAGAAAAACACTTGTATAATAAGGAGGATTAAATGCTGCCTAACATGCACCTTTATATGCTGTACTGATTGGTTCACTAATAATAAGTGCTTTGCACACAGCTTGTTGCCAGACATTTTGATTCATTAATAACCAGTGGGTTACAATATCACAATATGATGGATGCGGCTAACACCATTTAATATGTCTTAAGCAATACTGATAATTGACCTTTACCACCACCATCTGACTGTGAGAACTTGTCCCTCCCCACCATGGTTTGGACTCTATATTACCAAAACCCTCATCATTAATGCATCCATCCTCATTGGGCCCTCAAGGCCTGGTCACTTACTCCTTTATCACCACACCCTCCTTTTGTGTATTATCTGTGGAGATCGTGACTATGTGTGGTCCTCACCACTCTCGCTTTGCTGAAGGCCTGATGGTCCTGTCTACAATTTTCTCCAACACACCTCAGGTGCTCTTGACAAGGCCCTGAGCATCTTCAACTATGCTCTGCTTTGTGCAGACCCTTAGGGGCACAACCACAACAACACCCGATTACCCAAACAGGAGCAGAGGGAGGAGCTAGCACCCAATCCAGGAACCATCCCTGCATGGCCCTACCTCTTGGGGGAGACAGCTAGCACAGTTGCAATATGTCAGATTTTGTGGGTTGTTTTGATTGCAACAAATAAAAAGGAAGATGGGGAGGGAACAGATGGAGACACAGATGGAGAGGTTCAGGAGCCCTCAGGCATAGTAGAAGGCAGGCAACACTCATTTTATTTCTTTTTCTGGTCCTTTGTATGTAGATGGTTCTTGTCTACTAGTGTTTCTAGGGTTTTTTTCACTGTGTTTGCCTGCTCACCAACTATGCAGCTTGCTAACAGCTGGAAGCTTTGGCGCACAAGCTGGTTAAACCACTTCTGCCAGTCCCACCCACCAAAATTGGACTGGCCATCCTGAGATCAGTGTCTAACTGTGCTCTTTTCTATTTTCTGGATCGATGAGAGGGTTTTTAGGTGTAGCCTACCTCGCAGGACTGCTATTGCGCACTGTTTAGTATAGTAAAATATACTTTTTAAAAATAATAATAATAATAATGGCCTTGCTGTGAAACAGAAAGGCTCCCCACTGTCTAAAATACCTATGTTATGTAACTTATGTTGGTGCATTGTTTGTTTCTCTTCCGTTTGCCAAACACTTGGATGTTCAGATTCTGGGAAACTCGACAAAATGTTGGTACATTGTTTGTTCCTCTTCCGTTTGCCAAACACTTGGATGTTCAGATTCTGGGAAACTCAAAAAAATGTTGGTACGTTGTTTGTTCCTATTCCGTTTGCCAAACACTCGGACGTTCAGATTCTGGGATAACTCGATGAAATGTTGGTATGTTATTTGTTCTTTTTTGTTTGCCAAATAATTGGATGTTACTCGGGATTCCTACGTCTAGTGCTCTACTTCACCATCCTGCCTGTCGTCGTCTTCTGTCGTCTCATCTTAACCCTTGGCCCCGGAGGCATGTCTGGAAATACTGAGGAATGCAGGTACGAAGGGCTAATTATTGTCTTTTATTGTATGTCCAATAACCTCTTTCTATTTAGCGCTGTTGTGACCTCTACTATCCTGGGCGACCTCTTTCGTGTGCCAAATAATGGGACGTTACTCAGGATTCCTACATCTAGTGCTCTACTTCACCATCCCATCTGTCGTCGTCTTCTGTCGTCTCATCTTAGCCCTTGGCCCCGGAGGCATGTCTGGAAATACTGAGGATGGGTAGAAATGCAGGTACGAAGGGCTGATTATTGTCTTTTATCGTATGTCTAATAACCTGTTTCTATTTAGTGCTGTTGCGACCTCTACTATCCTGCGACCTCTTTCATGTGCCAAAACCATCCCATCTGTTGTTGTCTTCTGTCGTCTCATCTCAACCCTTGGCCCCGGAGGCATGTCTGGAAATACTGAGGATGGGTGGAAATGCAGGTCACGAAGAGCTAATTAATGTCTTTTATCGTATATTTAATAACCCATTTCTATTTAGTGCTGTTGCGACCTCTATACTATCCCGCGAACGCATTCATTGCGACACGGGGTTTCTATCCAGCTCCCATGCGTCCCTTGTTTGCTCGTTTATTTCCTCTAGTCTTTTCATGTCTTTTCGAAGATCCTCAGACGGGTGATGCTGGAAAAGCTTGCGATTGAAAGGTCTGAGAAGCCTGATGGTATCTCTCCCTCTGCTCCTGGACATAGCCACATAGACTCCAAACGGTGAAAGGCTACCAGTCGGGGGTTTTGCAAGGTCAATTATAACATATTCGATTGTTTGACCTTGTGACTTGTAATCGGTGAACGTGTATCCAGCTGTGATACCATACTGTCTTCTTTTATTAACATTGATTTCTTCTTTTTGCCTTTAGTCTTGACAGAAAACGTTGCCTCTGATGGTGTTAAAGGTATGAGGCCAGGTTCTATACTGTCGAACTGTAGTTCTGTGCGCTTATTTGGTTTGAAGAGTATCATCGCTGGTGGGTACTTCAGCTTTGCTGTGCCGTCCGTGATTGGTGGGTGCGTCCATTCTCTTTCATCCAATATTATGTCGTGTATGATCCCACGCGTCCTGTTGGCAATGTTGCCTTCTGTTGCGATATTCAATAATATCATTGCTTTCATGCCAACCGCTATCTGAACTGTCTCCACCAGCTTCTGTGTGTGATCTTCATTGAGTTTGGCAATTTCGCACCGGGTGCTTATTGATGGTCTTTCTCCAGTCTTCTTCACTGTGTTCTATGCTTCTACAATGTACCAAATATTGCCTGTTTTTCTGCAATGTTTGGCCAGAGATTCCACATTCCACATTTCTCTCACAACATGTCAACTGGTCACTAAAACAGCATCGCTCCAAGGGCGCTTCTTGAAAGTTTGGCTTGTCGCACTCCTTGTGCTCCAGTACCAATTTCTCGACTTATTCAATATCGTTGTAGTCGCATTCGCCCACCCGGAGCCTGTTGAGTATATCTATCCAAACTTTGTCTTTGATGCGTATTTGCTTATCCAGAATAACAACAGTGTCAAACTGCTTGAATATTTCACGTCCGATGGTTGCTCTGGCGGTGTCTTTCTGTTTTTCAATGTACAGAGCTCTGGTAGCATTTCCGACTGGAGGGAACTGGTGAAAATTGCCCGTGAATATCAGATGCATCCCTCCGAATGGGTCTTCTGCGCTTCCTTTGAAATCATTTGCTCTTGTATGGCCAGTCACTTCTGATGTCAGGAACACCCCTGTTTTGTCCGTCATGGACACTTCATCCAATATAAGAAAGGCTTTCCCTCTATGTTCCTTCGCCGTTTATTTAATGTTTTGTCGCATGCCCTCTCTAGCCAATCTTCCTTCGTAGGTGGCCTTTCGCGAAAGACCAGCCCATGAGTGTAGCGTCATACCTCCTATGTCGGTTGCCGCAATCCCAGTTGTTCGCGCATTTTGCTAAAATGTCTAGCTGTCCATAGTACTGAAAGGTCTCCGTGATTGCTCCGATTAGCATCAATTTCCCAGTGCCCCTTGCCCGAGTATCAACATTCTCAATTGGGGAGCTTTTCCGTCTATTAACTTCACTGTGAGCATCTAAATTTGCATCGTTGACATTTGTGCACTCACTCGTCATGTGCTGCTGCAGCCTCCTTTTGACTATGTCATGCGCTCTTCTTTGCTCTTCATTCAAGAGTGCCAACAACATGTGTTCTTGTCTTGGAACCGGTACTCCCGAATCTGTCAACACTCTTGATGGCTCGATTGGCAATATCTCGGGTGCTGTGTTGGCTGTTGACAAATTTGGTGCTCTGTTCTGTACGCTTCCATTTACCGTGTCTGCCTGAGGTTCTGTACTGACTGTTTGCCTTACAGTCTCCTTCAATTTCTTCTCCCAGGCTGCGATTCAAAGTGTCGTCGCCTGATGCCAACTTGCATCCAGCATTCCACACTGTTTCCATCGGACTGTTGTCAAACACTCCTGCACAGTATCCTTTGTATAGTGCTGCCGTTCCAAACATTGTGTCCCTAGCTGCAATCTTTTCCAATCTTGCTATCTCCAGGTCTTCTTCTGTCATCTCGTCCTCGATTACATTGGCTTTGACTAGCTCATCCATCTTGGCCCTATCCTCTTTGCTTATTTTGAGCTCAAATTCGAGTGGACCACCTTCGCGGGCTGTCTTTTCTTCCTCCCTCCTCGCATGGGCTCCATCCAAACACTCATAATAGTACTGGATGTTATGGATGATTTTCAGAACCTCTCGGTCGCTGTTACGACTTCAAGCTTATATTCACGTGCGTGGATAAAGCCGACAGTCAAGTAGTCAAGAACAGCAAGTTCCAAGCAGTGTCAAGTAAGAGGAGGTTAGATTCTCAAGAACTAGCTAAAGAATACAATGGATCCTTCCTAGTATAAATACTATGAACTGTACAGCAAGTTGAAACGAGTTTGAATGTTCATCAGCAGATGTATATAAGAATAGAGGAAACAGATCAATTGTTCATCGAAAGATGTATCATAAAAGATGGAAGTGAAAGGAAACAGATCAAATGTTCATCAAAAGATGTATCATAAAAGATGGAAGTGAAAGTCCATCAGAGATATGATGGAGTTTAGGTAGAATGATAGAAAACAAAGTTCATCAGAGCAGATGATGCTGTATCAATGATGTGAAGGATGACAAAGAAAAGGAAAAGAAAAGAAAAGAAAAGAGAAAGGGAAAAGAAAAAAGACTTGTCGTAACATTACCCCGTACTACACTCCTTATGCCTCAGAAGGAGTGAAGTCTATACTTGTATGAGTTCATTAGTTTCTGTATGGTTCGCCTGTGGTGTTTGCGATTCCGGTGTTGTCAGTGAAGAGGTCTAGGGCTTCAAATGTTGAAAGTGTTTGAGTGTAACGAGGCATGGCAGGTCGTTTGTCTCGTAGATGTGAGTTGGCAGGGGTAGAAGAGGAAGAAGCGGCAGGGGTATTGATGAAAGACATGTTGCGTTGCTTTGGTAGTTGGAGGTATGGTTTAGAGGTAGAACGACTTGGCCTTTTTAACTACTTTGGCGAATCAGTGGAAGGCGTCGATGGAGTTCTCGTTCGACCAGATTTAACTTGAGGCATAGAGATCTGGCTTGGTAGTGGGCAGATTTAGCAGCGGCTGGGCGGTAGTTTTGTTTTGCCATCTCCTTCTGATCAATCGTTTCTTTGTATGCGGTGAGAATTTCTTTTCGCAGCGTCTCAAGCTCTTCCACAGTCTGATCGGCCAAAGGGGTATCAAAGATTGGGGTTTCAAGTTGGTTTGTTTCGGGAGTTTCGGAGTGAAAGAAGAGGCGATACGTCGGGAGGAGGCGAGGCATCAGGATGGTCAGGATGATCAAAGTTTGTGTAGTTGGTGGTCTTTTTACAGCTTGTGACGTGTTCGGTAAGTCTGTAAGATTTACGTTACCGGTTTCTTCAAAGACCGAAGCCGGTTCCCACGTTGCTTCGGTGATCGGATAGTCCTTCCATTTGACGTAGTATTGGTATCCTCTTCCTCTTTTTCGATGTTTGAGAATCGTCTCTATTTCCCAATGTTCTTCTTCGTTTAATATCTCTGGTGGTGGTCGAATGAAATTGGGTCCATGTGTTTCAGTCTCGTGGTATGGATTAAGAAGTGTCGCATGGAATACATCGTGAATGAGCCATCCTTTGGGGAGTTCCAGTCGATAAGTTAGGGGTCCTAAGACTTCTTTGATCTTGAAGGGTCCTTCTCGTTTTGGTGCCATTTTCTTGTGATAATTTGTCTGTAAATTTGTCGCTTCTAGCCAAACTCTTTGTCCTTGGATGAACGGTGTGAAGTTCGAGTTTTTCCTTTCAGCCATCCTTGTCCGGGGCTAGTTCGTGGGCTGCTAGGGCTTCTTCTCAATCCTTTTGAAGATACTTCAGTCTTTCTTCTACTGAAGGAAACTTGGTGTGTTTGAATGCGGTGGGAATTGCAATGGGGAGTATCCGAGAATTAATTCGAATGGTGTTCTCTGTCTGTCCGCATGTCTTCGGTTATTGTGAGTGAATTCGAGGGTCCCAAGTCGTTCGTGCCAGTCTTCTGGGTGAGACGAGCAGTATATGGATAGATAGGCTTCGATCTCTTGGTTATATCGTTCTGTTGTTCCGTCTGTTTGAGGGTGATAAGCAGTTGAAAATTTTGATTTTACTCCAAGGAGTTTCATTAGCTCTTTGAATGATTCAGCGGCAAATCTGGGGTCTTGATCTGATGTGAGGCTGTCTGGTAGTCCAAACCTTTTGTAGAGATTGTCCAGTAAGAGTTTGCCAGTCTTTTCGGCATCCAGTCCTTTCATTCGGCATGGAATAAGGATAAGTCCTTTTGTGTTCCCGTGATCGGTGATGCTTAGAATCGCATCAAATTCAACTTCTCCTTGCTTGTCCAGGATTGGTGGAAGGTCTGTAAGGAAGTCCATAGCACTGTCTGCAAAGGGTCGGGCTGACTTTGGTCCAGGTATCGGTATGAATGATGGGTTAGAGGGATGTCGATTTATTTTGAACTGTTGGCAGGCGGCACATCCTTTTACGTATTGCTTGACAAATGATCGTAATCCTGGCCACCAGTAGTGTTGTTTTACCGAATTGAATGTTTCTAATTCTCCAGGGTGTCCAGCTGAGATAGGGTTGTGATATGATTTGACTATGTCTTTCCGTAGGGTTTGATCTTTTGGAATGTAGGCTCGTCCTTGGTAGTATAAGATAGTTTTGCCGTTCACGTTCTCTGTTTTCCATTCTCTGAGGTCGTGTCGTGCATTTGGTGGTCCTCCTTCTAATAGGGTTTTCATTGCTTCTGCTGCGTTGTGGTCCAGTTCGTTCGCATTGGCAATTCTTTCCTGTAACTCGGCGTCGATTAAGTCGATGAAAAGCTTTTCTGGAAGTAAGGTGATGTTTTCATTGTCGTGGTCTTCTTCTGGGGTGAAATCGGGCGTCTTGAAAGGGTATCGGATTGAATCATTTTGTTTCCAGGTAGATGTACCAACTTCAGATTGAATTCTGAGACATACAGAGACCAGCGCGCCTGTCGTCGGTTTAGATTTTGGGCCGATCTGAAATATGTCAAATTCTTGTGATCTGAATATACCGTAGTCGTGTGTTCTGATCCTTGGATGTAGTGTCTCCATTCCTGTAATGATCTGATTATTCCCAGTAATTCCCTGTCGTAGATTTCGTAGTTTCTTTCGGTTGGAGAGAACGTTCTTGATATAAATGCGCATGGGTGTCTTTCGCCATTTCCGTCCAGTTGAGTAAGGACTGCTCCGGAGGCATATTTTGAAGCGTCAGATTTGATTTGAAATGGTTTGGCAGGGTCGGGCATCAAGAGTACCGGTTCTTCCGTGAATCGTTTCTTCAGTTCATCAAAGGCAGCTTGAGTTGTGTCATTCCATAGAAATCCTTTGTCTTTCTTCAGGAGTTCATTTAGAGGTCGAGCTACTTCAGAGAATTTCCGGATGAATTTTCGGTAGAAGTTCCCAAAGCCCAGGAACGATCGGACTTGTTTGAGAGTAGTAGGTGCTGGCCAGTCTTGAATTCCTTTGAGTTTTGTTGGATCCATAGAGATTTTTCCTGCTTCAACAATCATTCCAAGATATTCCACTTTTCCTTGAGCAAAAGAGCATTTTTCCGGTTTGAGATAGAGATCGTTTTCTCGGAGTCATTGTAGAACCAATCTGGTGTATTTTTCCAATTCCCCTCGATCTTTTGCAAAGATTAGAATGTCGTCCATATAGATGATTACAAAGCATTGTGATATCATGTCTTTGAAGATTGAGTCCATCATGGATTGGAAGGTTGCTGGGGAATTGCACATGCCAAAGAACATTACAGTTGGTTCAAAAGTCCTCGGTTGGTTTTGAATGCTGCTTTCCATTGATCACCTTCTTTTATCCTGATGTTGTTGTAGCCCCATCGGATATCTAGTTTGGTGAAGAATTTTGCGCCTTTCAATTTGTCCATAAGTTCTGTAATCCGTGGTAGTGGGTAAGCGTTCTTGATCGTCCAGTCGTTCAGATACCTGTAGTCTTGACAAGGTCTAAGCTTTCCATCTTTCTTTGATACAAAGAAGAAGGGAGATGCCATAGGTGATTCCGAGGGTCGAATGTATCCTTTGTCCAATTGTTCCTTTGTCCAGGTGTCCAGTTCTGTTTGTTCTGCCGGTGTGATATTGTATGCCTTGAATTTCTTTGGTATGAATCCTTCTTTTAACTCAATTTTATGGTCCCATGGTCTTGGTTCCGGGAATCGGTCTGCCGCTTGTTTATCGAAAAGGTCCATATATGATTGATATTCTGGGGGAACGATTTCATGGAGAGGTCTTGTCGGTTTCTCTGGTTCATATTGTTGGGCCAGTGTCTGTGAGGTTGTGATTTTGGTGTTAAGCCAAGTTTCTTTTATTTCGTCTTCGTTTGCATCCCGATATATCGGATGACTAACGATTCGAATTCCTCCAATGGGTGGGTAGTCTCGATTGTTAGTGTTCGTTCGTCTGTTTCTTCTTCAATGGTGGTCTGATTTATTGTAGGCCCTTGACGTGGTTTCCAAGTTATCTGTCCGTTCTGCCAGTTGATTCCTGGATTCTTTTCCTGTAGCCAAGGGAATCCTAAAATAATTTTCTGTTTTCCTAGCCCAGAGACCAGTAATTGTTCCCGATGGTTCCGGTTTCCAACCTTTAGGTCCAGGTCTACAAATGATGAGATGGTTCCTTTCTTGTTCGGGGGTTCCGTCCTACGTTATAAACCCGGATCGGTTTTTCCAAGGGTTGGGTTCTGAGTCCAAGTTTTTGTGCATAGTTCTGGTCAATGAATTTCCCTCCTGCTCCTGAGTCTAAGAGTGCAGAGGTTTCGACAATTGTGAGCCATTCTGTTTCTTGGTGGGGAATGAAACTGGTAAAAGCATAGTTTTATTCTTGATTGTTGCTGTAAGTACAGATTGTATCTTCAGATAAGGAGAGACAGACGTCGTCCTGTTTCTCCACTTTAAAAATCCTTTTCTTCTTTCTCTTCAAATCCTGTTTTAACCATGAGGTCTGCAAGTTCGTCTTTTTTCATCCTTGTTCAGGCTCCTGATATGGGCATGGAGTTCCTTTGGGGTCCACTTCTTGCTGGGTTGTCCTTGGGTTCTGTTCTGGTTTGTTGGTCCTTTCTGTGGGCAATCTCTGGATAGATGTCCTTGTTGTTTGCACCTGAAACAGGCGCCTTTCCTGATTAATTCGGCTTGTTCTTCGGCTGTCATGGCGCTTACGTCCATCCTGTTTGGGTCGTAGTTCCTGTTGTTTCTTGGGAAGTTGTTCCATTGTGGCGCCCTCCTATGTTCTTCTGGTTCTTCTCTAAAAACCTTGGCCAGTCTATAGTTGGTGTCAAATGTTGTTGCTTTTTGTACCAGCCTTGGATCGTCCTTGGAAGGTCTTCAGAGTACAGGATCCTGTCAGCAAGCTGAGGTGTGATGCATTTTGGAATAATCCAATGAGGTGGGTGTGGTCTGATTCCGTTTCTGTTCCTAGATTGGCTTGTCCTACCAACAATTTGAACTTGTTGATGATGTCTTCCACCCTTTCGTTGGGTTTTTGCCTAAGTCGTTTTATGTCGTTCATGGCTGATCTGGTTTCATCCACTGGAGTGAATGCGTCGTGGAATTTTTCAAGAAATGTTCCGAGGGTGTCCCATTCGAGGGTTTGGTTGGGACTAGTTCCTTTCGTCCTCGAGGTCAAGTACTGTTCCTTCCATAGTTTTGCTCCTCCTTCCATGCAAAATGATAAAATGAAGGCAATTTTCTTCTTGTCTGTGTTGTAGATGTCATTGTTTATGTCCATGTAGAGGTAGCAGTCTTGCATGAAAGACTTGGACTTTGTTCGGTCTCCATTGAATACAACAGGTTTGTTGATTGAGATTTCTTTCTTTCCGTTTGTTTCAACCATGTCTGTGTCTTGTTGTTCTTCTTGGTCTATCGCCAGGGTTGATAATAAGCCGTATAGCGAGTTCGATAGGTCTTCGTTGCCTAGGTTGATATCTTCAGAGCTTTATCTGGACGGGTTCGGTGTCTGCCAATTTTGTGTCGGGGTTCCTTCTTCTGAGCTGTCAGTAGCGGGAATTCCGCTTTTCGGTGGTGCCGTGTTTCGTTTCGGGTTTCAGAGGTCTCGTCTGCTGGGGAGCGGGCGAGATTCGTAGATGAGCTAGTTCTTTTGTTACGACTTCAAGCTTATATTCACGTGCGTGGATAAAGCCGACAGTCAAGTAGTCAAGAACAGCAAGTTCCAAGCAGTGTCAAGTAAGAGGAGGTTAGATTCTCAAGAACTAGCTAAAGAATACAATGGATCCTTCCTAGTATAAATACTATGAACTGTACAGCAAGTTGAAACGAGTTTGAATGTTCATCAGCAGATGTATATAAGAATAGAGGAAACAGATCAATTGTTCATCGAAAGATGTATCATAAAAGATGGAAGTGAAAGGAAACAGATCAAATGTTCATCAAAGATGTATCATAAAAGATGGAAGTGAAAGTCCATCAGAGATATGATGGAGTTTCGTAGAATGATAGAAAACAAAGTTCATCAGAGCAGATGATGCTGTATCAATGATGTGAAGGATGACAAAGAAAAGGAAAAGAAAAAGAAAAAGAAAAGAGAAAGGGAAAAGAAAAAGACTTGTCATAACAGTCGCCCTGTTCCAGCATGCGATTGAACTTTCCTTTGAACGTGGAGAAGTCACCTTTGAGCTCAGATAGCTTGCTCCATGGGCTCAGCAATGCAAGGATTGATGCATAGTAAAATTCTTTTTGTGCTCTTCGGTTCCATCGTTCCTTGGGAACCATCTGCCTACGAACCGAGGCATCGTCTCGTGTCCATCGCCCCTTATGATACGACATCTCGTCGGTTTTCCAGCACCTTCTTTGTATTTTACCCGCTCACTGAGCGGCAGTCCTCTTCCCCCTGTGAATTGGTGTTGCTCCTCCTTTTTACCTTCCTCTCCCTCTCCCTCTTCCTCATCCTCATTTTTGAAGTCAGGATTGTCAATATCAAAATTGCCGTCGACGGCAGTGACATCAACACCAACAATAGCGGCATCGACACCAACAATGGCGTTGGCGACAGTAGCCGCAGTATTGGCATTGGTGGCGGCGTTAGCATTTGGCGTTTTTGTTTTCTTCTTTTTCTTCTTCACAATGTCTCCTTCGTACATGTTCAACATGAACTTCAGAAAGTTCATTTCATGGAGCTCTTCTCCTCTGAATTTGTAATCTTTCAGTTGGTCTCTCAATACCACTTTTCCTCCGACCATATTGATTGTAACATTCGATTCCTGCTTTTAGATGATTCAGCTCTTTGAAGCCCGTGCTATTGCTGGTCTTACCCCTGGATCTGGTACATGTTCTCTTTGCGTCATCAGCACCGTCGAGCTTCCTTGAGCAAGTGTCAGCGTCTCGAGAGAAGTAGGCGATCCATGTGTCTGGTCCACGCCATCTCTTGAACTTATAACCCATCTGCTGCAATTGTAAGTCGGATCCCACACACTGCTGGTATGATGTACACTCACCTGGGCCTGTCTAGTTCAGGAAATATTGTTTGTAAGCTTTGGGCAGCCGCATCCCAGAATATGGATACGAAATGGTGTGATTCATAAATATCTCCCCATCCCATGATATAGCTCATCACCTCAGGTGCGCTGAACTCCCGGTATCTTGTCAATGAATTTGCACATCGTTGAATCAGTCTTTTGTTGACAAGGTTCATGTCTGTCTGGCGTCTATCCGCCGCTCTTGAGAAAGCTAATGTGGTTGCAAGCAGGGCCGACACGTTTGACGACCTTTGCTGTTTCTTTGTCGCGTAGTTTGTTATGTAGAATGTGATTGTGGCAGTATCCTTTCCACTCATGATAAGCTTGAGGTCATGGTTCGCCCTCAATGCCTGCATAATGCTTGGATTGAACGAGTTCAACAGCTCGCATACTCGTTTAGGCCCCCAATTTCCAACTTCATTGACCCAATCGTCTATTGCCTTATGGAACGGGGCCCTCCTCTTGCATTCCAGTCATCCTTTTACCAACTTGAGACACACGGCTGGCGTGCATTTATGGTATTGCAATGCCCTCACAAGCTTTGCAAGTCGGTCTAATAACTCTTCGTTGGTGGCAGTCCGTGGATCGACTGGACGAGAATATGATATTCCAGCGACCTTTGGTATTTCGAGAACCTGCTCCTTGGTCTTGCCACCAATATCGGCCTGGATTACATTTTTGATGTACGCTTTCATCTTTTTCTGAACCCTTCTGTTTTCAGGGCAGTCTTGATCTTGTGTGCCATCGGTGCGTCTTTCAGCCAGATGAGAGTGTGCAAGTGCAGCGTCCCGCGTCCCTGTGCCTCAACTGTTCCGATATAGCTCTGGACTTTCCCTAGCACCCCATACTCGCGTTCAAGTTTCCCTTTTGGATGCTTTTTTGATTCCTAGCGACTCCTCAAACACAGTCTTCACTATAAAATGAAAGTATTGTGCTGAGGCATATGGATCGGCTGCGATGTTCATGGCTCTTGTGATATGGTCGGGGCTGGCAGTGTTGCAGAAAGCATTCATATTGATCTCCTCTCCAGCAAATACTTGGGCTATAGGGTCTTGAGAGTCCGCCCGGATTGATTGTCATCCAGATCGATGATGGATTGAAGATCAAATTCGTGCCCCACACCTTCAATCTAACACTCACCCTCGACTTGTCTGTCCCTTTCACTTTTGTCCGGACCGCGCTCAGTTCCTCCTGGAGAGCCCTGACTGCAGGATTGGAAAATCTCACTCCTCGGGTCTCTTCTTTGCTTGCCTCAAGCAGATCTGCAGGCTTGAGGTTGGCTATCATGTTCATGTTAGCGTATGAATGTCGATTTTTCATTTGTAACACGGCTGATCTGCACACAGCTCTCTTCTGCATGACGCTGAAAACCTGGAAAGGGTACTGAATTTCTTTTCTAAATCTCCGGTCCACGTATTCCATTGTCCATCTGACGTGTGTCTCATAGGCTATATATACCGGTCTGTTTGTCTCGATCCCGCCCATCCTGTATGGAAATAACGTTGGGAAGCATCCCAGTAGATGATTAGGATTGCTCGGCCCTCCGTCGTTTCTTAGACCAGTTTTGGGATCCACATGTGCATATTCGTTGACAAAAGCACTTCCCTGGCGTATGGTATAGTCTTCTGGGATATCTTGCTCCATGCAGCTATTGCTGAGAGTGTGTGCGAGAAGTTCCGATGAACTGATATCCTCTCCATCTATGTCAACTATCCCCATTGACTGTAGAGGGATAACCATAGGCTCAACTTCATTGGTCTCTAGTTCAGTTAATTTGAATCAGAACTTGATGTCTCTATGTAAGTGACTGTATCTTACGCTGTTCATTTTCTTCGTGAAGCTCATCTATTTCTGCAAGTCTGGCCTCATTCAACGTATTCTGTATGTTTTCTCTCAGCAGTTTAGCTAAATGCACACTCGGCTGATTGTGTAAAGATTGTACCTTCATCAGCTGCATCCTCTGGTACGTAACCTGAGTGTTCTCTCTCTACTGCTTCGATGTCCGCTGAATGCTTCGCCGTCATTATCAATTCTTCTGGGATCCCATCTTCTGGAAGTAAGGTGAGGTTTTCTTCCGAGATCGTTATATCTGCATAGAGCGTGTTGTTGATTTTGAGCCATTGTAGAGCATCCCTCACCCGTCTTCGTCTGACTCTAAACATGGTCGGCATTGATGATTCTGGCAATCCCTTTGGGCCAACGAACGTGACACCGATGGTTGCTGGAAGAATTTTGGGCGGGCGTGGGTATGTTTTTAAGCCTCCCTCCAGCATTGATGTGACTTGATTTGGGTTCAGCCGGTACATTGATACATTCCCTCAAAGCCCATTATGCATCTGAGCGTGATCCCAAGCTTGTGCTCCCTTCTGCTTCAGAAAAAGCTTGACAATATAAGCAGCCAGGAAGTATACTGCTATCAGCATCCTTTCTGGCAGTGTTAGATCTTGAAGCTCCTTGGGTATGTCGCCTATCCAAAGGTCATTTCCTAAACTGAATTTTGGTCTTTTCTCGGTTTTCAGCGAGTTGTAACATTCTGAGCAGATTATAAGGGTATTGCCATCATTGATGACCGAATCCCCATGAACCAACATACCGTCCATCAAAACATGGGCAGGATGCGGAGTCACCGGTGCAAGAAGCTCCTTGTTCGGTATTTCATCCAAATCCTTCTCTCTTAGATCCTCTTCTGGCCTGTCCCTCGCACATGATCCACATGTCCGCCGATGCAAAGCTTCGTTACTGGTGGTGTCTATAAATAATCCAAGCCTTTCTTTCAGTGTATCCGTTGTCGGTGCACTGAGAAAATTGCTCTGAATGACTTCTTCTATACGGCGTTCTGAGACTTCATAGAAGTCATCCCTCTCTGTATCCTCATCACTGTCCGTCTCAGGTGTTGCTGACCATGGCGGCTCTTCTCTCCTCTGTCGCTTCATCGTTCTGACAGTGTCAATGTTGTCCGTGGCCCTTTGTCTTTGATTTCTGGGTCTCGCATATCTTCCTTCCCCCTGCAGCGACAGTGGCCGCTGCATCCGCCGTTATTGGCGTTAACCACATGCTCTGGAAATGTTGCAATCATCGTGTGCATTTGAAGAAGGGACCTCAGAGACACATGAGCATGCCTCTCGGTTGAGTGTTGTATGATCAATGACCTAATTTTAGACGCTGTTATTTGTTTTAAACTCTCCATGGTAAACCATGGGTTGAGTGAATCAAGGTGGAAAGTGTCCCCTATTCCGGACAACAGGTGATGTATTCATGTTCCGCTGCACTGCTATTTCAAATTCTTCAATCTTACCAAACACCTTTATGGACCTCTCCTGGGACATCGTTGATAACAACGCCGGTATATAGTATGAGGGACTCCATGATGGGTCTGTGTTCTATGCGTTCATGTTTATAGGTATGTTACATCATTTTCTTCTAATTCTGCCTCTTAAATAACCCTGTATCAGGATGTCAAATTCAAGTTGTGGTTTTTAGGTGGCGCATGCAACAGCATTTTCTCTGTGGAAGTCCCAGCTCTTGCTGGTTCACCGACGATTGTCTCGCATCGAGACTTAGATGTTTTCTTGTGGCTTCCAATGTGTCCACATCTTCTGGACCACTTCACAGACCTTAGCGACGACTATCAGATTACAATTGAACGTGTACCTTGGGGCAGTGACGATAGAATGCTTTACACGTTTGTTCATTTTAATCAGGTAAATCTTGCCATACATCATCTAGTAGTAAGACTAAATTCATGCAAAGGCTGCTATCCAGCGTATATCATCCTCCTTAAACAGTCTAGTGACATCAATTCTACTCGGTGTTTGTTTGTCGTCGCCTTGGAGGGAATGGTACAGTGAAATTCTTATCATAAAGTCCCTTGCGGACAGCACGGTGGTCAATATGACTTCAGCCAACTTTTGCTCATGCCTGGCATGTTAAAAGAGTATGTCATTTCAATGACATCTTCCGCCTCCTGGCTTTAATTCACAATCTTCGACAGAGTGGTGGGATTGAGAGACGATCACAATCTCTGAGTTTGATTTTGATCTTTCTCTCCTTTTTTTTTTTTTTTTGCTATAGATCCGTTCGTCGGTACCGATTCTAAATAGGTTCTTGGGTTTATTGATAATTCAAATTTCAAGTTTTTGATCGTTACTTGGCCCCTCTTGGCTCTCTAACATTCCACATTATCTTGAGAATTCTTGAGACGTCTTGCTCCCACTCGCTGTGATTTCCATGACAGGTGACTTTACCATATCTTTGTATAGAGGCGATGTATTCTTATATGTTAATTTCTACAGGTATGTCCGATCTATCCAGTGAATTGCTTTGGAAGATCTCAGAGTCCTGCTCATGGTCGTCCCTCGTAGCACTAAACACGACCAACCGACGATTCAGGCGACTGATTCAGGAATTTATATGTCGCAGAGTGAAGACTTTTTAGTTGACTTTTTACCCGTGGATGCTGTCGTCATGTTATTTGGTCTATTGCGCATCCACGAAGGTGTGATAATTGGGTCCATTGTGAGATGCATAATGAGTGTCCACACCACTATCTACCATCACATCAACCCTAGGCAGCTCGATATCATCCTTCCTTCTTCCTCTGCCTGGTCAAGTTTGCAGGAGTTGCTGATGTCCAATGGGTACCTCATAGACCATACCGGTCATGTTGATTCCAGGTTGTCAGTGGGATACAAAATGTTCAAAAAGTTCTTATTAGTAAGCCAAAATGTTAGAGATCGCGCATAATACACTGACAGGCCATCTTTATAGTTTGACGGCTCAAGGGTGGTCTGTATCCTCTTGACAAGGACGCAAGCCACCCTTCGTGGTCTTTTAATGAGCCAGCTATCATCTCAGCTTTTCGGCGTTATCGCCCTACTTGCATATACTGCTTTTACCCAGAGCTCTTCGCATGTGAAGAGTTCGTTGTTTTGCTAAACGATTGTCATCTTATGCGGGGTATCCCCTTTGAAGAATTCAACTTCGGATTGACTGGGATTGGACAAGCCAGCGTCCCAGATATGAAATGTGGGGAAAGCTGTCTGGTCCTTTGGAGGAAGACTTCGTCTGTTGGCGGCGTTGAAGTAGTCAGGTGGGGGGGCATAAACGGTTTGTGAGATGGAGGCATGCATGTTACTCCGTGAGATCCTTTCTTTATTGAGGGTGGTCCCTTCATGTGGAGACAAGCAGATATGATTGGATGTGGTAACAAGTTTTGTGTGAATGTAGAAAGGACAACGAAATTGGATTCCTCTTATTAATATTGTATAAAAATGTGGTTTACCATGGCATCTTTTGAATTGGTCTCTTCGACTGATATTTTATGATATAACAAAAACAATACTCACGAAAAAGGATGTATTATTGCACCTCCTGTTGGTTGGATCTTAGATCTGGGTAACGGGATCATAGCATGGCAATACTTTGTGTGATAAATATCCACTGAGAATGAATCTATCGCTCCCTTTCTTTGTGTTACAATGCCTCTGATGTCGTTGTAAGTCCTTCAATTGTATTGCCCTGCATTTACTGACATATGTAATTCTAATTACCGCGAAGACCACTGACAGTGGACGACGCTGTGATGTCCTGCTTGAGCCAGGCCAATCTTTACAGATGTTCGGCGTACTTGTATGGACACCTACTCCAGGGTCACTTCTTACCTTCGAGGCACTTTCAATGTCAATAAACTATTCGGTCAGTATTTCGACGACAATTCATCGATCGTGGATGACTTCCACCGAATGCAATTTGAGACAGGCTTGATTGTTTTGGGGTCGTCTGCCCTCCATTTTCTCAATCGTACTGGGAACAAGTGGACGCCCTGGCGATCTTGATTTGTATGTGGACCATCACTTTCGACGAGAAGTCTGCTGCTGGCTCAAAATGCATAGATATAATTTTGATCCTAGCCCTCGTCAGCATTCATGTGGTACACTTCAGGAATTCCTGGAGAATGAGACAGAGGCTCACATGTACGGGCGAAGTATTGTCGGGTGCTCGATACACCAGGGGTCTTGTGTTGAATTTTCGCAAGGATGGAGTTCACAAAGGCGGGAAGATCCAAGTAATAATGTCGAATGGATGGGCTCTTAGTTTGATACTAGGGTTTCATTCCAGTAAGGGTGTCGTCCATTTCTTGCTGTTGTGGCCGCTGATATTTTATCATGAATCAGCCTGCGTCATGAACTTAATAACCTACGATGCTGCATTTTCTCTATATCCTAAAGCCACTTTTGAGGACCAACTCAGTCTTCTTTGCCTTCCCGCCTCCCCCTGAGCTTCACGTTCTCATAACCACAAAATACGGTGGAAGGGGTGGAATATAATAGGCCAGCACGACCTTCCAATAATTGCACAACAGCGGCTCACTATTGATCTTTTGGCCACGCTGAGGTCTTACAAACCTGAGACCGGACCTGAGCTGTCCTTCTATCCTGGCCGTAGACATCTCAGGGACTTGCGCTGCTGGACCCTTCCACTGATGAAACCGTCAACCATGGGATTCTTCGACTTCAAGGAGCCTGCTTACAAGTATTCTGCGATAAATTCGTGGTATCTGGGTGAAGATGATTGGAACTGTCCTTGATTGGACGTGTCCCTTTTCTTTTAATCCTGACTGTGAGGTACAGTCAGAGTTCGTTGCTGAAGAGGTGTTCAGCAAGGTGGGGGTCTAAGAGGTGCTTGTTTATGTATATCTGTGACAAGGGTGAGCGGATAGCGACGAGAGGGTTTTTAACGAGATGAGCAATTCAGAACAGACGACGGGAAGCGATGACGACGTGAGCGAAGTCGGTAAAGAGATTCTATTCGATGATACGGCGTACGGTGGAGGTCAATAGTCGAACGGTTTGTGTAAGTCTTTTTAACAGCGTGAGGTTTGTGCAAAATGTAGGGTGTGATTTCCCCGAGGTCCGAAATTCCACCTCGAAGCAGTTTAAACTAGCCTACTTAAATATGTTTTCTACAATAAATTTTACTGTGCTTGGAATTGTCCAAGCTTTTTAATCTGATCGGTTGGGGCTTGTCCGGCTCCTGGGTAAAGTATTAGCTCATACATGAGCCGCTTTCCATTTCCTTGACCTTCGGGAGTCGTGTGGTACACGGATAGGAAGAGGGTTTTGACGGTGCCCGAGAGCCGGGAGCGACGCTTTGGGATTGATATGCCGGATGTTTTTCTAATTTGGTTTCATGACGATTTTGTGTGGATTTGTCTAAAGTCGTGTTATGCCGTCTTCCGTTCCGAGACAGAAAGAAGGTTCTACATGGGATTTGAAGTGCAATGGTGTCTTGCTGTAGCCTGTCCAAGAATCACTTTCAAACTGTTCAATCACGAGGTTGTCCAGGAGTTGCTTATAGTCTCTGATAGGGTTCTTCAGCGTATGTTGACCTGTATCTGTAAACATTTTCAAGCCGGTAGAGAGAGAAGAAGAGATATTGACACGTCGCTTGTGAGTCGAATTTTTATTTTGTCTGATGTTGCGTTGAAGTGTTTTGTGTTGCAGTGATATCATGTCTGTGTTCGATTGGGGAACTCTTGAGCTCATCACGTGCTTATCTTATCTGAAAGACTCACATGTACATCAAAGGCTGTTGGCAAATAGAGATTAGTAGTTGTTCAGAATTTAAAAATTCACTGATGCTCCTTTGCTCGTTTACTCATTGTGTGTGACATCCCCTGTAAGCCTTGAAAGCGCAATCAGTGTTAGTAAAATCTGTTAAACGAAGCCTAGAAGCTTTTTTCTACACGTTCCTTGGGTCCTGGACCGTCTGTCGTATCTTTTCCATTGCTGTAGGGGCTGGTGGAAGTCTTGTTCGATGTACCGCTCAAACTTCTGTACGAGCAACAGCGATAACTGTTGTTCCCTTCATGACAATGCAGGTAACGTTGCTAGATTTGTCTGTCTCGTGTTTGCATTTTGATTCTGTTGCATTGTTTATATAGATCTACAAGAGCTGAGACCCCATTTGCTGGTCTGCGACGATTATTTATCTGGTGACAGATTCCTCCGAACGTCCTGCTGGCAAAAAATTGACTGTGTCTTATCCTGTTTGCATGGAACTCCGGTTCAGTACCAAAAGCGTTGTGTTGTAGTGGGATTGGTTTCCAGGGAATGTGCATTGTTGGGACCCTCTGGTGATTTTGAGCCTGGGCATGGAAGCCTGGCAGACGCAAGACACATCTTCAAGTTGACTTGTCCCCAAGGCATTCCTGGTTACAAGGACAATTTTGATGTTGCTCTGGAGAACGTGGCCGATCTTCTGGAAGTATTGCCAGGAAATAAACAGAGCGACGACCCTTTCCTATCAACCACATCAAATGGTGCAGCTTGTCTCAGGTTCAATCCCCCAATCTTTCAGTCAAAGGTCAGTGGAATAGTCATCTCTATTGACTGGAAAACTGATGTTTATATAGGCATTGCATTTCCTACATGAGTGTCTTTTCCATCGATGTCCTGTCCAACGACTTATGCAAATTAGATTGGGTGCGCCATCGCATTAATCCCCCGGTATCCTGTGCTCCCAGAACACACATCATATCTCTCTGAAATTGTTGAGGACTACGCAATGTCTGTTTATACTGTGACAAAGGCTGGGGAAGATGTACAAGCATTGGACATAGGTTCTGTGTTAGTGGGCAGTCTTATTTGGGTCACATTTCTGTTGTTTCATGATATCAATAAAGGGTTGGTGACGTCCATAGATGATATTGCCATTCTGTAGAGATAGCCCCATGATTCATTGATTTCTGCTTAGTAAACCATTCGATTCACGTCAATTTTATGATTACAATGTTCCACGAAAATGTCAATGTAACACGGATACAGTATTCCATATGAGTTTTTCATATTCTTCCACTCAGTTCATACTCTTCCTGTGTGCTAAAAAATCAATATGTCACGTCCTCAGTAGATTACTTGATTCAGCACCGGCCTCCGTAGGTATGTATGCTTATTTGTTACATTTGGCTGATCATCGGTTGGCTTGATTGACTGACTCCTGTCCCGGTTCATCCTTTCACTCTAGTCTTTACCACTTGCTGGTGTACGAAATCACGATTTATCTGTTCTCCTGCCCGACTGTTGGTCTTTCGCGCAGTCAAAGTGGGTTGATGGAGCAAGATAGATCAACTCATCGGCATACAGGTATTATTGCGGTTTATGAGCTGTTCGGTGCGCCTCTTTTGTGCGATGTTTGAGGACCCTCCTGAGAAGCATTGTGAGTTGGAAAAAAGGTGGAAGAGAATGGTTGTGTATTCCCTTTTCCCTGCAAGTTCTTCATTTTTCTTTCTATTTCATTATTTTATTTCAAACGCGCTTACCCATCTTGTTATCAGATTTGGTATGGACTCTAGAACATTGATCGTTCGCGTTAAAATGGGGCATGAAGTTGGTAATTTGCACCCCGTGTTCCTATTCCTTCCCGTAATGTCTATCAGGTATGTGATATAGAGCTGTCTTAATTCTGTTGTCGTTGATGGGTCCGGACAGTGCGACGATGGTCGATAACAAAGTTGAAACGGCTGCAAAATATCACGTGTATCATCGTGTTCAATGTGCGTTTGAATGTTATCCCATCTCATTGTACCTTTCAGCGTGCTAGGTTCTAATGACAGGTGTACAGTATTGGATATGAAGGACGAGATCCAAGGAAGGTCCCTGATTCATCGTGTCATGGGCTTCTTGGACATTCCGCGATCGCTTCCTTTTATTTTTTTGGACGACATGTTGAGTTGTGCGAGGGCGAACAAATGGGAGCGAGAGGACGCCATTTTGCATTATATCATAGCATACGCAGCAAAACCTAATCGGCCAACGGTCTCTTGGTCACAAGCAAAAGCAGAATTTTCTATATAAACTGTAATTGAAACCTTTTATCTCACTTTGCTGCTGCCCACCCAATATTTCTCTCCTGAGCCTGGGTTCTCCTTCCTATCTTGCAATTATCATGAGTCAGCCACCGTGCATATTCATTCATTTTTGTTTTTGTTTTCCATGTACTGATTATGACCTCGCTCATAGCCCCCCCCTTTCAACGGCCCTTTCATATGCCAGCAACTTCACACCTCCCTCAATACGCTGGCGTCCCCATCGTTCATGAACTACGTTCAATGGTGTGGCATGGGATCGGACGTTTTGGCGCTTCGCTGGTGGTCCAACTGACCCCATTGAGCCTGCTTACGCGATTGTGGTAGGAGTGGTGGTCAGTAATAGGCCATATCTCAGTGAGTTTGTCTCTATAATACGGTGGAGACCGCAATCACTCACATAATGTCCCTAGGTGTTCAGGGGAATTTCAACCCAGCATATGCTGACCCACTCAAGACTGCAAAGGCTGCCAAGCTCCAGTTCAAAATCGCGAAGCCTGTGCTGGACTCAGATTTTGGACCGGACTACGATGTTGACTACGACAATCTGTTGGGTCTTCAAGACAAAATCGCAAAGACTTCCCTTAGGGCGATTCTTTCTCATCGAAGATGGAAGGACCATGAGATTTAACTATCCCTTGTGGGAGCCAAAGGTATGTCTTTTTTGTTTTGTTTTGTTTTGTTTTTTTTGCTCTGTATACGCACTGATTATTCTTATATGTATTCTACCGTTAGACTGACGATAACGATAGTGAGTAATCTTGCTTTTCCTTCAAAAGTAGTCATACTAATATTTCTCCTTAAGCCCCCAAACATAACGCAATCACGGTGGGGTACAATGTCAATGCTGATTGTACACCCTGGTTCGACCTCGTCAAGCAATCCCACCAAATATGCCATTTACCCTTGTATGATGCAAACAAGAACTTGGATACCAGGCCCAAGACATGGGAAAGCAAGCTCGTTGGCGCCATGGTAGAGGTGATGTTTAGCTTAAAGCACTATCATATGGCAGCCAACTCCTTTGTAGTCCATCCAAGAATTTGGCTTCTCCTAAGAAACCACCTAGCACTCCTCAGACCCATCTCGTGGCCAACAAATCAACGCAGCGCGATTGTTTGTTCTCTTCCCAAATGGTGTCAAACAGCCCGATTTTACCCTTGCAAATGGCGGCATCCTTGCTGGCACCACTGTCCCTATTTCCGGCTCTACTGATACTGTTGGGAGCATCAAGTTGACCTCGGCTGGTCCCTCCTCCGGTTCTGGGGAAGAACCTGTTACCGCGAGGGAGTGGTTCAGAAGGAGCTCCCTCTGCAGGAACCAGAACAAAGTGTCGTAAGTGATCATATGTATCTTGTCTTGTCTGTGGTGCAAATATCTGATTCGGCAATACAGGTGTTCAAGATGAAGAGGATCATGCCAACGATGCGACTGTTGCCAGTCCTGCGAAGAAGAGCAGATGATAGTAATTTTTATTAAATACGTATACAATGAGGGGCCGCGTTGGTTTACTAGTTTGCGACTGTAATGATCTTGGTCTCATGTTTACAAAAAAAAAAAAAAATTATCAAAAATTGTGTATATGTTTGTAGATCTTCTAATGTGGGCTTAGTATTGCTTGCTTATGTATAGCACAGTCTGTGACTCGGCCTACAGCAAGGCCCGATCGCCAACAGCGATCCTTTATAATAATAATACTGATAATTGGTGTGTGAAAGCACTGATCCGGGTCGGCAGCATCAATCAGCGGCAAATTTGTAATTTAACACCATATAATAGTGTTCCCACTTCCCACAGTGCCGAGATACTGACGCAAATTAGGCAGAATCTACTTAGTAGTTGGGAAGGCCATAGTTGCTGTGATTGGCGCTCAAGCAATCGGATTGAGTAACATGACGTTCCGATCACCATATGTCTGTTGTCCGTCTAAGTAGAATATATACCTTCATGTCCGACGAGATCCGACGGCTCGGAAGAAGTGGTAACTGATGTACTGCGTCATTTTCCTCCACATTCACGGAGGACCAGGATAACTCGGAGACAACAAGAGAGAGTACCGCCCAATATAGCACAGTTTAATACCTGCTTGTCAGATAGTGCGTGCCGAGGTTCGTTTCAAGGACCAATGGCGATAAGTGACTCTAGAGTGAACGGATACTCATGCCCGCAACTCGAGGAAATACCGTGTGAATTAGCCACAAAGAGTAGATAGTAGTGTTGTCCGAAAAACGTCCAGGAAACGCTAGAAATACGAAGATACATAGCTGGATATACTAAGGTTGGGTATAGTGTCTATAGTAAGAGAAGATGTCCGTGTACCGTAAATGTCATAAGAACCAAGGTACGGAAGTTGCCATATTACATCTAGAAAGCCGATCATCAAATCAAACCCAGAACATGAGCGCCACAGCAAAGATAAATGGTAAAATGGTAAAAGTCTCAGAGGAGAATCGTAGGTAGACAGCGGATGAAGGAGCCTTAGACGGTTCTGAGGGGCCACCAGAATCAGTAGGGGAGCTCTGGGTGCTAGAGCTGGAAGTAGAGGAAGTAGGAGGCTTTGGTGCGTCGTCTGAGATGTAGGTTCTGACGTATTGGATTTCCCAGTAGGCTTGATCGAAATTGCTCGGGGGCCTAGGACATTATCGTTGAACTGGAAGAGAGAGGGATCAGAATTTATCACTAGACTAGGATAAGTTTTGTGCAAAAGCACGCACGCAAGAATTCGTTGGAGTTTGGCATGTAGACCGGTAAATACTAGGAACCCCGGCCCTGGAAAAATGTTTGGATACATATTGCATGTCAAAATTGAATGGCTACATACCAGTGGCCGCAAAGAGTTGTTAGTAGGACCAAATTCTGAGGTGGGAAATACTGTGTCATGTTGCAAGTAGACGCAGGATATGCGGCCGTAGGTAGTCCCCAATTGGTAACATCAATATTACTCGTCGACGTCGTAGTTTTCAAATTATCAGGGATATCGGCCCTCTGCAGAAGAGTTAAGTTAAGCACATGTTTTTGAGATAGAATTATTGAAAACATACACCCCAGAACCAGGCATTTATGCCTGTGGTCGCCATCTGTACAGCATATACACCACCACCGGCTTGTGCGAATCCTGATCCGAAGCTATTCGGCTTCGTTTCAGCAACGATGCATCCGCGATTGGTTGAACAGTCTTGCGCTAATGTCGTGCCCGTCTGGTCCGGATCCGGAGCTTGGAAGCAGCCTCCTGGTGTGTGCAACGCTATCTGATTATGATCCATGTTGTTGATGGCTTCAATGATATCGATTTCTCCAGCGTTGGGCCATTCTTCTTGCATTCCGTACGTCCAGAAGGAGGGCCAGACCTAACGAGTGGATATCTTCAATATCATGACGTCGATATTTTGTAGGGCTCAACATACAGAGCAACCGTAGGGAATGTGGAGGGCGTCGATGATTATCAGCGAGCCGATACCATAGCTATCGATGGAGGTGAGTCGGATCTATTTGAATAAATAGCAGCAATAACAATGGTCAGTTGGTTTGAAGATGCCCGGCGTTCCAGAACCAGAGAGAGGTCAGTGACCCACCGAATCCCTGTTCACCACCTGGCCCTGCGTCGTTGGAGCATCCAAGGTCGTCGAGTTATCAACTTTGACGACAGCATTACCCGCTTCGTTGACAAAAGTCAGGCCTTTGGTTGTAGCAGTTGGCTGGTCCAGATACGTGACATTTCCTGGTCCACAGCACGGTAAGCGCCTTTAAATCATCGATGAAAATGAGAAGAACGAGATTAATTCACCCCATGTCGTGTTATCAACATTGCCATAGTACGCCCATCCATCGAAAAACGTCGCGCCAGCATGCTCGCGAAGAGGGAGGTATACGGCAGAGACCTGGCAAAGCAGGTGCGCAAAGGCGTAAAGCAGGCTTAGCCGCTGCAGACCTTGCATAGTGTGCAAGTACGAGTAGGATCTGGTGGAAGGGGAGAGAAGAAAGCAAGACGGGAATCTTGGGACATTCGCGGCGAATAGTGGGGGTTGTTAATAAACCGTTTGGTTCCTTTCGGGCTAACCAAAAGTCGTCAGGCACGCCCTGATTTCCTTAAACAACCAATACTTAACGCAACATATGAGAACACCGGACGGCAACCGGACGGTGGACACGAGCAACTCAAGTTGACGTGTCCGTAAGTTGAACAGAACGCAAGGCGCGTGCTGCTGCCAGGAAGAATTCCCGCAAGAATCACGGCACAGTGCTACGTAAAAATACTTCAGCTTATGAGAATTAAATGTTTAATGCCCAGCTACTAGACTTATCTTTTTATTAATGCCATACAAAATTGTGAGCAAGTTTGGCACGCAGATGTGAGCAGGTCGAGACGCGAGCAGTTGACACACGTATGATGCCGGTCACGGTGGTCTGGGTATAAGACTGCCTCGCGACTGAGACCTCAACCGAATTAGTAGTAATTCTGAAATTTTACACAATGAACAATTTATTTAGTTGTGGAATACAACGATGATGCGTACAACGACAAAAGGAAAATTTATATGCTAATCCAGATTTCTTGAGGAAGATTGGAATTGTACTTGAGTACCTCGTTACAGACACGCGCAAAGGAAAACACAAAAAAATAGACAGAGATATGAAAATGGAAAGGAAAACAAAAGGGAAGAGACAAAGCAGAGAGAAGTATACAAACAACAGCAAACGGAATATGTTCAAGAAACTAGAGAAAGGGCAATGCAAGTGGTGAGTAGGGGAGTGAAGAGAAAGGAAGGGGGTACATAAATTACAGAGTCACAGAAAGCTTGGAAAGATGACAAAGTGAAGGAGAAAACGGAACTTGATAAATAAGTACCTGGGGGTTGCAGTGACGTATCTAGATGAGCGACACATGATGTAGACTTGAGTATGATGCTGGTGGTGAGGTTGATGTACGTGTATGTGTGGTGTGGAAGAAAGAAGGAGAGAGGAGAAAAAAGATCAATGGAATAGTGAAATATCCGATGAGCGTGGTGTCCTCGAGATTTAAATAAAATGTGTTCCAGGTCTCAGGAGTCGTGTTTGAAGGCTATGAAGTTAATAATCTGCCTGAGTAAAACATGTCGGGAATCGTCTTTGTCCATGGGTCCATGAGGAAACTGCGGAGTTGGGCTGTGATTCGTGCAAAAGATTGGAGATTATTGTCGATGGATCCTTATTAGAACTGAAGACATGTCCCTCATCTCTTTACGAAACGACCGCCTCTGGAGTCTCTGATGGTGCCTCCTCGAGTGACATTCGCCATCGCCGTCGCATTGGCATTGTTATTGCCCATCCGAGGGCTAGCTGCCGCTGATCCGCCAGCCATGCTCCAGCTAGAATCGCTTTCATTCCCAAAATCGCTCTCACTGGGCGCGTAGTCTGACATTAAATCAAGGTCGGATAGATCAGCGTCGCTATGAGTGGGCGCGTGATGATTGTGCCCGCCAATGGAGCTTGGTCGCTGCGAGGATGACGATAAGGAGCCGGATCGACTTCCAGAGGAAATAATAGCGTTCATGAGTTGACTTGAACCGGAGAAGGGGTTGCCCACAGCGGTGGGTGGTGTCCTGGATTCGTGGCGAGATACTGGCGATAACCTGGGATTTGAGCGGCTGTAGAATTGTGCGGAGTGCGTCGGTGGAGATTGAATCCCCACACGCGGAGGGCTAATGGGACCGAAAGCACCCTCAACCCCAATACTCGCTCCCAGCTGTTGAGGTGGTAGGAAATGAGTAGTATCACCAGCTTCGTCCTCGGAAGAATCATCAGGGAAGGATAAATATGTCGTACTCCTTGCAGAATCCGTCACGCTGGATCCTTGTACCATATGTGGGGTAGGATCGAGGAAGGGCGATACCGCGTCGAAAGATTCGTTCCCCAGCCCCATGCGCAAGGGGGGAAGGAGAGGATACAGCGGACGAGAAATTGGATGCCGACATACTACTTTCGCTGCCGAAGGGGCTTAGCGCCCTCATACCTTCACCAGTGACAGAACTGGGATTGGGGCTCATTGCTGCCATAGAGAATGGGGATTCAGAGCGCGAAGAAGGTGGAGAGAGCAATTCGAGACCGTGTTCATAGTCCAAGTCCTGTGGATAAGACTGTGACAGGGATGGAACTGTGTAAGAATGTTGAAGAGGATGAGATGAAGATGAGATAATGGAAGCCGATGTTGGAGTAGTCAAATTTGCTGCACCAAGTAGCATTGATTGCGTAATCGAGTGCTGGAAAGGAGACACTTGGGGTGGAGGCGGAGGCGAGAGCGGCGAAAGAGGTCTTGACGCAACTTTGGGCGAGGGCACCTGTGGGGATGAAGATATTGGTGCGGATTTGGGTGAGCCATTGTCCCTGGAGATATCTATACCGGAAGTTACAACAGGCGAATGAGGGAGAGACGGGTGCCGGCTCCCGCTCCCGCTCCCTGGAGTGGAAGGTGCAGAAGGATCAAAAACAACATGAGTGCGGGAAGGCGATAGAGGTGCGTAGGGAATGGCCTGAATAGACTTAATACTAGAATTAGATCAAGTCTGCAAAATAATAAAGAAGAATACCTCATCCATAGCGTTCTCCGATGCGTTCTTTCTCTGCCTCAAAACATGTCCAGTATCTTCATTCCTCCACTCGTTGACTTCGCGTGCAACGAAGTCCTCGAGTTCTACGTCCCCTTGACTTTCTGGAACTTGTCGTCTAAGAAGGAGGCCACCTTTTAGGAATCTATTGCTGCCTTTTCCAAGTTCAGCCAATGGCTTGTCATCGTCCGAATCATCTGCGTCGTCGGAACTTCTCCCAATATCTGGCCTTCGAGTCTCTGTCTGAGACATCAGAAGATCCCCTTCTGAAGCATTTGCCGCTTCTCTCCTTCTCCTTGCAGCCTGGTACTCGAGTTTCCATTTATCGATGGCAGGCGCGATATGAGGTTCGTATACAAACTACTTCGGAGTCAGTTGTGATTTCTGGCAAATCTATGAATACACCCACCTCTTTGAAAGCCAGGACAGCACCAACCGTCCCAACGATAGCTATTATGTAGACCGCTGGGGCAGGCATTCTCGGATTCTAGGTTCCGGTCTCTGGATGTATCACTGAGGCCTCGTTTCTGCCTCACGACGAGGTTCTGGACTGTGTTTGGATCCGGAACTGATATCCCTCACAGTGATTAGCTATTTTCTTTGTTCTTCCGATATCCTTTTACCTAGAACGTCTTGACAATTAGAGAAATGTGGAGGTAGTGGTCAGACCAGTTTCAAGGAGGGAAACCCATCTAATCAATCTGAACCAAGCCAATCCGCTTAGTCAAGCCACCGTGAGCCTGGGACAAACAAGCGAATCAGGTACCAGTCGGTTGGCGCGCTTGCGGTGATATGCCGGCCCTTATTTTATAAGCTTCTATCCGGTTCGTTTCCCGGCTCGTATCGCCCTTTGCTTTTTACTTGCACCAGTGAAAGAATGCCCTTCTCAAATTCATTTACAAACGTCTTGTAAGACCACCCATGAATGGGATATAGAATTTAGAGGTAATATTGTCATTAGGAAGATCCAACTAAATAGCTTGATCGCAGTTGAGGCGCTGTTGGCCTAGAGAAAGGAGAGCCGAGTATACGAGCAAATAGAGGGTCATATTACTAGGAAAGCACTATTTTCAGCGAGACATTGTGAGTCCTCCCACCGTTAAATTTAGTCATGCACTGTCTCTGATAGCACTGGATTGTGCCTCCAAGCCAATGGTTACATTGAAAGTGTACGGTACAAAATCTAGGTTACATAACAGTGAAGCTTTTGCCAGGATTGCCATATTTCCAAGATGCTACATAAATGGTTATGAGAACGTCAGTGTCATAGAAAGCACTATTGAACCAATCCCGGAGGTCGAAATTGAAACCAATATACCCTCAATCGAACAATAAGTCACCAACGGCCAACCAACGGCATGCTTCCTCGAGTACATGAGTTGAGCAAATACGAAACCTTTGGTGAATAGCCGTAATTTCATTGGTCTAAAATTACTGATATATATCTTACAGAGCACTCACTCGATTCATTCCCTCCTCTGACTACATGGCATCGAGTTATCCTGACAATATTGTCTCATGACTGGGTGCCATTCCAGCTCCTGCAGAAAGCCCAAGTCGCCGTTCGGTGCGCACAACCGCTTCGCCTCCGCCACACTCAATTATTGGCTCACCAATCTTGAGAGCCCTCCTTGATACGCTCTATATTCTTCACTCAGAGACTTTTGCCTCATGATTTGTGCTGCCAATGACGGTCTATCTGCGTCTTAGCCTACCTAGCTTACTCCATTGAGGAGCCAAATTCTTGTGTATATCATAAAATCGCAGATGTCGCCGCCGGAGCTGTTCTACAAACACATTGTTGGGGCGTTGATCAACATTAATAGGCGCCTCTTGCTTTAACTTCGCGCCGGAGCCTACCTCATCGGATTTGATGGTGATAACTATACTCGCCTGCAGCTGAAAGAAACAACTCCTGGAATATTTCTGCGCAAAAGGGGCCGGACAGTACCTTCAGAAGGATTGTGGCGGATCGCCCAGTCTGGTACTGCAATTGCGAAAGTATATTTGTGCGTCATTTAATATAAATATACTTTATTTCGAGGAACTCACATAAATTGAAAGACTGTCGGGTACAGCTGCCAAGTTGTGAGAGTCACGGCTGCTGTCCCTGCGTTCTCTTGTTCCTTTAGAGGTAAATCAATAACTGGCTATAAACGGGCCCGCAGAAGTCAATGTTTGATTCCTGTCTCCCTTGAAGCTCTGCATCACGTATAGCTCTACAGGGCTGACCTGCATCTGTCACTTTGCAGGCGAGAAGGAAGACCTTGACAGGCCTCGTGCCCATATCTGGTCGGATCGTCTAGCCTCTTGGCTTCAAGCTTTCTCCTCTTTGTCTCCTTGAGGCCCAAGTGGCACGTAGTAACGTGCCTCCTTTTCGACTATTGCGATGCGAGTCTCCCTGTCCTCGCTGATCATCGTCAGACGGGGCCCTGAGAAATCTTCATTGACGTACTAGCGTCGGCTCTCTGGGAACACTCTTTGTTCCGTGCTCTGCGTTACCGACCCTACCAGCTTGTCTCTTGTCTCGGAGTGTACCTTTGTAGATATCTATACTGTTGATTGGAGCTTCCAGATGGTCATATCCATTATTGCTCGCACCGAGTTCCTGGGCTAGATTATCTATGGTGACCTCACTATCTTTATTACGGCGTCCGGCACTTGGGACAGTTGAGAGTAATTTTACGCTTTTACCAGCAAATCGAGCACCGCTATCACCGCAAGTAGTGCTGTGGCTACGCTCGTCTTATCAGCTTCGTGATCCTTAGTTCAGACTCATACTATGTATATTGGGTCTGTACATGAATTGCCCATACGACAGCTTTTAATATCAAATGTTACTCCTTTATACTTGACGAAGATGAGTATCCATAATGCATTCTTTGCTGGAGCCACAAGATATATTGCGGCGCTGAGTCTACTTCAAGATAAACTTAGAAATAAAATGCTCTGTCAGTGGTTGTACTTTTTTGTTGAAGATGTGATGTTCAAGCAGAATCTTTAGCACCGACAGTGCTCTGTGATATAAAATGCAGGGGCATTAGGACGACAGTCCTACATATGTACTAGCATAGCGCATGAGTCACAACAAACTTTTCCTCTCTGACATGACGGGAACTACGATATGGGTGATCTACCTTGAACATCGGAGAATAAACACGGGAGTGATTTTAGGTGCGACGATGCACTTAACCACTCTTCTAGGCCTCTGAACTGTATACGCATCAGATTATCATCAGAGTAAACTAGTCCGGACGGCACGCTGAGGGTTTTTAGAAGTTGGAATTTTACGATTTACCGCCATCCATAGGCCAGCTAACACAGAATTGAATATGAGTCTGATGTACATTACTAAGGGGTCATAGCTCGGGGATGATACGTTTCGTGACATCAGATTTAGACAGCTCGTTAAGAGCAAAGACTATATTTCATTTACGATTGTGTTCATATGCTTTGAACGGCGTAGCAGATTAGGTTACTCCATACGTTTATAGAACAAGAGACACAGGGTTATTTCACCCATTATCCAATAAGTGACGCATGGATAAATGGCGACCTAGCTGGGCCGACTTCTATGCAGATACTCGTTGATTCTTTGCAGTGAAGTAGACTCCGAATCCTGACCAATTCTGTCACCAACACCGACCCAATATACACCCCTATGGATAATTAGTATGGTGCCATGATGGTAAAATGAACCCTTGTAGTGGTAATAGAGTATAGGCTTGAAATTGGAGCAGTGAGATCTGAAGCCTAACCTTACACCGAACTGACAGATACAATGCACGATCTCCACGAGATCCTGTGGCGCTAGGAAGAGCACCAGGACAAAACATGAAAAGGCGCACACAATGAGAGGTGATTCGCACTGTTATTTGACACCCAAAATCCCCAGGGTCTCGTAATGATAAAGTTCTGGGGCAAGGGAAGATAGTATGCGGTAAACTCCGGATTGTGCTTTCGATTGAAAGAAACATCTTACATAGAATCATTCTTCCGCGACCGAGGCGTGTAGTGAGCCGCTGTCAAAGCTCAGCTGTGAGTTAGAATACAGACAGAGTTAGACAGCCACGGTGCATTCTTCAGAGTCTGGTACGAATATGTGATCTTGTGGCGCGATGATGGGAACACCATAGATTTTCCCCAAGCATCTGAGCGCATCGGGCAGGACATTTTGTCAGGAAGCATATCGGTAGTGCGGTCACGTTGAGGGTGCAAAGTGCCGTTTAAACAAACTCGGAGAAGTACGAAGGATGTCTGCTTTGACTGCGGGCCGAGCCGGATGCAAATAAATGAATATGCAGAGAGAAATGCGACGATTGAGTCGCACATTGGGGAGATTTGAGAGGCTCAGGATAGACCGGTCATTTAGTGGCGCGTCAGCAGAATGATAATGGACGTGATTAGATGCCGGGCGTTAAAGTCTAAGAGCAGACAGCTGAGCAAGAGACAGGAAATCAATGCAAACACGTGATGCCCAGAAGCGGCATTTGAATAGCTCAATTCGGCAGTGACGTACGACGGAGAATGAAATGGGTAAAGTTGTGCTTTTGCAAGGCCTGACCTTGACCTTCATCTGCTAGCTATTAGTATCATATCCAGATTGGCGTTGGCGACAAAAGATGCATTTCGCTTTGTCAGCTGGTTTTCCGGACGTATATAGACTGAGCGGTCCATGTTTCAATTTCCCACCTCTCCTTCTTTCCTCCCCCATTCATCTCCCCCCTCTTCCGTCTCGGATAACCTGCAGCGTAGCAGGTTCTTCTCTCACGCAACACTGTGACGCCTTTTCTGACTCCTTTCTTTGACTATGATTACCGCCGTTAATTATTCGGCCTCCTGGTCTACCACCAACCTCTTCCTCACTGCCACCTTCATTACCTTGGCGTACTTTCTCATACATGCTTTCTATAATCTCTTTCTCTCTCCTCTCTCAGCGATACCCGGTCCATGGTACTATGCCATATCAGACTTTTGGATTACCACCCACGTTATCCGCCTTCGTCAGTGCAAGGCGGTCCAAGACCTTTTCGAAATCTATGGTCCCGTCGTCCGTATCGGACCCAACAAGGTCGTCTTCCGAGATATCTCGACCATGCGTAACGTGTACTCCGTACACAAGTTCGATAAGAGCACTTTCTATAAAAGTCTATTAACGCGAGTCTCTTCTGTACTCCGCCCACTAAGCATTAAACTAACTTTAGCCCCTTTTTATAGCAACGACAACGATCACGCGTGCGTTAAAACGCGCATATATGCACCTTTATTTATAAAATTTCACCCTTTTCCCTCTAGCATGACAACTTTAGACCACGCTATCCACTCTATCCGACGTAAATCATACGCACAGCACTATACTCCAAGCAACGTCGCGCAATTTCAGCCTGAAATGCATGAATATACCTTTCAGCTTATTAATGTTCGTCTAGCATGACTCTATCTCCGTGATCTGTACTTATATGCGGGTAAAGTCGCTCGAGAATATTGGCGGGAAATCTCCCGTCGAGTGCCTGGCACTCTTCCGACACCTAATGGTCGATGTTGTAGTTTCTTCTTCCTTTGGTTATCGCCTCGGAGCAGTGGGCAAATGGGCCATGGACGTCGAGGATCCTCTTTCCACGGCGATAAACGACTTCCCTAAGCGTGGTATTCTTGTGAGTTTTTAAATACACTCGAATAGTTTCTTTTTCGCTTAAAAGCGCATATATATGGTTTTTAGCGTAGCATCGTTCCTGCATGGACCTGGAATCTAGTTTGCCGCATCCCTAACAGCCGATGGAGACAAATGTGCGACTCCGACAAAATTCTCGCCGAGGTCAATCTAGAATTTGACAACAACAAGTTTTTGCTAATTCTAAGTACAGTTTGTGAGTGCACGCGTGTACGAAATGCGTGGTCAAGTGAATGCAGGCAAAATTGGCGATACCGAAAAAATCTCGATGTTACAGCGTCTCTTGGGCTACAAATATAGTCCGACTCAGCAGATGCCTGATCACGATATCATCTCAGAATGCATTGGTCATTTGTACGTCTTTGGGTTGTTATTCGTTGGCACGGATCTTCTGAAACACTGTATCAGCATGGCTGGAACTGACACTACGTCGACGTCCATCACATACCTGTTCTGGGAGCTAAGCCGTCGTCCAGATATAATGAAGAAACTTCAAATGGAAATAGATGAGGCTATTCCCGACTGCAAAGTTCTCCCAGATATGGCTGTTCTGCAAGACCTGCCCTACTTGAACGCATTCATGAAAGAAGGTTGGATATCCAACTATCTGCAGCGTCCATCGTTCTCATATTTAGTAATGGTAATTTCAATACCACAGGTCTTCGAATGTATACAGCCGTCCCGAGCCTTCTCGAACGTATTGTTCCTTCTTCCACCTCCAAAAATGGAGCGACGGATGGGATTTTCGACTTGATGGGTTACGCTCTTCCTCCTGGAACGGTTGTGGCTACGCAGGCGTGGTCGATGCATCGAGAAAGTTCCGTCTTTCCTTCCGCCGATAGATTCATTCCTGAGCGCTGGCTCGAGAGCCCATCTACCACCTCGAGTGATCTGTCCACGATGGCGGCGCATATGATGCCTTTCGGAACAGGAACCCGTATTTGTGGAGGACAAAATTTGGCACATATGATGCTCAGGTTGGCCGTCGCCGCATTTGTGAGAAACTTCGATGTCAGTGCTCCGAGCGAAACGACTGCTGCAAGCATGGACATCAAAGACAGCTTTGTGAGTCTTCTCTGTCGTTTGATTCTTCCCTTTGTCTTGACACAATAACACTAGGTGATTTTTCCGGCCGCTATGGAATGCAAACTTATCTTCACCCCTCGCGCTACCTTTTAAACGCCCCTCTAATTTCGTGTCCATCCGTCGGATCATGCCTCACTCGGTGTGTATAGCATCACTATCACCATGAATTCGCTTCTTTTCATATTCGAAGTCCCTTCCTTTCTATACGTTCTTGTTCGTTCGCTTTCTTGGTTTAGCTTTCTTTTGATTATGTTTATGTTCTCTTTACTTGTTTTCTATGGAATCTATCCAGCCCGCTTCCTCTTTGATATCCTTTTACGGACCTCTCCATGGATTGGTCTAATAGCCACTAGTTCCATAATTTCTATCCCATACCCTTTCCTGTCCATTCACCGGACCACCCTATCTTATTCATAAACCCATAATATCGCCCTTTATTTTGATTCCTAACTTATTCCATTCCCTCTCGTTCGTTATCATTATTCGGAGGTTACGGAATAATTATTCGGTCTTCTGATCATTCCATTCTTTAATATGTACTCATTAGTTATGGCTTTCGTGGAAATGTAATGTTAATAATCGAATACTCTGTCAATGAACAACAAATACAAGTGGTTAACAATTATCTGAGGCTGAACCCGTCCAGAGATTTATTCAGTGCTAGTTGTAAACACCACGCGGTAGTCTCATGATGGGACGAGTCTCTGCTTCCAGCATTTCGCTGACTCCGATGTAGTAGGCTACCAACGCAACGATAATACCCACGATGCCTCCTGCCCTCGTAATGCTATTGCAAGCATTCAAAGTCAGTTATTAAAAGGTATTGCAAATGCGAAAAGTACACACTTTGCCATTCCAGTGAACGAGCCAGCGGCAAGGAAGAGCAAAAGGCGAGCGCCAAAATAGAGAGAAGGACCACAAAGGAAACATTCCTACGAACAACGGGGATTCTGGAATAATTAATTCGTGAGCTTTGCAAGAAAAAAACCATCGGAATTTCTTGGGAGCTCAGACACGCACATGAACAGAAGCGTGACCATCATCCAAGTGATCAGGTAGATCCCAATCGCGTTGCCGAGTTCTTGTGGGCTGCTATACGCACTGAGGATGCCGGACCCGGGGATAAAAATGAGAGCGTATGACATCCAAAAGCAGCCATAAGATGCAAATGCTGTTAAGATAGAAGTAATTTTGTTAAGCCAAGTCATGCATGCATTTTAGGATTAGAGTTAAGGGTATTCCGTTTTACCTGTGGCACCAAAGACATTCCCCCTGGGGAACTCCCACATCCCTGCTATAAATTGCAACAGGCCGCCCGTGAAGGCCGCCATGCCGACGACGATGTTGGGTGTGTGGATCCCCCGTGCGTTCACGTTGAACATGGACAGGATGAATGTCGTCGATGCGAAAGAGAAGATACCGCTGAAGCCATGATAATTAAAAGTTGTTAATGACGAGTGGAGGACTACAAGAAAGCGAAGAAAAACTGAGACTTACGCCGGGCCTGCGTTTGCTATCCGCGACGGACGCATAGGCCGCTGTTGGTTCCCTTTGGACAGCGCACCGGGCTCATTAGAGACGCTGATCTGTTCGATGTCGTGCTTCTCCTGTGGACATTTTGGTTTGCGTGGTTGAGATCGTAATTTGGTCTTGATTGAGACTGTAGGCCTTCGTTAAGGAGGGGCTGCGAGCTAGAAGCTGAAAGCAAGAGGGAAATTGGAAGAGGGAACCCACTCTGAGAAGGTCCTTTGGAGCGAGTTGTATTTATGTGCTCGCAGAGAATAGGATGGAATGGAATAAGCGAGGGTATTCTCCCAGTAACACGCTCGTTTTGATGTAACTCCTAGCCTGAGATACTGATCTATGGGGCGGCAAGTACTCCGAAGGAATAGAATAGAATAGAAAGTATTAGAGGGCGCAGGGAAATGAACACCATAGATGGATAAACCCAATAAAGTTTGAGAAAAACTGCTGGCTCACTAGCACACATGAATTAGTTAGAAACCGTTCTCTCTACAGAAGGGCTCTCATGATAAAATATAGAGCTTGAGACCTGCCCATTTGCGGGATAATTATAGACTGAATGGCGTGGTTGACGAGTTATAACAAGATTGGGAATTGGAATGGGTGGGTTTTCGAGCCATCTTTACGGATCCAAAGCACCAGTAATCAGTGAGGTGAGCACCACATATACTCGCGATTCGTATAGGCATTTTTTTTTATATCAACGATAACAAACTATGACTTGAACTTGAACGCGATAGGAAAAGTTATCACCCCCGTGAGATGATTCTGTATTTCGATGACTGACTGGTTGAACGTGCGCTATTCTGGGATTGAGGATTCCAATAAGAAATGAAGAGGAGTATGAGATGAGAGAGTTATCGATTTTGATGGGCACGATTTCAAGGCACATGTCCTGTGAGCCTCTGGAGAAGCCAACGCCACAGGAATCAGAATCGCACACGGCCCCGCAGTAGGCAGTCACTTGTCAGCACACAACCCGGCCGCGCAACTGTCTCTCTGCAGAAGAGAAAGGAAAGAAATGCGTGATTGGACGCGTCTTGTAGGGTATAGATAGAGTGAATAAGTCATGGCCAGGGGTATCACACTGATCCGAAGAGAAGAGAGCAGCGGATGGTAATGAAGCTGACATGATCAGTCGACTGCGAGATTTGCTCTGGGATCAGCTATCTCCAATGCTCAAGCAAAGCACTTCTCGAAGTCCCCTTCCCCATCATTCCTCGCGTACGCTTGACTATCCACAAACGCGCTGAGCATGCACAACCCATTGTGATCGCCCCCGCAGAAGTCGAGCGGCTGCAGAGCATCATTCACTAGGATCCTCACGAACGTCTGCCCTTGGCCCTGCCCCTGTCCTCGACCCGGACCCGCGCCCGCGCCCGTGCACGACAAGCGCTCGGTGACCATCCGCGCGCTGAACGGCGTGAGGCGGCTCGTGATCCACGTTCGCTTCGCATCTGGCGCGCGCGGATCGAGCGCCGTCGTCTGGTTGAAAAGCCCCAGCGCGGCGTAGATCGCGATCATTTGGTTGTCGTGTGAGAAGTCCGCGTAGAGCGTGCGATTGAGCGGGAAGGTCACGGGCGAGGCGTCGAGCGTCCGGTTCGTCTGCGTGTTGTCGCGCACGGGCGACTCGGTGAGCCGCGCGAGCAGCTCGTTCACGTAGCCCACGCCTTGCACGCGCCCCAGAGCTTGTCCGTATCTGAGAATAGAATAAAGTAAATAATTGAGCATAGGATTTTCGTGCAACCCAATATATTTATATGCTGACCCCGTTCCATAGAACTTATCCAAGTCGCCAAAGTACTCAAATTGGGCGAACTCAGCATCCGAGAAGAGGGCGCAGAACGGACTGGGAGTTTCTTTGGCCAGTGTCTCAAATGCGCAAAGTGGGATGAGATTGGAGATGTCGGTTGCAGTCACGTTGGCTCCCGGGGCTTGTGTGTTCAAGCGGGCAGCGATAGGAGCGCCATAGATCGACGTCCAAAGGTTCCGGTCTGTGGGTCAGACGAACCAGCACTCGGACACATCGCATCGTCCAGAGTGTCGTTGAGCTGTTTTCAAGGTGAGTAGAATTTGTCAATGTTAGCAAAGCGAGATGATAGGAGAAATTTTGTACCGATTCATCCAGAACTACTGATAGAACTGGGTTAAAGACGCTGTGACTTGCAAGTGAGAATCCTTAGAATACGGTATTGTAAATGCCAAGTTTAGTCCTGGACTATATTTTGATCGTTTACCTGATGTCCAGTTGGTAGCAGAGTTGACTACCCGTGTGCTGTCGGAAGCGCGAACGAATGGGAGATTTGCCAGTGACACAAGATTCGTATATCTCTTAAATGCTCCTCTTCCTGCATCTGTTGATCTGCAAAGGAATTCTCGTTCCGAATAAAAGATAAAGTGCACTGCAAGAACGTACTGCAAAGCTCCAAATGGTATCAAGTTGTCCTTGCCAAGTGTGTACGTATAATTATGGAGGAAATCAAGTCGTGGGTCCAAGAAATGACTAGCAGACTGGAGATTCTTGACAGCTGTTAAAATTCTTGTTGTAGCTCCAGACGTCGGGAAGCGCGCCCCATGGCGTTGAATCTATTTCATCAGAGACAGGAAACCCAAAACGCCTTCACAAATCGACTTACAATGTTGACCTAAAAAGCTATCAGAAAGGGAAGCAAAAGATTTGGGTAATACGTACTTGCGTAATCTTACAATGCGCTGGTGGGGAGTGTACTGTTCTGCCGGGAAATAGGGCGTGTATGCACCCCATGATCGTTGGATGGCCGGAGGGAAGAACTGAGTGTCTCCGTCGATGATTGGTGGCTTGTGCGTAGTCTGAGTAGAACATAAGACGCCACTATGGAGCACAAACACACAGATGGCGGTCAATGACAGCAACATAACCAGAGCGACGCGGCGTAATCGACGGTTGAAGAGGGTCAAGGGTGTCGATTTAGAAGCAGCAATGCCCCTGCATTCATATACGGTTAACCACGCAGGCTTCTTCTCGCCCATGATGAACGTTGTCTGATTATTATATTTGACACCGGTAGGACTTCCACGATGATCGTATGGTTGCTGAAAATCCACGGTAGGATATGGCGAACCATGTGGCAATAACATGGGCTGTTCTTCTTTCAATTGCTTCCCCGAACGTGGATATGACATCTCCAATGAACAACGCGGCAACAGCAGGTCAAGCTTGACCGACTGGCGAGGACGATATCAGGGAACAGAAGGAGAGCACGATATTAGCAGACAGCCTTTATAAGTTCTACATTGATGGATTGTTGTCGTGGACAGTTTGGAAGCCGCTAGCGGCTGTACAGGCGGACTCAGATACGCTCCGGCCAATCAAAACTTGCACGTTGTGATTCTAAAGCCAAAGAGATCATAATTTAATAAATACAAATAAGCGAACTTGCCTGCGCGTTGAAGCGCTTCCATACTAGTAAGCGCCCGCCACTTGCCCGCCACAAACCACATGCTGCCTTTGACTGCGATAGAGAAACTGAAAAATTGACGTGGCTCTATCATACCAGATATAAAGAGCAAACTCTGCCAGTTCGTACAGGTGGCCCGAATTTTCAGGGTCACGTCAGATTGGAGGAGCCTTCGGACCCTCCCACACACTATAACACCCTGTGCCTCGGTTCTGGAAGGAGGCACATAGCTCCTCTCTTTTTATTAATTAGCAGCTTGCACTATGGTAGAAGTTTCCAGGTGGTAAGAAATGTTTCTGTAACTCCGCATTAAAGGGGTCTGCTGCTTGGACTTCTTCTCGCCCGTGATGAACGTTGTCTGATTATTATATTTGACACCGACTCACAATTCTACCTTGCTCCTGTCCTTCGTGTCGCGCCCTGCAGATCTGCTGTCTCCAGCGCCCATTTACGAATATGTGATTGTCTTCCACTTCGCCTGATCACAAATACCGCTCATCAACGCAGGTGGCACTCTTTGTCTTAATCATTCAATGGCGCAACGTCAGAATCCTACGTCATTCCATCAGTCGGCTCGAGACTTGTAGACCAGCTGCAGGACATTCACGTGCATCAAGAAATGATAAGTAAATCCCTACAGACGTGAGTGCCACTTGTTGCTCATGGCTGTGTAACATAGTATGTTGGTCTAAATATTAAGACTATTTCGGACTATTGAGATCCCAGAACTCAGTATTCCTGACATATATGTGAGTGTTATGAGTTACCTTGGTAGCATCGACTCAACACATCTTTTTGGGCCTGGATGTATGCTTCAACAACCTCTGAAGATAATGAATAATGAAGTAGGTCTTTCTAGTCGATCAATTGGGCCTGTTGAGATAAATTTTATGTAGTAGTTATTTCAAGTTACCCTATTTAATTCTGTATGATGAATCCTTAATCTGTCTTTAAAGACTTCTTGGCTAGGTTTACAGTGGTTCCCAGAAAGCTAAGCCGCACTACTTTCGACTAGATCAAAAATAAAAATTGTGGGAACACCCGGAGTACCCAGCTGTGCTTTCCCGCTCCCCGTAACGCCAGCTGGTTTTACTCTCAATATTTAGAATTAAAAATTGAAGTGCCCTGTGCAGTAACAAGTGAGATTTCGAAGCTAGATTGAGGGAAAGTGTCTTTTCTCAAAACAGCACCTAAGTCCTAAGGCCTAAACCCTGGACTACCATTTTGAGAGTCAGGCACGCTCCTCCGATTTTTGATTTTTGAATGCATTGAAAATGGCGCTGTCTTAGCTTTTTGAGAACCGTTGTAAAACTGCCTCCACCGCAATTTCAGTAGCACTTCGGGACCGAAAATTTTATATGTATAATATCAAAATGGTTCATCAAAACCGGTTATCCTTTTTAAAATCTTGAAATATGGTGGGCGCAGACCAAATCTAGAGGACATACTGGATTGTGGAATGCGGCGGCGGGCAATGCGCCTTCAGAATGCGGTGGAAAACGCCGTAAGGCTGATTAATCCTCTATAACTATTGAGCAACTGCGTTAAATTTTCATTGTTTTCCAGGTTTAAAGTTGTATCCCGCACACGATATGTGAAATAGAGTTATTTAAAGTATTCTTAAACCTGCAGATTGCAGCTTTTACTTCTTGATTAGTCGTTATTATTTAATTGATATGTTGGAATCTGTAAGAAACATGCTGGATTTCGATCGAGGTTTCAAAATTGAAAATTGTCAATGTGACATAACACCAACTTTGTCCTCGAGCTGTCAATATCATGATGTCGAAAACAGATGCTCATTTTCAGCCTGCGAAGACTTACCTCTACATAACCTGCCACTTCACTCAACGCTCGCTTGCATACAGAGCGCATGTCCCCGACGACATGAGCATTCTTGATGTGCGCCAGCTAGTGGCAACTGAGGCGGCTACGCAATTAAACCTACCGATTGAAGAGATAGAAGCTGCAGGTATAATCATTGCCTCCGGTAAGCCTTGCTATTCTATCCATACCCTCCTTTGCTAATGCCATTCCGAGACGAACATGGGTTTTTAAGGTACGACGATGCGACTACCATGCTAAGGGATCTTTCCGGAGAACAGAGCGGGCTACATGCCATCATCCCTTCCAAGCACAACAGGTTGGCTGATGAAGCAGGGGCGCCAATGGAAACCATATCTGAGAACCCAGCCTTCCTCTCCGATCCGTTGGCCCTCTCCTCGCAGGCTCAGAGTGCGACGATGATGGAAACATTAGAAGGAAAGTTGAATGCTGAGCCGCAGAAGACGACAAAGCTCAATGAAGAGAAGTTCCGGGAGCATGAAGCAATATGGGAGGCGGAGCTGCAGAAGACGACAAAGCTCATTGAAGAGATGTTCCGGGAGCATAAAGCATGGTGGAAGGCGGAGCTTCAGGAGTTGAAGGAGCTCGATGTGTCGGCTGAGAATAGGTACCAGCGTTTGCTGAATGAGGAGAGAGAGGAGCGTATTAAGGGTGATGCAGCAAACGAAGCACATACAGCCGCTGTTGAGCAGCTTGTCATTCAAAAGGTAAGTCTTCTCACGTTTGATACATGTTCATACCCGCCATCTCAACAAAATCCGTCTTCGAGTTGCGCTAGAGAATACCGAGGCATAGCACACACGCTTTGGGATAGGTGTGAATACTTGCGATACGTAGAGACAATGGTGGGGCTTTGGGACGCAACATTGCATTCAAAAAAGCCAGGTGGATACGAGGAGGCGGCAGCTCGACCTCGACGCAACAAGGCCGTTAAATGGACGGAGAAAACCCAAAACGAAGTTACAGGAAGAAATCCGGACAGCATGAGTCAACAAGAGGGTTCGAGAAGAGCGATAGTGCATGTTGAACTCGCATTACATCTGGGTCTCAAAACCCAATCACTTGTATATGAAGATATTGTCCCCACGGAATATTAAAGATTCGACCAATATCCAACGGTGTCATCTTAATGCTAGCTTATCAAGATATGGCACCATACTTCACAGATGTTATTGAACCCACCTATTGCAGCTTAAACTTCGCGATTAAGGCGGGCACCACTGGTAGTCCAGTCTGATTCTAGTACAGCCCTTTCAAAACCCTGATGCAAATCATATTGGAACATATAATATCGAAGGATGATAAAAGAAACCGGTACACACCGGCGGAGTAGAAGGAGCAGCGACGATGCCAGAGACAAGCATTGCAACCAATAAAGAGAAAGAGAAAATGAGTTTCATACTTGTAGTACTTGGCAGGTAGGAGTTAAAACGTTGCAGGGAGTGGATGAACGCTAGTAGAAATGGTAGGCGATGAAGTCCCTTTATATGTTCCCATATTAACTACGTTCGGGCTCGTACGGTGTCATGATGAAACACGGAGAAATACCCTTTCTCAATTGACTGTGTACTGCTATACTTAGGCATGCAAAAATTAAGGTTGTTCCGGTAAGAGTTCCACGATGATCATATGGTTGCTGAAAATCCACGGTAGGATATGGCGAGCCATGTGGCAATAACATGGGCTGTTCTTTCAATTGCTTCCTCCGAACGTGGATATGACATCTGCAATGAGCAATGCGGCAGCAGCAGGTCAAGCTTGACTGGCGAAGACGATATCAGGGAACGGAAGGAGAGCACGATATTAGCAGACAGCTTTTAGTTTGGAAGCCGCTAGCGGCTGTGCAGGCGGACTCGGATACGCTCCAGCCAATCAAAACTTGCACGTTGTGATTCTAAAGCCAAAGAGATCATAATATAATAGACACAAATAATTGGCACAAATAATCAAACTTGCCTTCGGCCCTTCGCGTTGAAGCGCTTCCATAAGCGCCCGCCACTTGCCCGCCCCAAACCACATATTGCCTTTGACTGTGATACAGAAACTGAAAAAATGGGCATGGCTCTATCATACCAGATATTTAAGAGTAAACTCGGCCAGTTCATACGGGTGGCCCGAATGTTCAGGGTCACAACTGGCAGAGTCAGACCTCCAACACACTATGACAGTTTGTGCCTCGGTTCTGGAAGGAGGTACCTAGTTCCTCCCTCTTTTAATTGGTAACTTGCACTATAGCGGCAGTTGCCAGGTGGTAAGACATGTTTTGCAACTCCGCATTAAAGATGTCTGCTACTTGGACTGCATTCTCAGTTTGACAGCTTCGAGACTGGGCAGGCAATGCATCTGCTTTTCTAGCCCCCGAATTTGTTCTTAGTGCCTTTCGAGAGGCACAATGTCCAAACGCTCATTATTCCTCTCCGCAGGGTGATCTAAACTTATCACATCTAAAAACCATAGGTGCCACTAGATCAGCTGTACTGTCTTGCTGAAAGATTATCGATGCGCGGCATTATCAGCCCTCAACTAATTGACTGTAAAACCCCGGGCGCTTTGTTGTAGATTGTATACCCTACATGGACTATACTTTTCTCGCCAGCCTAAATGGCATCCATCTGCAAAATAATGTCATTCTGTATTGAAGGGTAGTGAGTACCCGAGATATACAAATTTCGAGGGTGAATCTGTCTCGCTACTAGGCCAGATATCTGAACACGACGGGCGTTATATTCAGCTTGGGAAGTGGTCTTGCCATGTTTCGCATTGCAGTGGAATGCGACTTGATTCAGCATGTATCATCGATTTTTTCTGGCACATTGAGTATGTCGATCGCTTGTCCTGGCTCATCTAAAAGAGTGCAGCCAGTCGCAACTGATGATTACGATACGTGCTTACCGATGGTGGTAAACAATTTAAAATACGAGAATAACCCTGACGTGTCATGCAGCGTTGAAATTTCGAAGATGCGTTCCCACGTGCCCCTTACGGAATGACGGCGACCTTCATCCTGACAGTGTTCCAACAGTAAACAAGAACCACCACCACCGTCAAAATCTTGCCCCAAAGTATGGCAGAAAAGCGGAAGTCAGATAAGGTCTACCCCATTTTCGCGAAAAGGACCAAGCCAAATACACAAGACGAAGACTCAAACAATATTATAGACTCGGCAACAAGTGACAAGCTACTACTCGAATTTCAGCAGTTGCTGGACTTTTCATCTGCCGAGCGCGAGGATGAAATCTCAGCGCGACTTGATCGAATTGCACGAGCGCTTCTGCACGAGTTTAGACTTGTGGTGAAGCCTCCTAGTCGCACTACTAAGGCTGGCAACCCAGGCCCTCAGCCTGAGGACCTTGAATTTCAGATTTTGGAAGCCGAATTTTACCTCCGCCTCGAAGGCTGCCACGAGGACCCATTTACACATGGAAGTGAAGAGCAGAAAGTAAGCGGACACTGGTAAGTTACTTCGATTACTTCTATTTTTGCTCTTCAACGTCGGATTGCAGTTTTACTGGGGCCTGCCATATGTGATATATTTGTTAAACTTTGCTTGGAATAGGTACTTTCATCGTGCCGCAAAGTTCTCCAAGGACTCTCATCGAAGTTTGACAAGCACGACCCAGTATCGAGATGGTTCTCGTAAAGGAATGGATCTCACATTCGGCGGGCCCTTGCTAGCAGTAGGGTCCAACTCTTCTTCATCATCCTCCAATGATACAGGTTCGACGTCTGTCCAAGCCCCACTGCGCCTAGGTGGAATTTTACTTCGTACAATCCGCGAGGTGAAGAGCCAAAAATTATCTCTGGACCTTCGCTCCTCGTCGACCGTATTCTGGCTGCGAGTGGTGCGCCTGGTATCCGGGAGCTTGTTCATGACCAAGATAAATGGGCAGGCAATATATCCGCATTCAAGTTTTTTCGACTGCGGGTTCCAACTCCGACTCGGGGTCGTCGACTCAGACAACTTCTTTGTATTTGAAGCCCATAAAGACCAGAAACGACAGTGATGAGGCTTCAACCGATACCATATATTTTTCTCCGCGAATTGGCTTGGAGTTGTCACATCCGGGGATAACGAGTGCTACCACTCTGCCATTACACCCTCGCATCCGCTTCTTACCAAAACGGTATCGGTTCTTTTCCCGCCCTCATCTGTTGACCGTGAATGGCCGCCCGCAGACGTTCCTAGGGGTGCTTCAGTCATGTATCGCTTCAGACCCGAACGGATTACAAAAGCCGGGATTAAGCAGAGATATCGCCCGTCTTACCGGGATAAAAGAGTCGACTGCGGCTAAGTATCTCGCAGATTATATGTCTGGCCGTGATGCGGGCACCGATCTGCTTAACTCAGTCATCGGCCCCCAAGGCAAAGGGGCGTCCAGTTCCCCGGCCACATATTTGAAGATGATGGGCGCCATTTCCACCCTGGATTTGTAGTTCAGACTTCATTCCTGAAAGGAAACTTAAAATAAATAACATCCGTATATAGGTGGTGATAAAACAGTTAGGAAGTCGATAGCAGATGAGACGCCTCATAGTTTGCTTTTGGGTTTAGAATCGCCATCTCGTTCCTTCCGTCGACGACGCGCATCCCTTCTTTCACGAGCTTCCGTAATGCGTTTGGCGGGCCGAAGATCGATCCCGTCTTGTTCACATGCTTCTCGAAAGACCTTGCGGTTCAATAATGCCCAAGCTATCCTTTCCTCACTTGTGGGTGCATGCGGAGCATGGACCTCAAAGTCAGGCTGACGCGCGTAACCAATCGTTGCAGTCCGAATGAGCATCGCCCTGAATTAAATTTGCGATGAATGAGATGGAATATTCGGATTTAGATGTATATTAACGTACGCGGTGAGACCAAAGACTGGTTTTATGCCTCAGCCTCTCGTCCAGTCAGAAACTGATGGACTCGGAAAACTTGCTCCGCAGGGCCACTGCCTTTGAAGTCGAAGGACTTGTGATAAGGAACTTCGAGCGTATCAGGCTCATGGGGAAATGGTGGGTTCGAGCTTAGGAAAGATACGAGAGGGTGCGAGAAAAGGCTGGCGACCTCGTCGCCATTGAGGATTGGCTATGGCAGAATAATAGTTAGTTCGAGCAGAACTACGGAAGTGTGAAATGCATACCCGAAGCGTATTGTCCAGTATCAATACGACTACGCTATTGTGCCCTTTAGATATAGGGAACTTGCGACATTACAGGGCTTACGGTGTGACTATGAGTTCAGCGGCTAGGAATGGCTCCAGAATACATAGCAGCGGAACTTTGGTTCTGTCGCGGGGCAGTCCAACCTGAATGAGTGCAATCAATCAACATCTGAAATGGCATGAGATGAGACGACACTCATACCTCTTCAAAGGCTTCCCGACGCTTATATTGCTGTCAATCTCATTGTCCCCGATTCAACGTATGGATCAACATACTGCAGTATCCTCTATTGATTTATCCTCTGGATCCACCTTGCCACCCGGTAATGACGTGTCTCCGGCGTAGGTTCTCAGTGTGGAGGATCGTCTGACATAGTACCGCAATTAGCATGTGATAGTATCACGGTGAGCCGTCCAATAACACACCTACCGACTAAGCAGCACGTAAAGGTCTCCCTGCCGGCCGACGAACAGCGCCACGAGAACAGCCGCGCATCTTGACCGAGGGAGTGCCATTGTTTGCTTGGGTGCACGGTACGCTGCGAGATTTCGTAGACACCTGTGAAAGCGTTGCGTTCAATCAACCCAATATATCGGTCAGAGATCTCAAATGCAATAGCACGGCAGCAATGAGAACTAACTGTTTGGATTCTTGGCTCAACGCAGGTATACGAGCTTCATTCCAGCGTATCTTTGGTCTGTGGTAGTCGAGCTGATTCGTGGTTCTGGGAATCGTTTTGAAGTTCATGAATGCGGGGAAGGGTGTGGTTCCGGTTCAAGTTCTGCCGTTCAGGCACTCAATAAATCACGGCTGCAATCTTACAACTGCACAGCTTGTTATAATGTTATGTACTCTGATGTCATTTTGTTGACTCAGGGGTTATGTATACAAAGAGAAGGACACTGGGTTAAACGCATACTGGAATCAAGTTCAATAGAACTGGAAAGTCATGTCTGTCTATCGAACTCTAATAGAATATTGCGAAGGGCTCTGAATCGTGTTGTGCGCGTTACCAAAATTGTCCAGGTCATATTTCGCCCCATTGCATACCCCGTTCGCGGTTGAGTTTGAATCCGTTCGTATTCTGTCGTCTTTGTGTGATGACTGTAACTCGGACTCTGACTCGTCTTTCACAGCGTCAGCAGTGGGCGCGTACCCATATTCCTCAAACAATTCCAAATTTCGAATAAAACCACGGGTCGGATTGAAAAGAGGTAGTGCTGTAGAACATGCATATTAATGTTATTCTGAAACTCGGACACGAAGGCAGCACCCGTCACCTTGACTGATAGCGCTGAACGCCTCGGTGGCCGTGTAATGGGACGCGGACATCACTGAATCATCTCAGTACGTATCTTCTCTTAATAAAAGATGGATCGTGAAAGCGTACAGTATGCACATACAGCCGTGCAGGCCCGGGATTCGATCATGGAATGGACTAGAACAAGTCCGCCGCTTTTGATGGCGTCGTCGATGTAGGTGCAGATGTCGGGAAGAGCAAGAAGCAGGGCGTCGGGAGACCGGCTGTCGATGTTGACGTGGTGGTAGTTGGCTAATGAGCCTGCAGTCGTAGATATTTCGGTGGGCGATATGGATAAGAGATGTGTCACGCCCAGGTCCATGAGCAGAGACCATGTTTTCTCGGGATCCGATGGAAACTCGCTAGAGCATAATGTTACATATACAATCGAGAAACAATTGTCCGAAGTTTGTGGCATCAATGGTGTGAGTAAAATGACATACCTGCTTAGAAGTAGTTTGTCAGGAATGATGGAGACGGTGTCCTCTATATGGCTAAGGAACGCGGTGACATCCTGCTCATTCCGCCGCTTCCAAGACCGATAGACTGGATTAGAAGGTGACGGATCAAAGCCACATTTTCTGAAAGTATCGAGCTGCTTAGCGAAGCCGTAATTTAGATGAACTTGTGGACGTTCTTTAATCCTAATGCTCAGCAAACAATCCAAGTCTCAAGAAGAGCAGGAGGTTACTTACTCTGTTTTACAAAGGTGATAGCTTCGGGAGCCATAAATCCTTTGGTTTTCATCACTATATATATCAAATTTAGCATAAAATTGGAAAGGACGTAAGCATGAAATGCTCACAAAAAGCAGCGACCACAGCCGGACTGCGCGAAATACCCATGACACAGTGGACAAGAACCCTCCCGCCTTTCTCGACAGCGTCTTCTATGAATCGACATGCTTCTGGCAAATGAATTAGGAGATCTTGATACTCAGAATCCTCGATTGAAATGTTCAAATGGTCTTGTGCATTATCTGTCGAAGGATATTCGGGACACACAGATAGGATATGAGTAATGGAGTATGTCTTTCTCTGCTCAACAGAGAGCGCGGCGGATAAGCTGAAATTAGGCAAAATTCATCAGCATTCGTTGGACAGGTCTGAGACAACGTTATAGTAGAGTAGACGTGCTTTCCAAGGTAGAGCTGGTCCTTCAGAATTTCAGACAGACTTGGAGGGGCTGTTGCGTGGCATGGGTGGGTGATGATCGTCGCAGTGTAGAAACAAGCATTTCGAATTTGTTTTATAAACCCGAACACGATACCAAGTGAGCAATGGGTCCACAGGGCTCGTCGGGATCGGAACCAGACGATACGATCATCTTCTTCCGGCCCCACCAGGCTCCACAAAAAGATTCACAGTAAGCCTGAGGCCTAGGGTTGGCAATCTGGTCAATGTTCTAATCGGAAGACACTTAGACAAATGAGGTGAAATATCATTGGGTTAGTGATCAACGTGGTGAGCCTGAGATAGTGTTGGCAAATGCTCCACTTGCCTGGTGCTATATCTTGATTATATCACTGGTATTTACATGATGAGTGGCGTAGGATTTACTGGGAAGTTTACCTTATTCCTCCAAATAATAGCAATCTAACCAGCTGTTGATTAGGGTGGGAGTTGGAACTTAGACCGATGTTAATTTGAAGTTTGAAGAGGCTTAGAAGGGTCTACCAATTTGAATAGGAGACTCGTCGGAGTTTATAACTAGGTCCAACTTCCAGGGTCCACTAGTTACCTCAAATATGGGCTGGATCAAAATTTTGTGATCCTCCGAATACACTTGGAGTTCATTCAACCTCAATACGTGAAATCAGGAACTAAGGCGATTATTGTGCTCCTTTGTTGGGAATGGGAAGGATATAATGGGCTTAGGAACTGTGACCTTCACGAACTTATATTTGACCCATGCAAGAAATAAAAGGTGTTGACAAGACAAAGGAGCTGACAACACTGTGATGATTAGAACCATTTCAATCCGGTCAATAGTGATTATTTGAAGGTGGTTATTGTTTTCGGTATAAAGGGTGTCGAGTCGCTGTTAGCAAAAGCCTCCGATCAAAGACCACAAGGTCAGTAGCACGTGACCCCGCGCGGTGAATATTTGTCATTATTTGGATCAGCGACACGATTTTAGGGAGGTGGGTCAGGTTGTGGCTTACAGATTCTCACCCAAATACCCTCTAAATGCGCTGCATCTAACTGCAAATTCTCGTCAAAGTCGGGCATATATTATGAGTTCGACTGAGAACCCACCGTCTCTAGCCTTATCCGACATTATGCACCATATGTCGCCTTCACCAGTACCGCCTGACGAACATGTAACGAACGTGTACGATTTTGGATCTGGGAGGGCTCCAACAACGCAAATTCGTCAATGGAAAGTTATAATCAGGTAGATGTGGCGGGAGTACGTCGGAGATTAAATGAACTTGGATATCCGGTGGCTAGGCATCGAAATGGGGAGGATAATGACATGCAGTCCGGAATTAGTTCAAGGGAGAAGGAGTTGTTAGATATGGTGAGATGCCATTAAATTGCAATGTGGATAGGCTCTCTGACCAATTTAATCAGGTCTTCTCCCTCATGAATTCCGTACCTATCGACCCTGCTCAACTGGAGAGACAGGCGGATACTATTTCAGATTTAACAGTCCAGCGCGACTTTCTGACTCGTCAGGCTGAGGAAGACCGAGAAAGATGGAAATCTGAACGAGAAAGCTGGGAACGCACGGCCGAAGCACTCCTAACCCAGAGAAACAAGCCGAGCAAATCAGAAGTTCGTATCGTTTCAATCTCATCTCAGCAATGTCTTGATCTGTTTTGCAGGATGCAGAACGTATGCGAGCATCATATGAAGTAGAAAACAAAGCTTTGAGAGAGAAGGTGCGCTTATAGTTAGCATCTGTAACATGCATGAATTTCAACGATATTTTAGTTGCAAGAAACACAACGACGACTGGCTTCACTTGAATCCGAACTTTTGAAACTCAAACCTATGCTTCTCATGCAACCATCTTCGTTGTCACGACAAGACAAGGGCAAAAGCCGCGAAGTGTTCCACCATTACTCCCACAACCAACAAACCGCCCCTAAAATTACCGTCAACTCTCCTGCCACGGCCTCAACCTCGAAGTCTGCTACTGCTGCTCCTACTTCTGCTGCTCCTGCAGGCGCGGAACCTAACCCGCCTCCCCGCGACGCCGCTCACGAGAGCGCACGAATGCCTCCAAAACTCAGCCCAAACGAACCGGCCCTCCAATCATGACCGACGCTTACGCAGAACATCTTCTTCTGGCCGCGAAACGGATTGGACGGAAGCGAGCTGCTGCTGTCGCCGGGATGAATCAGCACGCTGAGCGTGAAAAGGAAGCGCTCGCCCAAGAGCAGGACAAAATCCAGAGCCAGCAAGACCAGGAGAGAATGGAACAGGAGCGGCAGGAGCGTATTGCCAACGGGACGTTTGGGGCGTACTACCGAACAGGCCCGGAGGCGGCGTCGACGTCGACGTCGACGAGTCCGCTACGGGTGCCACATATCACACCCGTCATTGGGACATCCCCGCTGCGCACCCCGAAAAGAGGCGGCATTCATTTCTCGAACTTCGCTTCGGCTACTACTAATCTGGCTGCCCCTGTTATGGAGAGCCCGTTGGTGTATGTTAATGTGAACCCTGCTACTAGCACGTATGGGTCGCCGTGGGCAGGCAGCGGCGTCATGGGCACACCAGGCCAGATCAAGGCGACGCTGAATCGGCAAAATGGACGTGCAAATACTGAGAAGACTGCACCGAGCAACCCTCCTACTCCGCTAGCATCTTTATTGGACGCTGCGCTCATGATGGACGGGGATGGGAGGGCCGCGGGCAAGCTGCGGGGCAAGACGAATGGGAAGGGACGCGCGTTGGAGGAGCCGCCTGACAGCCCCGTGCCGTCGCCCAAACGACGGAAGGTGTCCGCCGCTGGCTCCAGCAAGCATGTGGCGGGGAATGCTGGCAAGGGATTGGACCGTGTGAAGACTGCGCTCGACGTGCTGGCGGATCAGGCAGATCAAGCGTCCGCCGCGTTCAATGAAGCGGATCAATCCGACAGGCGAGCTTCGATGGCTAATGGCTCCAATGCTACTGCGAAGGGAAAGGGTAAGGCAAAGGAGAAACCGCACAATCCTCATCTGGAGGACGATCAGACTGAGAGGACGGCAGAGGGCGAGCAACATGTTAATGAATCGAGCACGATGGCAGCTCAAGAGTCGGCATCGACGTCTGGATATGGGAGAGGGCGAGGGACGAGACGAGCGTCTGTTGCAAGCAAAACGAGGACTAAGGCTCCCATCAACGGCAGCTCCAGCCGTGATATCGTCCCGACCAATTCGCCAGGCGTCGCGAAAGCGCGCCACCTCGCCTGTTCAGCCTGCCGCCTCGACTTCGGCAGCTGCTGGGCGGGCCGGGGGCGCCCGAAAGGCGGTGCGAGCAGCAAGACGCGCCGGGGCCGGTCGAACAGCGACGCTGGGTCCTCGCGGATAGTCTCTCCTCCGGGATCGCGCATCATCTCTCCCCCCTGGGCCGCGGGTGATTGCGCCTGCGCCGGGGTATTCCCCGCTGGACGAGGCGATTGCTATGTCGTCGAGTATTGCGGGCAAGGCGCGAGAGATGGAGAGGAAGCGGAGCGACGAACACGAGCATCCGCAGCCTCCGCCGCAGCATCGACCGCAGGTCCACGAGCAACATCAGTTGCGGTCGACTGAACCGAAGATAGGGGGCTTGCGTCCTGTTATCGGGTGGGGGCGGCGGGATATGCCAAGTTCTTTTGACTCTGATTCATCACCGGTACGAAGTAACGAACAACGTCCGGACGAAAGAAAACGACAAAGACGAGAATAATGACAACGACAAAGACGAGGATAAAGACAACGACAACGACAAAAGATGTCGATGAAATCAGTCAATCTGGGCAGGTTTCGGAACCTTCTGCACCTGTTGCTGCAGGGTCTACTATTACTACTGAACGTGTATCAATGTCCCGATCCACACCTGAAATTCTGATGCACCTAGAAGACTCTTCGACGGCAGAGCTTGCGACATTAGAACACTCTTCGATGGCAGAACCTGCGACATTCGAAGATTCCTCGATGGCAGAGCCTGCACCATTGGAAAACCCTTCGACAGCAGAGCCTGCGACATTGGAAGACTCTTTGATGGCAGAGCCAGCGACATTAATTAATGGACATGTCCGAGACCCGCCATCTGCTTCTCCATCACCACCACCTCAGTTTACTGTCACCGCAGAGGTTCAAATCAAAGCCTCTGTCGCCGCCGAAGAAGATGTCGATGCGGAAGCAGATGTAGATGACGACCAAGACGCAGAAGGCGAGCAGGAAGACGACGATGAAGATGAAGAAGGCGAAGGCGAGGGAGAAGACGAGATTGTCTCTACGAAACATCCCTCTCGGTCGAGATCACCGCCACCGCCGGATCCACCACCGCCTGGTCCCAGTAATACATCACCTCCAGGTCCAAGTCAGGACGATGAACACGATCCCGACGCTGACGCTGAAGGCGAGGTGGAGTTCGAGGACAATGAAGACCATTCAGGCGGCGGCATGGGCACAGCTCCTTCGTCTTCACATCGGGCAGCAGCAAATGAACCTGAACATAACCTAGCGCGACATTCACTCACGAGCACCCTTTCTGAGTCTCTCGACAGCAGCATCATACCTTTCCGTACTCATTATCCGACAAACCCCTATTCTACTGATTTAATCCCGAATCCCACATGCGCAGCGTCGCGAGTGCATATGCCCGTTCTCGTTGATGCATCCGGCCTATCGGATACCTTCAATGCCGCAGCTCTAGGCTTGATTATCTGGGTTTTCGCCAATATACCCGCCAAGCATGAACCAAAGCGTGGCTGGCGGACGAACGAATCACAATTTCGCATGTTTCCAGTGAAAAGAGCAAACAAAATTTCGTTCAAATGGAGAAAGGCTAACGATCATTGTCACGGGTAGGTATCTGCTCTGCTCTTGGTCTGACTCTGTGGACCCTTGAATGATTATAATGCTCATGAAAGCTCTCTAGATCATCTTTGCGGATGACAGTCTCCGTTTGACGATTTTTTGTTCGTCTTCATGCTTCGATTCGAGGTCCTCTAATGTGGCCACGTTACTAAGGTCGGTCTTTCCTTTTTTCTTTTCATCTCCGATGATAAATATTTAACACAAAGACTTCGTATCGGACACCAATCCACCGGTGTTACGCCTTTGATCAACACGTCCCTCGAAGTCGTTTCGTGAAACCTCTCCACACCGATGGCATTCTGTCTCCAATCTAGGCCCAAATATTCCACCCAGCTTTTGCTATCTTCTTTGTCATAGAGAGTCGGTCGCCGGTCCGGCAGGAAATGAAATCCAGATGGCACTTAGTAATTTCCAGATGCTCCTTTTTCTAAACTAACATTCGCGTCTCTTTTTTCTATTTATCTTATTATATCTGATTCTCGTCTTTATTCCAAATAGGTTGTATTATTTTTTGTAGTCCAGGATCATCCAAGGCGTTATATTTAACTGCCACCAATGTTTATAAGTGTTCATTTTGGCGAATTTGCAGTTCAAACTTCAATATAGATAATAGCCCGCGTGAGAACTGGAGTTCTTCAAAAATCAAAATTGGGCTTCAGCTTTAACTTCAAGTGTCATCCATTCATCAATTAAATGACAAAATCTCGTGGACGGCTTATCATATATCTTGGAAGATCTATGACCACCCCTTGGCACAACAAATGTGCCTTGAGCAGAAATAGTATCTTTAACCCTTGCATTTGGTACGCGGACGGTGCCGTACTTGAGCCAAATTTCGCTGCTTTTGTGTATGCCTTCTTTACAGGAAACTGAATGATGAAATCCTTTCTTCAGCCAAAATTAAACCTTGTTTTACCTCCACAATGCAGATCGAATTCTTCTATCGCCAGATGTTTGACTTAGGATGACGGTAATATGCCTCCTTGCTGATGCAAGCTTCTCAATAGATTAGAGTGAATTTGGTGTAAGTGATTATGTTCTCAAGTTCTATCTTTGTATTCTGCTTCTTATGCCTAGATGCATCGTATATTTTTCTTCAGCGTCATACCCGGGACCTAATCTTTTTCCACCCATCCTTCTCGTTCTGTATATTACTTAAAAACCTGCTGGAAGGCTCATATCCCTTTGGAAGAACAGCAGGATGCCCTCTTTAAATGGAAGCACCAACGGCCATGGACAAGAGACAATGGACTTCCTCGAGACTGCACAATACAACAGGCTTCCGAGTCCCTCGTCGCCGAATTATGAATATTCAAGGTATGCTCTTACTTGATACTAGGCAATATTCTGATTTTAAAATTTCTGGGTAGCCAGGCCCCTCTTCCCCGACCATGGCGCCAATATCGACACCCCAATGGAGACGTATACTTTTACAACCACCAGCTCCGTACAATCACACCAGATAACGTACGCGATTCTGAGATCCTAGAGTATGTCTTGGAGGCACGAGAGGACCACATTCAATGTTTGGCCGGAGATCCCAATCTTCATCGACTTCCTAGGGATTATGAACTCGTGATATCTGAAGTGAGCGACACCACTGCAGTTATTCGAATGTACTCGAGGATGGCGGGTGCTGCTTATATTTGGACAGAAGATGCAGGTAAAGCTCGCGATCGTAGCAGTGGTTCACCGTGTTCGTTGATATATTTGTTATCTACAGGATTAATCGTAAAGTCAAGAGAGAATTTCTGGTCATACGTTGCTGAGTTCCCATCCCACCACGACGATCTCCCTCCAAACACCGAAAATGAATTCGCGCAGGCTCTTCAAGATGGTGAGAATGCTGCTCTTGCCAATGGCCACCGTTCAGCTAACCACTTTTTCTCTAGCGAAGCTGGCGATTGGCAATGGAGCCGTATTTCCTTTTCCGAAAGACAAATTGACCAAATCATTATTCGGTATCAATATTTGACGGGTCAGTGTGATCCAGGTTCTTTTGTTAAATGAACTAATCGGGCTCATGAGATACTTATATATAGCATTACGTTCACAAGGAAGAAATATATCTCCTTCACTTGCCTGGCTTGTTGGAGCAGTCATGCCACTTGATGCCGTTGGTCGACTTGTCGATAACCAAAACCTTGACTATCTTATGACTATGTTTGATTCGGGTCATATCTGTCCCTGTTGGAGACAGTATTACAACACCTGCTCTATAATATATACGCTTTGCTATCGATGAAGTTTTCTATCCCATGAAGTCCCTCCATCTCCGCGTGCTTCCATTTTAAAGTGCACAGAAAACAATGAAAGTTGTTCACTTCTTTTCTCATAATGACCAGAGTTTCTTAACCTTTGGAGGGCTACTGGTATACAAGGACGCAGGAGCCCCAAAATTAGCCTATCGAAAACCGAACGCTTGTAATTAGAGTCTGGTTTCTCGTCGCGGTTCTGAGGCTATACCTAGTTACTTAAATAGGCATAGCGGTCTTGTCCCCAAGTAGCGACGGAAGCAAATGAGGCCCCCGGATAACAGCGCAAGATATGGCCCTCCAAGTTGCTGTGACATACACTGACAAACATCATAAACCCTCTAAGCGGCGAGAAGAAACGGAAATTTTGGTTTACTAGACCTTTTGAACCTTTCGACCTAAAACCGTCATCAATAGAGTGGGATGGCACAAGCCTAGTTATTCGCGATCCAATGTATTGCATCAATTAGCAATCTAGCATTCGCAAGACTTCTTGAGACTGCCTTGGGAGATATTCTTCAAATCTGGACTCAATCATTCGGCTTGCGTTCGATGCACCGCTCCAGTAATCCATTTACCCTTTGGCGTGCTTGAATCATCGAAAAGAACCATGTGACTAGATCAAACGAGGCATAGTGGGATAGCTTCACATTTACCAGTCAACGTTAGAACCAAGGACAAAAATATAAATGCAAAAACTACTTAAACGTGTGTCGTCGTTTAGATGTTTCAACTAGAGTTCAACGTATCAATTTCAAACTTTGTCGAGCAGGTTTTCATCGCGATTTGTCCGGAGACAATAGAAATTGAGAAATCTGTGGAGAAGGCTTGAAAGTAATTGCGTTATACCTGCAATGAAAGTCCTGATTCCCGCCAACTGGATTGATGTTGACCATGAAATGGAACCTTGACTTTAGCTGTCAAAAGACGTGATGATATTGCGCGAGTCTATTCCTTCTTGGTTGAGCGTGGTTCTTTAAAGATAAGAAAACACCAGATAAGCTAGCGGAAAATGTCATTCACGACGTGGCAGATCCAGCCCCCGCCACCACCGAACCACACCATCCTCTCCACCACTGACAAATGCGCCTGGACTACCAGCGGCAGCAGGTTTGGGGCGCCATGATACAGACCAGACCTCTCCGGTGTCTTGAATTGTGGAGACCGCGGCACGTGCACCTATATCCCACACCTTGATGGTTTTATCTGCAGATCTACCGAACAAGCATAGAGATCAGAAATTGGTCGAAGCAATCGCATTATAGTAAAATCACCCTGATAATCCAAGACGTCCGTCTGGCGAGATATCTGCACTGAGAACCCATGACGCATGACCGGAGAAAGAGGCCACTGCTGCTCCAGGAGCAGAGCGAACATCATGCAACACGAGTCGTTTATCCTCCGACGCGCTCAACAGTAACTACAGCAAACTTCTCGTCAGGCATTTGTTCGGAAGTATTGCAGTAGATAAGAACTTGCATTGGAGTCAGGAGACCAAGCCAACGAGCGAACAGACATGGCGTGAGAAGTGAATGTAAAAGACAAAGTGGCCTGATTCAGCATCGAAAATGTAGATTTGTCCTGACTCCGAGGACATGGCAATGCGTCGACCGTCTGGACTCTAGTCTACGTCAGTGTATATGAAAGAAGATTCTGAAGAATAAGCGCATACATAAGAACAGAACATTCCAAATTTGTTTCGTCCAGAAGGCAGAGTTGAGATACGTTCACCGAAGTTGTCAGGTCGAGCGGAGTGAATTAGCACGTTCCCTGACCCTCCGGTGGATGCATAGGTATCGCCACCCGGGTGAAGGGAAACCGACCAAGCTAAATACTAAGGTGAGACTGGACCCAGCTTGCCTGATGAAGGCACGACAACCCACAAGGCTCGGATTCCTCATTAACTCTGGTAAAGCTTTCGAATGTCCCTATCACCTCCCCATTCTCTAGATTCCAAAGGGAAGTTAAGCCCTCTATGCTGTTATAAAGGGCCCTATTTCCATCTTTCGCAACTGATAAGGACACTTGGGCCAGAGTATGCGGTGAAGGAAATGAAGCATTGGGTGGATGAGGTTGTCCAATAGCTGCCGACCATTGCTTCACTGAGCCATCAGCAGATGCAGAAATGACCGTATCATTTGCAGTCCATGCGACCCCCCAAACAGCATCAGAATGGGCTAGAGATGCATATAAGCCTATCGATCGTTGACGATATGAGCAATATGAGGTATAATACGTTCTGAACAGTCATGTGCATGTAGAAATGCTAAGCTCTGCACAGAGTGAGCTAAGTAACAGCTAATGATGAGAATATTCACCATATTTTAGTGTAAAAGTCGCGTTTTAAGGTTGTTATACGCGTTGGCGTCGTTAGCAACGATGACCAGAGCAGGGAGAGGAGCGTCGGTGAATCCCGAACTGAGATTGAAACTTTAGTATAACCGGTCCACAGAAACCTTATTTTTTCCTCACATCAACGAAAGCGGACGAAGACATCCACGACTTCTTGTAAACTCCTAAAAGCCTTTATAACAATAAAAGTGAGTAGGGTGGGATGCCTGGGATAGTCGGGATCTGACCTACTTTGCTAGGATGTCTGACGCTGGAGATGACATTCCTGTCGAGGTCGCCGCTGAGGTCGAAGTTGCCGTTGAGGCACCAAAAGGCAAGCTTTCTGTCGAGGATGCCCTCCAAGTTTGTCGCATTCTTTTACTCTCATTTGGATGCACATATCTGATGGTTTTCGTTATCAGCAAGTTTTAAAGAACGCTCTCGTCCACGACGGTCTTGCTCGTGGCCTCCGAGAGTGCGCCAAGGCTCTTGACAAGCGCCAGGCCCACCTCTGCGTGCTCGTCGAGACTTGCACTGAAGCCGAATACATCAAGCTCATTGAGGCGCTTTGCGCTGAGCACAAAATCTAATCTTATCAAGGTCGGAGACGCCAAGGTCCTCGGAACCTGGGCCGGACTCTGCAAGATCGATCGTGAGGGCAACCCCAGAAAAGTCGTTGGATGCAGCTGTGTCGTCGTTAAGGAGTACGGTGTCGAGTCTGAGGGTCTCCACGTCCTCCTCGACTACTTCAAGAACCGTTAAGGTTAGAACCCGTAGTTCTTTTATCGTTACTTCGCACCGAGGTTACATAGCCTTGATTGCGCTCTGTGATGACAATACAGACTCCCTCAACTGAAAATTCATGAGGAATCACGTCTATCCGGAATCATTATACTTTTGTCTGAACTTTTCCCTTTTGCCTCAAAGTCCGTTTTGAATCATCGCTGATCCATTTTTTCAGTGCTAGCACCCTGCCTAGTGTTACATAGGACTGTCCCCTGTACGTACGATAAATGCAAAACAATCAAAAATCGCAGTGAAAATCAATGTAAATCTACACTAACTATTTTGCTTGTCTGATTTTCGGTCATGATCAAAAGAAACACCCAAACTATAGACCAACATACAGTCGCGCATGGTAAAACGGTGTAATACAAGTATTGGCAATGCCGGCTAGTTTTGATAGCCGTCAATAAAAGGATGAAGTCGATATGCGATGCCCAATCGATCGAAGGCAGAGAGCATGTTGTTTTAGCTTCCAAATCTTTCCTTTACTGGGAAAGAGGGATATATAGGATGTAGGAAGACGATGTCACGGTGCTCTGGATATGCAATAACATCGAGAAGGAAGGAGTCAATGACTCGACGGATTACAGTTCCATTTACGCCAACTCGATTCGTAGCTGACATTTTCTCTATATTTTCAGAGATGAAATATAGCGCATCCAAGACTCCTTGGTCGAGGATGGTTTGACACGCCGCTGTGCTTACGCGGCAGATCGCAGACATCGACTGGATATAGGAGATCCACTTGTCTTCTAATTTTCTTTTTCCAAGGGAAGAGGGAGGGCATTCGGACCTAGAGCTCATTTAGTGACTAAAATTTTGCTTTTTTGCGGCAATGGCAGCGTACCAAAGCGCTCGAGAGCGGTAAACAAGATTGGAGACGACTTCGTTAAAAATCAGCGGGTCTATTTCCGCCAGAGCTTTCATGAAAAAGGCGATCTATCGGTCTCCACTCTCATCTTCACGAAATCCAGGACCCGAACGGAGATATCGAGAGAATACGTCTTTGGTCTTGTGGAACATCATTAATGATTAGAAATGGCTGGGATATACGTGGTGATGAGCGTACCTAGCATACTCAAGTAACACAGTATAAAGGCCAGAGAGGGCGGTCGCAGGTATTCCGACGCGATCAGTGTTGAGAAATAGATCAACTAAGCCCGTGTTCAAAAGATGGTGATATGTTGACGTGTTGATTTCGGATAATTTGTGAAGAAAGATGATGCAATTCGTCAATGATGATTTGCTTGGCCCTGGACAAGGTGTGATGTGCCCTTCATGCATGGATAGGGCACTCCTACAACATCATGATGAGCAAAGCGTGGTCTGTCCAACATCGAAGATACGTACTTTATGCCCTGCAGCATGACTGGGGCGACAATCTGGAATTCCTGGTCGGTGTATTTCTGCAATGTTGCCAACAAACATGACGACTGGCCCATGATCTGGTGAGAGATGATCTTCAAAGCTTTGTCGCTCACGCTATCCATGTATACGGAGGTGAGGACGATGTCGTATATATTTTTGATGCCATCTATGCTGCATTGTCGGGATTGAATTGCTAGCAAGAGGTCCAAGATACCAGCATTGATGAGTGCCTGGAAGGCAAAGCGATGTTTCAGTATGACCTTTGAAAAGATCATCACACAGGTATTGAGAGATGCTAGATCTTTTGGATTGATATCGACGCCCCCTTGAGCAGAGGGACTTAAGGTAAGATGCCTATAAATATATCAGAATCGACGACGGTCATTCGACAGGTTAACACTGACCCTCCCATGTCGAAATGTTCCAACATTCCGGTTATGATGAGTTCCAACTCTGCTATGCTGCGCTTCCCGATGACCTTGTACATATGGGTCTCTTCTTTTTCTGTTTGTAGAGAGATATACGCTATCGCCTTCTTTTTAGTCTTGTCATCATGTAACTGAGGTTTTCTAAAGGAACACGTTCATCAACATCTTCTCCAAGGAATAGGAAACTTTAGGACGTACTGCAAGATGCTTAAAATAAGACCATCCAATTCCTCAAAATCGTTAGTGGCTTTATCCTTTTGCAAAGCAAGAAGCAGATCCATAAATCCTGTCTGAAAAACTACTTGGCTTGCGGCGTCGTTAAGTTGCGCAATGCCAGCTAAGAAAGAGAGCAAGCGCTGAAGATATGTGGTTGAAAGTGTCTGGGTCTCTGCCGGACGAGCAAAAAGGTCCTCCAGAGCTCGACGGTTACTAGATCTCTGTCAGCAGATGATTTGTGTGTTCAGAATGAACAGAGTAACATGCCTCAGTGGAGGAAACTGAGCAGAAATTTCCCAAATGAGACGATTAAGGTCATTGATATTCCATCGGGCCATGATTTTGAGCATGTAACGTGCTTCTCCTCGACATACCTGGAAAACCAGAAGATCGAGGGCTTTTTGCGAATTTTATTCGGATATAGTCCTAGTCTGTGCAGTGTTGTTCATAAATGGATTTAAAGCAGCTGGGCAAATCACATACTTTAACACCCCCAGAATTATGTTGTACGGCTCGTCAAGCCCATGCACTGAGAGATCATGCGATTGAATAACCAAAAGGGCGTCAAGCATCCCAGCATTAATAACAGCATGGAAAGCACTATCACTCAGGTGAGCAACTTCACCGGCGAATGTCATGACAGATACAACTTTTTCCTGATCGAAATGGTAAAGTCCATCTCGACTGTGGAAGACCTGTCTTTTTGGCCCAAACGGGCCTTCTGATCCAAAGCCAACTGGACCGGCACGCTGGAAGATGGCGACAACGATGTCTTCTCGATCTTTGTGACCCCATTTGGCCAAAATGGAAAGGATGTGGGTGGTCTTGCGCTCGATGATGTAGTTGACAAGTATGTCAAGGGCCTTCGACCGATAATCCTTCAGCCCCGAGTTGGTCCTAGTAAAAGAATGTGTTGGTATTATGGCAAGGTACTTGAACAGAAGTACGCATACTTTAGGACTTCGAACACCATTGAGATTATTTTGTTATCATTGATTCGGAGTTTATGCTCATGGGCAGTGGGTATCATGTCCAAAAACCCGGCATCGAGGACGATATGAAGGTGTAATTTGCCTATATCTGCAAGGCGAAACAAAAAAGCAACATTCTGTTCAAAAGGCGAAGGATCCCCGTTATGCCGAAATAAGACTCGGCTGCTGTGAGAAATGCAGTCTTAGTGGTTATATAACGGAGTAGTAATATGCTTACTTACATGGGCGTATTTGCCTGCAATTGCATGATCAGGGACTTCAAATCGTTGATATTCCACTTTGAAAGCGCATCTACTACGTGGGCAATGCGGCCTTGAACTATTTCGTTGAGGATCACATTCAAGACCTTCTCTCGAACCGGAGGCGTTACAAGTTTTGGTTGGCTGATTCGAGAAAGGTAAGTTTTTGAATGAAAATACTTAAGGATACCTACCTTAAGAAGACACCACAGATTTCTGGAGTCTTTTCCACTTCCACCTTTCCTTTCTGGGTCATGAGAAGAAGATCTAAATATCCAGCCTGGAGGACTATTTTGCAGGTGTCGGTATTGATCGCTGCAAGTTGAGACAGAAAGGAAAAGAACAGGAACAAAATATTGTCTGTATGTAGTTCGAAATGCTTGATCTTGACCTTTCGCATCGTCAATGGCTTTTTGAAGTAATATTTGTGTCGTGGAAGGATGTCTGACGATAGTAAGATCACAAAGGACGTGGTCTCGAATCTCTGGAGCCAGCCTGTTTCGGCCCCATGGCAGTCGTCTACATCGCTAATAAGCTCCTTGAAAGCCTGAAAAATATAAGCGAGACGAACCTGAAAGGTATTATAATGTCTACGATTTCCGGCAAGAGGAGTTCCAATTCTATAAGATGCCACCTAGCCAGGGCCTCTACAAGAATCTGGACTTGTTCGTCTTTGATTTGAACGACAAGAAGTTGAAGTGCTTTCTTCCTCAACTCGTCGTTATACATTCCGGATCTTTGCCAAAAGTCGTCAGCAAAGAAGGGTGTAAGGGCGACAAGGTGAATTATCACCTGCAGAGTTCCAAAATAACATTATACATCTCCCTAATACCTTTAATGCTAGACGCTTGCTCGTTGCTGTGAGGGAACTTGGAAGTGATCGATCTTAAGCGCGCAGTGATGATGACCCGATCGATTCCACGTATCGTTAATTTGCCCAGAGCTTTGATCGCTTTGCCGCCCAAGGCTCCTGGTCCTGGGATGGTGCTGTCCGTTGTAGTCGTGTATTGAGAACTTTGGGCATCGTTCTCGATCAGCGAACTCCTGGAAAGCATTTCCACCATGATGTGGACATGGATAGAAAAGAATAGCTGCGGGTGGTTCTGATGATTAGAGGCGCAGACCCTGTACTAGTATGTGTCACATAATTAGTAGAGTACGGGGACATTCCAGCACTGCCGAAACACAGCCATTTCCGGAATTGGGACGGAACGGACGGACGGGATTCAGGGTCATATACCATGTATTTTTATCGCATTTAAGTGTAATATATGTTGCTGACAGTGCCAAGGAGGGACAAAAAGATAGCAATGAATACGCCTGTACAGATGACATTGTTGTAAGCGAAAACTTATGCAAAGAGAGAGAATATCAATCATATCGTCTTCTCCTTGGTGGACTTCTTGAACGAGATGGAGAGCGCCTATTTCCGCCTCGACCGCCCCGTCCACCTCTGTCACGGTCACCCCAGCCCCCACCCCCTCGAGGAGGCGGCGAGTCGTGTCTTCGAGGAGGAGGAACGCGGGAGTCTGATCTGTCAAGGTCTTTATCTCGCCCTGAATCACCACCACCCCTACCGCTCCCCCGGCCACCACGACCAGCTGGCCCAGGGGCATTGGAGTCACCCCGCCAATGACCACCGCCACGTCCCAAGCCAGGTCCAGAGTTTCCCGCCGCTCTCCCCCAGCCCGCATCTGTCTTTCCTACAGCCGAACTCCCAGCCCTCCAGCCGTTCGATCCACCCGCCGGTACAGCAGCAGCAGCAGCCCCAGAGCCCTTGATCGAGATTTCCGAGGGCAAGGTGACATTTTGGGAAGCAGAACAGCGATAAGTAAGAAATCGCCTGGAATAAACCTAAGCTCATCCAAACTTCTTTCTTCTCGTTCACGTTCGCCTTGTTCACGAGCTGACGGCTCTGTGTCTTGCAATAACCTAGGTGCGGTGCTCGTCAAGGAGCCTGGTTCTCCAAGGATATCACGAGAGTAGACCATGCCAATATCTTTTGAAGCGTATCGGCCCTTGTTACTAGGATCTGCATAGACAGTCCTGAAGGAGAAACGAGCAAGTGGGTGCTTGTATTCTGCTACGTGGGGAGCTGTATTCCGGAGGGTCGTCAAAACTTCACGTAAAGTCGCGTCTTTCCTACAAAAATGTTCAGAATCTTTCATTTGAAAGGATTATCGACTTACCAGGTGAATAATTGCTGCTCGTCTGTTGTTGGCAAAGTTCCATCTTCAAAAAGTGTAATACGGTGGAAGCTACCGATTTTTACAAATGTTCGAATGAGAAATGGTGCTGTCTGCGAACCGCAAGTCAGTCGTTATTCTCCATTACGCTGGCATTATATACCTTCTCCCTAGATACCGCAGGCTGCCCAACAGATTGGGTATCTTCCACATCCATTATTGCGATGGTCGGCCAAGGTCAGGCGTGGTTTGGGTTTAAGGGGGTGGGTTACATAAGCGCACCCCCATAACACTGATGGGGTAGAGTCCTTAGTCCACTGCTTTTGGACTATGACTTAACTATGAGCTTACCGTCATGTTTATACTTTGTCTACACCTTTGGTTTAGGATCTGTTTGCTAATAGAAGCTTTTACGAGCTTACTAAACCTCCAATCTACCCGTCAACAATAAGTAATTCTTTCAAAATGCTTACTTTTCAAAACTCAATGACACTGCGGTCATGTCAGCATGGTCATGGAAAATTCTCAGGATCCCTGTTTATGTCTGACTTTATGAGTCAGTTTTCTCAAGCTTCTAAAAAGATATCGGATTTATGGAAATGACTCGTACAGGGCGATATGTTTTGATAAGGTATCTAAAGTCGTAAATCGGTGACTCGACCAAAGAATTCATGTCGCACACGTACAAACCAGTCAACCTGGACTTTCCAAATAGTCTTGGTCGCAGACGATACGCGACTAAGGGATATTTATTGCTTGGACTCTCTCTTCTACTCAATCTTCTACTTCTGGTGGCCACTTTCCGCCGGTCTATCGATTTGAGAGCCGTCTTTACCCAAAAACTCTTTTTGGAGACAACTGGCGCCACAGTCCCGATCACAGTACTCCTGCAGTCGACAAAGTGGATCCAGGACGATGCGTTTCGTCGAGTTACCAACAAGCCTCTCCTCCAGCACCCGTCAACGTTTGGGCTTCGTTGACAATCCCAGAAACAGCTCAAATTGATGCATGGCTTAGAGCCCCAGAACGAAATCTAAACTTGACACAATTCAAAAACTCAGTCATCTCCGACAATGTCATTTTCTTGATAGAGACCTACTATCCACCGAAGAAAGAAGTACTTGCGTATCTTGAAGATCCTGACCATGTATCTCGGCCGGATAGATATGCGAGAGTTACAATCCAACATGGAGGATTGAAAGATCCTACAATCAAGGACTACCTAGTCGGACCAATTCCCATAAACCCGGACACGACGATTCGCCCGCTTACGGAAATATACCATCGCAAAGATATACCTTTCAATGTCCATTCAATGACCAACTTTACCGACCTTCCGCTATTTATGGCTCGTGCAGTTACACCAATGGTGCCAGCTATGGAGGTATGCAAGATGCATCATTTCAGTGATCCGTGCATCTTTATTAAATCTGCTTGCAGGACCTCTTCAGAGCAAGAATTAGAGGGCTGGAAAATGATACTCTTGTCGCAGGAATGAGTGGTCCATTTAGTTTTGATGGTAGCTTCAGACGTCTCTGGATGACCTGGAGAAGAAACACCGCGGGATCATACCTCCTTCCTGTCGGCTTCTATCAGTATATCGACATATCAGGGACAGATCCCTCTCAATGGAAAATTCTCAAGGTATGCAACCTAATCCTAATCATGTTGAAGATACCAGTGCTCAAATCTCAGCGAAGCTCATGTACCACGATCAAGTATTCCCGACTATGGAGTCTTTCATAGAGGCTTACAACAACGGAACCCTGGTGCGACACCCGGAACAGAAAGGCCCTGACATTGATTTTTCGTGGACACAAAGAAAGCGAGTAGGACAAGACCGCGATCTTGACCATCTTCCTGGACCACGTTCGGTATCGTTCTCTGGGTTGCGATACAAGGTCGACCGTGAACAGCAATACGTCAGCTGGATGGGCTGGGGCATGTATCTAGGATTTGACCGCGACATGGGACTGAACTTATGGGACATTCGGTTCCGTGGTCAGCGTATCATTTACCAGGTACGTATGATACATTCAAGAATACAGGTATGCTTATTGCGTCGACTCAGCTGCATCCTCAAGAGGCACTTGCACAATACGGTGATCTCATGTCCATACCTGTTACGACACAGTTCTGATTAGTTATCTTAGGAGGAAATGATCCCGTTCAAACCTCAACTGCCTGGCTTGATCGTTATTTTGGAATGGGCGCCATGGTGCGGGACATGATTCCGCATTACGATTGCCCTCAGGAGTCTGTATATCTCCCGGCGACGACATTCACTTCGCAAGGAAATCTCAAGGTCCGACGAGCTGTTTGCATCTTTGAACAAGATACTGGCAAACCGCTGTCCAGGCATACTGGCTTTCTGGAAGGCGAGTTTGGAGCTGTCAAGTCATACACCCTTACTATTCGAACCATTACTACAATTGGAAAGTAAGTCTATCCATCTACCTGACTTTTGAAGGATTCTGTCTAAACTTTTGTTTCAAGCTACGACTACTGTGAGAAACCTGTATTTCTCTTGCATTTATTCTTTCGCTGACTTATTCCGTTTCGTTCTGTTCGCAGTGGTGAGTTTTTGTGTTGTAGAATTATTTGTTTCCTTATATCACATTACCAGTTTGACTACTCATTCTATCTGGATGGCACCATCGAAGTCCGTCTATCAGCCTCAGGATACATGCAAGGTGGATATTACGATTCCGAAACTCAAGAGGGCTATGGAGGCAGAATTCGCCAGGCATCGAGTACGTCGTTTTCAAGTGTAAACCTTATTTCTAACTCAGGCATTTGGCGCAATTTTTTAGTGGGTAACCTCCACGACCATGTCATCAACTACAAGTTCGCCATTCTTCAGATATTTTTTTCTGTGATATGCTTACTCCAAAATTTGCAGAGTCGATTTTGACATCGGCGGAACGGCGAATTCTTTGCTTAAGACCACCACAAAGCAAGAAGAAGTCACTCATCCCTGGTTGGACGATGACTGGGGCCAGCAGGTCATACAGCAGAAAATTACCAAGGAATACATCGCCAACGAAGACGAAGCATTATTAAAGTACCCACAAAACTTTCAAGGAGGGTACGCTATCGTGAACCAAGATGTTAAAAACACCTGGGGCCTGCCAAAAGGATATGCAATCCACCCAGGCTACTCGCCAGTTCACAATGTATGTATATATATTACTGTGCCCTACATTAGATTGCCCCAGTTGTCTGTGTTAATACTCTTGGATTGCAGACTGTCGTTGGGTCCAAACGACTTCTTCACAATGCCAATTGGGCACGGTATAACTTCGCAGTGTCGCTCCGGAAGGACACAGAGCCTAGCTCTAGCAGCATGTGGAACCTCCACCTTCCCGGTGCTCCGATAGTGGATTTCCATAAGTTCTTTGATGGAGAAAACATCACACAGCAGGACCTTGTCGCTTGGATTAATCTGGGAATGCATCATCTGGTATGTCAACTCTCTTTTGATCACCCTTCCGACTCCTCCATCGCCTAATGCCAAAACGCCCTGGCTGCGGAAATACATCATGTAACTGACACCGTCGTCGTTTTGATAGCCACAGGCCGAAGACTCACCTAACACGAAAACTAACCTAGCGACTTCGAGGTATGTCGTCATTCTTAGCCTGGCCAGCCAGTTTTTATTCTGACGCGATTTGACACCCAGCTTCCTGCTAACGCCATTGAATTACTTCGACTCGGATGTCTCGATGGAAATGAAGAATGCTATTCTACTTCATCCGCCCAAAGCAGCCGGAGGTCCTTACACATTCGATGATAACGGGGTTAAACAGGACCTGACCTGCTTACCGGATGCACCATCTCCATTTGAATATACTCCTACTCAGTGGCTTGGGTTGGCTGGAGAACCAGATGTCATAAGTGCAGAGGATGCTAGAAGAGTGTCGGAGATGTATTTACGAGTCAAGATTGGAGTGTAGGCACTCGTCGTAGTAGACGTTTCCTGTTTGTTATCAAACATGGTCGTCATGAGGTCAATGGAACGGATGTTTAGTTAATTTCAATTCGTGAATAGTTCGTCGGATACATGATACAGGTTATGGGCGTGTCATCTTCATCGTCAGTCATGAAAAAGGTTGCTATTTACTCCTTGGAGAGGTTATCTTTGTTGTCATGTCGGATCTCTTTTTCCACTCGCTCTTCTTGCTTTCGGAGATCGTCTCCTTCATACACTGGGGGAAAGGTAAAAAACAATCGAGAAGAGAATTTTCACCACATACAGAATGCAAGTTCCTCCAGACTACGGCCGGATGTCTCTGGGAACAGGAAGAACACGAAAAGAACTTCGAACGCCAAAAACACGCAGTAGCTAATAGAGAAAGTCAGTTAGTTGTTGAACGCAACCACATGCGTATAATTCAATAGTTCATGTACCTGATATAGTACTTCCAGCCTATGAAAACCATCAGTATACACGCATAAATATCTTTTTCATCGAAGGATAACATACCAGCTCGCTGAATGCCAATAGGATTGACAAATTGATTGAAGAACCCGGCAATGCGACCGAACCACTGGAAGATAGAGATACCCTTTGAACGGACGTGGAATGGGAAGATCTCGACAAGGAAGGCTGTAATAGACGAGATATTGGCCTTATAGCTGATCATCACATGATATGCTTACTGTATGTCATAGCATTGAAGGCGATGTTGTAACACGGGCTGTAGATAAAGATGAAGCTGGAAGAGAAGGTAAGGCGAGTACTCGACGCGAGAGTTTAGTACATGGAGACGTACGCAAGAACCGCTCGAGAAGCGCTTTGGCTACCATCCGCAGCATATCGGGCACTTGCAATTGTCCAACCAGTAAAACAAAGGAGTAACGATATAGTACATGTCTGAAAAATGAAACCTGATTAATAATAGCACACGAAATGAACCCAGCTTTGCATACCAAGTACACGGCTCTGCGTTTGAATCGAGACATAGTCAAGGCAAGGATGGTTGCATTCACAAAGCCCCAGCAAGTGAGAGCGAGATTAACGACATTTTTAGTGCGGTTCTTGTGAATTCCAACAGTATCCAAAATTCGAGCAAGGAAGTATCTGTGGCATTTTGTTTTTGAAACGCATCCGAAGATCGAATGCAACAAAATACATACGATGTTAGCCCGTTACCGCTCCACTGCGTAGCCAGACCAAGGAATGCCCCGATCAATACACGACGCCGCATTCCTGTAGTCTTCAGCATATCGAGCCAGCCTACGCGAGATCCTGCTCTCTCGAGCTCCAAGGTCGTTTCGATCTCGATGTATTCAGCCTTCACGAATTCCGAGTCTGCGTCTCCTTCGGCGTGATACTTCACCAGAATTTCCATTGCTTCTTCACCCCGGCCCTTCGAGACCAACCAGCGCGGAGATTCAGGAATAAAAAAGATGAAAATGATTTGCAGACTGCTGGGTATGATTTGAAGAAGGGAGGGTATCCTCCATCCCCAGTTACTGGACATTTGGAATGTCCCGAGTGTGACTCCTGCAGCAATGATTGCACCTTTTAGAGTGTCAGAATCTAGCCATGGTTATAACGATGAAAAAAACGCACCAACAAAGTAGAAAGCGTTAAAGAGGGATCCAAGAATAGCACGCTCTTTCGGATGGCCGAGTTCTGAAATAAAACGCGATCAGCCATGGAAAATATACTGAACTGCATTTCACGAACCTCCGATCAAAGATGTGGCTCCCACAATCGCAAAGGGGATTCCGAGACCCAAGATAAATCGTGAAATGACGAACATAGCGACTGAGAAGAAGTGTTTAGTAAAGTGTTGACAAAGGTCAAGGGCTCTTAGGCGAAACCTACAATTTTGGGAAGCAGTTTGTAGGACAGAACCAATAATCATGAAAATACTGCCAAGAATAATTGCCCAACGACGACCAAGGCCATCTGACACGACAGGTACTAGGGGTAATGCGATGATTGCACCGGCAGAGTACATTGCAGACATAACACCCAGAAGGGTCGATCTGGGTGAGTTATAGACTATATGAAGCCTTCAGAAAGTGTAACAATAAGTAAATGATTGGACCTGACTAACAAGTGTCCCACGAGTCGACGGCTTGCAAACCATTCATCATAGACGAGTCGAAGCTGTGAAAATGACCCTTCAGTATTAACTTGAATCACATATGGGATATCCATACCCGCTAGTCATTTCCACCCCGATACACGTTGGGAAGATGACCAAGTACAACATTCTGAGATTCGGCTTCTTGTACCATGGCGTGTCGTCCGACTGGGCAAGTTGCCATACGAGGTTGTTTGACGCCTGAGGAGCCTTCTCCTTCGTGCCCTCGTTGGGATCAGGTGTGGTCATCGTGGATTGGTACAAAACAACTGGCAGACGATCCAGAGCAGAGGGTTGAGAAGCACCAAGCATTTCTCGCTGAAAAGCTTTCGCTTTTAAACTTTACATTGAGACATATCAAGAAACCTGTTGAGTATCTTCCGCAAAAACTCCGACGGAAATCAGCTCTAAGGAGTTAGACCCGGCACTCTCTCCCCGCAGATTTGGTGGGGTAATCTGGGGCAATTCACCCCTTACGACCATAGTAGCATGCAGAAAGGTAAAAATTATGCAAAGAAAGTATGATAGGAGGGTGGATAGGTCGACGAGGCAGTGGTTTTTTAGAACTGAGCATTAGAGTGTCAATGTCGATCGTTTTCATCCTATAAATACACGTTTAATAAAAATAGTCCAGGAAAGTCTTCTTCGTACCAGTTGGTTTTACCAGGCTATCGATTAGCGGAGATTTTACTACGATTCTCTCGAGAACCCTACGCACTCGAAATGGTGGAGTGAGTATAGTCTCAGCCAGGAATCCGGAATATAATCGGTCGAAAAAGAAGACACATTTATAATGGAGTATACATACGTACATGTGCATTGAATACTGAAGAGCATTTATGGGAAAATTTGGCCACCTTGTGTCAGGCTCTGTTGATTGCCCCATTCACGTAGCTTCTAGACTTGAGAGACGGTATAGAGATCCGTGTAATGGACAATGGCGGCTTGTATACATATTCGTTTGTCGAACCATCAAAACGTGAAATAAGTAAGTATCATCCACTGATCGCAGCCGGTTCCTGTTAGCCTCCAGAAGCGCGAACCAGTAAGCACCAGAATGTAATGTGATCTGTGCAAATGTCAGGAAGGTGTCGACAATATCTTTCTCTTTGCGCGGGCACCACCGGCACTAATGCTAGGGGATTGCAAAGAAAACGGTGTTACAAGGGATGTGAGCCACCATATGCAAGCATCTCCATACTGATAGGTTTGTGGGGAGACGAACCGAAAGTGTTGAAATTGAAATTGAGAGCTCTGACTTGGAACGTTGTTGAAACGTTGAAAGTTCAGATGAACAAGTTGACTACAGCTTAAGTTGCTCGAGTTTAAGTTGCGACAAAGACGGGGTCATGTGATCCTAATTAGTGATAATGACTCCGTGAGGCAGTGGACATTTTAGTCAGTGTTTTTCTTTCCACCTTTGTTGTTGACCTCTTCTTCCAACTACCAAGGCATTATTCTTTCTTATCCGTATACATAAACATGTTGATCAAAGTTAAGGTGGGCATTTGCTCATAGTCTGGCAACCGCATTTGTTGACTATTCTCAAGACGCTGACAGGCAAAGAGGTGACCGCAGTTCACGTAGATCGCGCATGATCGCGCATTGAACGATACAAAGGCTGACCGTGGATCGATTGATTTCCGATGTAGATCGAGCTCGACATCGATCCTGATGATAAGGTGAGGATCATACAATTACATTACGCATGCTCATTACTGAGATATCCGCTTTTCTTACATCTTTGTAGATCACGAGAATAAAGGAGAAGGTTGAAGAACAATCTGGTGTACCACCACCTCAGCAACGTCTGATCTTCAGTGGTCGTCAGATGTGCGTTCAGATCTGTCATCTCCATCCGATTTGAATTCTTACTGCATACACGGTATGATAGGAACGACGACAAGACAGCAAAGGAGTTCAACATCACCGCAGGCTCTGTACTGCATTTGGTTCTCGCGCTTCGTGGAGGGAGATGATACATATACTAGATCGTGACTGACTTCTGTCAGCGAAGACTCCGAATCGCGGGCTGGAGATGTGTATTTTGTTCCTTTCATTATTTGTGCGTTTATCAAGCTTTGCTTCAAATTGTTATTCTTCCTCTTGCAAATCGAAATAATACGTTGATATCCTATCCCTATTGCACTATACAAAACTGAGCGATATATCTAGAGCAATGCATGAACAGCAACGCCATATCCGTGTAGGACCATTGACAGCCAGCTGTCTTCGAGTCCGATATTGATATAGGATAGCAGATCGGCGTGGTATCTTCCAGCTTTTCTTTTTCGGCTGATGCAATGTTTTCCACTCTTCTCACCTTTGCACCAGGTTTCTCGTACATGAACCAAGAGGGCAATGGACGCAATGTGTCCTTGTATTTTCCTTCAACAAGGTTAGACATGTGGCCAGAAACCATCACGCAGTCCGTTTCTCCTTCATTATCGATGACTTTAACATCAACCTGGCAGAATCCCATGGGAACATCTGCGCTGTCGATTATTGGATATCGAACATCATCCACGACAAGACATGGGTGGTACTTTTTCTCGCCGAAGCTCATGACGGGATCCCTCTCCGACTTCGCTTGCCAGTTCCCTTCACTGTCCCATACACAGAACGCAGTTATCCATCCTGATAACCATTGCGTTCCTGATCCAAGGGAGTAGTGGTGGCTGACTTTATTCCAGAAGTCGATATCAGGCTCCCCGTCAAAGGCTTGTGCGAAGCGCTTCAGCACAGGTCGCAGCAGCTTCACCCAATTTTTAGGTTCTTCTCCGAACGTTTCGAGTAAGTCTAGTCTTGTGTATAGCTTTTCCCAATCTGATTTTTCCCCTTCTAGAGTGACGGATGGGAGACCGCACATCGACATTTCGTAGTCAAAGTAACTGATAAGGAAATAATTGCCATGGTGAGATGCTGTCATTTATACATATACACTATTTTTGACCCACCTTTGCATGGTTGCCATCATCATAACGGAACAGACAACGGTGTCGTGGTATGTCGTCGTTGTAAAATTAGGTAGTATCCATGTTTTGAGGTTCGGGTTAACGATCTATTCATAGAAATTAAACCTGTCAATCACCCTAATACACCAACTAAAGGTATAATCCAAACAAACGTTTTGGTTTATTGCCTCCGTCATCTGTATAGCTAGGTCACCGAATTCCGAGGTGTGCCGCGTCCCGTTCATTCGTACAGTGAGCTTTGTCTTTCCTTTGTGCTCAACGAACAGGGAACGGAGGGCTTTGCTGTTTTTGTTCACGCTAAAGTCCCTTTGTTAGTACACTTGTCGCAAGATTGTTATGACAGCCGGCATTGCTTACTAGAGGCTAAATTGTGACAGGATGGCCACCCAAACATCGTCAGGTCTAGTCATTCAATGTTCCAGTGAGTCGTTAAATTCAACTAAGTGTATCGTCGAGTCAAGAGGGCTCATACCTTATGACCAGGTTGTGATGTCTGTTGTAGGCATGTGTGACGGCTTGTACGAAGCCATTTCTCTCGCATCTGACGTCTATCTGGGAGAAGTCGCTGACGCCGAATGAGCTCTGGAGTAATGCCACTGGAGGCTGTTTTGGTCGGGTGTCTGGGATGCCTGGGGCGCTTTCGCCTACCTCGCGATACGTGGGCGTGGAGGAGATCTTGAGGGCTTTTCAGGCGCTCGTGGGGGTTGGCGACGGGTCTGGCGTAGTGCTGTGCGACGTCGAATGTCACTGGCATCTTTTATTTGCGGGTGGAGGGATAGAGTTCTTGAAATGCTGAGTCTCTGTAGAGACTCGTTTACAAGAAAGACAAGACAGACAAATTCCCCTATTTACTGTTCTTTTAACTCAAGCAACTACAAGGCGATGCAACTAAGTTACGAGTATCTCCAGTGTATGCTTGATGTACTATAGGTAAGTGGACACCTTGCCGGCACTTCGATTTTGGAAAACTTAAATAACGACGTGGACATCGCGATGACTTAAAAATTTGGTATGCAATTCAGTGGCCTCTATAGCGGGTGTCAAACGTTATCGGTGTCACCGCCCTGTGCCAGAAGAGTTAGACCAAGATGGCAACTCACGAGAGTACAGCCTTTAAAATACACTCTATAAGTATTGGTGTACTTTCCACATCTCATCTCCGAGTATATCCGGTGCCAGCTGGTCAACACAGGAACAACACAGGAATTAACACAGGCTCTGAGTATTTTAGCACCAACGCCGCTGTATCTGGCAATTTTATGCTACGCCCATCTAGCAGGCACTTTGACTACGGAACACAGCTAACTCGGTGAACTGGTAAGTAATAATAACTTAAAATCGTCAGAGAGAAACACCTTCAGGAAATTCATCAGCAGTATTAAAATGCGAGACGCAGTAATAATCAGTAATTACTAATTAGGGTCTGGAGCATGATCTAATTTTGACATGTCTTCATATCTTCTTTGATTAGGAAGCTTCCTCTCTGCTGCTGACCTCTGTCGATGCCAAAATGTCTAAGCCCATGTGATCCGCTGGCTTTTTGATGGATTAATCTATTTGGCAACCCCACTTTAACACCCCAATTAGGGTGTTAATTTGCATAGCCACAATTTAACAGCCTAATTGGGAAGCTGTCAAAATTAACACCCTAATTCGGAAACCCATAAAAATTAACACCCCAATTCGGAAACCCATCAAAATTAACACCCGAATCGGGTGACTGACCTAGTCTCGATCCAGCCTGTTCTGTCCGAAAACGGGTTGCACCCGCATTGAGGTGTCCCATCAATGTTATTCTTACCAGAACGTCTGGTACGGAATAACCGTGAGGCAGTACATGGGTTATTTAAACTCCGTCTACCCTTATACGGACATTCCTTGATTGCATCAAAATTGCACTTGTCCACCACTGTAAGCACCATCGCCTCGCACTTTGAGGCACATAGACATCTTAAACCTGAATATACTGTCCTTATTTGAAGCCTAGCATAATACTATCTGATATTAAATCAATTGAAACAATTTTTAGTGATCCAATTATGTAGAGTGAGCTGTAGGCTGCTTTTTAATTGGGTATAACTATGATCCACCATGCTGCTGCTGCTCATGAAGCTCCATGGAACAAACATGAAGCTCACTAAAAATTTTGTTGGATGAAATGGAGCAGACTGAGTTAACAAGCTACTTTTCTCACTCCATTCTCATGCCTCCACCCGAGTCTAGAGTCAAAAGCACAAAGCAAGTGAGGTCAATCTTTCTGTTCTTGCTGAAAAGGCGCTTGAAGTCCTAGGAAAGCGCCCCATTTCAATGGCAATTAGATGCTGCAAGGGCAGGGTCCCTTGGTGTCTGAAAGACAATCGGCGAGCTGGAGTTCTCGTCGTTGCGTGTTCGCTTGCTCGGAGTGACACCGGGGGAAGGATAGGACATGGAACTAATGTAATAAACAATAATTAGGGATATACACACGATGACGCGCCTCTCACGTGGCTGGTGACGCGTGTCTCAAAAAGGGTAGACAGAGTTTAAAGGGCCATGTACTGCCCTACGGTTATTCCCTACCAGTCTATATAGGTGGAATACCCGGGCCTCACACATCTCAATCTGGAATTCGCAAAAAAGCTTGGTTTTTTTCCTTGGCTCCCACTACATACAAAACAAATACAAACCGAGGGTATTCCACCTAAGTAGACTGGAGTCGAGTCTATGACTGACCCAAAACGGCTGTTAATAATTGCTGGCCGCTGAATTATAGTCCCTTATTTAACTATTTCATCTGTCCCTCATCCCTCACCATCCAATTACTTCTGATTGTTGATATATTGCCTAATCTACTCAACATGTCTGGTAAAAGGCTCAAAAGCCAGAAAAACATAGCTGGTCAGTCTGCAGGTGGAGCAAAAGCAAGTTTTGGCAAGAAAAAGCAAGATAATAATTCTCAACCTGTTGATGTGGGGCAAAGTATGTTACTTTGGAAAATCAAACTCTGAGAACATTTAGCTGCATATTACAAGATTTGGAGTGATCACTGTCAAGAGAAGCAAACAATTTTACCAAGTCAGCCACAGAGAAAACCACATGAGAAATGAGTGCAGTCAGATAATCATGTTTCATGTGTCCTTCCTGCAGCAAAAAGACACCAGCCAAGAGTCATGACTTCTCATACTATGCAGGTTGAAAGTACCTCAATTTCTACAGGAATATTTGTCACTCAAGATGTACCAATGCCAATGCAAAGTGCAGAGGCATCTTCATTGTCAACATTTATTGTCCAAGATACAGTAACACTGGGTATAGATGCACCTTCATCTGAATTGATATCCCAGGATGTGACAATGCAGGACCCAGAGGCATCAACATCTGGACTATATTCTATGCCAGGACCATCAGGTGATATAAACATGAGTCAATCTTTTACTCCTGGTCCACTCTATGCAATTTGGGGTGATGAGAAAAATGCAGATGCATGGTATGTGTTGCTGCTGGCCTTAAAGGAACAAACTGTAAAGGAAAGAATAACCACAAATGTTGTGAATTTGTAGCCAAAGCTTGAGGTATGTTTACTGATTTAATTAATATGTTATTGTTATTGCCTGACAAAAATTAATAGATATAAATGTAGACTGTGTAATAGATGTAAAGCTTCCTCTCTAAAAAAATCAAGGCTGTACAATTAGTTGTTAATAAAATAAGAATTTTAGAATGATTTTCTGCAAGTTTATATTGTTTGCAATGATCAGAAATTGAACTTGTGACATTCCTAATTTAGAAGGCAAAAAGCGCACACAAATCATTTATAATTCTACATATTTAGTACTTTATAACCATATGGTTTTGAAAAAAACATCCAAATCTGGACTGTTCCAGACATGACACCAGAGCCCTAACAAACATGCAAGAAACCCCTTGAACACTTCATTGCTTACGTCATGAATGACATTTTGCTGTTCCAGCATGCAAAGTAAGGGATTGAAATACGATAACATTTGCCACAAGCAGCGCAGCCCGCCGCATTGAAATTTGAAGTTAGCGTTACAACTTATGCATACTATCCCCTACCCGTTCTTCATTTTGACTTGGCTTGATGGTCATTGCTTTGCATGGCGTAACGAGTCCTTTTTGTGGGACTGATTTGAACCATCCTTGCTTACTTATGCTTATACTTTTTAGCATCAAAAATTTATGATTACATATACTGAACAATTCATTATGCACAATACCAAAAAATAGAGAAAAAGGAGCCATTTTACTATGTGGGGCCATATTTTTACCATCCTGCCTCCCACTTTATGGCTTCAAAAATTATAAGCTATATAATGAATGACCTGCTATGTACAATGCAAAAAAACTGGAGAAAAGGGAGCTATTTTGTGATGTCAGCCTGATTTTGCACTTTTAGCACATTCATTACAATATTTTGGCCCTTACATTGAACATAAAAATATAAAAATTCAGATTAATGTTTATATGAGCTGTCTATATGAGAGTGCTAAAAATTAGATTTAACAAAGCTGCAATTGTGAAGTTATAAATGAAAAGTGTCAATTTACAAACACTGGTGATAGTACAATCAAAATGCTGGATGACAAATGCAACAGAATTCAGAATTCATTTCATGTTATCAAAGCGATGGAAGGAGTTGAGACTTGAGTGTGGTTCCACTTGCCCATCGAGTGTGGGAGATTGTGCCAAGTAAAACCAGGGCTTTGTAAGGCAAATAAAGCAAGAAAACTTGAGCAAAAATCATGTGCAGATTGCAATGAGTTTCCTTGATGAAGGACATGTGGGTACACCCAAGTTTTTCTTCCTCAAACCACCTCCTCAGGAGGAATCCATAAAATTGCACCCACTCACCTCCCAATTATATTAGAATTTTCCTAATACTTTCAGTGTGTATCTGTGTGTAGATACTTAAAGGTCTCCTTCTAGCCTCTTACTAGTGAGTCAACTACGCTACAACACATGCTCAAGGTGACTATATAGGCTAACCACAACATAACACATCTGGTTTCACGTCTCAACTTCAAGTGGCATAGAATCACGTGACCTGAACCCTATGTAGTCACTTTCACCCAACCACATGGAATCACGAGATTCTGCCACCTCAAATCATCTGACTCGCTTGACAGCTCTAGACTGCGCCCGATTACGAAGCGCATCATTCGGCAAAAAAATAACTTGGGAGAAGCTGGTTTTACAAAAGCAATTCACGTTCACGTCATGTTATTGAAGACAAAACAGGAAATATATTCGCACAAAAATAGATTCTTGACATTGCACCCTCGCTGGGTCCCTGTAAAAGAACGAGTCTTTACTTACATAAAGGACTTGTAATCACATGTTCTGTTTGATACCCTTTCCCTCCTCCCTTTGCCACAATTTTTTGTATATACACTTATATATTCCTATTATCAATGAATGTGAATTTTAATTGAGGAAAAACAAAGCACTTTGAGGGAAACCAAATGAGGAGAAAAGGCCTCCCATCAGCTGGCCATCATCAGCCAATCAGCAATCACAAAATGAAGGTTGGATCAAAAGAAGAACGAGTAAGGGATAGTAGCAGCCTTCCACATACAAACTTCTGGGCTTGCAATCTTTACATTTGATTTGTTGTCCTGTATACTACAGTCAGTACTTTCTTTGTATTGAATATCTCTCTTCAATCAAGTATGACAAATGATGCAGCAATAAGTATGCAGTGGTCCTCTGTGCTTGAATTGACGTTTTCAATATTCAAAGAGATAGCTTTTACGATTGTTGGGGTTTTGTTATCATTGTGATTTATACAAAGGGGTGATATGCTGACTAATAAAATGGCAGATTCAACGGCAACACGGCAGCACGGCAGTACCAGTCGGATACTGAAGCCCAAAAGGTAATTATAGATGTAGCAACCCGAGTTGCATCACAGGAAAGGGGGTTGCCAAATAGATTAATCCCTTTTTGATGGTCACGTAAGAACTCTGAAAGCACCGAGCCGAGCACAGCTCACCATAGAAACCGTAGAGCATGGCACCAGCATTCTTGTCACATGGACAAACATCTCTTCAAGCCCTAGTTGGACCGAGATTCAGCTGAGCCATATGGACAGAGCCAGCACATCACTATCAGCTCTCCACAGCATTGAACCAAAAAGTTTAGAAATGTTCTTTAGAATGCTTCGCTATGCCAGTGCCTGACATGCTCTATGATGAGCTGTGCTCGCTGCTCGCCGCTTTCAGAATCAAAGTTCTTACGGGGTGACCCATCAAAAAGCCAGCGGATCACATGGGTTTAGAGGGAGCAAGCTCCCCAATGAACAGAAGGCTTTCAAGTATTGGGAAAAGAAATCAGGTCAAATTAGCCACTTTTTGAATTTTTAACGGTTTTATTCAAATTTTAAACCCTTTTTTACCCTTTACCAACTTTTCATTGACTCTTCAATTACGTCTACGACCATGACATATTTACAAAATTGAAAACTCTTCACTTCAAGAGGGTCTGTGACCCGTGACCAAAAGAGACGATTGTCATTACATAATATCAGAATAATATACAGTTGACTTTCTCATAATGCATAACGTCATAATGCATAAATGTCATACTGCATGGCTTTTTGGCTGACAACACCTTGCGAAGCAGGAAAATGCATCTATATTGCATACTGCATAATGCATGACTCTGATACTGAGATATGCATTATGAGATTGGCTGTATACGGGGTTTTGAGATGCATTTTTGTGGCATGGGCACATCAGAATTGAGCCTCAGCACGTCAGCGGTGCAGAAAATATCAGAACAGCACATTTTGAATAAATTAGAGGATTTTCAAGGATAATTTGAATATTTTTCATGGGGCACAGATGCCCACAATGCCCCAAAAAATAATCCTATGCATAAAGCCTACAACCTTACCTGTTCTTTGTCATCTGATGCTTCAAACTACCCAAAACTCAAAACCTTGAGCAATATCCACACCTTATGCTTGTAAAGAAAAGAAGGCTTGTGTAAAGAACACTCCAAGGACAGCCCCCAGGCCAGCTGCAGCAGGTCAGCATGAAAATCTGACCCTGGCTGATTGGATTAGTATTTTCAAGTTTATGAGGAGTGATTAAATGCTAAGCAAACAACTATAGATAGCTATTTTCGTCGGTCTGATGCTTAGTTAATATTGTTATCTTATCCACTTTGTTATCAATGTCACACTTTGGCAGAGGTCACCATATGTCACACAATTGTGACATTTTTCGTACTGCATAAATCTCATAATGCATGACTTTAGGGCTGTTCCGATTGGTATGCGTTATGAGAAAGTCAACTGTACATACAGCTGTACTCAGCTCGTTTTTAATTCATGTTGCTGTTGAATTCATTTGACTTGAGCTACTTAATTTTATTCCATCAGCATTGACTCGGCATCAAAAATAGTAGAACTGAAGTTGAAGGTACATATTATTTAAAGGTATACACTGGAGCTGTCGTACTACTACTGTAGTCGGGGCTCGGCTTGGTGGGAAAAGATTTGCTTAAGGTTGCGGTCAACAGGAACCGACCAGCTTATGTAAACGTATTACATAAGCGCCAAGAGCGGCAAAATGTGAGCTCTGAAAAAAGAGAAAATTTTATGTCACAAAAAGTTGCTAGAAGTTGTAAATACATTATATATTATTGTCTTGAGTATTGTATATTTTTTCGTCCTCTTTTTTAGCTCCATGGCCATGTCTGGAGGTAATATGCGATGGCTGTGATATTTACGGTTTGCCCATTGCTGCTTCCGGACCACTCAAACTGTGTCCGTAAGCGCTGACAAATTGTGCTGCCCGATTTGGATAACTGATAAGATTAGCTAAACACAGCCTTGACACATGTTCCGAGGAGACTCTCACCGTTGAACTTGAAGAAGTTGGCACGCTGTCAAGGCAATTCTTGATATTGTGTCTGAGTGAGGTTTTTGACCAGTATTCTCTGCCTTTTTGTTGTTCATATTGCTCTTTGCTGGCCTGCTGTAAGCCACGTGACTGTATTATATAAGCGGCAAAATATCATGATCCGAAATTGAAACTTTTTTCTGATATTGTCAAAGTGATTATTAGAGCATTTGGGGGTTTTTGGTTTTACGAAAAAACTTTGACAAAATCTCAAGAAGAAACCCATATTTTTCAAAACAAAAACCTGAGATCTATAGATATATATATTGTCTACAATCTCTAGGCAGAAATTTACTGATTATGTTTGCGTTGTGGTCATTAATGAGCTCGACGTTGAGGCTGATTTTAGATTATATAAGCTGGTCGGTTCCTGTTGACCGCAACCTTATCAGAATTTGGTCACGTGAAAGTGCAAGATGGAAGGTCATTGTTCGCGTTCGACGTTAGACAGGTCTCGAGGTTGCTCACAACGACGCCAACGACGTTGCTTGCATCTCCTTCGACACCATGTCTGGCGACACTTACACGCGCTCAGACTTAATTGATGTGTATGGGTCCCATCTATTTACTTCTAAACCTGTTTAACACTGACCTGTTCATTGTAGATCCTACCTACAGCTTCATCTCATCCTTTCGGGGGCCAGGATTTTCATCGTCCAGGGCAAATCAAGGAATATCTCAAGCCCCGCACACTACAACTATCTAATGTGAAGGAGGCGTTCGGAAAACCATCTGCCGAGTCCAAGAAGGCTGTGGATAGCGGCTCGGTCACTCTACCCGATGGCATAGTTATACGCGTTGAAGAAGGAGACAAGAAATTCGTTCACGCCATCAGCTCAAAGTACCAAATCGATGAAATACAGGCACTTATCATGCTCAGGTCATATGTGTATAACCGGGGCATGCCTCCCATCTCCGATCCTGAGTCGGGGCGTGATATGGTCGAGCAACTTCTCGAAGCTATCGGACCTTTCTATCATGCGGAACGCATTCACGCTCTCCGTGTGCTTATCCCACTATTCCGCGCCAAAGAGAATGAAGAAGATCCATTAAACGAAGTGGCTGTTCACTTTCTACCCAAAATCATTCCAGACGGGCCTAAATTTGCCCAGTCCGTCGTCGCGCAGTACCTGGAAAAGACAAAAGCAGAGCTCCCCGAGCAATACGGTCAAGACCCGAAGAATGCAACAGTGTGGGCGAAGCAGAATCTGAAAGAGCAACTTGTGTTGTTGGAGGTTCTTTTTGGACGATGTGGGGGTATGTGTCGTGTAGTGGGCCTTTGGTGGTGTCCATTTTCGAGGCTGCGTACAACACCACTCTTGGGTCGAGACAAGCGAACAGCACACTCCTCCTCGACGAAGAAAGTCGACAACTTCAGGAGGATTGTGCTGCCATCTGGATTTTGATCACCGTTGAAATTCTGGAGTTGGAGATGATAGGTGGCGAGGACAAAGTTATCGAACTCTCAGACGAACCATCTCGAACCGACGTGTATTTTGCCTCTCCCGATAGCATCAAGCGACTACACGACATAGTCACGTCTCAGACTGATAGTCGGTACTCATGTACCTACCTTGCATGGGCATATGTGCTTTCGCGTCTTGAAGCAGCAGCATATCGAATCATCAATGTCCCAGACTCATACCAGTCGGTGTTGGACTATGTCTCCCCGCCTGTTGGCCGTACTTACTCCAAGGAAAGAGAATTCACCCATGACCGGATGGCTAAAGCATGCATCCAACCTGAAGTGGGATTGCTCGGTCTTCTAAACGACCTCCTGACCAAATCTCCCCTATTTGTCACAGCCATAGCCTGGAAGACCGGTTTCCTCCATCACAGACCCTAATGCCATAGCATACCGGTCTGTATTGAAAGGTTCGTAATTCAAATATGCTCATACAAGGTTTTGTTGCTGATGAGAATTGATAGGTTTAACTACTGCTCTTGCGGAACTCGTTCCTGTGGAGAACATACCAAACTTTGACGCCCTCGTGGAAGTTTGGATTGCACTGTATGGCCGAAGCGAGAGTGCATCCGTGGCTGAAATATGCAAACAGTTCTGGAGAATGGACTGGCATCATGGTATGGCTCGTCGAGCCATCTTTGATGTCGCAAGATCACGGTTCCCAATTCAAGTTAAACCCCTCATACGACTACTTCGCGCTATGACTGGAGCAGGCTTCCTTGACACGGACCCCCTTTACACTGCCGACTACAATCCTGATAAAGCTATTGGGGAAGAACGTTCTATTTGTGGGCGCTTCGTTTACTATTACCTAGGCAGTCTATCCTCGTATTCGCAAGTTGTGCCATTAAGTCAATGTACAGGTGCACATGCACTGTACGAGCGTCAAACGGAGCGTTACGGCCAAAGCAGTTCAAATCCCGGCGTCAATTACATCAACCTGCGTCCTATTCGACTTCCTGGAGGATCTACCCTTCCTGCCAGATCCACTGGGCTTGTCCTTAACGGAGATGGAGCTGACCATGTGATCATCCGCTGGCAACACGAACACTCGGGATGGAAGGTCATTCTGGAGATTCTGACGGACTATGTCAATCGACGGCGGATGGACTTTGGGTCGGGAGGAAGCTACCAGGACGTCTCGTTTGCTCGTCGTGGGGTGATACAACTCAAAACGCTGAGGATGCAAGATATCGGGATGGAGATGGATCCGGAGGGAGATAATTCGACAATCACGGACATCCTTGACCTTGTGCGCAGTCTTATTCAGGACAATCCTGCTCAAGCTGGCACGCTTATGCAGTCGCTGGAAGAGGGCGAGGCGGTGGTTAGCCACACTATGACGGAAGCACAACCTCCTGATATGGTGCAACTCACGACTATGATCTTGGAGGAGGCGTTGTCGCGGTCCAATGCCCGGACGATGGCAGGAGCGTCCGCAAAACTTATTACTTCGGCCATGAGTGTTCTCTCCGCACTGCTCGCTATACCCCATTATTCCAATCGTGTCTGGCTGTACATCCGGTCCACCACCAATCTTTTTGGGACGGACCGATCCCCCGGGTTTGCCTCAGTTGCGTTGTCTGTCGAGCGCGCGACGGGCACGTACACGATGACGTTGGCGCTGCTTCATCTCGTAGGACAGCTTTTCCGGGAAGCCGTAATCTCAATTCAGCCCGAGAACGCAAAGTTGCAGCAATTGAAGGAGGAGGTGCTGCTTCGTGCCGCGCGATTTGTGCACACTGAGATCTGGGTAGAACACATGAACTGGAAATACGCACAGCTTGGCGATAGATTCGAGATTGGTAGTCAGGTCGTCTCGCTCTACAACTTGGTGCTTGACCATTCCTCGCCGACATTAGCTGAGCGGCCGTTCTCTGTCCTCAGCCAATCCATTGGGGACATCGTCTTGTTCAAGGCTACCACTTCGACCATCAACCCGGTCATCTCTGCAATCTCTTCCGGCGCACAGGTTCTGCGGATGTTGTATGGCTCACGACGGTATGCTGACATCCGAAGGCTGCTTTTCCTGCTGCAGGAAAACTTGCGCCTTTGTAGACTGGTCCTGAACCACAAAATTAAATCGAGCATGGCATCTCGGCCGTGCTTGCTGGAACAGGCCCTGTGTGCACGTGTTAACGGCGGACGGCCATCATTTGACACTGCTAATACCAGACACGACCCCATCGACGTGCTAGCGGGTTACCTCAGGGAAAAAGAGGAGGGTAGCCTGGTGCCGTTGGAAGCAGCTAGGGTCCTCTGCGGACTAATCACCTCACTTTCGCTGTCACATTCCTCGCCGCCGACGATTATAGGACACCTCTCGAATCCAGACGCCACTGTCGCGGCGCTCGTTCGCATCACCCAGCATCCATATGACGAGCTTACTCTTCGGAAGACTGTCTGGAACTTTATAACTTTGGCTGTGGATAAGGAACCTGCGTTGGCGACGCTTTTCGTCTCTGGAAAGTCACGAGCACCTGGAGAATTTAGAGAAGGCAAGGGAAGGAGGTAGCGGAGAAGGAGAAGGAGAAGGAAAAAGAGAAGAAGACGGATGAAATCGGGAGGTCGACCAGTGCGCTTGATGCCGCCCGGGAGATCCTTGTTACATGGAAAGAGCTTTGGGAGGCCAACCCGCTTTTGCTCTCATGCGTTTTCCGCTTTTTGGATACTGTGTGGCAGCACGCTCGAGCACAAGTCGGCTGTCGACCCTCTCCGAAAAGATAAAGCGTTCTGGGAAGTGCTCGTGGCCGTCGCTTGCGAGGAAGTTGGGCCCGTTCCGACCTATGAAACGACAGAAATCGTGGCCATCGACGGCATCCGACGATCAAGTCTACATGAAGCTATTCAAACCCATGCATACCGCACGTTGATCAAGTCGCACGCGACGAATATTATCACTCGCGATATTGGTATTCATCTGCAGCTGCACGGATCTGAGGTTCCACTGAAAAAGCCGGAAAGTTATCTTCAGCTCGAATCATGCCTCAAGGACCAGGACCGGCTGACGGACCTTTTGTCCGAGGCGGCTCCTAGTTCATACGCTCCAGAGATGCACGATCAGTTGACGGGACTACTCAAAGACAATTTCGCAGGATTGACACTAGAGCAGTTGGAGGTGCAGGAGCCAGTGGCGGAACGGGATTATGGCGATAGTTTCGCGTTTTCGACGCCTCTTCTGAGGACTCGACTGCAGGCGTATCCTGTAGAAGAGGACGATTCTATGGATAACCCTGTCGAGGGAGGCAGAGAGGCTTTTGCTATCCATCAATTTGAATCTGTCACTGGTGCATGCCGAATCAGCTTTGATTGAATCTTGGGTAACGCTGTTCAAGCAGACAATTCCTTATCTCAGGACAGATGTGGGTGTTCGACCTCATATGTTGTCTATCGCGGCGTCAATTTCATTCGATGTTGCTGGAGAGAAGAGAGGTGGAGATATGATGGCATCCATCCATGGCGCTAGGCTTTCGCTTATTTTGGCCTTATTAGAAGTCGCCTGGTTCTCGTCATCGGACAAGGAAGAGGAAATCCAGTCGTTCATGGAGCTTGTTCAAAATCTTCGCACCATCGTCGTTAATGAATATCAATCTCCCGCCCGGTCTTTCCTCGCGAACTTGCCCAATCCATTCCACCGCCCTCTTTTGCAGATCATATATTTCTGCTGCAAACAAGGGAGAAGCATGCTCAAGCGACCAAAGACGCTTAACAGCCACCAACGACTTATCATTTCTCAAACAGTAGAAGCAACCCTCTCGTTCGTCATCGAATCTCTTCGAGTTGTTTTTATCTCAGCTCGGAGCAGGGCCGATGTCGATCTTGATAAAGACATGGAGCTTTTGGTCGCTGTCTTCCACCAGTGCACTCGTCCAGATATCGATGCCTCTTCCGTTTTCTGGCTTGCAAAATGCCAGGAGACCGACGTTATTAGGGCCAGTTTGGAGCTTTTTATCCACATTGACCTTGTCGGGCTCTCCGATCTTCCTCTTGTCCTATCCCGCAAGGAGCCTCTATACTCTCCCCACATCCTCCTTTTCCACATGTCCCTCGTGTCGCATAGAGCGGCTGCAGAACGATTTGCGAGTGAAGGTGTGTTGTCGGCATACAGCAACAATTTCATCAGCTCTGCCATCAGTTCTGGCATGATTGACGTCGTACTGCCTGAGCTCCCGGGACAGCGGAGTCCAGCACATATTGCGTACTGCTCGATGATCTCAATAGTGGCAACGGTCATTTCGGCTCTTGGGCGCACGAATCATTATTTCGATTCTGATGCCTGTGGCTTCGTTCAGCTATATGGAGATCAGATCTCTCGTACACTGTCGTGGACGATAGGAGATGCGATCACGTTACCTTTGTTGGAGGAGATGGATCAAGTTATCAATCTTTTCTACGCCATTGCCACTAGTGTTCCTGCGTCTGCCAAATCGGACCCCGTCGTTGAGAAAGTTCTCCGCGGGTTCACAAATCGTGCCTTGCATCTGCTCCAGCAGGTCAACTACGCCATCACACACCCTAATCATCTCGCCACCTTGTATGAGCCAGTGACACAGGATGAACGAATCCGATTCGAGAAGGCGCAGTCTCAGGCGGACCCTACGAAGCGTTCTTTCGTCACGCATCTGATCCATCGTCTGTACCAGATATCTACGAATTTAGTTGGAACTCTGGTTACGATTAGTCGAGCGGATTCCATTCTCTCTCGTAGTGTGGAAGATTGGCCCATCAGCGAGGCTTTGATTGTGCCGGTACGTTTTTGTGTCTCCTAATATGATTAGAACAGTGATTCATTAATCTTTTGCACCCTTATAGCATTCAAAGGTTGTCCTCGGCGAACCTGCTTCCCTGGGTACACTGCTTGAGTTGGGTAATCGATCTCTGGATCTCTTACGCACTCTCGTCCAACGACCTCCTGGACAAGGAGTCACCGATCCTTCCGTCCTCTCAGGGTCGTACACTACTGCTCTAGGAGTAAAGCAGGGAGTCATCCTCATCAGACAGAACCTGGAAGAAATCCTTCTATACTCTGTGACCCAGCTTGCTATGTGGCTTTCGAAGCCCGGTTTCGATGCCTCACCTGCTGACGCCGATATGGACGAGGCTCAGGGAATGGACGTATCCAGACTGGACGGTGGCAAGGACAGGAGACCTGCTCGGTCGTCGATCACGATGGCAGAGCGTCTGCGTCGGGGGATGACGGGCGAGATGGCGGGCGATCTGCAGTCGTTGCTGACGAAATCCAAACCGATCCTAGTGGCTAGTGATACCATTATTGGCGGACCGTCGACAGACCTTACACAAATTCTGCTGAACTTCCTCCATGAGCGGATAGGTGGTCCTTCATAATCTGTTTTCTGTTCTCCATTTATTACACGTATCTTTTTTTCTTTCTCTCTTTTCCTACTGTTTGTCAATCTTTTTTCTTGTCAATCTCTCTCTCTCAATTTCGCCTTTTGCTTTCTGCTTTGTTGATTACCTGAATAGGTGTTTGTAGCCTTTGATATAAAAGTAGTTTCATTTTTAAAATGTGTATAATATCATTTACATCTGTTATCGCGCTCTCCTCAGTCCCCTACTGCGTCAGGACATCTGCGCCTGTTTCGGTGATAAGGATCATATGCTCTGCTTGCGCACTGCGAGCACAGTTCTGTCGCAGCACTTATGAGTCAGTTGTCCTGCAACACATAGATAGCAAGAACTTACCTCGGTAGATGCCGTCCATCCGTCAGGGAATATCCACCCTCGTGGATTAGTGCCTTGGATAATGGCAGGCTGTACAAGCGCCAAGTAAACCTCTGCGCATATGACTGAGAATAAACTAATGCGGGCGTTACCTCTATTGTAAAACAGTGGCCAGGTTCCATTATTCCCGGTTCGTCGTTTACTAGTAGTATAGCCTCATGAGAATCCAGAAGTTGATTTCAATAGAAGAAGGAACCCACAGTGGTGAAGAATCCACGGTGTGCGGTGGAAAACGGCGCCTATCCCATGCCCAGTGAATTGTGGCGAGACTGAATAGTCCTTGTCGCTGAGGAACTGGTGGATAGCCTTTCCTATTGCCTTGAACGGCTTTCCTGGCCCGCAGGCGGCGATGGCCAATTCCAGAGCCTTGTTTGTGGTCTGTACTAGTTCCTTGCCGGGTTCATCCTAGCAGATGGAAAAGGGAATGATAAAGCAACGATTCCACCTTTAAAGAAAGGTCTTTAACTTACGACGTCTCCAACTAGAAATGTTTGAGAGGTGTCGCCGTGGTATCCATTGAGAAAGATGGTGACGTCGATGTTAATAATGTCGCCGTTTTCTAGTGAACGGCTTGACGCATTTTTTTAGTTAAAATAGTGTAATCTGGTAAGAAATAGACACCCACTCGTCTGGAATGCCGTGGACAATGACATTATTGATGCTACAGGTCTTTTTAGAGATATTTTCGTCACTAAATAGCGACAAAGACCGCATACCTCGTACAACATGACCGAGGAAAGCCTTGATAGCGAAGTGGAGATGGGTATGCAGAATGCGATATGATAAAGTCATGGATCGCAGAATCGATGGTGTTTGTGGTGACACCAACCTAGAAAATCAAATATGTAACGCTTTAGAGCATATGCCCATCCCAAAAAATCCGAGCAACGCACCTTGACTTGGGCACCTCCAAACTCCCTGACTCTCCTTGCCAACTTAGCAGCCTGGCGTAGAAGGGACTCTTCCTCCCCCTCCCAATTTTATTTTCCCTGAATCTCTTCTGGGCCCATCTCCTGGCACGCTACCATCGGGAGTAAGAGCATACGGCGGTCTTCGTATGTATTCTGGCACCTGTCGCTTTGGGATGTGCGAAACTCCAAAAACAAAAGGCTCTTCAGGCAAAATGATGCTATATTCCCCAAAATCGTGCACTTCTTCATTCTCCTCGGTCGGCCCTGTTGACATTTGACGAATGGTCCTCGCTCGATAGGTCCATTGTGTGCGTAATGCCAGACGCAACGGTGCTCGAGTCAACCACAGCATCGTCTTTAGTCGGAGATGTGTTATGGTAGTATATCCTCCTGTTCAATCGTTATGCGCTCCTTCAAAGTGTCCAGACGGCCAGTAATGCATGGAATATGCCCTGACTTTGAGAGACCAGCGGTTAAGTCGTAGATGGCCATGTTCAACGTCGACATTTCCCTCGACGCGGCCATCCATCACAATGATCTTATCAGATAACACCAACATGGCCATCGCGGCTTTGGCAAGCTTTTAATTTGCAACTCTGTAACTGTGTCTCAGGCTCTTGCCACTACCATCTAATCTTCTAACTGAACGCCTCTGTTGCATAACGAACGCCAGAATGTCGGAAACTTCCACTCCATAAGTCATGACTGGCTTTGGTGTTATTGCAGCCTTGTGACTGGCCAGGAATGAGCATGGGGGTTGCGATGGTTTTTGAACCGGGTCTTCGCCTTCGAAATGGGGTTTTTGGTATCTAATGATACTTAGCTCCATGCTTCGGCCGTACCGACTCTGCTTAAAGTCTCAGACGATGCACAACGGGAAAGTTGTCGGACCACTTGCTGGATGCGCCTTACTCGGAGAACCGCGATAGATGGCCTGGATAAGTTTATGGTTTCCTCGTGGTTATTTTATGGAAACTTCGAGGGCTGCTTTCCACGTAGTTGGATCGCATATACTACAGCACAGACATGTCAGTTTTTGGTCTGCGTTCATCCAGTAACTGGCGTCACTGATATTTATAACTCCTCGAAGATATGTCATTTCAACTTTCGCGTGATCAATGTCTCGACTTGACGGTTATTCTGGCGCCAATCGTCAAAAATGGCTCCTGACTACTACTTTGTATCTATCACCCTAGTCAGGTATAGAAACCGAAACATTTATTTGTATCTTGGACTTGCTTCTCTGCTCCACCAACACTCCACTGCTCGAAGAAATCATTCCGAAGATACTTGCGCTCGCCCACTTCGGTATATGTTCGCGACGCTAGGCTCCATCTTTCGCGCATCTCTCAATTAGGAATCATGCAATTGTGGTGCAAAGAATTATCGTCAGTTTTCTCCGTCTCCACTTTCTCCGTCCTCGAGAGTCAGAGGCCAGCCACGAAGGGGCAATGCGAAAGATTTCATCTATGCATCTGACAAAAGGTTGTGTAGAGTTGCACGTATCCCTTCCCGCCATCTATGGGTGTCTGATTGTGGCTGTCTCGCGTGAAGGATCTCGTTGACTTACTCTCCTGTTATCTAATCGAAATTATGCATGGTAACTTTTCCCCGCTTTCACAGTGTCGCTGATCAGGATGTTTCTTCTTCCTCCAAAGCAAACCTCCGAAGTTGAACAAAAATCAAACTTCGAACTTCCATCTTCAGCTTCTATTCTATAACAATACGGTTAAGAATCGACATCTAGTAACCAAGCTCCAACCTGGATGAGTTACCGTTGTTTAACTCCGTGAAAGTCTTTTTGCCAGTGGAATCAATAAACGCCGGAAACCATAACTTCTGCGTACTGGTTACATGAGCGATAGAGTATAAAAGTCCTCCAAGCGCAAATCTTATCCTCCAACTCAACCTCGAGTCCTTAGCCCTGATCATTCAGTCCAATGTTGTTCAAAGTCTACATCACCTGCGTCACTCTCTTTGCATCTGTGCTCGCGACGCCTATCAAGCGGGATGTAGCGATCAGCGTCGATCTTCAGGATCCTTCTACGTCATCGGCCCAGCTTGAGAGGTCGCCCAAAGACCTTGAGCTCGTCGCGACAGTCACCAACAATGGTGCAGAAGGGGTCAAGATACTCAAATACGGCACTATTCTCGACGACAAACTTCCAACCAGGTCTTTTGTTGTAACAAAAGATGGTGATCCTGTTGCCTTTACTGGAATCAAGGTATACAAACCTTTATTGCAAAAATTAAAGATGAATACAATTTCACATCTAATTTCAGCTATCCATCTCTTTGGACAAAGTCGATGATACTGCTTTCACTGTTCTTGCTCCCGGTCAAAACATAACCGTATCTCATAGAGGCGAGTCCATTCCGACCTAAATTCCCAAGATGATTATATGTTCATTGTCTTTCTCTCATTAGTCGGCACCCTGTATGACTTTGCAACTGCTGGTGCCGGAAAGTTCACGTTCACACCGATCACCAAGTTCCTCGTCGATGGTTCGGCAGGGAAAGAGGCATTCTCAAAGGCGGCGAGTTTCTTCAAAGTACAGGCTGCTTCAGCCAACTCCGTCGAGGTCGAGTTTCAAGGAGAGATCAAGCGCGATACGATCACCCTAAACACCCGAGCGGAGGATATTTGCACCACTGAACCCGACAAGTCGTTCATCAATTCCAGGTTTGTGATTACGGTGTTTGTGGGTACTATGTATCTAATTGTATTTTTAATGCATCAGCTATATCGAGGCAAAGGCCCTCGCGTCTATGGCCTCAACGTATGTAAACAGTACGGGTGCCAATGACACCCTCTACATGACATATTTCGGAGCCACGGCTACGTCTGAAGTGATCACTACCCTGAACGCTGTAGCCAACGAAGACTCTACTAATCGAACGTACGTTACTACCATTTAATTCATCAATTCTGTAATAAATTTAAAAATCGCAGTTTGAGCTGTGTCGACACATACGACGCGTGTACTACCAGCGGTCTAGTTGCGTACACGGTTATTGCTACTACAGATGTATGCGTTTCCTTTTTACCACTTTCGATAGGATGAGCGCGCAGATGCCAACATGTGGCTGACATTCATTTTACAGATCTACTTTTGTAGCATTTTCTTCGATGAAGTTGCATCTGATGAGCTCTGCACCGGTGCGACCAACGTCACCGCGCGCAATGTGCGTGGAGGTACTCTTCTCCACGAGGTAAGGATATAAAATTTTGATCTAAAAGAGTTCCGACTAATCCCTTTTTCATTCAAGCTCACGCACGCCGTCGGTAACACAGTAGATATCGCTTACGGATGTGATGCCGATCAAGCTCTCACCGACCAAGACAAAGTCCTCAATGCAGACAACTTTAATGTGAGCAAAATGACGCCAGGTATCCACACAACCTGATGGTTCTCCTATTCAGTGCTTCACTACCTCAGTATATGCAAATACCCAATGTTAATTTAAGATACCCATGTACAGTAAATGTCAAGAAAGCAATGATACATGTCTGTGAAACAAGGTTCTTGCTTATTAGGTTTGCCCGGAAATTAGCTGCGCGGCGATCGTGGGCAACTGCTATCCATAAATGCTCTAGTATTTATAACAGTCGGCGCTGGGTTGGTTCCGACTAACAGTCACAGCCAACGAGGCTGTTGCTCATTCGGCAGTGATGATTAAGCGCCCGGCCGCTCTGAATTTATCCACACGGTTCCCGAATAGGTTTAGGAGGCGGTAGAAACTGATATTTGGGGATTGTTTCTGGAATCTGACTGGGGAATAAATTGATCAACTATCTATTTTTACTTGAATAGCCTTGGGCTGTACTGATCCAGAGTTGCGTACTCTGGAGAAACCCTTAGGTACAAATCAATCAAATACCCGTATAGAATAACAGAACTGGCAGCCTCATACTTCCAAGGTTTCATCCGACTGCACAAATATTCCACAGCACATATAGCCTATACGTACATAAGTAAAGTATGTCCCAACGGTATTTTGAAACCTTCAAATTTCGCGAGAATGGCCAAAAGCAGGGAAGTTCCCGAATCTTGAAGGGAATTCAGTTCTTCCTCGTATTGGGAATCCTGCCTTGGTATAAAATTCCGCCTAACGTTCATGAATAGGTGAGCGATTGAGACTTGATATAAAGCTTATGATATTCTGTGAGGCTTACATTTTCTTCACTGGTAGAACAGAATGCGGCCAAGTTGGGAGAAGACATCTGTGAGAACATTAACGAAGAACGAACGCCAGAAAAGGGAACTTCGATACCTTTTTGAGGCCATCGTGAAGTAGCAAGGTTCCATACCCCTTTTTTGGTGGTTGGGATCCGTTCCAAACAGGCTTAACCACCAACATTCGGTCGGGGACTGTATGAGAAGAGTGAGTACAATTCTATCAAGATCTATAGTGCTCGCACTGTCCACATAAAAAGCGCACACCTTAGGCGACCATTCTTTGACAAACTCTGCTGCCAAAACGGTATGCTTGATACAGAGTGAGTTTGAAATATAAAGTGATCGGTAGGCTATTGCGCACTTCATTCTTCCACCATTCACGGGTCTTGTCGTCCAGTTTTCTCATAAACTCATTGAACCCGAGTTCGCGCTGCTCTTGACTGTCCCCAAAGAGTCATATAACATTGGAACGTGTCTCCTCCAGCAGCAGTGGCATAACTCACGAGGAAAATAGCATTGTACCGGGAGCAAACCATAGCGCCGTGGAGACAATCTCTTGAGAATCATTCTCCAAGACATATAGATGTCCTGCCGAACCCCCGGCGCGCACCATTGATCTAAACAGAAGGTCGCTCAGCTGGTCATTGCCTCCGCTCATTGCTTTAGTGGCTGCGCCTAGACATGGGTTGTGGTTTAATCTCACAGACAATGCTGTTTCGAGCTGTTTAGTACTCACTATCTTCGAAAGCTCGAACTAGCAGGTCTACAATGGCATCTGTCTCTTTGTCTGGTAAATGATCAGTACAAATCCTGCATCTAGGGGCTAAAATTTCTAAGGACTTACCGGTCAGCGCTGTGATGCGACGAATTTCTGTAAGAGGCATTTTGTAACGATTGGCTGACACAGTGGCTGAGTAAGCGGCTAGTGTTGCGAATCGGCGCACAGAGGAACTCCAAAGACGGGTTTGACGTTTAAGAATTCACTGGGGACTCGTACAAGTAGAGCTAGTGTTTATATAGATACTCGAAGAATCCTAATGGAAATAAAAGGTGAAGTAAAGGTTTGTGGAAAATGAGTGAAACAGCATAAGTAAGAAATAACTGCAGGGGAGTGAATGTTAGGCACAAGAAATAGGGAATTCTGAGCCACCGGACAACATATAGAAACAGGAACCGTCCCTGCACGGTCCTACCTCTTGGGGAGACAGCTAGCACAGTCGCAATACGTCGGATGATTGAGATAATTACTACAATACCGACATGACGGGAGTCCTTATATCAGGATTCGAAAGGTTGGTGGTAACTTCTGACTACATGAAAGATGCTAATTATCGTCCACAAGTCGCCCATTCCCTTTTCGTCACGTAAACAGCGAGAGACAAGGATGATGAGAATAAGAGTCTCTATACGATGCGTGTGAAGATTTGTTGTTCCTGATCGTCAGCCTGGTGGCCAATGCATTTTACGACTTCCCACGAGGCTGTAAGCATACGGACAGAAGCATGCCACTAAACTAAATATAAAGTACGTGGCCCGGTCCAATGTCAGTGCGGAGGTCAACTCGATACCGGAGTGGATGTGAGTATTACGACTGGTTAATGTGATGCGAGCAGATCAATTTGTAGAGAGCGGTCTCAATTTCACGAATATGTTGGTCGATGAATCGAAAGCAACGAGTTCGTTTACTTCTCTATTAACGACTTTGTGTGGGGATCAGTGTAATCTATGTAAACATATCAGTCTCAAAGCGGTATCTTTCGAAAACAAAACGCGTACCAGAAATGTTATGATATATCTTATAGGCGCACTTTGCATCTTTAAGAAGTGTAGAGAGCAAGTTCCGCTGGTCTTCTCTTAGATCGGCCATGTCTTCATCGTCTAAGGCGTCATCAAAATATTGGGGGTCCTGGTCTCGGAGGAGTACGTCTTTGACGACGCTCCTCCATTTATGCCAAACTCTGGTATCGTTCGGAAGCATAGATTTCAGAAGAGATTCAGGATTGAAATCAGAATAGACCGGTGACTGTTCAGTCTCCTCCAAAGAACGTCGTAGAGAAAGACACGTAAAGACTACGGCTCGTGTTCGATTAGGAAGGGTGTATTTCTTTATGTCCATCGTCACGGATTTTTTCAGTAACTTCGCTTGCATAGCCTCCTTGTCGATCGAAGCTATCGCACCATTGTAGATCCAAGAAATTGCGAACGAAGAAAGGAACATGATCTGGCCAATAAGGTGTCCTTGAGGAATGAGGAAGAGCTGGACAATAAACTGAAGGAAGTAGAGTACGGAACATATGCCGATGATATGATACTTTGGTGCGCCTTTTAGCTTTAGGTGGAATTTACCTTTGGTGATCGCGTTGACGTGGCCTTCTTTTCCACGTAGCACAATAAACTCTTCTCCAATAAGTACCCCATCTCCGGGAGGAGAGCCGGGGGCAGGCTGAAATACAGTCTGCAGGGTCAGCGTACCCATACCGATAATCAAGGTCGATATTCCCCCAATTATTGTACCAAGAAGGATGGCAGTAAAGCAGAATTTGTCATCAAACAGGATAAGGCAGAATATAGCACACGCTATACTGCTGATCATGGTGAAGTAGGATAGTAGCAGGTGAAATGTTGAGCTCTGACTCGATAGATGGGGAGATCTTGGACGCCTTGAATATCAATGATGGTGACACCCGTATTTTTGGTGGTTCGCGATTCTCCGTCGAAAAGGTTTTTTACCTCTGGATAGTGCTTCACATGTTGCGCAAGGAGATATCCCATATACCCCGAGGTCATCTTCGTACCGGAAAGAACAGCCATATACTCAGGCCCCTTCTTTCCATCCAATCCAAAACTCGACGCTGGGTCCTGACATGATCCAGGAAAAAGACCTCTCCAGAACTGTGAGTTCGCGATGCGTCCAACTGACTTTGCAACAGTATAGGCTCCTGGAGAGTTGTACCATCCCCTCCACTTTCGTCCATCGGTGAGGTGGATAGTTGACATAGATTCGAGGACTTCATCGCCGCCAAAGAAGCCAGCCACGCTGAAGATGTCTAGATTGAAATTGGAGTTCTCCAGAGGCGGAGATATGAGAGGGAGAGGGGCCATGGTAGCAACTGTGCAAGTGTCGATGCTCGAGCGGCTAACTCGTGGCAACTTGCAAGTTGTAATATAACATAGAGGATGGCAGTGCAGGCCGGTGGATTCCCCAAACCGATATGCTGTCACATCTAAATAAACTTTGACAGGTCGAATGTTAGGGTCCTAATTGAATTGCAAATCTTGGCTTGACAGCTAACTGCAAAATGGTAGGCCGTTTCTATTTCTTTGATGTCCGCCCCTGTTTGGCAAGAGCCTTGTCAAAACAACCGGATTTGGACGTTGCGCATTTGAGTCTGTAAAACTGTTGATTTCGACGTAGGATTAATGTAAAGCGTCATCGTCGACGTCTGCAATAGATTCTACTTAGTCATGGGAGCGGGTCGGTACTCGTTACCAAATCCGGCTATTTGGACAAGGCTCTTGCCAAATAGGGGCGGACATCAAAGAAATAGAAACGGCCTACCATTTTGCAGTTAGCTGGAAGTTCATATTTGGAATGATAAAGTATGTCTGAATTTGAATCTTTGAAAATTTAAAGTCCTACCTAAGTTATAAATACTGATTAGGAAGTTGTAAGCTCTTTCCCAAATCATTTATCTCTAACCACCTGAAGGCCCTTGATCTGAGTCTGACAAATGTCTTGTTGAGCGCCACGACGTCCATTACCTACCCCAGAATGAACTCTTTCCACACTGGTCCGACTCCCAGCGCTTGCTTCAAGGACGTCTTCTCAATCGAAGTCACCGCAACACGCTCCGCCCATTGCCCATCTCCTTGCCAATCTATCAACATCACCATATATTTCAGATCTTTATCGTTGACATCCAACCGCAGATCATGGTCGGTCCCCTCACTCAGCAAAACAAACTCGTGCGTCTTCTGAGATATAACGTTTTTGTCGTGCCAGTCCGGGTTCACGAAAACTATACCAACTTCACGCCCATCGCGACCGAATATCCCTACTCGAGAATGCGTATTTCGCGGCCCGAAGGTAGGATTCTCCCTACTTGTTGGTTCAGCAAGACTGAACATCACAGAAACAGTCCAAAATTGTAGGAATCCCGAGCCGAGCTCCGTGTGACCGCTTTCGACATATTTCGGTGCGTTGACTACCTTTCGCGGCGTAGGGAGCGTTTGACTGCAGTCAAAGGGGAAGCGGGATTGGATCCTACTGCCATAGAAGTTGGTTGGGCCGAGCGATTCCGAGGGCAAAGACGTAGCAGTCTCTGAAGTCCAAACGCGATGGCAGTCCTCCAGGTGATGTGCCTTACGCTCGTACCAAACGATCCATGTACGGTCTCTTTGCAATTCACGAATTTGCTCAGTGCTAGGTCTATACCTCCACCAGCTCATCGGACGCATTTCGCCCTGCCAGCCGGACCACGACCAGCTAGGCGCGTGCGGCCTGCGCTTCGGGGATCCTGCGTCGTCCAGAGCAAGAACCAATCGAAATCGGTATCAGGAATTCCATGGCACAGATTCGCGCCCAGCTTAGTCCTGAAAAAGCGTGCCATGCCAGCAAACGCGTGATAAATGTCTTCTTCGCTGGTCAATGAAAGGCCTGAGTAGCCGTGGAGCAAGCTTTCCAGCTTGAATATATCGTTGGGAAGCTCATCGCGAGCCGCACTCCTAGTGAGATAGCAGTTTCGATCCTCGAAAACAACGTCTTCGCGCCAATGATAACTGCAGCATTGGAACACCACTTGGCCTCCGATGAATGTGAGCCTTCTTTTCGCGAACTTCAGTTCTTGGTATCTGATAATACCTCACATTAGTTGAAATGAGAAATGAAATGAACTAAAGCTGAGGCGGAAGTGTACTTACGTCCAAGCCCTGGTACGGTGAATATTTTTTATATGGCTTAAATCACTGGGCTTGGAAGCGAGCCGTAACCCTGGGAGAACCTCTTCAATAAGTTGGGGGAACCCGTCGAGTGCCAGAATACACCCCAGGGAGCCCAGCGTTGGCATCTGTGCCTGTAGCCGCAATGATAGTCAGGTATGCGGCACCGTAGATGAGATCCATTTTGGTAATTGCATCCATTTTGCTGCCTTCAGGGCCGATATCGTCCTGTATGATACACAAACTGTCTACCCATATGTATCGCAGCTGAAGCTCCCTAGCAACCTGCATGGCATGTTGTATTGTCAAAGGAGTACGGTCATGGTGGTGCTGTTGCAAAAGGGCTCCGGGTGTTTGCAGCTCGTCCACATTGGCCTTGAGTAATCTTAGGATCTTTGCAGGGTCTATTCTCCCCACACGTAACTCAATGCAATGTAGATAGCGTTTCTCGGAGCGGATACGATACAATTGTCGATGACATCGATAAGTCGAAAGGAAGGAATTAGGGTTGTTGGGTTGTCGACTATACCATCAAGGAATTTAGACTTCTCGCATTCATCTCCGTGCCAGTCTTCACACATGAAGAGCCAATTGCTCACCATGTTGAAATCAATCTTATCCTCGATTGGCCGGACACTGTACAACTTTGACGGAGTGGGAGTGTCGTTGGCGAGAAGGGTAATCCTTGGAAAGGCATTCAGTCGTTTGGGATTTGCGTAACGCCCGCCTGGCTTCCACGCGTAAGGAGATATGGAGCGCATCTCTTCAACGGCCTCCCAGCGGTACGATACAGACAGCGGTTGTCCATCCTCTACAGACGGAAGCTCGGACCCGATACTCCCCAGAATGAGACGGCAAAGAGGACAGTGGTCTTCTTCTTCACGTCCTCGACAAGCCCTAAAAAGAGGTGCGCTTTGTATGTGTCATCATCTCCTGGCGTAACAATAAAATTATCCACATTCAACTGCAGCTGCCTACAGATGTCGCAAAGAGAGTCGCCTGGTCTCACCAACCCAGTAGGCACAGGTGCAAGAGGGGGTATCCTGATATCGCCAAGTTCGATACCCGCGCCTTCTTCCACGTACTCATCATCGTCTGCTCCCCATGTTTCTGCAAGGATGGGTTCATGAGAGTGTGCTGTATCCGAGAATGCTACAGACTCCGTCATCGAACTTGAACATACAGCTTCAAACCAGGGGAGTCGTCGTCGTCTCCGAGTAGAGTGGGAACCTGAATCTGAATCTGAAATTGATCTAAAGTTTGGTGCTTTGATTACGGTCTACTTCGCTCCTCAATGTGCTTCCGGCATCGACTAAGGCATGAACGGGACAAAGGAGTCTCCGAGCGCAGTGGTGAAGAGCAGAGATTGCATCGATGTTGGAGCGTTGAATTGGCTCGGGATCACATGATCTGTTTTATTGGCGCCTGGCTTTGCTCGAACCGAGTTCGCGGATAGGACAATTTTGTCAATTTGCGCAAGAACGACCGAACGACTTGCTTCTGTCTAAACTTTTCTGTTCATAATGTTTTCTACACGATGATCCACTACAGAATTCTACTCTGGTAACACCTGACCCCTGTAAGCTATTCCTATTGCTTACCTCAGATTGTGTATTGTGTACTAGATTCATCGATATTGAGCGAATACTAATGCTACTCGAATAGCTAGATAATATTCTTTTATTCTACATAGCATTCACACAATTACATTAGCAGTCACCACTCTCCCTATATGTCGATCCTAATTCCTGAGGGACATCAGCCACACACCTCGTTCCGATTGTTGAGCTCCACTGGCAGAGTATACGAAACCATGATCCTGAATTCCTCTCTAGTAGTCGCGGCTAGTAGTAATGGAATCATAGCTCCTTCTTCTGCTAAGAGAGCCTACCGTCTCTTGAGAAAGTGCTAGTCGTGTGTAAAATACTCCATAGTCGGTCGATAGGGTGCGAGAGGATGGGTAGGAATACAGTGACACGTTTGCCAGATCCAGCGCCACGACGTAGGGTGAACAGTCAACTTCATCGGTTCCAACAAACGACCACGGTATACTTTGCTCTGATATGTATGAGTATAGTGAGATGGCTGAGCTTGAATTATCCCAATCATCATGAAGGTGATTATTGTCACTGCTGAGCTCGGCAGAGCGATTCACATTTAGCCCTCCTCCCAACTCCAAGTTGGGCAAAGTCAAATAGTGAGAGAGTACGGTAAAGAACCTCATGGGAGCCATAACAGACAGAAGGTCGCCTTTGATGTGTTCAGTAAATTTGTGGAGATGGTGTTTGCCGGATTCCTTAGGAATGGGCAAGGAGTCGAGGTTTTGGTATAAAGCTATAAGAATCTAAGGAGATATAAGTATACATGAGAAGCTCGCAAGCAACCTAAATAAGCATACCTGATAAATAGCGGGTCTCTCTGGCCCTAGGTTTCTCACACCTCTCAATATCGCATTCCGTATCCAATCTAGCTTCATCTGCTTAGTTGGATCATTTTCGAGATCGCCACTGGGTCCCAAATCCCCATTTTCGACGATATTTCTCCAATCATCGCAGTCGAAGCAAGCTCGGGAGTCTTTGCATAGTAAGTCTTCAACAGACTCACGCACGGAAATGATTGCAGTTCTGATCGCACTGTCCCATGGCTGCGGCGATTCATCTAATTTCGCGAGCCCTTCCTCAGCTGCAAAGAGAAGAGAGATGGCGTTGCAGGGGACTATCATCTTGCAAACATTCTTGAGTATGGAATCGCATATATTCCGAGGAATGGTTGCAAATTCGTAGGAGCACCATGCAGCTCCGAATAGTCCAACGAGGGCTCTGCGTGCACCTCTCGAGAACGAAGCTGTGAATGTTGCTTCCCAGGGCAAATAGGAGGACGCGTGGGATGCGAGATATGCATGATGCACAGCGACACCCGCCATATTTTATCATATTGCTCCAGCTCGTCTGGACTAGACGGAGGTAGTCTGTCGCTGAGAGGTATGCGTGAAAGAGACCATGCAACATCTCGACAGCGATGTGCGCTACAGTCAATTTCTGGAGTGATGGCATGCGGAGAAATATAGAGCCCCGAATGACTGAAAATGAGGTTGTGAGATCGATTTCCTGATCTCGAGATTTGAACATTCCGGTGTAAATATAATCAAGGATGAGGTGGAAGCTCGAAGGTGTGAATGGGGGAGAGAAATCATGAGTGATTCGTCCGACTCTTGGTTGTCGATCCTCCTCGAAGCAGCATTGCCGAGCGGACGATCACGAAAATAGGACGAACGTGATACAAGTATTGAGCGATGACATGAAAAGCGCGAAAATCGCTTCTTATGTTCAGGGGTCAGCCCAATCCAAGGCACCCTAATCTTAATATCCGTGTGCAGTCTTGATCGCCATATGTCCCTGAGTCCATCCCTCATGCGTAGTGTTGTTCGAGCATCACTTAGATGGTCTAACTTTTCTGCTCCATAGATGGCGAGAAGCTCAGTGTAAATCGACTCTGGGGTTTCGTTGGAAGGTATTTTGAGCACTAATATGCCCTTCGCTACTCTTGTATCGGGAGCGTTGGGCTGGGACTCTTCCTTGATATCGGTCAGTTGTTTATCCGGAGTGGTATCATCGTCGAGCCCAGACGTATACTGAGCTATAAAATTCGGAGGTGCCCATTTTCCAAGAACAACAGCTAGCGTGGATGCGAAAGAGATCAGTAGTCCTCCAATGTAAAAATGATAGCGGCACTCGAGACCTACCTCTGTGCGCCCAGACTTCTACAAGAGACGAGTCAGCCCCTTCACCCTTCCAAACAATGTCGGAAATCTATTCTTTGCATCGTGAAGTAGTTCCGCAATGTCCTTTCTCCATTTAGAAGTCGATTCCTCGAGGGCAAGTCGCAAGGCATTGTCGGTTACTTTTCTAAGTAGGATAAGGGGAGTATCGTCGTAGATTTTAGCAAGGTCCTGGAGCATCAAGGTCAAGGAAGAAAAAGCTAAGAGGTAGACAGACACGACGTGCGAGCCATTGAAACCTGCTATTTGATATACTGTAGAACGGTGGCAGTGAGTGCACAGCACACGCTGTGCAGTTACAGGAAACTCAGCGCTCTTTATGATCATCATTGACATGTTCACGTGCGGTTCCCTACAGTTCAATTGAGAATCTCGCGCTTCCTCATACAATATCCCAGGCATATTGGGACAACAACCAGCGGTCTGTGTCGAGTTTGAGCCTACATAAGCACCCATAATTCAGGAAGAAGTCAATGTAGGGGTTTGCCGCCGGCGCAAAATTCATGTTAAAATCATCCGAATCGCCGTAGAACACACCAAATCATCTATACCATAATACAAGAGGTCAGCTGCCTTTTTCTCTCTTTCTCTGTCTGGGGAAGGCGACACTGATAACCAATGCGTTAGAAGTAGTCAAGTCCAATAACTTCCGATAAGCGTAGACTAATAACTAGAACGATCATCTTCTTATCGATATTGTGGTCTTCTACATAGTTTCCATAGACTTGATCCCGGAGTGTATCACGAAGTATGAAAAGTATTAAAAAGGTGAGAATGAGATTCACCAGTACGGATAAAGAGTATCACAAGGACCACAAGGACATACAGGTATTCTTACAATTCACCTGAAATCAGTAAAAAACATGGGTTTATGATAAGCAGGGCCTGTGAAACAGATATACACCGCACTTAGCACTTATGGGGAACCTATTTGGAGCTTTATATGTTATGAGTAGGGACGTCTGCGTTCACATATTTCAAGCCCAAAGAACGCGCCAGGACATCTAAGGTTTGAAAACCCACCTTTCGGATGTCTCTATCCCCACAATGACACCTGAAAAGAAACTGAGGCACGAAGCAAGAAGAAAGACTAAATATCAGAACAATTTACTCTGACTGCTTGAATATCCGAAGTAGCCAAAGTTAATACAACTAGGGCCAGTCTTCGAAGACAAACTTTCTCCGTCGCGTTACTGGTCTGAAAAAGAATGCATTTAACAAATACAAGGCTTGCCAGGAACTCGGCTGCCAACATTTCAATAGATTATCATAATATCAATGGCATTTTCACAAAGAACTACGAAGTCTAAACCCGACATCAACAGGAAAGTAAGAGCTTTCTTATACTCACCTCTACATAGCACGAATAAGGTCGGTGAAGAGAAAATTCGCAATGTACGATGATATGGCCAGATGACAGCTCTTCAGCTCACAACGAGCCATACTTCGCGCTTCCCCTATACTTACTCTCGAATGCGCCCTTAAATCATATACAAGTTCGCCGGCACTCTCGACGAGGAAAAAAAGAGAGAAAGTAGCTAGATATAACAAGACTAAATGCTACTAAATCAACATCACACAAAAAAGAAACACAAAAGGTATACAGTCCAACTCGAAGGAACTCCGAGAGAATGGGTAGAAAATGATATGTATGTGTGTACTCGTAAAAACAAAAGAATATACATCGTATCACATCGGAGGATCATAATGTCACAGTATTGTATGTGTGTATGTATGTCGATCAGAGGGTAAATAATGATAATAGTGGTGGTGGTGCATGCGCACATCCATCGGGGTCGGCGGCGGGGTCGGCGGGGGTACAGGTACGAAGCGATGTCGACGATGGTCCGACTTCAAGAGATAATCGAGCCTGGTATAATCGCGTGCTCATTCTCCATCTGCACGATGCCGTGCATATGTAAGACGGGTGGTATGAGGAAATGGGAGAGGGGCCGGTGTAGAATGGATTAAAATCTGGCCAGAACCCGGCGAACATGCGTATGATACACAAACTATCGACCCATATGTATCGCAGCTGAAGCTCCCTAGCGACATGCATGGCATGCTGTATTGTCAAAGGAATACGGTCATAGTGGTGCTGTTACAAAAGGGCTCCGGGTGTTTGCAGCTCGTCCACATTGGCCTTGAGTAATCTTAGGGTCTTTGCAGGGTCTATTCTCCCCCGCACGTAACTCAATGCAATGTAGATTACGTTTCTCGGAGCGGATACGATACAATTGTCGATGACATCGATAAGTCGAAAGGAAGGAATTAGGGTTGTTGGGTTGTCGACTATACCATCAAGGAATTTAGACTTCTCGCATTCATCTCCGTGCCAGTCTTCACACATGAAGAGCCAATTGCTCACCATGTTGAAATCAATCTTATCCTCGATTGGTCGGACACTGTACAGCTTCGATGGAGTGGGGGTATCGTTGGCGTGAAGGGTAATCGTTGGAAAGGCATTCAGTCGTTTAGGATTTGCGCAACGCCCGCCTGGCTTCCACGCGTAAGGAGATATGGACCGCATTTCTTCAACGACCTCCCAGCGGATTGTATCAATGTCGGAGCGTTGAATTGACCTAAGTCCGGACTCCGCTTGACAGTTGGCTCGGGAGCACATGATCTGTTATATAGGCGCCCTTAGGCTTGGGTTCGGGCGACCGAGTTCGCGGATAGAACAATTTTGTCAATTTGCGCAAGAACGACCCAACGACTTGCTCTCTGTCTTAATTATTTTGTTCATAATGTTCTCTACGCGATGATATACTACAGAATTCTACTCGGGTAACACCTGACCCCATGTAAGCTACTCCTATCGCTTTACCTCAAATTGTGTACTAGATTCATCAATATTGAGCGAATACTAATGCTACTCGAATAGCTAGATAATATTCTCTTATTCCACACAGTATTCACCAATATTACATTAGTAGTCGCCGCTCTCCCTATATATCGATCCTAATTCCTGAGGGATATCAGCCACACACCGTCGTTCTGATTGTTAACCTCCACTGGCAGAGTATACGAAACCATGATCCTGAATTCCTTCTAGTAGTCGCGGCTAGTAGTAATGGAATCATAGCTCCTTCTTCTGCTAAGAGAGCCTACCGTCTCTTGAGAAAGTGCTAGTCGTGTGTAAAATACTCCATAGTCGGTCGATAGGGTGCGAGAGGATGGGTAGGAATACAGTGACACGTTTGCCAGATCCAGCGCCGCGACGTAGGGTGAACAGTCAACTTCATCAGTTCCAACAAACGACCACGGTATACTTTGCTCTGATATGTATGAGTATAGTGAGATGGCTGAGCTTGAATTATCCCAATCATCATGAAGGTGATTATTGTCACTGCTGAGCTCGGCAGAGCGATTCACATTTAGCCCTCCTCCCAACTCCAAGTTGGGCAAAGTCAAATAGTGAGAGAGTACGGTAGAGAAGAACCGCATGGGAGCCATAACAGACAGAAGGTCGCCTTTGATGTGTTCAGTAAATTTGTGGAGATGGTGTTTGCCGGATTCCTTAGGAATGGGCAAGGAGTCGAGGTTTTGGTATAAAGCTATAAGAATCTAAGGAGATATAAGTATACATGAGAAGCTCGCAAGCAACCAAAACAAGCATACCTGATAAATAGCGGGTCTCTCTGGCCCTAGGTTTCTCACACCTCTCAATATCGCATTCCGTATCCAATCTAGCTTCATCTGCTTAGTTGGATCATTTTCGAGATCGCCACTGGGTCCCAAATCCCCATTTTCGACGATATTTCTCCAATCATCGCAATCGAAGCAGGCTCGGGAGTCTTTGCATAGTAAGTCTTCAACAGACTCACGCACGGAAATGATTGCAGGTCTGATCACACTGTCCCATGACTGCGGCGATTCATCTAATTTTGCAAGCCCTTCCTCAGCTGCAAAGAGAAGAGAGATGGCGTTGCAGGGGACTATCATCTTGCAAACATTCTTGAGTATGGAATCGCGTATATTCCGAGGAATGGTTGCAAATTCGTAGGAGCACCATGCAGCTCCGAATAGTCCAACGAGGGCTCTGCGTGCACCTCTCTCGAGAACGAAGCTGTGAATGTTGCTTCCCAGGGCAAATAGGAGGACGCGTGGGATGCGAGATATGCATGATGCACAGCGACACCCGCCATATTTTATCATATTGCTCCAGCTCGTCTGGACTAGACGGAGGTAGTCTGTCGCTGAGAGGTATGCGTGAAAGAGACCATGCAACATCTCGACAGCGATGTGCGCCACAGTCAATTTCTGGAGTGATGGCATGCGGAGAAATGTAGAGCCCCGAATGACTGAAAATGAGGTTGTGAGATTGATTTCCGATCTCGAGATTTGAGCATTCCGGTGTACATATAATCAAGGATGAGGTAGAAGCTCGAAGGTGTGAATGGGGGGAAAGGAAGAGAAATTATGGGTGATTCGTCCGACTCTTGGTTGTCGATCCTCCTCGAAGCAGCATCGCCGAGAGGACGATCACGAAAATAGGACGAACGTGATACAAGTATTGAGCGATGACATGAAAAGCGCGAAAATGGCCCCTTATGTTCAGGGTTCTGCCCAATCCAGGGAACTCTAATCTTAATATCTGTGTGCAGTCTTGATCGCCATATGTCCCTGAGTCCTTCCCTCATGCGCAGTGTTTTTCGAGCATCACTTAGATGGTCTAACTTTTCTGCTCCATAGATGGCGAGAAGCTCAGTGTAAATCGACTCTGGGGTTTCGTCGGAGGGTATTTTGAGCACTAGTATGCCCTTCGCTACTCTTGTATCGGGAGCGTTGGGCTGGGAAGGCTCTTCATTGATACCGGTCAGTTGTTCATCCAAAGTGGTATCATCGTCGAGCCCAGACGTGTACTGAGCTATTAAATTCGGAGGTGCCCATTTTCCAAGAACAACAGCTAGCGTGGATGCGAAAGGGATCAGTAGTCTTCGAATGTAAAAATGATAGCGGCACTCGAGACCTACCTCTGTGCGCCCAGACTTCTACAAGAGACGAGTTGGCCCCTTCGGCCTTCCAAACAATGTCGGGAAATCTATTCTTCGCATCGTGAAGTAGTTCCGCAATGTCCTTTCTCCATTCAGAAGTCGATTCCTCGAGGGCAAGTCGCAAGGCATTGTCGGTTACTTTTCCAAGTCGGACAAGGGCAGTATCGTCATAGATTTCAGCAAGGTCCTGGGACATCAAGGTCAAGGAAGAAAAAGCTAAGAGGTAGACAGACACGACGTGCAAGCCATTGAAACCTACTATGTAATATAGATAGGTGGGAATGCTGAGCTCTCTGTGATCGTCATTGACGTATTCACATGCGGTTCCCCACAATTCAATTGAGAATCTCGCGTTGCTCTGCGCACTGCCTCATCCACTATCCCAGGCATGTTGGGATAATTTTTACAACCAGCGGTCTGTGTCAAGCTTGTGCCTACATAAGCGCCTATAGTTCAGGAAGAAATCAATATAAGGGTTTGCCGCCGGCGCAAAAATCACGGTAAAATCATCCGAATCGCCGTAAAACACTCCAATCATCTATAGGATATTGCAAGGGGTCAGCTACCTTTTTTCTGTATCTGTTTCTGGGGAAGACGACACTGATTACCAATGCGTTAGAAACAGTCCAGTCCAATAACTTCCAACAAGCGCAGACTGATAACTAGAACGACTATCTTCTCATCGATATCGTGGTCTTCTACATAGTTTCCATAGACTTGATCTCGGAGTGTATCACGAAGTATGAAAAGCATAAAAAAGATGAGAATGGGATTCACCGGTACGGATAAAGAGTACCACAAGGACCACAAGGACATACAGGTATTCTTACAATCCACCTGAAATCAGTAAAAAACATAGGCTTATGAGAAGCAGAGCTTGTGAAACAGATATAAACTGCACTTAGCACTTACATACTGGGAACCTATTTGGAGCTGTATATGTTGTGAGTAGGGACGTCTGCGTTCACATATTTCAAGCCCAAAGAACGCGCTAGGACTCCTAGGATTTGAAAGCCCACCTTCCCGATGTCTCTATCCCCACAATGACACCTGAAAAGAAACTGAGGCACGAAGCAAGAAGAAAGACTAAATATCAGAACGGTTTACTCTGACTGCTTGCATATGCGAAGTAGCCAAAGTTAATAAAACTAGGGCCAGTCTTCGAAGACAAACTTTCTCCGTCGCGTTACTGGACTGAAAAAGTGCACTCAACAAATGCAAGACCTGCCAGGAACTCGGCTGCCAACATTTCGATAGATTATCATAATATCAATGGCATTTTCGTAAGGAACTACAAAGTCTAAACCCGACATCAACAGTAAAGCAATAGATTTCCTATACTCACATATACATAGCACGAATACGGTCGGTGAAGAGAAAATCCCCAATGTGCGATGACATTGCCAGATGACAGCTCTCCAGCTCATAACGAGCCATACTTCACACTTCCCCTATACTTACTCACAAATGTGCCCTTGAATCATGTACAAGTTCGCCAGCGCTCTCGACGCGGAAAAAAGAGAGAAAATAGCTAGATACAACAAGACTAAATCCTACTAAATCAACATCACACAAAAAAGAAGCACAAAAGGTATACAACCCAACGCGAAGGAACTTCGAGAGAATGGGTAGAAAATGGTATGTATGTACGTACTCGTAAACAACAAAAGAATATACATCGTATCATATCGGAGGATCATAATGTCACAATATTGTATGTAGGTATGTATGTAGATCACAGGGTAAATAATGATAATGGTGGTGGTGGTGGTGCATGCGCACATCCATCGGGGTCGGCGGCGGGTGTACGAAGCGATGTCGACCACGGTCCGACTTCAAGAGATAACCGAGCCTGGTATGATCGCATTCTCATTCTCCATCTGCACGATGCCGTGCATATGTAAGATGGGTGGTATGAGGAAATGGAAGAGGGGCGGTGTGAAATGGATTAAAATCTGGCCAGAACCCGGTGAACATGCAGGCATGCCCACGATTCGAGGATTCACTGGAGTCTCGGGATTTTGAAGGACGAGATGTGTGTCATCGTGGGGGAATGTAAGGGGGATGGATCGCAGCTTGGGATGGTTAGAGAGTTGGAGGGGGTGGAATAAAACACAAATGGAAGGCGGCGACGTGATGGAAAGCTCGAAGGGGTTGAATCTTGAACAAGCCAGACTGTGCATGGCGCAATGCGCAATGCTACATGGGAATAGCCCATCCAACGTATAGACCGGTTTTTGATCAATGTCAAGTATTTGGGGAACGGAACGGGCGAGGGTTTGAATGTGGAGTGGTATAGAGATATGGTATTGAGTGTGAGCAGATGAGAATGTGCAGATGGGATTATCCAGGGGTGTGTCGAGTCCATCCATACACGCAGGGAATCCTTTGAGATGCTCTGTACTTTTGCGATGATTCTTTCCTTTCTTCACGGTAACTTCTTCCACGACTTTCCATCCAGTAGATCCAGCAACGCAGTAGCCACCTCCACAGGGTGGCTCACGCTCAGATCATGCCCCGCACCTTCTAATGTAATCAGCTTCTGCTTCACACCAGAAGGGAGCAGGTCGGATATCAAAGTCGCGTATTTGGGATGCACAGTGGTATCTTTCGTCCCCTGTATGTCAAATACGATGTCAGTTATTCGCGAATATTGAGAGACGACCTCAACGTACATGAAGAATCAACACCCTTTTTCCATTGAAAGATTTCGATTGGAACGCAGCACGCTGACCACGCACAGGTCCATCTCGTAACGATGATGATAATGCGTTATTGTATCCTGGTAAGTGCGCTGATTGTAATCGTACAATCTGCAAGACTGTCAGCATTTGTTCGAATGGGCCAAAGAAACGCATACCTCGAGGAGAGGCTTCTCCTCCTGCGATCCGGATTGGGATTGATTTATAAGGTGTTGCATGTACATCTACAACGAAATAAGTAAGTGTGCATATCGGACATTCGGCTGCTTACTTGGACCGGTCTGCTCGACGTTAGAGCTTGAATGAGTGGAGAGGACATGACTTTGGCCGTTCGTGAGATATCATTCGACTAATTGTTTTCGATCAGAAACAGGAGTTGGATGAGAGTGTGGCGAGCAGGAACGAAAGGCGAGATGTGCGGATTAGTTGAGAAGTACGTTAATGACAGAAATAGTGATACGGACCTCCATGAGCCCTGCACAGGCGATAAGACCCACACTCTCGTCGACGAGATGTGGAAACTGAGCGGTGAACGTAGCTGCAATGGCTCCTCCTATCGGATAATGAGTGGAGTCGTTCCCACTGTCTAAGAAACACACGTACCATTGAAACGCCGATAATATTTGCCTTGTCCCATTTCAGATACTGCAGCAAAAAGCGAGTTGGGTGGTATACAGGTTGGTGTCGTATGCCGTTTGCGGCGCGTCAGAGTATCCTCGCCCGTACAGATCTGGCAGAAACATGAATATATACCCAAAAGGCAAAGACTACACACATACCGTACAGCAGCACGCGATGGCCACTCGCCACCAGTTTCGGTGCTACATCCTTCCAAATAATTGACGGTATTGAGAGGCCATGTATCAAGACAACCTGTGAGACAAAGAAATGAGATAAGAATGCACAACACAAACTCATGAACAACAACACACCTTTTGCCTTTCTCAGGACCAAGAAGCCAGTATCGGACCTACACAAGTTAACATGGCGAATAGAAATACTCTAGAGATGCGCACCTTTCCAGCCGGAAAGACAGCGTATCCACCGCCCGAAAAATAGTCCTCTGGGTATATTGACCACGATCTGGACGTTGGTGGAAGACTGGCGAGAGATGGGTGCAGAGTTATGGGCGCTGGAGGGCTTGGAAAGGCTGCCATAAAGTAGGTCGTGATAAACAATGGTGGCAGAACCAACAATGCCAATGTCATGCATTGGTATGGACTTGAGGCGACCATGGCGGTAAAGAGGCAAGCCTTGTAAAAGTCTCGCAATGTTGTTCGAACAAATTAGTGCAACGCCGTGACCTGTCATATTATGGTTCACGTGCTTGTGACACGCGCCCTGCCGACATGCCACTGTGAATGTTTTAAATCGGATACTTAATCGGAGAACCAACTCGACAGTCTTTTTGGCCTGATAAACAACAGGATGTTCGACTCAGGCCCGTGCGAGGACTGGGGATCTCACAATACAAGGAACCGGAACGAAGTAAAGAGGAAACGCTAACCCGAGAAGATATGCATAATTGCACACTGAGTTATCAGTATGATAGTGGCTTATCCAGTTACATCCCGAAGGCCAACTAAAACCCGGCGCATTCTCGTCCAACCTTCTGGAAAATTGGCCTCATTATCGAGGGTGTTTTGCCATGTCTGTATCAGGTTTCCAAGAAACTTTTCCCATTTGTAGAATTGTCTTGTGGCCATTCATTTTGGGTAATCTCTTTATGAGAGTGCTTTTGTCTGGGTCTCTGTTGTTTTCCATCGACATCTCACAATGGAGAATCCATATTAGCTCCATGGGTTCTGTCATAACGATAGTAGATAGTCTTTTTTGCCTAGACCAGGTTTACCGTTCGGTTTTATCAATCTAGGAAGTGGTGCTGCTAATACATCTCCAATCTTGTAGATTGATACTACGTTTCAAGGATATTTAATTTCAGGCTAGTGTCCATATTGTGTTTATCCACTACTTTCTCACTCTCTTAAGTTCACGGCGGGTGCCGTTGGTAATGAGCGCTTGGGGTGTTCGGTTATGGTCGAGGTACATATTCACGATTTACGACGGTTCACTGTTCACCGCCGGCATACTTAGCGTTAGCTTTGAGTACTGACTATCTGCCGAGGAATTGGTCGGTTGGGCGGCGGTTACTTTATTCAAAGCGCGAAAATCATCGTTCAGGCAATCTTAAGGCGATCTTCAGATCCTTTAGCGAGCTGACGAGGTGGGGAAGAGACCGGCGGGAGCCATCCTCGAGCTTAAACCAGAGATCTCACTGTAAACCAGCGTAAACGACAGCATAATTGTGGGCCTGAATGGTGTCTTCCATTCCTGATACTCGAGATTGGGTGTTCAGGGATTTATGTTACATGAATGTTGTATTCCTTTTTGATTGTCACTGGAGATTGACTTGAGATTGAACACGGTCACGTGATGCTATTTACGCGACAATGCCAAGAGCACGCACCGGAACCAAACTAAACCCAACCATCTGCATCATCATCGTTTCTTGAACCGTCGTTCTTCCAAGTCTCTCGCACAACTGTTCTGAAATCTTTATTGGTACAGGCCCAGGAGTTCGAGTTGCGCCGCGCTCCCAGGCGCAAACGCCTACATTCACTGTTGGGCACGGCTGATGCTGTTCAGATGATTGCTTACAAAGACGATACCGACTACCCCATTTTTCGGTTCAGATACCATGTCGTCAAGGGAGTATATAACGATGCACACCCCTATGACCCTATGACCACGATCGTATCTTCTGCCGAATTGCGCTCGAAGCTTATGGACAGTCCATCAGACATTTTCAAACCAAGTTACAACTATTGTATACATTTTACAATGCGGTTGCTGGTGAGCCATGATCATTTTCATTTCACAAAAATATGCGGTCGAAAGGTAGAATTCTACATCGCGAAATCAGCGTCGAGAATATTCTTCTGGGTAAAGAAAAGTGCAGAATTGGGGAATTGTGGTATCACGTAGTATTAGTTATACTCCAGCAATTTGTCTTGCTTGCAGGCATACGCATTCGTATCATCGAGGAACTCGTGCATATCGGTCTGTTATAGCTCACAAAAGTGGGAAAGGGACCGATACCGAGCCTGGGCCACCGCCGCATCATCATCTTGATGACCTCGAGTCTTTGTTCTATGTTATAGTATGGATATGCATTACTTTCAGTGGGCCGGGCAATACCATAGTTGTTCGAGACCTAGACTATTGGGAACATGCCAACGCCTACATCTACGCGGTGGCCAAGCGATGTCACCTTTCCAAACCCACAAACAGAATTGTCGTCATATTTTGAGAAGGATAAGATCTTCCGCAAACTCATTGTATTGCTCGCGCGGCTGTACGAGGAAACATCTTATGAAGAAATATGAGATTGCGAACGAAATGGAGTATTTTTCTGATCTTTAACAGTGTATAGCTCGGAATATTTATCATAGGGAAAGACTATGATAAATTCTTAGCCATAATCAAGGATATCATAGATGCAGTGGAAAGAAGCAGCCTAAATCGGAAACACCTCCAGTGGCTGGGCCCATCAACGAGATTACCGACAGTCTGGCAATAGCTCGAACACCCGCAAGAGCTAGGGATGCCTCTTTGGCCGTCGTATAAGGGGGAGCAGAGAACAAAAGAAAACGCGAAGTCGAATCAAACAAGCACGTCGACAAGAAGCGGACGAAAAGGAGATCCAGATCATTACGAACACGTTCGAGGGTCTAGTCGAAACTGAAGACGACTGAGAAGAAATGACCGCCTTTGCTCATTCACCCCGCAATTTACGATTTGTTTCTTTTGCAAGTGCTCACCAAAGCTTGGCCCTGGCATGGCGCGGTCCTTTGGTTCTTGATTTTGAGCCCCGCGAAATATGCCCGAAACCGTCAGGCACGGTCAGGGTCAGCCTTCACCCTTGAATCCGAGAGTGGGCTCGTGAACGAGGGTCAAGCATGGCACATAGACACTGGTAATGTTGTGTAGGCTATAAAACACTTTAATAGCATGCACGTAAACTCATCATTGGCATTAGTGCCGCACACGCTAAATATAAAATTGTAGGTCCTAAGCAATCGATTAGTCCGCACTTGATTCGTACTTACCTCCAACTTGAACTCTTGAACTTCACTCAACTGATCTGAGCTCCTCACATGATTGCATACGCATTCTCAGAAGTTGCCCACATTTATTATTATTTTTGAGCTGCTTTTGGCCAAGGAAAGTTTCATTATTACAGATGAGAGTCCAAGCGACACCACGTTATTCTTGTTTCCTTCTCAATTTCCTTTTCTGGTTATCATCATTCATGTAAATCCCCTCGACTAAGTTAATTTCCCTTTTCTAGTTATCATCATTCATGTATATTTGTAGGGACGTTTAATTGTCTTCGTCACGGAATGACAGGGAATGATTACCTATACCTAGTGTACGCCTATATACGCCTACATAGTTTTATTTTTTCTCCTTCACCTCCCTCATATCTATTAATAGTTTTGTTGGTCATTTATTGTCAGATTTGAAAGTTTACTTTCAAGCCAATTTCAAGGCTTAATTTTTGTCAGTCTTTCTTCGAGCGCACCATTTCTTCAACTTCTTGAAGCCATTTCTTGAGGCCTGCGCCCCAGCCTCCTAGTCTCCTCATCCTACGTCTAGATGTCGTTGTTCCGTCATGAAGACCAAGCTCTCGCATCCTTTCTTCGTTCCGATGGCGAACAATCCAGTGCTGGCTAAGACACCACCAAATGATGCTCTCTTTCGAGAAGAAAACCTCTGTTGGTCGCTCATCGCAGCCTGGGCTGCACGGCTCCCGCAGACGAAATAGTCGCAGGAATGTCCTCCAAATAATTCGAGGAAAGTACAAAAGAAGAGGAGGATCGAGCCCTTGTACAAGAGAGATATAAGTGAGCGTGACGACTCAAAGGAGGTTTAAAATAACCAACAGATGATATCCGTAGATTCCTCTAGAGCCACCAAACCCCCTCTGCGTTCGTAGTTTCCGTCTACCACCCATCCTTTATCAGGTGCCTGGTCTAGCTCAGCTCGAAGACGTGCTTTAAACTCTTCAGCAGGCGTCTCAATCCACCCCGGCTGCCACATTATCTTGTCTAGGGATATATACGGCACACCGAGCATACGGGCGAGAGCCTGGCCTGCTGTGCTCTATGCCACGTCATGAAATAAAACTTCTGCGACGAACTGCTTCCCGAAAGCTATTTACCTTGCCGCTGCCTATTTTAATTGGAAATTAACGTATCGAAGATGCTCAGAAGGCCAGCGAGGCTTACCACTGTTCCCGACAATGTGGACACGGTATCGACCGTGTCCATCACCAATCAATGGGGAACTTGGGCGGTTGCTCATGACAGCACTCGGCAGTTAAACGTTTGGGGTTCCGCCAGGTTTCTAGTCCTTGGTTGAATGAGTAAATTGAAGTTTTTTTGGGGGGGGGCGATTCCACAGACGAAGATTTATGCACTACTTGATGATAGGTAGTAATCAACCACTGGTTCAACGCGAATCCGATTTATATCACTGTCAGTGTCAACGTCAACTTCAACGATCCACTGACTCCTAAATGAAGCTTCGGTCCCGGATCTCACGTGATCGTAAAGTCGCGTCGATTGGGGAGCAAATGACTTGACGTGTGCTGATGAGTCGGTAGACTTTACCAGCCGTTGAGATTCGAGGCAAGTGGCGTACCTATCACGTCGGAAATTCAAAGAGATGGAACAGGATATTTATCTGTGCACCATACCTGGAGAGTTACTGGTTGGCGTGTGGTTACAACGGGGCATCTGATTTCCGCCAGTTTTGGAAATGCCATGATTTTTTCCAATACCATTGCTCACGATGTACTTGCGCCGCATTCCCACTTCTTAAAAACATCAAGACACGGCCTTCCAAAGTGCACAGGTTAACTTGTTCTTTTCTTGCGTATTTACCTTGAACATCAATCTCGGGACGAGACCGCCGAGTTATCAGTTTCAGATATCGCTTGAAAATCTTTGTCGTGCGATATCAAACAAAATATCAGAAAGTATACTTTGCTAAAGGCTCGCAGGTCATTCCATCGGGTTGTAAGATGCTCACTAGCATGAGCCCGGTCTTTTGTTTTACTATTTTCCATAGCTAGGATCGTTGGTGTAAATTCGTAGTGTCCTCTCAGAAGTATGTACGGAAACAGATCATGATCAACACACTTGTTTCCTCGATAATTTAAGGAACTCCGTACAAGTCGCGCCATACTGAGTTATCCCTATAGTTAAACTGATAGGGACCAGTTCGTGCCAGGTTTTCTTATGAAGTCATCGAGTGGATGTTCGAATGCAGGGAATTGAATATATAATTGAATAAACAGATTGTGTCCACAGCTAGGATCATAGTCATTCATATTACAGCTGTCGGATGCTAATTTCCCAGATGATTTCCATAGCTATCGGAACTTGTGCTCAAATCATCACCTGCGATGAATTCCTATGCTTCCTTCCGTCAACGTCGGCAAGTAGTGCGTCATGCAAATCCTCCCGACTCTCCGACGTCTCTCTGAGTCTAAACGGTGACTCAGAATAGAGGAGAGATGTCCACCAAATCAACAGTGTCCACATTGTCAACACCACGCTATTTCTGGGATCGTCCAACGGCACAGCGTTTGGATTTGGATTCGGGAAGGGCTTCCGGATTCCACTATGCGTCAATGAGCATGAATCACCTTGGGTACACTTTTACCAGAAGTACATAGCTCTCAACGTCCGAGTTGATGATGGCTGGTAGATGAAGGTCCGCCGCGGCGGAGTTGGGACTTGATTGTGTTCAAACAACACAAAGATGGAAGGTTGCACTAAATGGATACATCCAGCGATGATTTCACAAGGGGAATCCACTTTCAAGCACTCGAAACACCACGGCAGGAACTAAGTTTACCTGGACGCTTCCAACCTATGGAGTTATAAATCCTGCCAGAGTTATTTATCGATGTCAGCCTCGTTTGCCAAAAAAAAATATCTCCGTGTGGATTTCGGTAAGGGTAGATATACGGACAACACAAACACGAGTCTCGCCTAGTCGTAACCGAGTGCGCCACCAACATCACTAGCGACCTTGCCACACATACAGATATTGACATAAGGCATCGGCATATCATGCCGATGAAACGGAGATATATCCAGTAGCCCTTCAAGAAGGGTTATCCACATAGTTGATACGAGGAGGAATTTATCGCCGGTGCGAGGAGGTAAACATAAGCCCTGCAGTAGACAGGCAGAAAATACGATGTTAAGCGCAAGATAGTCGTAGAGCTATTACGGAAGCTCATTCCAAGGAACCGAATGCCTAGTCGACCCTCTTCCTTTTGTTGAGAGGAACACCTTTAGTCGGAGCTCTAGGGCGATTCCTTGACGGTTCTGGTAGTATAACAGGCAGGCTTGGTCGATTTCCACCAAACTTCTTTGTTAATGTTTTGTATAGGCCGTCATCGAATCCGACGTTTTGCAAGCCTAGCAATTCAATTTTGAGGATATCGGCTTGGTAAAAATATCGAACTGTCGGTGTCATCGCCAGTGTCCTATTCGGTCGAGTGCATTGCATATTCTTAATGATAGTAGACCCTACCAGAGCAGACGCGTACTGAAAATAGTTTGTGAATAAAAAAGGGTTGAGATGTAATGCGGAGTACCATGTGGCGCATCCCTTCACCTCTATCCGAGGTCGTATTATATAGAGATAACCCATCTGGAGACCATTTGCGAAGGTCAACGGCCTTGTACAATCCAGCATAGATTATGGATCCATTGTTATGATGGAAAAGAGAAAACGTTTTCCCATAGAGACTTTGAAAAATAGACTTTTTACTCCAAGAATTTGTGACTTCATCGAAGACGTAAATCGGCCCAATCGCCAGAGCGTTTTCCTTGTCAGAGCACCAAACCAAAAGATCCGGAAGGTACAGGAAGTTTGTTGAGTATCTATCAGACAGTGAGCAAGTTGTACGTGCTGTACGTAACTGAACAAATTCCCACTGCATTGTGTGGCGATCCTGGAGTAGATGGAACGAGACTATTAAGCGGAGGAAATAGAATGGATTTAAGGTAAGCGCTTACCGAGGCCAAGAAAGATTTGAGATCGGTCGATTGGTGACAGATAGTAAGAAGATCCTGAATCTTGGGTCTTTGGAAATTGCGGACTGTGGGTAAACTCAACATAAAAGTTTCCAGGTCTCTCCAAGTAGGGTTCTTTGTTAAATAATGGTTAATAAACGCACAAGCAAGCCAAAAGCGCCCTTACAGCAGGTAATGGAGAAGGCTCAATTTTACTCGTTGAGAAAAATCTGTTCCTGTAAGTACCAACAAAATAAGGTTGTCAGGTCCAGGTACATTCGGTTTATACGTACCACCTTTGGGTGCTCTTTTTTCTGCCTTGGCTGCTTCACCCTTTTCGGCGCGAGATGCAGTAAGTTGCCGTTGAAGCTCGTTGCACGTCTTCGATGATCGATAAGCGAATGAGTGACCGAGTAAAATTAAACCCAACCCGGGGGAGTATCTACCTGAGTCAAGTCCTTTATCTGTTTTCGCTTAGCTTTGTATTTCGCATAATACATCTCAAGAGCTCGTTCAAGCTCTTGTTTCTCCTGTAATCGAGATAGCCGATTAGTTAGTATCGGTGTAATTATTAAAATACCGATGCCATACCGTCTCAACGCCACATTCCTCGGTAGAGATGGACCTGTCAACCATAATTTTGATGGTCTTTGGTTGGGGCTCGCTCTTCTCCTTCAGAGAATGAAACATGTCAGTAAGTGAACCCAAGGAGCCGTCGGTCTCCTAAGGATCAGATGTCTACTGGCGGATGCTGACCATTTTTATTCGTGGCTTTTTCGTATCTTTTAACTCCTCCAAAGACCCTCTCAATAGCTTGTTTTCGGTCGACAAATCATCGTAGTTTCTCCTCATGACTTCCATCGCACACTCCGGCTGCTGCTGCGCGTTCTTTAAAGGTGTTGTCGGCGTTTTGAACTTCATTTTGCTGGCGTAACTGAAATAAGATTGGCGAAGATCGAAAAGGCGGATTTTACTCACAATTTGAGATTCCAACTCCTGAATTCGCAAATGCGCCACTTTGAGCACCTTGTTTAAGTGTCCAACCATTTGTGAAGCAAATTCGGGATCATTAACCATAGATTCCATGTTGAAAGCCCGACTTTTTGTGGACAGTTGCCAGTGAATGAAGTGTTGAAAAGGAACCAGATTACATAAACGAAAGCGCACACTCCCCGGAGTTCCAAAAGGCTAAAGGCTAACAGACAGTCATCGGTAATGTCCATTTTATTAACAGGAATACAAACGACACGCAGGGTAGATTAGTGGTGTTATTGTTCAACAAGCGAAATCTGTCAATGTCAAGAGGAGTCGTCTTCTTGATCAACCTCCATTGCGGTCGACTCAGTCCCATCAACTGTGGGCGAATCCCCTCCATTCTCCTTAGCACTGGTCTTCGGCACATTCGATGTTACTCTCAGTCCAGATTGGGATTGGGCTGAGGACGGCGGCAATGTCGTTGTAGTTGAAGGTGATGATGGACTATGATATGGGTCTTTCTTGGAGCGAGCAGAGGCGTTGAAATGTCCACATTTGGGGCACACGTATTCTGGAGAGGAAAAGAGCGCGTGTTTAGTGAGATGTGAGATGAGCATTTGTATAAGACTTACGAGCTTCTTCCCACATAGATTCTTTCACTAGTCCATTGTGGTTAAAACACTTCTCGCAAATCAGCGCATATCGTGAACTCGGGGAAGCGGTACTCGGGTCATCATCCCCAAGCAAGGCGTCCGCCAATTTATCGTACCATTGCTTTCGTGGAGGTGCAATGGGATAGGCTGGAGTGGAAGCTTCGCGTAATGAAATCAGAGAAGATATATAACGGTATACGTGAAAGGCGACTTTACGGGATAGATGTGCTTGTAGACCTGCACTTGGCATGGGAGTTTGAGGAACCGAATTACCGTTTGGTGGCCCCTGAGGTCGCATCGGGGTGGTAGGGGGAGCCTGACCTTGCGGAAGTCGTGCGCGAAGAGGTGTGGTGGAGGGTGTGGCGTCGTCATATTTTTGAATGAGATCACGAGTCGAGTAGTAGTTAGTTTTCTTCTTGATCTCTTCAACCTTATCTCGTCGTTTCTTCATCAATTCCTTCAGATATTTCTCTATGCACGGTTAGCAACAAATTCTTTCACTACTAGCGCTGGATGACTCACCTTCCGCGTCACCTTTTCTTTTATACCAAATTTGTACCACTCGGCGGATAAACAGGATGCTGGGAAGCGAATAAGAATCGTGCAAGAAAAAGTCGAGGTCAGGACATACACAATAGGACCTATCGCCACCGGTAGGACCTTTACAATCCTTTCCATGCCAGCATTTCGAACGTACGTTCCATCTGTGATACCGGGCAGCGCGTTCAAGTACCACAAGCTGACATAGGCTCCCCAAGCTGCCAATGTGTACAACGTTACTACTAATGTCGACCGACGCTCTCGCAAGCGAATTTCAGATAACTTCAACTGTCGTTCCTGTACTTCATTGGCCAAATTTGAAAGAATGGTTTCGTAGTCCTCCTCGGTTTTCTAATGGGAAAAAATCATGAAATTTGGAATTGAATTGACGGATGAGTAATTGCAGATTATGACCTTGCTGAATATACGACGTATGAAGGACATCAGATCCCGTGAAACGCTTTGTTGGCTAAGAATAAGAGCTATAGAAGTGGTTGCATGTAGAGTTCGTGTAGAGTGTTGGCTCCGCTGCCTCAGGTGCCAGGGCGCGGTAGCATGACACGCGTCACAGATATGTCACAGTTAACCATGTGACGTGACGGATCCCCGAGAACTAGAAACTCGAGAGTCGAGGCATAGCGTGAACGAGAACTTTCAAAACAAATTTCTTGAAGAAAACTTCGACCACTTGAAGTGAAAAAAGCCATTAATGTCGTGGAAGATAGGAGGAGCTCCTACCTTCTATTTCGGCAACAAAAGGTCTTTAACGCCGGTGGAAAAGCCCACCTACAAGGTTCCGTCCAAGGTCTGTTAGAAGCAGAAGGATCCGAATTAGCTTTTCTTTGCCTAATATTGGTGTATCCGTGCCAAAAAAAAAGTTAGTATATCCCATTCTCACCACCTTCCAAACCTCCAACTTTCAATTCGAATTCGTGTTCAGGAGGCGAAATACCAGCACTATCCCCGAGAGCATTTCATGATTGGATATTTTAGTTATACCAGCATTATTCTTGGACCTCCGAACGAATGATTGTATGTTGTCGTCAAGAGTCCTCGTTTCGCACGTCTCGGTCGGAATTTCAATGATGCTCTCACTGCCATTACCTGAGACTGAAGTGCTCAGGTAAAGGACAACAAACGCTCTCTCTCTTATCCTCAATTTAATGGAAATGGATCTAGTACAGAGACCTTTGACATCATCGAGGTCTGTCCTCTCGATAATAGCGCATCTCACCAGAGTACATACTAACAGTGAACTCAGCTGTAGGCACAGTTGCCAGAATTAGGAGATCGCGGTAAGCTCCATTTGTCTCAATTCAGATCCTATTGTTTCCTAAGTAAATTACCCTTCTCCCCCCAGGTTGGTGGTGTATACTTAGGCTCTACAATCATACGACCGAGACCAACGGTGCCTTTTTTGTCTGTAACGAAGATCAATATCTGTATCACATCCCAAAAGGCGGAAGAATATAGTGGGGCCGACGCGCCGCTAGGGGTACATCGGTGCGTACTAGCGGATCGTTTGAAATGTCTGTTCTTCATATTAGTGACACTTGCTGCTTTTCATCGAGATGCATCATGAGTGCAAGACGCGTGTTCAACCCATAGTAAACTGTTGATATCACGTCCTCGCCAGTGGCGTCGGACCGCCCGTAATATCTTGAGCAAGGAATACAAGTTGCATGGGAGCCATTACCTATAGTGTTGCGCAGTCGATATGAAAATCTCAGACAGGTAACGCCCACTGTCAAGAATCTAATCTCGCTGCAAATTCCTTCTAACCCAATAAAGGACCAGTCAATACGCGGACCTACTCTGTGAGCGACCTACATGTTGATATCTTTGCTGATCAAAATCTACTTGCTTTTTACCGGATAATTTTGTGCTCAGACTAACCTAACCAGGTGAGTGCAATATCGAATTGAATCACTCATCGTTTAGACAGTTCAGTTCTCTGAACTTGTAAATCGCTTACGACGACTTCAGTGCAGTTCATTCGAAAATCAACGGATATAGATTATCTGTCTTCATAATCGAGTATGTTAACTTGAAACACAGGATTGAGTTAACTTCAATATAGGTCTGGCACCGCGAGTGTAGGGCGTTTGACCTCGAAGCAATGTCCTATGTAGAAGGGTTTTGTCAATCTCCACATTGTGTGTGGGACACGGAACAATTCATTCTCCCACAGTCTCTGCCGATCGCCGCTTTTCGTGGGATAACAACAAATTCTGTCGCGAACCTTGGCCGCCCAATCGTCGACAGTCTTCGCGCTCTAGGCGCTTGATGTCTCGCAGTGCTGCATAGTTTTCATCATCCGTCATCTGTAGGACGCATCTGGTGATCACCCAAGACTGTTCTGTCCTGCTGAGTCTGCTCGCTGTTATTCCCAGGAATCTGAAGCCATCCGGGCTTGCCAATGTTATACTGACATCTGGACATTATGCGCAAATCGTTGCACATATGCATCTGACAGTGATGTGTACACATTCCGTCTCGAGGACTCCGGTCTTGTTCCTGGGCTTCAGCAGTCTCAGTGGTCCCATTACTTCGTTTTTGTTATAGATATTGCACAGTGACTGTGCAGCCTGCGCGGTCAGTATGTATTAGAGTTTTTTGGCTGGCATGATGCTCCAAGACCTCCATACAACTGTTGCCAAAGAGATTCACATCGCTAAATTGACAGGTACGTTCGTTTCACACTAAATTCACATATACGCATCAATATGGGACGATCCCTTTGCTCTGTGAACGTTTTTCGGCAGCATTCAAAGAATTTCCAGAATGATTTCCAGGATGATTTACAGAAGAATCTACTTTCTACAGACAATTATCCATTCCTAAACAATGGATGCGCGGACGAGACCTATAATAGTCGCGCTTTCATATATCAAAATCCAGAGTTGTGGCTGGGACGATTATTGATTGGGAAGAAAAACCTGATGCGACTTGATGAGAGCCAGTCGGAATCAGAATCTCGGAAGTCAGGATTCCGACCCCGCCTCGTCAAATCCGTTTTACATGCTCGGGCCCCATATCGAATACAGTTCGTGGGCGGGCAGGTATGTCATTCGAACGAGACTTTTCATTTTCTGTCGCTGCAGAGCGCAAGAACTAGAGCGTGAGGTGTCAAAAGGATCATGTCGGGCCCTAAAATATGATGTAGGGTATTTATCATTCCCACCTTCGAATTCTATTCACGCACGAGGCTGTCGATTAAGTCCGTTTTGCAGGGAATACAAAGATCTTTGCCTCTTTCTAATATTGGTAGGCCTCGAATGCTCTCAGCACTTGGCAGAATGTCTAGGGTGTAATGATCCACGCTCCTCGAGAGTTGTTGGCAGACTCTCAGTGATGCAAATCCCCCTGATCCCGGAATAACCTGATTTGGGGTTAGGATTTGGGTAAAGTCATGGGTTTGGTTAGATATCGCAATATCCCGAAACCGTCGGTAACAAAGGTAAGTTGTTTGTTCACCCCTTACGTTAGACCACCACCATTAGCGGATGCGGCAGATTGCTTCCTTTGGTCCAAAGGATTTGGAATACGGTCATCTCCATCAATCTTATGCGACTGACTGAATAGTAAATGGGGTTCGGGGGAAATGCTACGGCAATAGATTCAACTGTCAGATGAAGCCTTTGAAGTCTCGAGGCGCTTGTTAACCAGGCGCGCCTGGTAACTCTCGTATACCGTGCGGACTAGTTCGCATTCGTCTCCCTTGACATATTTATCCAACGTCACCAACATGCATTTGGATCTACCCCTGCATCGCAGTGGATCTTGATCCCCTCTTCGGCAAAGTGCTTGGCCCTCTCCCTCTTCTGGTTTCTTCTATATAAACCGACTCATGTGTCTCGGCCAAACCACCTACACCAACTGGTACCTGATATAGTCATGGTACACGCTCGTCAATACTCAAATAGCTTCATTTCTCAAGACAAGGTTCTCTCTTCCTACACAAACAATATGATGTGCAGCTATCCTTCATCGTCAGGATACCCAGATAACGCTCAAATTAATGGATCGGAGAACTGGTCAATCAGTGAGTACCTACAGAAAAACCTAGTCATATCTTTCCTGACTTCTCTCAGATTCGAATCAACCGTACTGCGGTGGTGATTCTTATGTTGAAAATGATCAACAAAGGCGGTGGCTTGCCCAGCAAAACACCGACTTCTCTCGTCGTGAAAGTCGTGCAGACTGTCGAGGCCGTCCTTCTCAGGCGCGTTCAATGCCCCAGCAAATGCCTATTCAACAAAATTTTGCATCCTCCGGGTTCCTAGGTACTGCCCAGGCACCACGCTCCCCTTCCTTCCACAACCCAAACTCGAGAGAACCCGTTGTGAACCCTGCTTCGAATTGGACGCCATGGGAAATGGAATCTGAACCTCCTCTACTGAATGGTCCACGATTCAACAACGGACCTTCTTCTTGGAATAGCCAGCAGTTGAATGTCCAGATCCCACAATTCACTCCCCAGCCCTTCGGCGATATGTTATATTCGTCGGACTCTTCTTCCGCCACCCTATTTACGCCCCCTAGTGACCAAGCCATTCCCCTTAATGGATTTGCCTTCCCTCATCGTTTTTCTCCGGGTCTCTCTCCATCTCCATCCCCTGTTCATCACGGATCGACGACTTCCAACTCCTCTTCCTCACAAAGCCACTCTCGTCGACAGAGCGAAGATCGGTCAGATTCTGGAAAAAGTTGTTCTCATTGCCACGCCACCTCTACCCCTCTTTGGAGACGGGATCCTTCAACCATGAAACCTCTTTGTAATGCATGCGGCCTCTATTTACAACAACGAAACAAACTTCGGCCTCAGGAGCTCATTGATGCCGATGATGATGGAAGCACCTCGGACGAGTCTGACGTGAACTACGTCGGCCCAGAATGCAGTCACTGTCGGACTCATCATACTTCGGTTTGGAGAAGGAGTAAGACAGGAGAACAGCTCTGTAACGCCTGTGGAGTCTACCTACGTCTTCGAGGAAAGCCCCGGCCACTATCGCTGAAGCGAAATAAAATCCGGCCGCGATCGAAACATTTGCCAAAATGAAGTCTGTTAATGGACAAGTACGAAGCTTAGTGGACATTTTTGGTATGGTTTAAAGTTCAAAGACAGCGAGCACCCTACTCCTGCAATCGGACATTATCTATTAGGGATATTGTAACTAAATGCATGGTGGCGCCTACGAGGAAAGCAGTCCCAAGGGCTTCTAAGGTTATTCAGAGATGGTTAGATGTATCTATTGTATTTACTGTTACGTTCTTCAGCTTCACGATATATATTGTATTTACGTTCTTCGGATTCACTCTTACGGACCATATGTACCAGCGACGGCAGTCTAACGAATAGTAATATTATGTCATGATTTCAACGTTCTTCAGTAATGATTCGATTGAGAAGATAAAAGATGACCTGAGGAGACTGTCACGACGTCTGCTCGTATGCGAGTTCTTCCGCTCCGAAGATAGTCAGGAACGGCATTCTTCCGAAGCTAGACTTCAGGCAAGCTCTGGCTTTGTCGATGGGGAAGAGAAGGTCCGGAGTATCCTCACCAGACCAGTGCAAGGCGGTGTCTAGTGATTATAGAAGTTTAAACTTGAGGTGATGCGCGGTGAAAATCCAGGTACATGGCTAATAGGTCGGCCAGTCGATCCGGGACGGTGACCGCTTGCACGGCATTCCATCAGTCTTTAAACTGTACGCAGGCGATAAGATCCTGGTTATGTAGAAGTTGGCAAAACGGGCGGCATCACTGAAGTGTTTGATTGCCGAGGGATACGGTATACATAACGTACCATTATAACACACAAAAGATCGTTGAAAGGCAACAACGAGGCACTATGCCACTGGCAACACAAAATCTCTGCTGAGGCCTTCATATTTCAGTCGATGCCCTCCGTCATTTCATTTCATGAACTTTTCCATGAGGCTTCAACCATGCCTCAGGAACACAACAGAAGCTCTTAAATTGACTGCTGTAGATCAAAGATTGAGGGTACCAAAACGCGATAATTGTTCGGGATATGTAACGGGCATAGAAGCTCACATGGTGCTGGGGTCAAAGTGCTCCACATGGTGCGCTGACATACACAGATGTGAACGGGGACTACATGATCCAACATCACCATACTTCCAGTTGCGGAAACGTGCAATACAAAGTATTTCTCACATTCAGGCCCTGCTACATCGAATGCAGTAAAGAGCCCTTCTAACAGATTTCGGAATCCTATTATCCAGGATTTTCTGATGTGTTTCTCATGCCGACTCTATCAGTTGGCTCCTGGGAAGAAGTCAAACATTCGGCCGAGCGTCATTGCAGTAATTTAAGAAGAATGAAGCCTCGACAATAAATTGCGAATCATTAAATTGACGGGCTCCATAACATAGATCTCCAACGTATGCACGGTGCCGACCAGAGCCTCTCGTGACGCCCCTGCTCTAGTACGAGTTGTCAATAAATTTGGCTGGCGAGCACAAGGTCGTCCGGATCCACCCTTACATATAACGTTATAATTGAAACGGGCACGATGATATATGCGGCAGAAGGCGGTGGCGGGCCCCAAGATGCTAACGACGCAGAAGGGGTAGGTCCAATGAGACCAGAGAAGAGCGCCTCGCGGAATGTCATCTTGATACGGAGATGCCTGTGGGCAGTAATATTGCAAATTGAAAGTTAAGGCCTATCAGTGCGGGCACGAGTGTATGGTGTTCACTGACATGAAACGATTAAGTGAGAGCTTCTATTCTATTGGTTTTTAGCATACCTTCGAAGCGAATGATCATATGGGAGAGACGATGAACTGCACCGGATTACGTACTGAGCAGGTCAGTATATTTTCAGAACATCCAACCACACGTTCGCCCCCTTTTATTTTTCTATTAGGGAGCCAAAACAAAATTAATTTCTCGATTGGGTGGAATCCATCAAATGACAGAACAGAATAACCTCGAGCTTCAAGGCTTCTCTGTCAAATCCGAGACCATCGTGAGCATCCAGCGCTTAAAGATGGCACCATGAACTTATATCGGTTGGGAATCATTTAGTAGCTGTGATACTAAGTATGGCACCGGACCGTTTTCCTCACAGCCAATGCTACGGGAAGCCGGATTCCATCGTCGAAGCCAATAAATTTGCTGTTTGGATGATCAGAGGTGCACGGCTACAATGAACAGGCCGTCTATTCCGAGGTGGTCGGATGATGTTGCTTGCTTGAAGGCAGAAAATAATGCCTGCTGACGAGGTTGAATTGGAGTCAGTCCACGGAAACTCAGAGTCACTTCCCTCTCACCAGGAGATGAAACAGTAGGCAGGCGAGACTATTTCTGTCCTCAGATAAATCCCAGTAAATTACTGATTCGAAAATAGTTAGAATATGATGATGCAATAAGTCACACATCCACTGTATCGTTCGCCACAACGCTCCGGCCAAATACTGACGGCTGCTTGACGGACAGATGCACTTGAAACAAGAGTCGAGACGCGTTCTGTAAGCATTGCGCTCAAGCAGAGCTGAGCCACGGGCACATAATTTGGTTCTCATCTATACGCGAAACAGCCGTACGAATATAATCATACAAATTCAGTATTGTTTGTAATTTCGTTCCGAAGAGCATGAAGAAAAATTGCGGTTTCAGTTGCGGGAAGTCTCTCCAGAGTAGATGGCAAATGAATTAGATAGAGTACTGTCACTGCCACTGTATCATGATACAGAATATAATGTAGATTGAATGGATATTACCGAAAGTTGACGTGATAATAGACTTAACCAATGCTACGGTATGGCCCAACGTAGTCTACCACCTTAGACAGGGAGCTCTGCGGATCTCATCTGTTAGGATATTGTGACCGAGGCTGTTGATGTTGCTCGGACGAGAGCCCAAGCACAGATGGCGACCGAAGAGACTGAGGTGGCCACCAAGGTCCACGCCAACTCCTGAGGAATTCAATTTTGGCGCCCAGACACATCCTGTGGGTTCGCAATCCTGAAGATGTCAACACTGTCCGGATCCTGTCCAGTAGACTCGTTCATTCGGCTGAGTTTACTAGAACATAGATCGGTAATGATGATTTGGTCTACTCGTTTACACGCTTTTGAGCGCTGACAACAGCCCAATATGCTCAGAAGCACACCGGTAACAAAACTCTTCCGTGATATGCTCCACGTAAGGGAGGAGACTGCGAGAGAATTAGAAACAATACATGTGATATGCAACCAGACAGGTAATGCAGAGGGCGACGCCTTATCCATGAAAGAAAACGCCCGGGGTTGGTCGTATTAGAGATGCAGGTAGCCTCCTGAGTAGCATATCCCAATGGTATCGATATGGCCGAACATCGAGGACCTCCTGCGGTACGATGACTGGTGCGTTAATGTCCTGGTCGGCCTAGATCGTCTTGGGCCCAAGTAAAATATGTCATTGAGAACTCTTGTCATATCCGAAAGAAAGTCCTTTGGGACGTGAGTCATGGCAAGTTAGAAGCTTTCTCTGAGCTGAGCGCTTTCTCAGTCTGGCGATTCCGTTTGCTTTCCGCCGCCGCCAATCCTTCTCAGGCTTGACTCGGTCAACTTGAAGAGATTTGATGGTAGATAGTGCGTATTAAGCAGTGGCCCGAGTGACATGTTTCCGAGCCCTAGCACCCTAATAGTAAGTAGCTCAAGAAGCAACGTGGATGTCCGCAGGCAAGTGGATCTGAACTCATTGATCCATCATCAAATATGACTGCAAGTTCCCCGGCGTGATCGAATTTGGTTTTATGAATACTGCACAATATGCGCAAGCAACACACAACAAGTTTGATTGAAGCATGTTACGACAATAACAATGTCAAGGAAATTCGTTTCTCGGAAATCCGGCGTGCTGCCAGGAAAATATCACCGCAGCCCGCCGCTATGGCGCTTGCATTGCTACAGAATGTATTCTTCTGTTGTGGTCGCGTTAAAGATGACAGGCAAGACCTGGCGTACGATGAGTCATCGCATCTCATTCCTCCAACCATTGAACCACCTGTCATCTAGTATGTTTTCCGAAACCTCCATATGTTTTTATTATTGTTTTGACTGCAAAATTCATGCTTTCCTTTGTAGCTCAAATGTGATGCAGGTGGATCACAAGAAGCTGCAAGAGCGTCTTAGCCATGTCGTCCGCGCAAAAGAGGGGTCTGTCGCATTATCAGCAAGGCATCTGCTACGGCTGACCTTCTATCATTCTCAGTAAAATGGTCAATGTGGCATCCCAAATTCCGTTTAATCTGCATAACCAAGTACTCCCGGAATCTCAACAATCTGTGTCTCGCTCCGCCTCTAGATCTATCGATGGCCAATACGACCGCCGTTATTACGCCAACGCTACGTATTCAGAATTCTATCCAATCCGCGATGCAGATCACCAACGACAGCGGGATGATTACGGTACTCTTGGAAACATATATGGACGGAGGACTACTGGTCGCTCTCTTTCTCCTTCCAATTTACGCGCTGCAGAGTCAAGTGTCTTTCAATCGCGTTCTGACATCGCGGAACAGTCCAAACCCACTCCGATACTGAATGTACGTTTGGTTGGATACACAGATACGCAATATAGAGGAAGAACACGGCAGAGAAGTCTCGTGCCTACCGGGCTTCCATCTTCTGCCCATAACAAAGGCCAGCTTGAAGACGAGTCTTCTATGGCAACGCCAACGCACGCAAACTTTCCTGAATCTGGCACAGTCACATCAAGTGAACAAATTCCGGTATGTATATGTTGCAAACCTATCTCAAAAAGTCAAACTTACGCTATTGCTTTAGGTGGGTATGACCACAAAAGTATTCAAGCTGAACGACATCAATCCATTGATTGTGAGTTGGGGTGATTAATCAAGACCTCTTATTTCCACTGGCTTCATTTTTCTCTGAATCGTCGTTGGCCCATGGTCTTTGTCGCCAGCAGGCGTCCACTTACGCATTCACCTCATTGTCGTACGACATCTTTCGACATCTTTCATCCCTCTCCCATTGCAGGTTCTTCCTTGGAACTACTCCCTGGTCGACCTCTCGTACCAAACTTTAATATGCTGGATCCCACCTACTCTGGCCTATCAGCATCAGCAAACATGATTAGTATAGTTGTCTCTTTTCTGCATCAAACCCATTTTCCTCCGGCACTCTAGATATATAATTTTTGTAAACTTAATTAGAGTGTCTTATTGTTGTACCCATAACTTTCATAGACGTAAGGTATCTTCTCGTATAAATTTGTCCGTATGTAAATAGATACCTGCCTATCTTCCTCCTTCGTCGAGGTCAGGTAAGATTCCCGTAGTTGGTCATGCTCTCGTATTGTTTTCAAGTTGTTACTCAGTGTTTTCAATGTTTTGCTTTGCCTTACCATAGATGTCATGATTAGATATTCCGTCTCTGGAACGTGATTACATTCGTTTCTTGATGACTGATTGAGACTGATTCGATACTTCTACCGACAAGGTCTATCGGCGAAGCGTGAGACCGAATTCAATACTAGAAGACGGTGGTTGAAAAACGACGATAATCTATTCCGCTGTATGCTCTTTGCGTCTAGGAATATTCGTGATATTGATGTAAGTACTGGCCATAAATGATATTTTTGTGAATGATTCTTCCGAGAGACACCGAAAGACAACTTCTCATGCTTATGGATTGCCAAAGACGGACATCGAACCATTGACATTCTCCGCAAGCAACCCAGGCAAGCAAATTCAGTGATGGTTTAACCAGTACAATGGGATATCCTTGTGGAACAAAGCTTGTTTTGCTTGCTTGAGTATATGGCCCAGTCTTTATCAAAGAGACCTACTGAAATATGGTATTGATCAGTATTACGGATTCTACGGTGCGATATACCCAGAAATACGCCGAAAAAATGGATTCTGATAGGGTTTGTTTGTTATGAATATGCCAATCACAAAATAGATACAAAGAACCTACTGGCAGAAGCTAATCTAATACTAGGTCCTTATGTATAATGACTGGGCGTGGAATGGAGTCGAAGAAAGTTTTGTTGTCTCATGTGCCAGTGGACGGAACTCAGTGGTAAGGTTCCGGCAAACGTTGTTCTGATTGTCAGATATTCAAAGCCCGCCATTCACATAAGCGCTGGGCGAAACGGCTCCAGGTCAACTCCAGGTTAAAGGATGTTTGCTCTGTGTTTGCGCAGAGTGAGCTTGCATACTGTTTGCACTGGCAGTAGCATATGTACATATGGGCTTCAATGACCTTCAAGCACGAGGTGATGATGGAAGAAGTAAAAGTGCACCAAGGTGGGTGGCATGTGTTAAAGCGAGAGGTTCAGTGACTTGTGGGACGAGTGGGTTTGTAAGGATTAGTAAGACAATGAACGAAAGGCCTGTTTTCACTTTTTTTACAGAGGCTGGAAGACATATAAATGACATCCTCTGCTCTGCTAGATTAAAACCGACTCTAATGAGCAGTACGTGAACCGGCCTACTCAAATCGGCCTAGTTCCTCTGGTCGCTCACTGAGTTAACGCTCCGAACATCGCACAACTGTAGTTGCTCAAATCTTCGAAGCTTCGCTTATATTGCGACTCTTAGATTATCCGATGTCGAGGATTGAGGGCATGGTCAAGGTGGCGCGGTCTGATGCGGTAATCGTAAAGAGTCGAATACACGACTTGTTCCAACCCAATGGTTACTAGACCTTTTCACACTCAGCCAATACCCAGGTCCTGAACAAATGTTAATGAACGGCAGAGCAATTAATCCGCATGAGAAAAAGCTCTGCTATCCGACGTCGAAGTCTAGATCGCGCGAGTATATTCAAGTTCGCAAGGCTACCATATGTGGGGCCGACGTAAAAATACCACAAAGGAGGCGCTAAAAATAGTCTGTAACTTGGTTATTTTTTTTTTAGAATTCGGGATTTCTTCGGAAAAGAATCGAGGCACCCAGAGTAGGGACACCCTATCAGTCTGTCATTTGCATAATAGCTTATAAGAGGAACTAATGTTCAGGATTTAAGAGATTACCTACATGTTACATCTGAGAGTGGATTTTTCAAAAGTGTTAACTCCGGCTAGCGCCAGTCGAATGAGTCTATTAGGTCTGAGCGCTCAGCTCTAACGATGTATTTAGTTCCGAGTTCCGTTTGTAATTTGGGCCAGAGAGATAAAGACAGTGTCTTGAAGATCACTTCAAAGTTATCTTATGGAACTTACTTCAATGAGAAAAGCAGAAGAAGTATATGTGGATCTAAGTCAGATTTTACATACTTCTAGTATTCAAGTACTCTAAGACGTCTGTACTCCTCGTAATGGCATAGTAATCGTATACTCTAGCAATCCATCGTCAAGATTAGGAAGGAATGTCCCAAAACGCAATAATTTCCTTTTCCAGAACGTTGTTATATTGGGTATGACTGAGGGGCATGCAGAAATAGGCATTTAGGACACGGGATGTAAAAATGATTAGTATAGCCTGACGGTAGGCTTCAAGTGCTCACCAGTCAATCACCGGTGACGAATTGCGCGCAAACTTCGAAGTCTCGTCGTGCACGTGATGAGAAAGTACGAGTCGTCGCTTTCAAGAATCAACTCTCAAACTACACCGTCTCCAAATGAATTTGGTGTTTTATCTATCTTCTGTTGAGCTGGTTGCTCTAGATCGCGTCTCGTCATCAGGGGTCACTCATTCCTATCATCGAAGCCCGAAGGTGTGCCAACTGGCATGGTTTATAAGCAAAGTCTCAATTTGACTCTAACGATAGCACAGCGCCTTTGTAGGTTAGATCTACTGTGGCGACGAGGTTCTGGAGTTATCAAGATCTTTCATTTGACGCTTCATAGTCTTCTATGTATCTACTAAAGGAAAGGCTGCCAGTTGTCGGCCAGTCGACCGACAGAACCCCTCAACAGACACGGTTAATGAATACTCGAGGTTGTCGATTGATTCAAGTACTATGATGCACATGCAAAGTTTACAGTTTGTTCACCCTCGTCAGTTCGAATTTATTTTATCCACAGAATCCCGTATTGTCTTTCGATGTTGTTTCGATGTCTCTGAAATCTTAAGGTGCTTGTCGCTGGTTTCAATTTCGTTCACACCGTCGCCCTTCCTCGGCCTTCGCGCGTCGCGCCCACATCACGTGATTTTAACAGAAGTCTTCATTGAACGCGTGTTTTCAATGAGGCGTTCGCTCTTACGTTTGACCGCAGTAGAACTCGTTTTCGGTCTATTCAATCACAACGACGTTCCTTCAAGGCAAACTCTATGTCCTCGTGTTGTCGGGCCTGTGATCAATTCGCCTTATTGCGGCGGGTTCTAACGCCAATCTTTCGTCTAATGCTATGTTCTAGGCGGGTAATGGTACGGCGTGCCGAGAAAGTATGAACCGACTGTGTGGGCTCCACAATAGGTCCCCTTCGCCGAGGACGGCTACTATCAGATTAACATGGTGTTATGGAATCTAGCAACGTGTCGAAGTCCATCACCTGCAGGACTGTGAAAATCTCACTCTTCGCCCGGTTATCACACCCCTCTAGGCTCCCAGCCTCGACGAAACCACCTGGCCTGCCATAGATAATGCTCATTCACGACCCTCCTCGTTCCTCCAAACTTTTCATTCGCAACGCATAATCTACCACCACAACAACACTCCTGCTTGGACATTATAGATCCGACTTCACAACTTTTATCTATTTCCCCTGCACCTCTAAACCATATCGATGAGCAGCCCACCGCCTACACCAGCGGCCAAATCGAAATGGGGCTCGCGCATGGGAGGTGTCATGCGTCGTGCATCTACTGTGCTCGCCATTTCTCGGCCTGGCACGCCCTCTGAGGGTACAAGAGACAGCGACTCTGTTTCTCTCAAACGTACGATCTCAAGGGAAATCGCAGCTCAACCTATTACCTTGTCTCCTCCTCCCGCTGCGGTGGAGCAGAAATTACCCACACCCATTGCAGAGAGTCCCGCAAGAGAAGCCGCTTCAATGGAACCAGAAGCTGCGGTTGGACCCTCACCTCTTGCCCAACAGAATGCTACCGCCGAGGTTACTGAGCAACCCATCGAGTCGCCTCCTGCTGCTGCTCCCAGCCCCCAAAGCGCCAGAGGAAGAGCAGACGAGCCCAACCGGATACATCCCACCACCGATCATTGATTCCTCAGCTGGAAATCCTGGAGCTTTCACTGACGATCCCGAATCACTTCCACAGCCCGAAATCATCGCGAAAGACCCTTACGCGCCTCCTCCATCTACTGAGGTTGCTCCAGCTGCGGAGGCGGTTCCGGTGGCAGAGGTAGCTCTAGCTGCAGAAGTTGCTCCAAACGCTGAGGTTGCTCCTGTCACAGAGGTTGCCCCAGCTGTTGAGCCTCCTCCACTCGTTGAGGCCGCCCTGGCTCCTACTGAATCTCCTGCCCAAGAGCTGCAAGAAGACATCGTACAGGAATCGGCACCATCTGCAGAGCAGACAAGCGAGGCAACAGAAGTCCAAATTCCGACCAGCGAAGCCGAACATGCGTATTTCGACAAACCAATCGTGGAGAGCTTGTTGGATTTCGAAATTGGACCAACCGAGCACGTCGCCGAACCTGATCATGAGCATGGAGAGGCAGCGCAATACTACAATGGCCCCGCTATGCCTATCGCTGAGCCAGCCGCAGCTGGTGTCTCGACAACGGAGGAAATGCACGAGGAAGTACCGATTCCAACTTTCGTACCAGAGCAAGTGTCGGCACAAACTTCGGAAACCCAGGCCCATGAAGTGACCGCCGTTCCTGTCCCTGAAATTGCCCATGAAGGCCAGGAACCAGCTGAGTCGCAACCGGAACCACAGCGACAGGTGGAGGAGGTGCATGCTCCGACACCCATTATGCCTCCATACCACGACTTGCTTCCATCGTACATGAGTATGGATAATGGGCATACTGTATGGGGTGGTGACGTATCCCAACCTGATTCTGAAGAACAAACATATGACTTTCCCCAGCCACAAAAGCAGGAGGACGAACAACGAGTCTACACAAGTGTGCTGCCTATTCCTGTACCGAGTCATGAAGCAGGAAACATCAGTCGGGATTCGAGCATAGGGTATGTCTCTACTTTTTTTTGTTTTTTTGTTTTGTTTTTGAGATACGCGTTATCCTCTCATTCTGTCCATAATGTGAATCTAATGATACGCCTCGTAGAATGCCAAACCCTCATCCTGAGCCAGACTACACCGACCCATTCGCAGACCCGGTTCCTATAATTGCCATCACGGACAGTGCTTTGGGGGATGCTGTAAACGAGCAGTACGTTCTTTTGTTCCTCTTACCCCTTCCAAATCACCATCTCATATAACGTTCTCAGCTTGATCTCCGAGCAACACCCTCAAATGCCAGTTGCTTCACATGAGGATGCCGAAGGTGCTATTGTTATGCCCTTACCTCCCTTTAGGGAGGTGATACCCTCGAGGTGATCTCCATATCCTTTCCCCGTACATTCAGAGTTAATATAGAATTCTGCAGCTCTATTCATCGGGTTCCTTCGACTCAATCGACATTTGGACAAGGAAATGGACACGGTCCGAACTTGGAGACAGAGTATGTCGATTTGATGCTGTTGAAATTAATTACAATCAAAATTGACTCAACTGCTTCTAGTGAACGAGTTCCGCTTCTTTCGCGCCCAGTCTCACCTAGCAAGAAAGGCCATGGTCACAATGGCGGCGCCCACACCCATTTGTACACCTCTGGTACATTTACGCCCGCGAACCACGCATCCATCTCACCTCTCGCAGCTCCATCAACGTCATGGGACCCCATCATCGGCAATCAACGCAGTTATGGTACAGTGGATCAGCTGAAATTACACGAACTTGGGTGGTTGGAGTACCATCTTCCAGATGGCACGGTTTACTACGTGCACCCCACCCGAAAAGTGACGACAGATGTGAACCTGCGTTCTGAGAGTCTTCTGGAAGCAGTCGAGCTGTGGCTAGAAGAAAGGAGAGGCAGGGATGGTGACGAAGACGACCGTGTTGGCGTCGAGGCATGGCTGAGAGAGGTAAAGAAGGTCGGAAAGAACAAGAGTGGAGGCGTGCAAGTTCAAGCTCCTGCATGGAAAGCCGGCGCTGGAGGGAAAGGCAAGGGAGGATCGCTCACGTTCTTCTTTGAAAGGTATTGGGTAGACCATCACGCAAGAACAGCGGTGAAGGACGACTCAGATGGGCACCATTTGCATGCGCATGTCGTCGGGCACGTACATGGAAAGGGGAAGAAGCATACCAGTTCTGCCGCGAAGACGCACGAAGATCGTGCGTGTTTTTCTCATTTTATTTGTGAATCCTCGCTGACCGAAACATGACGCAGAGCTTGACCTTGAATATCGCTTCTGGTCTTTCATGGAGGTATATCCTGCTCATTGTGCATTGCCTGTCAACGCCAAAAAGAGGCCATGGACGTCTTAACATGGGCTTGGACGGGTAAGCAAATTTTTATGAACATATGATGCTTCGCCTTCTAATTCTACATTTGTTTGTCAGATCGCGTTCTTCCTTCAGCTCCGCGCTATTCCTTCGCCATTCAAACAGGAGGAGTGTCAAGAGTTGATGAACCTTCTGAAATCATTCGGACATGGTTCGTCTGTCTAATCTGGATGTATAACAATTACTAACACTATTCCTTCAAGACCATCATGGCGATAACGGTATACAAACCCGTGTCGTTGCGAGAATTCTTCTTCGCGTCGGTACGTTGCAACTTTGGTGCTAGATATACTTTGAGTTGATTTGAATACACCAGCTCAATGGCGTCAGACCTATTTCCGACCCAACAAGCCTCTGCCAACAGACATCAGCAAGGGTCCTCAACTTCCGCCTGCCCCTCGTCGTCCGTTCAGTCGGGCCTTTTTCGACTTCTTCGTTTCATGTTTGTGTCTGGGTATACCATACCTGTTCATCGAACGGGCCCGACACTCTGGTCGCTTGGCAGACGAAGAATCTGGAATGCTACGAAGCGCAAGTCCGATGGTTGTTATTGGGGCATGCACATGTCTAGTGGTGAGTACTTTTTAATATTTTTGAATCATCACATCGTCCCCCTTTCCCGTCCTTTCTATACATCTTTTGTGGAAGAGAACCCATTACCGACCATTTTTTCTTTTCTCGGCAAGGCTGCGATTGTGTTGAGCGCATCGGTAACCTTCCTCTCTTTGCCAGGCTTGGACTCTGTGGCGCGGACTGCGGGCATGGTGGCCGTTCTCTTCGCAGCGTTCACGATGGTTGCCACGGGCGTGGCTGTCCTCAGATATAAGGCAGATATGGAACGCCCACCGAATGTAGGCATCGAAGGTTTTATGGTCCTTTCGGTATGTTCTTTCGCTCGTTCGCAGCCAATACCACGCGTTGAATTTTTTTCTTGCTATTTTGCAGAGGCGGTCCGTGGCTCTTTCACTTCCAGTCGTCTTTTTGGCATATTCGATCATTGCGTTCATTTCTGGGATCGTTCTCTATACTGTACGCGGCTCTGCGCTTGCGGATCCTTCGTTGACCAAAAACGCGTTTGAGGACTACACGAGATGGACGGTGGTGGGCATCGTCGGCGCACTTGCAGGCATTGTGACGACTTCGATGATACTCTTCCGAAAGTGAAAACATCGGGCCGGAGACGCTGCACACGGAAGATGCTTTGTAGAGATTGCTTTTTTTTATATACTGTACTCACGAATGAGCTCCTCGAGTTCCTCACGATCATGACGATCACGACTTATACGGTTTCAAATTCACTATTGTATCAATATTCATATCTTCTTCTTCATTCGATCTCGAATCTTGCAAATCTCTTCAAAAACTTTCAGCAGTCGTTTTCTTTCTCACTCCATTGCTCTTTGAAAACCCACGACTTCATTTGTCCGCAGAAAGACAGACGTCCACGGATTCTCCTTCAGGATACTTGAATGCTTCAGATTGCCTATATACCTAGTCTCGGGCTGAGAAAATCCGAATCCCGAGTTGGACAACAACATCACACAGCCTACGCGAACTTGAAATCACTGACGTTGACAGTGCATCTGATACGGTATGCGTTTTTTTTTGCATCTTGTCAAGACATGACAATCAGACTCGTGTTCCGAGCGGGCCAGCTTCTTTGATACGTATGTACAATGTACATAAGTACCATCGTCGGAGAAAGTCGCAACACCCCATTCTTCTATCTACAAAGGCGACAAGACAAAGGCCAAGAGATTTTCATTTATGTTTTGAGTTCAGCTTCTTTGATATGTACATAAGTATCATCGTCGGAGAAAGTGAACATCCATGCCTAAATTTACTTACGAAGGTGAGAAGATAAAGACAGCACATTTTTTGCTTTTTCTTCAAAATCCAAACTTTACCAAATCACAAGGTCATTATATTGCGTCGATAAAAACAGTCGGGAATGTATACAGGTATACAAGTAGGTAGAAAGAGATCCATGATATACGTAAAAAGCATTATTTAATCTACACGGGAAAACGTAAGGTGCCAAAGTATTCTTTTTGTTTTTGTTTTTTGTTTTACTTGGCCTCTGACGGCTTCTCATCCGCGAAACCAGCACGGGGGCCTTTGCCAATGGTATTGAGTTTGGCCTCTTCCCGGTCAAGCTGGCGGAATCTGTGGATATAAAACGATGTTTAGGATAGAGATCAAGACTTGAAATAACAATGAAGAAAACGTACGTCAAGAAGAAGATGGTACCAACGATCCAAGCAGTGACGCCGAACGAGCCGAACAGCCAGGTGAACTTGTCCTCGACGTTGACGGCGGTGAGCGCAAAGTTGAGCGCGGACGAGAGCGCGACCTGGAACTGCGAGAACGCCATGACGACGGACTTCATGCGCACGGGCGCCTTGGTGAACGCGTACTCGAGCGAGGTGATCGAGGCGAAGATCTCGGCCATGCCGACGAGGATGTACGGGCCCGAGACGATCCAGACGTTGAGCGGCGATGGGTTGGGCAGCTTGTCCGGGCCGAAGGTGCACTCGGACGGGAGGTTGTCGTGGCAGGGCGAGGTCTTGTAGATGAAGTGCTGGAGGACGGCGGCGTACAGCATGGCGAGGCCGGCGACGAGGAAGCCGGCGTAGATGCGCTTGATGGGCGTGAAGTTGATGCCCCTCTTGCGCAGGAAGGGGTAGATGAAATGGTCGAAGATGGGGATCATGATGACGATACTGATGGGGTTCAAATTCCTGGAAGGGAGAAGAGTTTAGTTCTCGAGGGATTGATAGATTGGAATGCGGGAAAAACTCACTGAATGAGATCGTTAGGTGTACCGTCGAGTTTCATAGAAGCCGCGACTGTTCCGAGATTCCCATCAATCTGGGAGTAGCCTTTTAATTGTCGACGTAAGTATGTGTTGAAGTATTCGAGATACAAGATGACTTACACAGCCAGAAGAAGGGGAAGAACAAGAAGACGTAGCAGGCCTTGCATGTTCGGGCAACTTCATCCACAAACTCGTCGTCCCAAGTGATCTGAGCAGGAACTTTGCCCCCCTCATACGTTGCTGAAAAAATGTTATAAGAACGTTGCCAGAAGGGTGAAAGCCAAGCGAAAAACTTACATGGTTTAGCAGGATCCCAGAAGTTGTCAGAACGGCTGTTACGCCAAGTCTGGAGGGGGTTGAGAGACCACACAGGGCCGAGGGCCATGCGCATCACCCGCGCCGTCTCCAAAAGAATGGATCCACGAGGAGGAGTCTTGACATAATTGTTCTTGCCGATAATAAGGAAGACGGGCACCAGGGCGAAGATCGCAGTGGGGACGAGGTATGCGGCCCAGTATCCGTTGTCGCGCGCGAGGAAGGATGCAGAGATAGCACCACACGAGCCCAAGTTGATCGCAGCGTAGAACCAGAGGTATATGCTCTGGACGGTGACCGCAGGTGAGATGATGACGTCCTCGCCGCTCTTAAGGGTGACTTTGCGCAGTTTGCCAGTGTACTGCTCAGCGATCATGGGGAGACGTTAGCCTTGATCGAACCGGCACCGAGACCCATGATGGCGATGGACAGCACGAGGAGACCCATAGCGGTGTTGACATTCTCGAGAGAAGCAGGTGTAGACGAAGCGACTAGAATAATATGGCCGGCCCTGGAAAAGGAATGTTAGTTAGAGGGTATATTAGACAGTTTTTGTAGAAAGAAACTTACAGGCAAACAAGAGAGAAGATCATGATGGTCTTGTAGCGACCCCACACGGTATCAGCGAGAATTCCTCCGACCCATGGTGTGCAGTAGACGAAGAAGGTGTTAAATGTGCCTAAAAACAATGTTAGATATTTTTTCTGTAATGGAAAAAGACAACAAACTCACGGATAGCAAACGAAGTCTGCTGGCCTTTGCCGAGGGCACCAGCCACACCATTAGCGGCATCGATGATGACTGCACCAGTTCTTGATCCAGCAGGCAATGGTTGACGGATGTAGTTGTTGAAGATGTTCGTGGTTCCGTAGTACGACCATCTGCAGCAGGCAACCTTGATGAGACACCAACGACGAAAAAAAAAGATGTAACTCGACGTACCGCTCAGCAAACTCAACTAATACAACCAACCAAGCCGTGTAAGGAAGCGAGTCTGGGACATGCCTCAAGGTGTCGAGGTCATGTTGAGTGACATTCTCAGAGCCCTGGACGAACTCGGAAGAGACAATGTCGCTGTGGGATACCTTCTCGTCGTCCAACTCAGCACCGCCGTAAACGAGTTCCTTGGAGCCGGATTTCTCAGACGCATATGCGGGGGGAGCTGCCATGGTTGCAGCTGACGACGGTCTTATGGGGAGAGAGGCGTGAAGGGGGCCCTTCAGAAAAGTGTGGTGAATTTATAGCCATAAGCTGCTGAGACGCCATAGCTTATCGAAGCTCGGTCGACCTCCACAAGTCGCCTCTGAAGCTTGCACATGGAGCGGCATGCTTGGCGATTGTCATTTTCTGCCAAGAGAGTTGTCGAGATTTCCGAGATCCCGTGCCAATAGAGTCCATCTGTAGGCGTCTAAACCGCAAATGGGACACTGCAGCGTCCTGGCAGCTTCTACATCTTGGCTCAAGTTCGATCTACTTGCTAGTGGTGAGAATAGGTCCGCGTCGTGTTTGGAGTACTGAAAACAACGCTGTCCATGACATGAACTAAAGATCTCAATGATCGTCTGTTGGAGCTGTGGGCGCATCATATAATATCCTGATGCGCATAAAATTTGGACAATGCAACAGTCGGTATTGCGGTTTAAATTTGAGCTGACTGTATAACGCAGCGGGTCGGCTTTTAGGGCAATAAAAAAATAAAGCTGGTGAAGAGCAACTAACCCGGCCGAAACGCTACCCGCTGTGTTATATTTAGAACGTTTCTCCTCCTTTTCTCTGCCTAGCAAAACTTGTGAAGACTTGTGACTAGGTTTTTCGATCTGGGGTCAGGAACGTGTAAGTGCTATTTGTTTTTTAGAGCTTTTGTGGAGTGCGTTGCTGTGCTATGGAGGCTTGGAATCATAAAAAGGTTGCTCTAGGTTGACCGTGCCGAAGAGTCTGAAGAGCACAACGTTTAGCCTTCATTGTTGTCACTTATTTGTATTGCCGCTTCGGGCGTTTCGGTCCTCCATCAACGTTCAACATCGTGAAACGTACTCAATGTTCAACCCTTAGTCGCTAGTTCGTCTCAGAGCTGGATAAGAATACATAGGTATTCATCTTATAACCAAGATCTCCGATTTAAAAGTTTACATTGGCGAGATAATCTCCTTTCACGGTCGTCCGAGCATCAAGTTCACGAATCAGCCAGGGCCCGAGTTCATTCAATGGTTCAACAGGATTTAATCAAGAGCGATCATTCTCCAATTCATTTCCTATGTGCATACTAGTACTACTGTTTGTGGCCAATCTTTTGTCATCGGATACCTGTGGTTGCACGCGGTACACTCGGCTTGGAACTCCCATTTAGCAGCGTCCGCATTGCTGACTGTCACATCGAAATCGCGCTGGGTTAATACGCCGTTGTATTGGAGAACCTTGAAGTAGTCTGGAGTACTCAGCATACCCGTGTCAATGTCCATTGGCATCTTCACCTAGTGTTTCAGTTTCAGGCTCACTTATCTTGCAGGGATCACGCCACGGAAGGAGCACAAAATTGGCAAATCTACATTATGGACTGAGGTTAATGTTCATTTTGCTGAATTGTAATACGCGTTATCCTACAGGCTGCACGAGGTCTGCCGGGAGATACATACGTCGTGTGCAGTCCAGGTCCGAGTCCATGGGCTTCCATGGGATGTTGCTTTAACGACTCGGAACGGAGACATATGTACTTACTCTTGCCAAGTCTGACGTTATGAATGCTGCCCATGGCCCATGGGGGGACGCCGCACGGGAGGAACTGGGGTGAGTGAGGAGCTGGAGTAGTGCCCTGGAGCGCCCATGCGTGCACACGCCAATATAATTTCCATTCTTGTCGCGTCACGCGTGCCTTGAATCCAAAGTGCAAGGCTCGCGCTTATTCTTTCTTGCACAATGTTGAGCGCACTGCGCACCGACCGGTGATCTGCGACTTCAAGTTCAAGCTCTATAGCAGTCTATTAATCATATGTCAAAAAGGCATAAGTTGCCCGCTAGTATTAGAATATTTCTCTAGCCGCGGTTCAAGTTATATCCACGACAGCGAGAGGCTAGAACGGAATCCCGCTCGAGTCCTTAACTCTGAGGATTATATATCCACTCCATGCGCTGCACATTACACCAGAGCTCTCCGGAGGCGCCGACTTTGCTGATCACAAGCTAGAGCGGCCAGCCGCCAAGAGTCCATAATGACCTCATGCTTCGCAGGAGCGCCCATGCGTTCAGCTCTATTCAGCTCTATATCTACGATGATATGATCTATTTGAGTATACGGGCAGCCTAAATAACGCTGGGCATATAGTACCTGACATGTACGCATCCTTATATATACATAACCTCATGTGTACGAGCTCATACGCTCTCATACGTCCCTATAAGTACGTCCTCCACCACGGACCCAAATTTGCAAAGCTGAATACAGCTGAATGGTCGATCCCGTAAAGACGTTTAATTAATTAACATATCTCCTGATCCATCCCCAAGCTCTCCTCATACCCGGCCTGACGCTCTCGTCCCCCAAAATCCTCTCTTCGCGTTCTTTTGCGATCGCGTGCGCGTGTGGCATCCCCCTCGCCTGGTGCCCAGACGGCGTCCGTGTCCAGATCGACTTGCAGAGCCGGGATAAAGTGGCTGCTCAACGGCCGGTGTAAGAAGAACTTTTCGTACAGCGTGTAGCCGGTGTAGAGGATGATGTAGAGCGCGACGCCGATATAGGTCGCGACGACGTTCTGCGCACAGGGTAGACCGTGAGTGTTAGATCATAGAGAAAGAGAAATACACATGCAGAAGAAAAGACGCACCCTCGCCTCGAACGGCTCCTGCCTTACAGCAGCATACCCCTGCGCAATAAACATCAACGTCCCCAGCACGACTACTCCGACGGGCAGCAGCGGGAACAACGGCTGGCGGTACGGCAGATCCGCTAAATCCCGCCCCTGCGCTTTATACGCTGTCCTAAAGCGCACTGAGATGACGCCGATGCTGGTCCACACGAGCAGCGCGGAGATCCCGGTGATGTTGAGCAGCCATGTGAACGCGATGCCTTCGCCCCAGATCGTGGTTAGAATGTGAGGCATGCGAATGCGAGCGCCATACTACATAGAATGAAGCGGTAGTTAGCAAGATACTTGTAGTAGAACCTATCTCGACTGTCTCGACTACATGAGAGTGAGAGCGACTCACACTAGAGCAGGAACAGGCACGCCGCGACTGTTCGACCCATCCAAAGACGGGGGCGCATGGCCAGACCGAGCCATCGACAGCAGCATCCGCGAGCTGGCATAGAAACATGAATTCGTAGCGGACAGAACTGCAGTTAGAAGAACCGCGTTCACGACATGCGACGCTGCACCAAAGCCCGCTCGCACAAACACAACAGTAATCGGCGAGGCCGCCACATCACTGTCTATCATGTCGTTTTAACAACACCGCATACTGTCATAAAGAAAATACCCACCAAACGCTGCTGTGAGCAGGGTGTCATCCGCATGGTTTATACAGAGCCCAATAGTCAGAATCGTAAGGATGTAGAATAAGATGATGCGGAAGAACGTGGCTTTGATTGCACGAGGAACGGATTTATATGGCTTCGCGGATTCTCCGGCGGCAACTGCAACGAGCTCGATGCCTCCGAAGGAATAGAATGCGTAGACAAAGGTTTGGGCGAATGAGGCGAAGCCGCCGATGAACGCTTGACCGCCGTGAAAATTGGAGAGGCCCTGTGAGAGAGAAGAGTTTAGGTAATTAATTACTTGCATAGCACATGGAGAAGAAGTAGAACAGAAAAAACTTACAGGACCAGGATGACCTTTAACGCCTCCCCAGTCGAAGATCAACCCGACTATAATGAAGAATATGATCATCACCACTTTTATCAACGCGAACCAATATTCGGATTCTCCTATAAACGTGTTGTTTTAGAGAGAAGCTGCAGAAAGGAAAAGAAGAGGTGGTGACAAACCATATACTCTGACATGTATTAGTTGGAGGGCGAATATCGGGACTACGATGACTATTGCCCAATGCCAAGTTTGCAGGGCATCTGTCCAAAATTGGAGGATGACTGCAGCAGCAGTTAGCTCGCTCGCTAAATCAAGGGTCGATGAATAAAGGAGTTATTGACGAAGAACAAGAATGGCTGAAAACATACGAATAGAAAGACTCCTACAGATCAATAGAATTAACCAATGCTACGCGATGCGCAATGGAATTTTATTATCATACCATTGAAGCCAATAGTTCCAGCCCAAAGTGAATCCTAACGCAGGAGACACGAATCGCGCTCCAAAGATCGAAAAGGCCCCTGACACTGGATACATCGAAGACATCTCGCCTCTAAAAATGTTGTTCAGCGATACGGGCATTCAAGCAGTGGCCTATGCACAAACATAACTCACAGAGTGATCACTACAGTGTAGACGAACAGCCCGACAACAAAGTAGGACAGTAGCGCACTTCCCGGACCAGCCAAAGCGATAGCCTAGTGTCCCTGTCATTACAATGTTTTCCAAAACACCCAAAGATGCCAAAGTTGCATACCGATCCTGCACTCAGAAATATACCCGTACCAATTGTGCCTCCAATGGCTGAAGAACTATGGTCAGATTCTGGAGCGTACAGCACGTACAAATAGTAGCTAATACTGCATACCAATCATCATGAGATGCCGACTTTGCATTCCACGTTGAGTTTCGTTCCCTTTCTCTGCACGGAACTTCCTCCAGAACCTGTTGGCAGCCCCAGAGTTTGCATTGTTTGGTTTAGGAAGGTCTCCAGAGAGAAGCTCGTTTTTGTCGATGCTGGATCTCGAAGAAGAAGCCTTCTCCTGGGTGTTCGCTCTCTCCGACGCCATCATAGTCCAAGCGGAGTCAAAACACGAAAGCAAAGATCTCCAAGTTCAAGAGGAGCGCCAGTCAAAAGGCAAAGGAAAAGCGGCCGAGTAACCAAGGTCGTCCAAAGGGAGTCATCGAAGGACCTGCGATATGAAGATCTCCTCGTTTCCCACATGGCTTGCAGTGTCAATACAACACCATGCGTTCAAATGGCACGATACTTAATAGAACCTGAGTGATCCGGATCTATGAGCCATCCATCAAAAAGTATGCGCCATACCTATACCAGATAGGATGAGAGTTACAGAATCCCAACCGCAGTGGAAAAATAATACTTATCATGGTTGAAGTCAAAGTTGAAGTTGAAGTTAAAGTTGAGTAACCACCTCCGATCTCGTTTCACGTTTAGTATCACAACAGTTCTGTTGAACATTTGTAGAAGATCAAAATGATAAACTTTTGCGCATTTTGACACTACATATTTATTCACATCAATCCCAAAGGTTTTGTGTAGCTGCCTTAAAGACAGCGTATGCAAAAACCGTCCAGTTGAATTAAGCCATTGTCAGTCTATGATATCTACAGCACTGGAGATCTCGACCGGGGCTGGTGAAAGTCCAATAATACTAGTACTATTTCTTACAGATTATGATGAGAAAGTCCAATGAAGAATATAACCAATGCGAAAAGAAAGCGAGGTAGGTAGGTACGTGGAATAGCTAGCGAGAATGAAATCCCAAGTCCAATTTCTAATAATGAGCGTTCGTAAAAAGAGGGTTCGGGCATGAAATAAAGGCATATGCATAAACGAAGAGAGCGACATTTGGACAATCTATGATTCGGAAAGAATCTTGTCGATGGATTGGTTCAAAAAGTCTTTCCGTGAAGCGAGATCCGCCTTGGGGAATCGGGCGGTGATAGCCTCTCGGGCAGTTCTACGGACCCATGAGTTCAGGCTTCGACACAATGAGAAGGAAATACACACTTTTAGTTACGGACATTAGATCCTGAGTACTGAGGTAGTTCCTAAGTGCGTTGAATAGTTCTTCATTCGAAGGATTGGGGTTCATGCTAGGTCCTGCGAAAGGATTGACCGACGTCGCCATCGAGAACGTAGACATAGGACGCTGTTGGGGCAGAGCAGGAGGAATATGGCCCGACTGCGATCCATTCACGCTGCCTCCGGTACCGAACATATTCATGCCAGTCATCATGGGATTAAGTGGTCCAACGGTTGGAGGTATCATCCCATACATGCTACCCGTGTTCTGGTAGCCAAGCTGGGGCATACCCATAGGCATATGTCCATAATCAGAACCTGCAACGGAACCTGGACCTGTGCCAAATGGCATGAAAGGTAGCTGCGGCACCCCGTATTGCGACATAGGCGGCTGTTGCTGCTGTCCTCCGTGGTGAGATAAGTTACTATGAGAAAGTTGGCTGCCACCGAGCCGAAGGTTAGGATTAGAACTATTGTTGTGCGTGATGTTGGTATCGCGATAGTAATCGCCAGACTGGGACGCTTGATTATACGTATGAGGCGATTCTTCGCGAGAACGAGGCGCATGCGACTTGGATCTCGCCTTGCTATCGTAGCCAGTATCATCAGAGTGACGTGTAGCCGTTTCCCAAGCTTCAGCTTCGTATTCTGTGTGCCAACAAGTTAGAAGTGGATAAATAAAGTCGACTTCAAATCACGTACCGCTGAACTTCTTAAGAGGAATCATCGATTCGTCGAACTTTTCATCTTCGTTCGTGATGACCTTCTTCTCCTTACCCTCCCCAATGACAACGCGAGTGTTACCCCAACTGAACTCGTCCATGCACCAGAAAGAATAAACGGGAAGGAAGAAGCTGTACACGGGGTATCTGATGAAAGCATTTCAGTAACAAAAAACAAAGCTATTAGGACGAAAGGACTCACGAAAGAAGATAAACCACCATCCATCCAACAAGCATGAACTCTCGCTTGATGATGAAGATCAGTGCCTATTATATCAAATAACAATGTCAGTCAGCTAGATAAATTGGCTGAGCAAAACTTTACAAACCTGCAAACCATATGTGACTCCCAACATGATGAGAGCAATAATAGGCAGCGCAGCTTTTTTCAGAGCCACAACGATGATCAAATATATAAGCTTGATAGTCACAGGTCAGGAAAAATACAAATCAACCAGCAATTTACGAAAACATACATATACAACTGTAGCCGGAAGCATCTGTGGAACGAGGACAATAAGTTATCGCGATGTCCGACGAAAAAGCAAACAAAACGACGTACCAATGTTCCAATGAGATCAAGGAAGACAAAGAATCGCATCGAGAAACAACAGAAACCAATAAGTTCAGGAAGTAGAACAAGTTCGCAAAGGTTATGAACAGTCGAGTTAATCCAACGACGACGCTGAGAAAACAGGATCCGCCATGACTCTGGAGCCATCGTGTGCGCGGTCGCATCGGGGCAAAACTTCGTCTTGAATGTCGGGAAGTGTTTCATCATCAACGTCGTCAAAAAACGATCTTCACCAAGCGAGAACAGATTCTTCTTGTGCAGTGTATCGACGTTCGGCTCGGAGTATTCTTCAATGATACGGTTCGAGATGATAATGGGTCGTCCTTTATCGGCTGTGCGGATACGGTACAGGGAGAAACAACCAGGCAAACATGTGACGGAGCCGAAAAGACTTTCGAATGCTTTGGACAAGTGATGAGAGATGTAGTATTCGTAGACCTGAATCATCGTCCACCAGGAGCCTTCTTCGTTCGTGAGCTTGGTTTCGCCACAAATTCCAATGACGCTGGAATCATCCGCACTAGAAGCCACCAGTCGATTGAGAGAATCCGGTGTAACAGTCTAAATGAACAAGGGTTTGAGAAAGAGTGACAAGCAACATGTAGAATATAACTTACCGTATCAGCATCAATAGTAAAGATATACTCATAAAACGCAGGATCAATGCCGATCACGTTCCGCATTTGATGATAAATCTCCAATTCCAAAGGAGACATAGGAGCATCAAAGTGAACCCTGTTGAGATAGTGCATCACGAGAATTTGCGAGTCTCGCTTTCCACGATTGCCAGGCTTGGACCTCTCGGTGGGTTTTCCAACCTTGACAATAACCATATATCTGAAAAATAGAGAGATAAGTTCACCGCTCATCGGAAATATAATAAAGTGATATCGAATAACACTTACGGAACAACGTGCCCTTCGAATTCGTACAACCCAGAATAAACCTTGCCATAATTGAGAGCCTTCGAACCCTCGCCGACCGACTTGAACAACAAAGGCTCAGGATCCAGCGACGGGTCGACACCGAGAATGTCCAATACAATCCTGGGCGTAGTCCTGTCGTTTCCATGACCGATAATATTTCCATCGCAGATGATGAAGATCAACTTCCGTTTGTCATCGTAGTTGAGAGCAGCCAGAGAGTCAATCGTACGACGCAAAGAATCCTCGCCTTCAGTATAACAAGGCACCTGACACAACACGAATTTGTCCTGCATTTCGGGTTGACGTCTGCTTCCAAGTTGAAGGGCAGCCAGGACTATCCACAAGGATTGTTAAGCAAACCTAGATTAGGAACGAAAGAAATGAGAGAAGGAACGTACATTTGACCAAGATAGATGCCATCATTATAACCGAAAAGATGATCAGCAGATAATTCTGCACTTGACATTTAGCCGTTTTGCGGAAATCGGCTTCGGCGGACAGGAACACGTTCTTCATGCACGAGGTGTGCTGTGCCCGGTACGTGCTGTTCATGGAATTCAAGATACTGTTCAACGACGTGGTGATATCCTGTCCTGTACGCTGCTTGAACACCGACACGAAATCGTCATCGAGGAAGTCGTATTCCGGGTCGCTGCCTTGAAGGCCGAGTGTGTAGATGTAATCCGTAAGATCGAATAGCTGGGTTTCATAAACACCCCAAATCCTTTCAAAAAAAAAAAATAGAAAAAAAGATCAGAACATTAAATGAAGATAGTTGTGTATCAACGTACTTCGCTATGCTGTCATCAGCAGCCATAGCAGCTATGGTCTTCCTTTCAATCACCAGCGGGCCTTTCTCCATCGGCTGCATTTTCTTGAGGAAAGTCTGCGTATACCAATCCGGCGCTTCCATATCCGGCGCCTGAGTCTGCAATGCTCCGCTGACGTGATGGGCCAGAGGAGCAACATCCGTCCAGTTCATCCTCTGCAGCGACACCTGGGGATTCGTGACCAATCCAGCGCAGCCAAGGTTCAACGGCGGCGGGAAATAGTACGTCAGATCCTGCCCAGCCATCTGCTCCAAGATATCCGGCGAGTTGCTCTTCACGCCGAAGAACCCGTTGCTGTGGTCCCCGTGGACGAAGTTCGAGACGTCGTACACCTTGCCTTGAATCGCGACCCAGAAGTCCGCATCGCCCTGATGCTCATTCACTTCGCCGATCGACCACACCTTGTCGAACCGCGGACAGAGCAGCCGCCCGAACTCGACGATGTAGAAGATGACGATGCCGTTGAAGAGGAAGATGAGCCAGAAGATGGTGACCTTCTCGCGCCAGGCCAGCCGGACGTCCGGGCGCTTCATCCTGCCGATGACGCGCAGGAAGTAGCTGGGGATCCACCAGGTGGTCAGCCACACGAGCCGCAGCCACCACCGCCTCGACGACGTGGTCGGCAGCTCCTCGACGGCGTTCGGCGCGTCCTTGACGACCATCCCGGTCTCCTTGGTGCCCCCAGCAGAGTACGGCAGGATCTCAGGCGACGCGGCCTCCTTCTGCTCGTACTCCGACCCCCACACGTTGCCGTCATCCGCGTCCGAATACCCTTTCCCGCCAAACGGCGCAGTAGGCGTCCTCAGCCCCCACCGCCATACTGCGCATTGGGATCCTGGTACCGCGACCCGTCAGGCCCCGTGCGGTTCAGCAGCAAATTGTCCGCGCTGTCGCCGAAATACCCAGAAATAGGAGGCGGCGCGAGGCCCTCAGTGCCGTGCGTATAATCTGTGTTATCATCGCCCCCAAAGTCCTCCTCGCCGTCATCCTCCCTCGAGCCGTTCCCCGCCCCCTTCTCCTGCGCGCGCAGCGTGTCCTCGACCATCTTCCACGCGTCGTACCCTAGCCATATCATCTTATGTCCGCAGATGTAATCCGCGCCCTCCACCCACCCATTCGCCCTGGCGCATTGGACGATCCGCTCCTCCTCCGACCCGCGCATGGTGGGCACGTACCGGTCGCAGAACTCGGCGAGCCCGTAATCCGCGATGTACTCCACGCTCCGGCGGGCGACGAGGTCTGGCAGGAGCAGGCTCCGGATCTGGGCCTTCACGCGGCGCTTGTCGAACGAGTTCGCGGAGCTCGAGTCGTTCGGGCGGATGCACGACAGCGTCCACAGCTTGGTGCGGTCGAGCGACGCGAAGATCTCCGAGAGCGTGAAGTTGAGCTGGATTGTGATCGGGTAGGTCTTGCTTGGGTCCAGTCTTGGGTGCTCGTCCTCCGGAGCAGGGACCGTGTTGTTGCTCGACAGGATGGTGGTTGGCTGTCTGAGAGGCCGCGAAGATACTTGCGCCTGGACGATGATGGACTCATCCTTGTTGTGCCTCTCTGCCGCCAAGCTCGGTCCAGACAGCAATTTCGACACGAATGTTTCAGAGGAATGGCGTAATAAGGATACAAAGGCCGAGTCGACGAGATCGGCGTCCTTCTCGATGAAGTTGGCCGCATCGTAGGACGCAGAGCCAGCGTAATGGTTGATCCCAAAGAGGCGCCTGTCAGCGGCACCGCCGGTGGAGGGCGCAGCGACGAAAGACGAATGGACGCCGAACTTCGAGCCCATTTCTTGGAGCAGATCCGCGTCCCTGTTTTCGCCGCTCTTGCCAGACTTGAACGATGAGCAGGCTTTGTTCACGAGGCCAAGCAAGCCACCAGGTTTCCTCTGCGATTTCTCGCTGAGCTGTGATCCGCGAAGCAGCTCGACGCAAGCGCCATTGTCCATGATAGAGACTGCGGGCAGCACGATGCCATCAGCAGTGATATCGGCATTGAATCCCACCGAGTTCTCGTATGTATGTCTGAGAACATACGAGTGCAACATTTCGTCGGCGAAATTGATGCAAAATTCGTCGAAACCGTTTTGGCCATACGCTGAAATGAGGGGCTGGCTCCCGGAAAGCGACATGGAGGTCGTGCCAGCTGGTCCTCGAGTTTGATATCCGGGCTGATCAAGAACGACGATCTGGAGTCGCAGCGAGAGGTTCACTCGAGCTTGAGGCCAAACGGTGGTTGCATGTCTCCACGATGAAAGCAAAAAGAATGGCGTATATGTCCCTGACAAATTGATCTCTTTGCTTCGCACTTTGTTCTGCGTTGAGGAGCACCGTGAAAAGCTCCTTCCTGACGTAGCTCGTTTTGTTCGTGAGGATCTGTGCCAGATCGTCTGAGGCTACACCTAAAAGACGTGACACTTGGTCCAGCACATGAGGGTTGCTGACATGCGCGGATGTATCGTGGGCATCGCCTTCTGCGAACTGAAGATTGCCTAGGAGGAGTACGGCAACGATGAGGCTATATATAGAGGTCATGTGTTTGACCTTGAAGCCGAGAGTTCGCATGGCTCCCCGCAACTCGGACATAGCAATGGAGTCGTCGCTGAAGGGGCCGGAGGGAAGACGGTAACATCCGGACGAGGCGAGCAGAGCGTAGTCCGAGGGATCCTCGAGGTTGTATGCATCCCTTTCGGCCGGTGTAGCTCCTGCCAGGAACTGATAAAGATGTGGTACGTGCGCTCTTCGTGCGTCAGCGTGTTAAGGCGGGATTTGTCGAGGCCGAACGTGAGGACTTTGGCGGCACTGATGCGGCCGCGTTCGTTGAAGTGGAGCTCCAGGTAGCGGCCGTGCCGTGAGGCATTGGGGTTCATGAGCGTTTTGGCATTGCCGAAGGAGTCTAGCACAGTGTATAGAGCCTTAATTTGCTCTGAGAGTTTGAGCTCCTTTTTCGAATGAGTCGAGAGCCTGAGCACTTGGTCCACAAAAGGCGTAAACTGGACGACTTTCCCGATCCGGTTATTCCTCTAGAGAAATGACGGTTAGGGGAATTTTTACAGGATGACGGGCATGGCTGACCTTGACACAACGCCTTGAGACTCATTCCTCCGTCGCATCAACAGATACACCCTTGCTGCAAGATCGTATAGATGTGGCTGGAGAGGTCTTGGAGAGTTGACCATGGGAAGACTTGTGTCCTTGTACGACCTTTCTTCATAGTCCTTAGCACTAACATCATTAATGTTGGCGAGAGTCTTGTATGGGTTGACTGCAATGAGATTAGTTGCTCCCACTCGCGTATAGGGTAGGTCGGCACGAAAACGGGCTTGCAGAACGGCAAGGATGGTGTCGTCAGAAGGGTAGATGGTTGCCGAGCCTGAGGAGGAGACCAGGTCGACTAGGTCACCCGAGGCAATGGCTTGGGTATTTTGTGGTGAAGCCATTACTAAGAAAAAGAGAGAAAGCCCTCCGTCGTTGTTGAAGACGACGAGGAAGAAGAAGAAAGAAAGATGTGAGAGAAGGAACAACAGCGTCAGACCGGCAGTGCAACCATTACCAATTAGTTTCACCAAAGATTATTTATTTAATCACATAATCGCTAACTCCCCATTACCTCCTACTGGACACAGTATTCACGGAGACCACGTCGGCACTTTAGATTTCGATAACCACGACCAGCGCAAGTGCAATAGAATGCTCTTGGACCTCAATGTACGTTCCTATGCAATATAAACATTTGTTACATTTCTCATATCTGTTATAGAAAAAGCTCTTGTCTCGTTCAGATCGCGTCAAAGGGGTCGACTTCCATCCAACCGAGCCCTGGCTGCTTACCGGTCTCTACAATGGTTCTGTGAACATATATGACCACGAAACAGGCGCCATCGTCAAGACATTCGAAGTTGCAGAAGTTCCCGTCCGATGTGTCAAATTCATTCCGCGCAAGAACTGGTTTGTTGCCGGCTCAGACGACTTCCAGCTTCGTGTATTCAACTACAACACACACGAAAAGATTGCTGCATTCGAAGCCCATCCAGACTACATACGATGCTTGACAGTTCATCCAACCGCGAGCATCGTTCTCACCGGAAGTGACGACATGACGATCAAGGCTTGGGATTGGGACAAGGGCTGGAAGAACATCCAAGTGCGTTTCCAATGCTGCTGCTTCAGTGTCAAATGTATAATTGACACGAGCGCAGGTCTATGAAGGACATACACACTTTATCATGAACATTGTATTCAACCCAAAAGACTCAAATACCTTCGTGTCAGCTTGCCTTGATCGCACAGTCAAAATGTGGTCTCTGGGTTCATCGACCGCCAATTTCACTATGGAGGCGCACGACAAGGGAGTCAACTACGTCGACTTCTATCCAGGAGCCGACAAGCCATATCTCGTCACCACCGGCGACGACAAAACCGTTCGCGTCTGGGACTATCTGAGCAAAAGTTGCGTGCAAACCATGGAAGGCCACACAAACAACGTCTCCTTCGCGGTATTCCACCCCAACCTGCCAATCATCATAAGTGGAAGCGAAGACGGGACCGTCAAAATCTGGAACAGCGGGACCTACAGAGTGGAGAACACCCTATCATACGCTCTGGAGCGCGCTTGGTGTGTTGCGCTCCGCAAGGACGCGAATGAATTAGCAGTCGGTTTCGACGATGGTGTCGTCGTCGTCAAGGTATGCCCCTATCCCGCTCATCCCATCGTACATGCGCTCAATATCTCGCTAGCTCGGTAGAGACGAACCCACTCTCAGCATGGATCCCTCCGGCAAGCTCATCTACACCCGCAACCACGACGTCATCTCCGGAAACCTCCAAACCATCTCGCAGCCCGACGAAGACTCGCTCTCACCCGTCGCAGACGGCACGCGCCTGTCCCTCTCCACCAAAGAAATCGGCTCCACCGAGATCTTCGCCACCTCCATCATGCACTCCCCCAACGGCCGCTTCGTCACCGTCGTCGGCGACGGCGAATACATCGTCTACACCGCGCTCGCCTGGCGGAACAAGAGCTTCGGCAACGGCATCTCGTTCGCGTGGGCACCCGACTCCAACACCTACGCCGTCCTCGAAAATAAAGTCAAACTAAAGGTGTACAAGAACTTCAAGGAGCGGCCGGGCGTCGGCATGAAAGGCGCGGGTAGCTGGTCTATCGAGAGCATTCATGGCGGCACGCTCCTGGCTGCGCGCGGAAATGGATTCATCATGTTCTGGGACTGGGAGAGCGGCGAGATTGTCCGACGCATCGACGTGGACGCCAAGAATGTGCGTTTATCTTCGAGCTTTTACTTCTAAAAATAAAATATTTCTTGTACTCATTTTATCAATCTTAGGTGTTCTGGTCTGGCACCGGCTCATTAGTAGCAATCGCCTCCGAGGAGTCGTTCTACATTCTCCGCTTCGACAGGGATGCGTACAACGCCAAGCTTGAAGAAGGTGCTGAAATTACCGACGAGGGTGTCGAGGAAGCATTTGAAGTCGTAGCCGACGTCCAGGAGAGGTACACATTTCCCAAAAATTCCACTTTCTCTATCTTTTAATGAACAACTTTCTGCAGCGTGAAGTCAGCAAAATGGGTTGGCGACTGCTTCATTTATACCACCGCCACGAACCGACTATGCTACTTCGTTGGCTCAGAATCATATACCATCAGCCCATTCGACACGTAAGCACTTTCTCCCCTTCCCCCTCCCCTTCTTTCAGGCTTTAAATCTAAGCGTCTCTTCAGATCCCTCTACCTCCTCGGATACATCCCAGCGCACAACCGCGTCTACCTCGCCGACAAAGAGCTCAACATCTACGGATACTCCCTCTCCCTCAATGTCGTCGAATACCAAACAGCGATTCTCAGAGGCGACATGGATACCGCCGCCGACATCCTCCCCACACTGCCCAAAGACCAGCTAAACAAAGTTGCGCGATTCCTGGAAGGCCGAGGTACGTATATCTACCTAGCCACCACTCTTCATAAACATAAAAATAAACCCTAACCTCCTTTTTCTCTTCCCTTTTCTGCGACTTCTAGACCTGAAAGAGCTCGCCATCCAGGTGACCGCCGACCCAGACCACAAATTCGACCTCGCGCTCTCCCTGGACGACCTCGAGATCGCGGCCGAGATCGCGCGCAGCGTGCCCGAGAACGAGTCCGAGGTCAAGTGGAAAGCACTGGGCGACCGCGCGCTGACGGTGTGGCGCTTCGACCTCGCGAAGGAGAGCTTCGAGAAGGCGAACGACCTCAGCGCGTCGATGCTCCTCCTCCTCGCGATTGGCGACCGCGAAGGCCTGGCCGCCCTGGCCAAGAGTGCTGGTACGTCCTCCTGTTTCTTTCTAAGCTTTATTTTCTTTTCTTTTCCTCGATGCCGTTATAAATAAAAGACTTACTTATCTTAATCCTCATCCCAAACAATTAATTTAGCCGAGAAGGGGCAAAATAACTTAGCATTTGCTATCACCTTGCAGCTGGGCGATGCGGCGGCCTGCGTTGACCTTCTTACGAACACCCAACGGGCACCAGAGGCCGCCCTGTTCGCGCGCACATACGCTCCGAGGTTCGCCGTTCTATTCTTATCTCCACTCCTGTGTCAGTTCCTTACCCGGCGGCATTGCGTTTTCCTCTTCCTCTTCCCGCGTTATTCGTTGTTCTAGACTTGTGCCCAAGGCAGTGGAGAGCTGGAAAGCCGACCTCGCCGCTAAAAATCGGTCAAAGATATCTGCTACGATCGCTGACCCCTCTCAGAACCCCGAGCTGTTCGAGGAGGGGTGGGAAGATGTGCTGGCGAGGGAGGAAGAGCTCCTTTCATGTTCGTATATTTCTTTTACTTGACTGAGATTTGTTCTTATTGATGTTTATGTTCTCCTTTTTTTTTCTATTTTAGTGGTTCCGGAAGGTAATCTTGTGGATGCCAGCTGATCGGTCCGATTCCTTATTCACGGTTTATCGTTTCGATGTTTTCTCATTTGTTATACTCTGTTTCGACTTCTTTTCATAATGGAAACCTTTTTCGTCTTTTCAGTTCTTTTGTGGCATTTAATGGGTAGCACGATTCTGAAGCTACGAAGCTAGGTAACAAACGTTGGGAAAGGCCAGCCCTGGCTTGAAATCTTTATCATTTACTGCTGACGAGGATTCTAAAGGTGGTTCAGTTGCGGCGCTAATTAATCTTGGGGTAGCACTTGTATAATGGGTCCTTGGGGCCTTTCCATCCAACTATTTCCCGCCATGTTCATCAGAAACTTTTTACAAGGACAACACTTCAAGGGACTTACCACAGCGCCAGCAATCAAGGATATGGTCAGGATCGCTATTTGAATTTGGATCAGTAGTGCTCTAGACCGTTAGGAGTATGTGGAATACGCACTATTTCTGCTTGATGGACAACAACTTATCATAATTGTCTCCCCAGAACGCCTTGATGTAATCAGGCTCATAGACATCGGCCTCATTCTGTTGATTCGTTCGTTAAGCAAGAGCTTGCTTCGACTCATGAATCAAGATGAGCTCACGAAATAAACACCAGCATCGGGTGTGCGCTCGCGGATGACAGCTAATTTCTCAGTCAACTTCTTGTATTGACCACACGATCCGAGAGGGTAGAGTTATAGTTCCAGAAATAACTTATGATGGGCTAATCAAGAATGTATCCTTACGTGAGCTCACATTCGCTCAGCGATTTAAAAAGTTGGAATGCACTTGCCTCCCAGACGGCGTTCCTCCATGCGGGGTTGATGGACGTTTCACCATGCTTGAAGTCTTTGAAGGGGAATGGAGTGACGGCTAGAATTTGTCCGAAATCCGAGTCCAGCATTCCATTCGCTATAGCATCGACGAGAATGTCGTCGCCGAACTTGTCGGATGGGATGAGACGTGTGCCCAAGATCTGCGGTCTTCCTACTGGCTATATAGTGCGACAAATCAGGCCCTTGATGAGAGATGGGAGTAAAACGAGACGTACATCAGGATGTGGGTCAATGAATGTGTCATAAAAGTCGGAATAAGAATCGAAGGTCATGAACGTGACAGTGCCGTTTATCGATGCGAACGCGTCCACTACGCTAGATCCAGATTTTTGGGCCTCGTCCGAGTCAAGAACGGCGTTCGCCCAGACTGCGGTCCCAGCAGGCGGCTTTCAAATCAGTTAGACGCCTTTTGCGATGCTTTGGAGTACGCAAGTCATCTTACAGTGATATAACCGCCCCACCCGTCCGTTGCCAGTTGCACCGCGTTGCCGGCGAGTGCTTTCAGCAATTTGAAAGAATTTTCCCTTGTATTTTCGTATTCTCCGAATACCCTGTTAAATGATTGAGTCTTTCTACAAAGACGGAATATGAAATAATGCTCGCATACGCTTGAACAGTCACTCGTGGCGAAGCAATGAACGTGCTCTCCAAAACCACCCCAAACGTCCCGCCTCCGCCTCCCCTCAAAGCAAAGAACAAGTCCTGGTTCTGGCAGCGATTAGCAGTACGGTACTTCCCATCTGGAGTGACTATTTTGAATTCCAAAACCCTATCTACACCTAGACCCATGGTAGGGGACAATGCACTATGGCCACCGCCCTGCAAGAAAGGGCCAGAAATGGCATTAATAATGCCAAAATAGGATATGAAAGAACCGTGAGACAGTCACTGACCATCACCCATCCACCCGACGCCCCAACGCTGGGATCGGCTCCTCCCACGAAGGTGACTTTGTTATCGCGTGCGAAGTCGTATATGGCGCGGAATTGCTGACCCGCCTGTAGATATTGTTGTGTGAGTTGACGGATTGGAGGCTTGAATTGAGAAATGTCTGGGGGTTACTGACTCCGATCGTTATCGCTGTCATTACTGGGTCGGATGGATCGCATCCATCAGGTATAAATGATCTGTTAAGTACAAGCTATATCTGCGTGAGACTCTGAAAGCTTAACAAACAAACTCTCTCTTTCTCTCACTTTGTCAAGGTTGTGCGTCTGTAGCAACGAGTTGAGATGAGACCTTGGGCACTGGGCCAAACGGAGATGCGACGTACCCAAAGTGCCAAAGTTCCTGGACCCGAGCTACGGCCCAAATAGTCGTGCTTTACGCAAAAAAATAGTCAGGATTGCATTTCCCCAGCACGCATTAGATGTAGTCTGTACCCCAGAATTTTTGATAACAACGCGGATTCCGGTCTTTTTGCGAAATCGTAAGCAACTCTTACGTCGTCCGGACCCGACACATCAATCTATTTCATGGATATCCACATGACCCGCCCATTACGTTACGAAGAACAGGACTCTGGGAAACTTACTTACATAGTAGCTGGGTACATTTCCTAGTAGGCATCGTCTTGGCGGAGCGAACGCTGCCGGGTTGGTGGGAGCCAACCAGTCCAGAAGGCACTGATCTCCGGTTGTCTGACATGTCTCCCAGTTGGTAAGCTCGTATGCGCCGAAGTGGCTCGATCGAAATACTGTCGCATCCATGATAGATGTAGAACGAAGTTAGAACTTGAGATTCGATGCCATAAACTTCATGTGGGCTTACAGTGATCTTCGTTATGTGACTGAATCTCAGTACAGGCCGCCTGGTTTGGCGTACTGTACTGAGAGAAACATGGTCGAGAGAATGGTGTCGCGGCTTTAAGATGCCCGTGAACGCTACGGTTCAAGGCGTTCCAGTCTGGGGATGTATTGATCAGACTTGTACCGCCAAAGTCCGAGGCCTGCAAGGTGAACAGTGAGTAGACACTGTATAGTAGGGGGGACGGCATAGTGGGGGGTATTTTGGATCTTCGCCACGATCCTTGGGTGGGCTTTTATACAGATTTCGAGACCCTTAAACTCGATGACTCACCCCAGTATTAGTTATGGTTATAATTAGTAAGATGTAGTAAGGAAGGATGATGATCAATCCCATTTGTCCCTTCCACTTCTTACTACGATATGGCACGCGATTCTTCTGCATTCCATGTCCAGAATGTGTTACTTCTGGCGGGAAAGGTATTCATAGATACGTGATCATTTTGACGCCGACATCCTCAAAGAAATTGTGTATTTTAAAGTACAAGTATATTCGTGGTTCTCCATGTCTGCAATTTTAAACTGTTCATTCACTGTCAAGGGGGCCCCAAGATTTCACAAACATCACGGGGTAGATATTTTTCATAAGGGCTCGTGGACCCCCCCTCCTTCTATATAGGGTATGTTTTTCCTATGTTTTTCCTGTATTTTGATGGCTGAGAAAACAAAAACAAAAAAATCAACATATAAGGACACTAGGTATCAGGTTTGACTTTCTTTAAACACAAATAAGATAGCCAGCTTGTTTTAAAGAGTTTCTGAATGGGTTCAGTAAAGATATCTATTAATGGTGGAACCTGTGTATATTATCTGCTCATACAAAAATAGAATATAAATTTAACTAGTGCCGAAAACAATCTGTAAAAGTATGATTCTGGCTCATTAAACTTAAACACTGCTTTCTTGGCCTCTATCGCCCTAAATTTCTGAGTTTTAGCCTTTAAAAATGAAAAATTTTAAGCCCTCTGGTCCCCCCCCCCCATACCTCGGGTTATGGGCTGAAATCCGGGGCCCCCTTGTTCACTGTCGACGTCTTTAACATACCCTGTTCTCTAAAAGACAAGGTGAGTTTTCTACATAGCATCTATGATAGAAACACACTCTTATCGAACTAATCAGTAATGTAGATCCTCAGCTATCGTTCTTTAATTGACTACACCTTTTAATCAAATCGCGTGCACGATGATATTGCTATGCCGCGTCTTTCATTGTTTATCACGCGACCAGGAGAGATCATATGACCGGTAACACCGCCGTCTGCTCACTGCTGGAGACCGGAATGGACCAATGCCAGGCTCTGACTTTCGTTCCATAAAATTCTCAATTAGAGCAGAAGGTAACAAAGCGGACGAAGTTCATGCATCAACAATATTTGTAACTTTGGGATGTGACATACCAATGGAAGGGGAAGAACTATGGCTGTCCTTTTCGAGATTATCATCTAGATGGGAAAATTATGTATGGTACATATCGTCCATATTTGTCGCCGAGACGATGATTGAACACTGTGATGCAGCAAACCAATCCGACGGAGAATTTGTACTGGGAATGATCTGGGAAAGATTATAAGTCCTTTCTAAAACTCCCAGCTGCTGATGAATACACACTTAGGGGCTAGCTAAGCGTAAGGACATGACTCTGAGGACGCGTCCGTCGCGTCACTGTCGAGTCGCGTTAACTGGCTGACACGGGATACCGGGTTATTGTCATGTAAAAACTATGTATACAGGGTAATATGGCTGGATCAGCTTAGAAGCGCGTTGAGACGCGTCTCGTCGCGTAGTGAGGTCAAGCAAATCAACATGTTCAATCTCGCTTATTATTGTGTTTTGTGTTGAAGAAAAATAAATCATTAATGTTGTATCAAATATACAACGTCGTACACCAAAAAACAATATTAACATGAGGCGTTACGGTATGAGGGTATTATGTAGCCGCTCAGTGGAGTAAGCCATCCAATGCAGATCCTCATGCACTCGCCTTCTCATCGTGCTCAGCCTGTTACATTATAATTAGTCACTGACACGATTGGTTACTAAATACAGCGACTTACGACTTCCTTTTCACCGTGATAGTTGTTGGTGAATGTCTTGTTTTGCGCGATAATTTCTTGGCGTTTCTTGTTAGATCCAAGAACTGCAGAGAGAGAGTAGCAGTAAGCATGGGCGATATATGCGCAGAAGCATAACACATACTGCTTGATTCTCTGTAGAGGATATCAACTTGTTCCAAGGACAGCCCTCTTGTTTCTGGAATGAAGAAGTATCTACGGATGCAGTGGCACGTCAATCTTGTGATACCATTTATACATTATTAATAGAAAAACATACGTGAAAATAAAGCATCCAACACAAGTTCCGCCCCAAATGAAGAACACTTTGACTCCTAGGTTCGCCGCCTTCACAGCGTTCACTCCTGTCGTAGATGGGTTAACAAGGTAAGGTGTGGCATATGCAATTCCAAAGTTCCAGAGCCAGTTGCTGGCAACGGCGAGGACATGCTCTTAGCACGGACACCGAGAGGCTGTTGGGGATCCTTTAGTGAACTGAGCTAGAATCTCAGGAAGCATGTAACGTACGAAAAGCTCTCCAGTAAGAACCCAGATGACTGGTCCCCAAGAAGTGGCGAAGAAGGCAATGTAACTGTATTGGGGGAGTGAGGTTAGCTATCATACTCACGTATGGCTACGCCCGTAAAGACGACGTACATGCAAGTGAATGCAATCAGAACTCTCTGAGCCGTGATGTTGACCTCAGTTCCGCCTCCCACGACGTGGGGCTGACCCGCCGTAACACCGACGATGGCCACGATGAATTCACTGATGCACATACCAGCAGCTCCAATGAGTAGCAGCTTTCTGCGACCAACACGGTCAATGAGCTGGATACCGAACAATGTCATGACGGTGTTCACGACATCTGCAATAATCCTGGAAAAGGTTAGGCGTGGTCAATTCCCGCTTCAATACTTGGCATATGCGGGTACTGACTGGATAACGAAAGGGTTTTGATTCCGGCTTGTAGGAAAAATGTCTAAGGAAAGGAGGTTACACCACGCTCTAGGAGAAAGAGCGAACGAATAACTTACGGTCCCGTAGTAGACTGTAAGGGGACAATTAATACTAGCCATTTTCGCAAAAATGCAAAGTGTCACTTACAGATGAAGTTAATGCCAGTAAGTTGTTGCCACTAAAACATAATTATTAGTCTTAAACAGGTGACTGGGTGGATAACACAAAGCTGCTCACTCCTTGCATCAAAATACCAGTCCATGTCCTGAATCCGTTCCTATCTGCGTTGTTCCTGAAGCAAGCCATATATCCACCCTGGCTGGCCTCTTGTTCAACAGCCAATGCTGTAGCAATTTCAACGGCCTCCGCCTCAACCTCAGGCGAGTCCGGGGAAGCTGTCATCAATCTTCCAAGAGCAACACGCGCATCAGCTTGACGGTTCTTCAACAGGAGATAGCGCGGGCTTTCGGGTAACATCATCTATTTTTAGAACGATTGAAGGTTAATACACGCCCATGGGAATGTAAAATTTTGTAACGCACCATTCCGCCAGCTAAAATGGCAGCCCATACAAACTGCACGGCAATTGGTATCTGTGGAGGGTGTCAGCACATTGGAGTTTACGTCGAATATAGATCGCGATGGATTGTAATCCGGATGGCGCCCCAGGATCACATCGTGAAGCTACCGTGAAAAAACTTACCCTCCATGCAGAGTGATCTGGGCGACCTTTGGTAGCATTCAGCACAATAGCGGCAAGAAGGGCCCCAATAGTGACTATTAAACAATATGCGGATGTTAACAAGCTATTCGTTGATATCACAAGTAATATGTACTTACTGGCTAATTGGTAAAGTCCGACGATAAGACCACGGATAGATTTGGGTGCGCACTAGCGGAAATCAGCATGGGGACTTTCATAACCAAGGTGAAAGACTGCTTTACCTCGGACTGGTACATGGGAACCAAACATGACACGAGACCCTATGACGAAATTTCAATATCAGACTATCGAGTATTTTGGGCTGGCTTACCACTCCCAAACCGGCGATAACTCTGCCAATGACGAAGACAGCCCATGATGTATCCAGTTGGAGACCGACACCCAGGCAGAAAACTAAGCAAGATGCGACGAGACCCCATTTACGGCCGAGAGTGTCGCCCACGGGTGATGCCAGGAGGGCGCCAAAGAATGTTCCGGCAGAGAGAATGGATACCTGAGTTAGAAGAGTGTCATAGTGTGCCATAAAGACAAACAAGATAAAGCTGAACGAACAACAAGGGATTTATCGTTTGTGGGGATGTAGCGGCCCAATGAGGGGTCGAATTTGCCGAATACATCGAGCCAATCATTCATAGCAATGACTCCTCCAATCGTTCCCGTGTCATACCTAGTAAATATGAGTGGTCGGTGAGATGTGTCCAAGAACTTATCGCTTGCTCATACCCAAACAGAATTCCACCAAAACCTGTAGTTGTCGCAATCAATAAGATACTGGACACTGCTTCTCATTAAAAAGCCACCATACCTGCAAACGCCGACATAATGATTGCCCATACGATAGACTTCGAGGCTACACCTCCTCCGGTACCACCTGCACCTCCGGCCATAGCTAATATGCGTTTAGGAGTGGAAGGTAAGAGGGATGGTAGGCGCTAAAAAGCGAGAAAGGTGGGACAAAATGCAAGGAACCAACCAAAGAGCCAGAAGAAATCGAAGCTCCCTTTATAAAGGGCCGATTAAAATGCAAGGCCACCAGAAGAGCTAAAAATACCACGATCGGGATCGGTTAGCACATGCAACAACATAGGGTTCACAAAACACATTGCGGGGTGGGAACATATCCGCAAATAGAATTAAGTATCTCCTGTATCGATGGTACGGGGCGAAAGACCCGGCATCGTCACAAACAATTTAGCCGTTGTGCATCAAAGGTGTACAAGACACCCGTTGGGAGTGGGAATTGGAACGTTTCTCCTGGATATCTATCAGAACATGGTCCGAAGGCAACAATGATTTGGCTTTGGACGCTGCTGTAAACATTTGAGAGAATGGTATTCACACCGGGGGTTAAAATATAGTACCGGCTTTTTTGGGATATGTCACATATCTGGGACCACTTCCGAAACAGTCGCACTCATAGTCTGTGTGGTCTATAGTATTGTCCACATCGTCCGTAAGACCTTAACGCCCGAATACTATGTAAAGGAGCGCGCATCATTCCGGTCTCAGCGTACTCGAAGTATGCTCACACATGGCATACCAGGACTCATAACCTTTGAAGAAGGTAATTGACTTGAGTGGAAACATGGCAAGACTGAGCCGACACCGGAATACACCTCCGATTGACAACGCAAGATGAATATTTTTCTCTACTCTAATCATATGCAAGACTCACTTCAAACTATAGAAAGGTATGTAGAATCCTATCCGCTACTACGCAATTTGCCGTCAGGTCCGACCATCCATATGCTTCACCGATCTGTCCCCATCCATATCCCTCCCACGGGGTATGCAGAACGTGCTCCATATCCATATCATCAAACTTGATGGAGGTGGGGTTATCTAAATTGGTGGGCGTCGGTATGATTATTGCGTCTGAAAGACTGATATAGAATGTATTTATGAACTCGGTGTCAACTATACATTAATCGATAAACTCGCCTATACGGATGAGTGTAGATTGGACATAATATAGTATGCATATCATAAACCTCCCTATTGAGCGCATAGAGTGGACATAAGCTCAAGGGTCGCAGTACTCGACTATTTTGCCTCGAATTCAAATGGACCGGAGATAGCGCACTACAATTACCGCCTACAGATATTAAAATAGTCAGGAATCCAAATACCTTGCTGCTTCCTGCTAATTGATGTCTAGAGCTCGAGCTTCCAAACTCCATTAGCTGTAGCTAGACTAATGGCAAGCCTCGAATAATGGATTCGGAACCATCACGTTTACGGAGAGAAAGAACCGTTCTTCTAGCTCGGATCCTGCTCCGAACATAGACACCCCGGAGCTTACGACAGGTGCGGATCTACATGATGGTCTCCGATACTGCTTTACAGGTAGTCTGGAGAAAAATAGTTCAGGAAGATTCGGGCTAACCTTCAACGCACATCATTCTATAATATTAATGGTCTGAGTCTTTACCGCGGGAGACTGATGCATGAAGAAGTCGCTTTGAATAGGCACGGGCATCTCAGAACCCCGACTGTGCAGTATTTTTGAATCGCACTAGACGGTATGTACTTATAAGAAGACGCCTAGTGCCTCAACACAGCCGCTGATACCGTTTATAACCATAAGTTAGCCACCGTGGCATGTTCTTCAATCTCGTTGAAAGTCGAGGCTCAAAGAAGGGCACAGGTCAACTCCGCCGTTTAGTGTGAATTATAACATTCCAGGCCAAGAGAGAATAACTCTTGGCCAATCTATTTTTAGATTTTGTATGTTCACGCGACCCCAGCCAGCACATTGTGCGTGCTGCAATGAAAAGATGGATATATGTGAATCATGCAAGCGTGTAAAAATTTGCGGCTCCCCTGGTTGCTAGAGACAGCACTGGATGCGTGAAACCCGAAATTCATACGTGCTCAGAGCTCGGGCTGAGAAAGAAACATACTAAATATCACGTGGATGTGGCGCACTGAACGGCGCACTTGTTTTAGTAGGCAATTCGAGGCATTTCCGTTGTAATTTTTATGAAACGGTCGGTACATAAGCCGTGGTTTCTTGTCCACCTACTATTATGTTTTGCAATGCACATACACATTCAGCTCTCTTCTTAGTTCAGTCTCATCTATCGAACACTAGTTGAACAAGTATTGTAGCAAGTACTATATTTGAAATACGGATACCGGCCAGTTCGCCAATTCTCGAATCCCAAGAAGTCTGGTGGGCTTCCGGCGCTCAGAATTTTGCCAAACATTATGAAGTATGTATCCAAATACTGTGATACTGCACATGCAGGATATCGCAAAGGTTAGAATATCGTATGAGTCGATGAGGAGCCTACTGCAAGTCGACCTGAGGGCAATTGTTACGACACCGCCGACAGGACCCGGTTAAACTGTCACCATGCGGCTCACATCGCTGGCCCCTGGATAGTGGAAGCTGTAAGAAATCATCAAGTGTTCTCCATGGAATAATTTAAAAATGTCATCGCAGTACATAAGTCCTGATAGCACGATTACAACAGCAAATCCCAATACACAATAAATAGATCGGTGTCAGATACGTTTACGGAACATTATCTTCGCGGACATGTTTGGAATAGAGTTGGCTTCCACGACCATTTTTGGTGGGTACTCGTCCTGCTCTAGCTTGATGTCGTAGTTGGTTACGATATGTGCCAGCATCGTTTTCAGCTCTGTGACCGCGAAGAAGCGTCCTGGGCTATAAATTGCGGTGTATCAGCGCGAAGTTGGCAAAGCATGATTGACAGCACACACCATGTCGAGCGACCGTGTCCGAACCCATGATACTCCAAGGTTGGGGTGGCCACCAAAGGCTGACTCGCACCAGATCCAGCTTTGGGTACAAACCGAAAGCCGTCAAATGCATACGCATCGGGGTATAAACCTTCGTCTCTGTGTCTGGCGTATACATTGACAGAGATACCAGCAACATTTTTAGGCATCACAGTGCCATCGGAGAACGTAAAGTCTTGTACCACCGCCCGACCCATGGTCACTGTTTAGAGTTTAATCGTTCAGATAAAATGGAAGACGCGAATTGGAAGAGAAGATATGGAATAAGAAAATAACGTACGCAGGGTCATGAAATGCAATCGCTGCGACTCGCGCAGATAGCTGTCGAGTTTATGCATCTTGCCAACTGATGCTTTTGACCATCCTTCGACCTTCACGACGTTCTCGACTTCCTTCCGTATCTCCTCTGCATCTTGTGGAGTCTGAGAGAGCTGGAATAGAGCCGCTGTAAATGTCTGAGTCCATTTAATTAGCTTGACTCTATTGTGAATCCCAGGCATAAGAGATCTTACGACAGATGAAGTATGGATTGCGCCAAAGCTTGTGAAAAGCATTCTGGTGCTTAGATCCTCCACTGTAACCTCCTCTCCGGAAGCTTGAGCCGCATCTATGAGCCAAGAGATAAGATCATTCTATAAATCCAGGAACATCAATATCAATCTAAAATTATCCACGATGCGTTTGCAAAATGAATGAATGAGTGAACTGAACTGACAGGTTTGCCCGGCCAATCAACACCGTGAAGCTTCTGCTGCTCCAACCTAAATTCCATAATCGGTCGAATGTAGTTCTCCATTTTGTTTCGTAGTCCGTGTATACCGGTGACGAGTCGTGTTCCAAGTCTAGATGGATAGATTGTGATTGAGCATGCGCATTTGCAGCAAGGGCATATCAGCAAAGAACCCCAAAAATCAAAATCACAAAGGAAATCCGGCGTTTGACGTACGGTCTCAAGAAGGGAGGGAAAAGGCGAATGAATCTTCCCTTGTAGATTTCCTTGGTCGCCCTCTCGCATAGGCTACGAAATTCGGGGTTATCGCCTAAAAATGGGGGATATCAATACTGCCTGCCGGGCGTTAGAATCCCGGAAGAAGATTATGTGGCGTACACAAGGGTTCCCCAAACAAGTAGCGACAGGACACCCTTGTTATCACGTCGACTTGTAGTTTGTACGCCACCAACGAGGTCCACTCTACGTGGAAAGAGGAATAGGTCCCCTGTCAGAGTCCGCATGATCTTGATAGAATTGGACAACAACTGCAACGCACCTTCGCCGTTGTCGGAAGGAATGGCATCGGCGTACGCACGTCGCACCTCGTCATGAATATCGTGAAACCGAATTCCAATATTTCTCGTGAGCGCCGCCCGAATCACATCAATATGGAACGGATTATCCAAAAGACGTGCGCCTAGTGTGTATCTAAACCCGAGATACTGCCAGGGAGGAACTTCAATTTTAGCTTTCGCGCACCAGGTTTATTCAACGAAGCTGGATTACTGACACCAGCCACAGCAGACATCGAATGGAGCTGCTCCCCAGTCGAGCGACGTATATCGTCGACGAGCCGCGTCCCATTTACAACCACTGACCAGCCATCGAACGTCGATAGTTTGAAGATCCCATTCGGATACTATCGAGCCGCCGCCGTAAGTTAATTTATGTCAAAAAGCCCGTCAAAAGTCCTAGTCAACTCTCAGCCCCTTGGGCCAAGGCTGCACTGGACGAAATAGGAATAAAACTATGTTAAGAACTTGACGCACCAGTTTATAGCCCTCCAAAAGCAGCTCGCGTGCGCCAAAGATATACTTTATAGATGTCAAAAATGTCAAAAGCGGGTTCGAGTATCCGACAGTCGGTATGTGGTCAAGCTAAAATAAATAAGTTGTGATTAGCACTTCATCACCAAAACCTTCAGCTATATAAAGTTCAAAAACACACATCGTGCCTCCGAAATAAAAACCTATACAACCCCAGTAAAACCAACCCCCAGAGCGCAGTTGGGATCCAGTCAGACTCCATGAGCATTGTCGATGAACGACACAGATGCAGATGCAGAGTAGGAGAAGGTAAAAAAAGAAGAGGGGAATAACAACCTTGAATTGCTAATCGCTAATCTATATAAATCACGCTCGAACTCATGAGAGCGGCGTAGTACCAAATTTGCCTGACCCTTACGTGGGCAGCTAATGACCGTCCTACCAGTCCTAGCCTAGTGCAATCAGAAGTCGCGTCCAGCTAGCCTTATTCCGGAGCTGATGTTTCATACAATCGGTAATGATGCGGCAACGCGCTGGGATGAACATGTTGCACATTGCGCATTGCGCAAGAAAGGGAATCTCCAATGGGCGTTGGGATAAACCTCTAGAGCATAAAATATAAAACCAACAAGAAGGGCAAGCAAATGAATACCAGAAAAAGTGATCAGTCATAAACGTCCAAAGTGACAGGTCTTCATTGCATAAGAAGCCCTTCATGAGCAAAATGAAATCTTTTTTTTTCATTCTTTCGTTCATTCACATCACGGACCTCTTCCACTCTCCCACTCTCACGCCGCCCCTGATACTGCCGCCCCAGTCCGGCGTCGCCCGCCTAGCGCAACGATTCTCGACAGCTGTCGCTCCAATAACGCCGCCGTCTCCATCCCTCTTATCACAACATCATACGCCTCTGCGCTCAGGCTCAGCCCTCCACCTCCAGCTGCATCCGCATCCGCATTCGCATCTGCATCTTCAAGCCGAAGAGACTCGATGTAGCGCGTGAGTTCCTGCATCTTTGGCGCGGTTTCCTGTACGGCGCGCACGATATTTTGCATGGCCGCTGAAGTTCTCGAATTCAAATTCGAAGGCGTCGAAGCTGATGCTGGCGGATGAGGCGGCGGCGGTAGCACTGGACGGGCAGGCGGGGACGCGGAGGCCGTTGTCATTGTGGATCGACGCGCGGTTGGAGATTGCGCTTCCGCGGGCGTATTCCCCGCCACTTCATCGGTATGACCAACTGGTGTTGTAGCTATAGGAGAAAATAAGCCGTCTTCCGATCCACCATCGTCCGGCCAGCTACCATGTTCATCAGTATCCATGACATTGCGTAACGAAAACGATGTCGTTGAATGAGGTGGTGGTGTTGACCTTCGCACTGGCAATAGAGGTTGTGGGTGTGAAGTCCGTTGCACTCCCGTTCCCGAGGGTGTTGAGTTTTGCAGAGTTGGTGCATGTGCATTTGCATTGGGTACAGAGAAGGGGCGACCAACAGAGGTTGAAGAAGAGTTTATCGTCAGGGTAGAAAGTCCCGAGGGTGGAGCGTGTTCGGTTTGCAAATAAGATTGGGGTTGAGAGCCCGATGAAGATGAGACAGCGTTGCCTGAAGGATGTAAGATTACAGGCAAAAGGAAGGTTCTGTCACTCTTGCTGGTCCACGAGGCGGACGACGTCTGGGCGAACGAACGCTGCGTTCAACGCCATGAGTGCCAGATTGCCGATTGGTACTGGAATCATTGACATTCGGTGATTGTTCTGTTGGAACATGTGTTGTCGCTGTCGTCGTGGTAGAAGTTGGCGTCGGCTCTGGCGCTGGCTCTGTCGATGTAGCCTCGGTTTGCGACGGCCTTTGCTGCCGTTTCGCTAAGATATGGGCAGGTCCACGAGCAGCGTGCGCAGCCGGATCTATCCTCTTCATCTCTTCTCGAATATAATCCCTGAACATAAGCATACAATTCATAAATATCAAGCCTCACAATGCCCAACTACAAGAGAGAAACACGCAAGAGCGCACCGAGTCAAATGCAGCCCCGTATCCTCGAACACACGCTGCTTCACAACCCTAGCACCCAATCGCCCATTGGGGTCTTTCGCCATCTGCGCAGCGACAAGCTGCCGCTTCACAGCTTCGCTGAGCTCCTGCGTCGTGTGCTTACTCGCCCAGAGCCCGAGCATCTTTTTCCTCCGATACACACTTCTCTCCCTGCACAGAAACGAACAACATCTATTTAGTCACATCGTAACAGAACAAAGGGAAGGAAATGCACCCCAGCATAACGCCATGTTCCTCCAAAAGCAGTTTACTGATGACTCTGTTGTCCGTTATGCCTTTCAGATGATACGCATTCAGGAGCTCCGCAACGCGTGGGTCATCTAGTAGAGCTAAAAAGTTGACAGTCCGTTCCAGTCAAACCAAAAACCTTGACGGAATGACGGTTCCAAGTAGCTCACTGACGCCGATCCTTGTACTGGTTTTTGCCCGTTTTGTTATGGATTTTGCCCTTTTCCTTGGAACCAGAAGGTTGTTTGGAAGACGACGCAGTAACGTTGGTTGCTGGCATCGTTGTAGTTGTAGTTATCGTTATCAAAGTATAGTTTCAAAGGCAAGGCCAGTCAAGGTGCAATCAAGCTCAGGAACAAGGAGGCAACATGGTGGTTGATTGAATCATTTATCAATTGCACATGCCGAGGGTAAAGTGTTACAAAATACAGGAATCACGTGAGAGATAACGAGGACTGGAAAAAGACGATGCTGCAGCAGTCTGGGGGATGGATGAGTAGGTAGATAAGAATGGGATTATACGAGTCGATTCATGAATCATGAGAACAAATGTGTGCAGGTCTGCAGAAAATAAACGACAGCGATAGCGGGGAGGGATGATTGAAAATGTGATAATAATGCTACAACTTGAAGAAAAAAAAAAGAAACGGCCAGTGAACCTATGATACGTTCATCATGAGCAAAGTCAGTTTTGTTTCTTTCCTTTATTTGGTGCTTGATTTTTCAGAGTCGGCGAGTTTCTCGTTCTCGACGTGCTGGACATTCTGCTGTAAGAGAGATGGCAAGCGGTTAGTCCATGCTAAACCTCGATGATATGGATATTCCGACGTACAACTTCCTTCTGTTCAAGTCCGAACGAGTTATCACGGTGCGCATCAGAGTCGATGATCGTTTGGCGGTAGGCAGTGGAGTTGATGATCGACGACTCGATGTAAAGTCTGTCGATCTGCTCGAGCGAGAGGCCGCGGGTTTCAGGGATGAAGAAGTAGCTATATACGTATCACAAATAAAGTCAGCAAAAAGTCTTTGGAACTTAAATTGACAAAGTAAAGAATACGCACGTGAAGACGAAAGACCCAGCGCAAGTTCCACCCCAGATGAAGAAGACCTTGACACCAAGATTAGCGGCCTTCTCACCGTTGACACCGTATGTGGTAGGGTTGACGAGGTAAGGGGTAGCGTAACCGATGGCGAAATTCCACAGCCAGTTAGAGGCGACGGAGAGCGACATGGCTTTGCCACGGATGGCCAGGGGCGAGACTTCAGAAGTGACGACCCATCCGACGGGACCCCATGAAATAGCGAAGAACGCGATGTAACTGAAGAAAAACAAATATCAATGCTCTGGACGGGAAAGAAAAGAGGCTGTGGGTTAAAGCAACGTACATGCACACAAAGGCAATAAGGACGCGTTGAGCAGCCAAGTTGACGGATCCATCAGGCTGGACGTCTCCGGCAGTGACGCCGACGATGGCGACGATAAACTCGCAGACACACATTCCGGCAGCACCGATAAGAAGGAGCTTTCTGCGTCCGATGCGGTCGATGAAAGGCAGACCAATCATGGTCATAGAGGTGTTAACAACATCGGCGATGATACTGAGCACATTTTTAAACATAAGATGTCAGCATTGGTACTTAAAGACAAAATGGGGCGCACGTACGTGATAATGAAAGGATTGCTAATACCAGCTTGCATGAAGAACGTGGTACCATAATAGAAGATGAAGTTGATACCAGTAAGCTGCTGCCACGCCTGGAGCCAGATACCGGTCCACGTCCTCAGTCCATAATGGCTCTCATTGTTCTTGAAGCAGTCCAAATAACTCGAGGTAGTCGTCGCCTGCTCGAGCGTGAGCGCGGCCGTGATAGAAAGGCACTCCTCCTCGACAGCGGGGGGACTCGGCGGGGGCGCTCATAAGGCGTCCGAGGGCCTTGCGCGCGGCGGCTTGACGGCCCTTGAGCAGCAGGTAACGCGGGGACTCGGGAAGGAAGGCCATGCCGCCACCGAGGATGGCGCCCCAGGCAAACTGGACAGCAATGGGGGTTCTCCATGCGCTGTGGGCTTGTTCGTCCTTGGTCGCATTGAGACAGATGGCAGCGAGCAGAGCACCGATGGTGACTATAAAGTAATCGTAAGTAAAAATGTTACATGGGAAGAGAGGAGGGCGCGGAACGTACTGGCAAGTTGGTAAAGACCGACGATGAGACCACGGATGTTTTGGGAGCACACTCGGATTGGTACATGGGAACCAAGCATGAGATGATACCGACACCGAAACCAGCAACGACTACGCAGAAAAATGTCAGATAAAGAAAGAAAAATTTACGAGCTCAGGGAACATACCTCGTCCGACGACGAAAGCAACCCATGAAGTGTCGAGTTGAAGTCCAGTACCGACGAAGAACACCATGCATCCGACGATAATACCCAATTTCCTTCCAAGTCTGTCGCCGAGAGGGTATGCAAGAAGGGCACCGAAGAAAGTACCAGCAGAAAGAATTGAAACCTAAAATAACAACACAAATCAGGGCGATTGAAAATTTTTAGGCGACAAACTCGATACATACAACGAGAGACTTGTCCCTGGTGGGTAGATAATATCCCAATTCTTGGTCGAATTTTCCGAAAGTGTGCAGCCAATCGTCCATGGCGATAATACCAGAAATAGTTCCTGTATCATAACTATCGAGCTCAATGAGCAAAAAGTTCAACCGCAAAAACTTAAGAAAACGACAAACCCGAACAGGATACCACCAAACGCTACACAAATAAGCGTGCCATGTCAGCCTCAGGAGACACGAGCGAATAAAAAGAGAAATAAACATACCAGCGAAGGCTGACATCACAACCGACCAGAAGACCGAGTTGGACTGGACACCTCCACCATTTCCTCCAGGTCCTCCACCCATTGTATGATTATCGAGGGGCGAGGGTTAACGCGAATAAGTAGATGACCGCGACGACGCGTGTAGCAGTCGTAGTAACGTTGAAGGGGTCGTAGATAAAAGAGAAGAACAACTAACACAAACGCAAACGGGGGTATGCAGGCGGGGTATGGGGTTGTTGGGGTTTTTGCGAAAGAGCGGGGGCAGAGATTTTATAGGCTTTTCTGTCGACGAAAAAAAAGAACCAGACTATCCAGATTCGTCATGGTGAAAAAATATAGTCAAACCAAGCACGCCGGGAACTCGGTTTACATCATCGAGGTTCGAGGGGATGATTGGATCTCGGGTACCAGAGCCCAGCGAACCAGCCTAATGGAAAAAGGCTACATGCAGCGGCCTCGATTGCGATTTGTGATTTCAATTGCGTATTATTTTTTCCCTCTTTCAATAGATCGAAATGAAGCGCAATTGTCCATGTGTTGCTGGTGGTCCCCTTCCCGCAACCGGTGAGCGGAACCAGCTACTTCGGCACGGATTTAGTAGTACCCCGCTTCTCTGCACGCCTGTGCGCTGGCACTCTTGAGAAATCGTTCATTCATTATCAAGTTTAGAAGGTCGTCAAGCATCCGTGCTGAATAGTGCACACTTTAAATCGCGTTTTACAGAGAAAGAGAGATAACATTCGAGGAAAGTTGATGACAACGGAGGGTGCATGCCAAGACCCAAGACTTCCGGTATGCTATAATTTCCCACGTGTCTAGCCTCCGCCGCTCGTCTTCCGATATCAGGGTAAAACCTCTGTCACGATGCTCTCTTTCCTCAACATTCGTCGCTGTCTTTCGGGATATGAGATAAAAACTACAACCAGAGTAAAATGAAGTCTCAAAGCTTATCTGCTTGTTTAGGTGGTTGAGGGTCAAATATCGAGCAACACTCAAAATAAACGGAGATACCACACTTAATTCCAAATAAATCCACTCCGACTCGGAAACTAAAATGGATCATGCGCCGGCGCTTTATTATTAGCCCTGCACTGGAGCCACGCGATTTTCTACTGGAGGATGAAAATAAATTACAATCGGTGAGCACGACGACGCGGATTCGAGAATCAACGAAAAGGAAGGTTCGATTTCGAACAGCACCTCATTGGATTTAGAAGACGATGGTCATCGAGGGACTCTATTATAATATTATCACAAATTATGTCCATTCTGACATTGTATATGAGAAATGAGATTGTTCACGAACAACGAGTTTATCGATGAAATCACTATGAATATAACCCCTTCGAAATTCTCGGGACCCGCTGGCGACGCGACTGCTACTTCAATGTTCCTGAAGGTTCCTGATCACGGCTTCCGAGGAGAGGTTAGCGGCGGTGAACCAGTTCTTATCAATCATCGAATCGCGAGTCACGACTACTAGAAAATTTGCTCTGTAAGCTGTAAGCCTCATCCTCAGCTCTCCTAAACGCACAAGAAACATATAGTGCCTTCCAGACAGAAATATAACCCGACACATTGCCAGACATTGCTCGGTCGCTCCCCAACCCGCCTACAAAGACACATTCCATTGCTAACTAACCCAGACCGCATTACAAAGTCGAGAGCGAGGGCGCGGACCAACTCCCGCACAAATATACAAGGATCTACAAATATACGACCCGCACCCGCTTCACAATTGCAACAACGTGGCTCCTGGTCCACAACGTCCACAAAGTCCAGGCACGGGTAACAACCAGGGATTCGGCAGAACTGAACCGCATTCCGCAAATCGCTCCAGAGTCCATGTATTTGCATAGAGAACCCGACCACACCAACCACACCACCTGTGAGTGAAACGGTAGACTTCCCAGCGGCCGCCCCTCCACGCGTCGGATCTCTACTCGACAACTCGGACTCGGACTCCGCGCAGCTTCCCAGCATCAACACTGTGTCCCATGGTACATATGACTTGGCGTGTAACCTATTTCCGCATCTTCTACGAAGAAGAAGAAGCACTCTAAACCTTCCACGTTTTCTAAATCTTCCTCGCGATTTCATGATATTTTCTACATAGCGAAATCACCCGTCGGGATAGGTGAGGATTCAATAGGCATTAGAAGTGGGGTTAATCGATGGGAAATACGAACTTCGAAGCACTTTGCCAGTCACCCATCATTGCCTTTCAAGGTCTCGCACTACGCCAAAATCCAATCAAAATCCCCAATAAGGTAACAGTAGTTTTATCATATGCCTTATCCATACCGTAAAAAGAAGCGCGAAATAATAATCGATGAATGGTCCATAGTCTTCCATAGTTATACATCAGACAAAATCTACCGAGAGCAGCCTGGAAGACCATATCATCGCCGGACCCATGACACTGGGTTTCGAGCAAGTGATATCACGCTCGTAGAGTAATGACGGAATGTTAGCCCATCGACGACCTACTTATCACAGCAATATTCTGCAATATCATAGTGGCCTCTCCGCAATATAATCCTTGCGCATTGTGGAGCTCATTCATCGGCCGATCAACGTGTAAGAAAGCAACGGGCAAACATATTCGCACATCACTGCATGAACCGGGCATTCAATAATTCCCATACAATGTACAGCGGCAAGTACGATAAAGTACTGGAGGCCGGCCTAGCCCGAGTAAGAAAGACATACAGAACATTCCATCCTATGTCTCAACAAAAGGCCCAGCTGATCTTATCCCGCCACATACCCATAATTCATGCTCCGAGAACTCAGACCTTATTACATACTAAGAATGCACAAAAACGAAAGAAACAGTCGAAAATCCACCGACACTGACACCGAATCGACTCAAACCGTACGCCATATGGAACTCTGGATGGGGAGGGTGGGGTGTTCTTCCACCTGGGGTATTTCACGTCGTAATCCCCAACTACAATGACATTTCAAATCGTGTGTTTTAAGCATAAGGACCGCTCAAATATGTATGACATCACCCTCCATTCCCCCACCCTCTTTACAGCCACTCACCATTCACACCTTCCCCAACTTCAAAAACGACATTCACCACCATAACCGCCCGACCCAACATCCAAGTCTCAACAACCTTAAGCGCCCATATCACGTGTAGTAACGTTATTCTCCTTGGATTATCCGGACCCTGGACCTACCGTCGCTTTATGCCTTACAAGGCGAAGGAGGCGTACACCCAAGCACCGGGCGTACACAGCATCGAGGACGCTAAGGATTTTGGCATGATAACATGTGATATAAACATCGACTGATTGAGCGCGGAATCAGATTCATTTGCTCTGACGAGGGACACATGGCCATTGATGTCGAGCAAGGATTAGGACTAACCAAGAGGAACCAAGATGGTCGATTTTACAGTCACGTCGGGATCTGTGTGCCTGGATTGACCTCGGACGACCTCAGACGACATTAGAAGTCGTTTGACCTGGATCAACATGAGTAATGGCATCCGGAACTTGGAACTTGGAACAGTCTAACACAGTACACAGGCTCGCAGCCAAGAACTGCCAACCATATACGTCAGTTCAAGTACTCCTAAGTGAAGCCAAGAAAAATATTAAAAACTGGCTCGAAGTATTCAATCAGTTCGATAAAATTGAAGCTTTCAATCACACGATATCATATTATAGCAACTCATAGTCATACTATTACAATGCCACCCTCCAAGAATGCAGCTTCATAACTGAACTTCCAAAATACATGCGTCGTACATTTTTCCACTCTACTCCACCCATCGTGTAGGCTCATTGCGCCTGCGCCCTCAAAGTCTCAACAGTCTCAATAGTCTCTTTCATCCCCTCCATAATACACTCCAGCATACCCGCATGATCTCCACCGCGAGCCTACAATATAAAAATGAAGAATCGTAAACGAAAGAAAATAAAATTAATAATCAACTCCATCGTCGTCCGCATCGACATCATGATCCAAAACTTGCCAGGGGCCACCACCACCTATCCATACCCAAAACACGAGATTCCACATACTCTTGCAAAGCGCTCAAAGAAACAGAAACAGAAAAGAACAAAAGCTCACCTTCCTAATCCCCACATAATAATCCACCCTCTGCGCTAGCGTGATCGAAATGGGCGGGAACCCATGCTGCAGAAGTGGCAGCGACGCGACAATGCGCACAAGCCGGCCATTTCCGTCCTGAGATATTAGAGGGGAAAAAGAAAGGAATTGAGACATCGATATAACGACCAGCATGCGTGGCATACGGATTGGAGAAATGAACGTACGTCGAAAGGATGGCAGCTGACAAGTGTGAGGTGCGTCCAACTGGCGCTGGCGAATGGGTTCCGCCACGTTCTAATCCATTGCTATATGGATAATACGAATAGATCACATAAATAATAATCAGTCAAAGTCAAGAGTCAAAAAAAAAATGCAAGTAGCGAAATCGCTGGAGCATCGCAATTCGCGAACGACGATACCCCATCCAAGCACGAAAAGACATCTTCTCTTCCCCAAACTCCAGAAAAAGAGAAAACCAAAACCAAAACCAAAACCAAACTCACCTTCGCCATCCTACACACATACTCAAACTCCGCATCCACCTGTGGGTACGGACACATCTGCGCATTATAGCTGCCCGACACGACGACCGTCTTGCGCGTCTCCGTGCGCGTGATGCCCGGCGCGACGTACCGGCTCTCCGTGAAGCGGCATGTCTTCATCAGCGTGGCGTGGATCGCGCAGGCCGCGGGCATGTCGAGTGGTTGGGTGTTGGAGACGAGGGGCGTTAGTTGGTGGTAGGCCTGGAGGTGTGAGGAGGTAGGAGGTGAGGAGGTGAAGGGTTGGGTAAGAGATACGTAGGGATTGAGGGAAGGGCGATAAAGGACGTACTGCGACTGTGTCTTTCAGAATGCTTCGAATATTCTCTGGATGTGAGAGCACGCTATGCGGATGCGGTATGATTTGTCCTTCATCGAGTCCTCGCTTTATAAGATCTTGCGTCGACTAAATACATCATCTGATATCAGCCTCCTCTGCCTGCGCTTGGGGCATAACTACTGCCAGCACACCTTGTCCTCAAGCAAGAATGTGTTCTCGACGTGATTCGTCTCCACCGCCAGTTTGATGAGATATGCCGGGTAAAACGCCGGGTCTTTGTTCAATGCTACCCACCGGTCTTTGAGTGCGCGAGCGCCGAATGGAAGCTGCGGTTGGTTGGTGGGGAATATGTGCTCCTTCGTAGGCCTCCACGGCTGATAATAGTTCACTAAACCGCCGCGAGTCGTCAGTGATCTGCACGATGATGCCGCCATGGATGAACGGTATTATGATATTTACCTAGGTCAGACTTTTCCAAAACCGCATTCGCCTGCCTATCCGTTCTCTCTGCAGTCATCTGCAAGAATACATCCAGCTCCTCATCCACAACATTCAAACGCGCCAAAATAGCCTGTGTCTGATAGGTATAAACAGATAAGGGATATACGGCAGCAGGCAAGAAAAATTTAAAAGATCTTCACTTTCCTGTACAGGGCAACTGCGATTGCATCGCCCCCGAAAAGCAGCAGCAGGTTTGCCTTCCTGACTAGGAGATATGGGTGCGCGTCTTCGGGGTACTTCTCCAACAGCTCTTCGTATAATGTTACGTTGACCGATAGGTCATTCGTGTGCGTTAGTCTTTCTCGATCCTCCTGGGATATGACACTAGGTATCTCCTAGCGCCAGAATATTGTTAGATAGAATACAGTGGAAGGAAGGAATGGGGACCGAAGCACACCTGCAGAGCTTCTGAAGCATAGGACTCCATCGTGGTTCGAGTCCAAGTGTAGGGGATACTATCGTGGGAAGAGCTTTATTTAGCTATGGTGTTGGCTTTTATCCATCAACTTACGCTTACTACACCGTGAGTGCCCCTCGTATGCTCCTTGCGATTGACTTATTACGGTAATGGACTCTAGTAACAGGAAGCCGTTGGATGAAGACAGGCCAGACGCCCTTCCGTCACCACTGGCAGATTCCTCCGAGTCGCCAAACCGCAAGCAAGCCACTATGGGCTCTTCTTCTAGCGCTCAGCTAAATGGCATAGATCCATGTACGCCTCCCTTCTGAAGCAAGGTTTTCGAATAATCCCGTCATTAAAATGGAGTGGCGAACCTCTTTATCAGCTCCTCGTACGCCTTGAGATGTTTCTAGCCCTCAGGCGTCAGCACTATGGACTTGGGATACGCAAACTAACCCACATATGACTAGAGGATGGTCGACATTCTGGTATTCTGGCTAGAGTAAGCCCCGATGAATGGCAGCCATGGACAGTCTAATAATAGCACAGCTACGATTGCATATAAACGTCCATGTTCCACTTATTCCATCGACTGGACTACTTACGCCTTGTCGTTGATCGACCACCATTATAACGCGCAACTATAAGCATCAACTGCTCCACATTCGAGGCACACTCCTACGACTATCAGTGAGCTCTGCAAAATAACTGCTCTCACAGTGTAGTCAGCCTCTTCGACTGCCCACCCACCGCCCACTAATAATACACCACTCGACATTCTTGCAAACATCCTACAAAATGCGAAATACAATCACCCCGCCCACCTTACTCCCACTACTCCAACTCTCATTCTTACTCTTTCCTATCCTCTTAACCAACACATATTCAGCACTAGCCCAAGGCGTCGCCGACATACCTCTAACAATCATCACACACGCTGACTCCACGCCTACAAACCCCACTCCAAGACGGCAATCTAGCGGTGGTCGTCCAGGATGGGATCCACGCTGGGGAATCGGGCCTGTCATCCCCCGCCTGGCGTGCTTCAAGGGCTTGAGATCGACAACGACAACGACAACGACCCGCCCGGGCCATCCGAGTCCAACTCTGGTGCAGGGGCAGACCCGCCGTTCGAATATGATGGTGATGAGCCACCATCTAATAATAATCAAGACGGCGGAAATTAGTAGTCGGTATCATGACGCGCTGGAAGTAGGCTATATTCACAATCAAAGATTGGGATCAGAAATCGACATCCCCGGCTCGCGTTCGCAGTCTGCGATGAAAGTGTGACCGCCGAACATGTCTTTTGGGCCATTTCCAATGCCTCTGGGAGACGATCGTCCTGGAAGTAAATAGTTCCCATCTCATCTCGTCAGACCGATTATATGCCTCAGAGTATAGCCAGAGCTCGTGGATGTGATTACCTCGAAAGCAGAAGATCTCCGCAAGTTGATTCCCAGCTCTGGAAGCCTCACTGGACTGATCGAGTTTGTCAAACCGATGCTCTGCTTCCAATGCCTCAATCGCCAGGATGGTCATTTGGCTGGGAGTATAGTGTCCCAAGGCAAAAGGCAACAGCGAATCTATTGTTGGTGATTGTTGACGCTGACATATATCTCCGCGAGTTTGGTGGGCGCTTCCTTCAGCCATGATATTTGTTTTCTCACCGTAACTTCATCAGACCATCTCGTTGTTTTAAAGTCTTGATGGCTGCCCTTATTCCACCTTCACCCTGTCACAGGATCCTCTTTCATCTTAACCGTAGTCTACGAAGTGTTTTGTAATTCGGATTGAACACTTCGAAAACTTCGAACACGGTCTAGGTAAATTACCATTCATTGTCGCAAGGGGTTTGCTGGCTATCCATAATTCAACAAACGAAGTTGTCAAAAAGTATCTGTTCTGAACTGTCGGTTAATCTTCATAACTCATTATCCAAGAACAGACCGACTGACACTGGCGCTTGTCCATTGATTCAAAGAAATTTAAATAATTATTTGTATGTTTTCTCATCATAACTCCCACCGACTAACTTGTTGTTTTAAAGTCCTGACAACTGCCCTTACTCCACCTTCACCCTGCCACTGTATCTTTTTTCATCTTAACTGTAGACTACATAACTACTGAATCTTGGTGCAGGTAAAAGATTCAATTTGTCTATCGATGTATGCAGGAAGGATGGGATGGGCTCCATTCAAGAAAGTCGGACGGCCCTTGGAATCAGGTTCTCAACATAAAAGCCGGACTCAGTAGGTATCTTTCAGGAGTCATATGGATAACTTACACGAAGAAGGTACAAGCATATCCAGTGCTAATAATGAGGCTTCGCGCCCTGTCAATCCAATCACTGGGGACTCGGTTGAATGAAACTCCTTCGTGGACACCTGTAGGGGTGATGAATGTCCCGGAAAACCTTGTTGATCGAATAAAGTAACCGAAAATGCCGCTAGTTGAGCTTCAGCGTCCTACGAATGACAGTGAGTACTCAGGATTGTCGGACAACAAAACGATCTTACACGTGGTGCAGCAGCCAATGCCTGTACAGACATGGCGGAAGCGGCGATGATTATCAAAAGACCAGTAAGCTTGGAAGTGAACTGCATGTCTGAATCTTCAAGTGAGCGTTGATAGAGAGCTTATGAATTGGAGAGTTGGTTAAACTGCTAAGGAATCAGAGGATTGGTTTACGTTTTTATACGTTAGAGTCCAAATTAAAATGGATAGAGTTTTCACTTACTTGGAATTCTTATTCAGAGTTGCTTACTAACGGAGCAGAAGACAGAGTACACCAGAGCAGCCGAAAAGAATATCATATTCCAGAACAGTTGAACGAAGGTATGGCGCCCTAGAATATCGGAAGGATGGAAATTTGAAGCTAGTAGTAGAGTAGTGGCATTGAGCGCTGTTGGAGTACAACGCGCATTCCACTTACTTGGAATTCTTATTCAGAGTTGCTGACTAACTCAGCAGAAGCAGCCGAAGAGAATATCAGATTCAAGAACAGTTGAACGAAGGTATGGCACCCTAGAACATAGAAAGGACATGTGCTATATCCCTACTTATACGGAATAGAGTTGCCAGAATAACAATTACAACTGGGCCGAGATAATAATACGATATATACAGCAAAAATCGAAGTTCGGTTCAGTGGGTGTGTAGTGTATGTTGCCATTTATGGTACTCGCGTGTTGCAATCCTCCGACTGTGCCACGGTTAGACGGGCGTCTAAATATATAGAATATTTAAAACATCTCGTTCCAAAAGCCCTTGCTTCCTGACTTACGCGTCTCGTGTAAGACCTATCATGACTATTAGGTGCTACATACTGATCAAGGTCTACATTATCTGCCAGGTTTGTGCACTCTGTCATTACTACTGTCACTTCTGTTCTATGTTTGTTCCAATGCACTAGTTTTTGATGCAAAGAACACCATTTGTCGCAACTATTTTACATATTCCCGCACTAATCTAGAGGGTGAAGCCTGGGTGAAGTTTCCAGCCAACTATTTTTGATAACAGTTAATATAATCTGAGAGCATAATAATGGTTAAAGGGGTACGCGACTCTTGATGTAGGTAAGCACGATATGTATTTTTAGATACAAGCTTCAATATGACCTGCTGCTACGCCTCAGGGAGATTTGGTTCGCTCACCCTCCTTTGCTTCATGGCTGACGCAACAGTTTGCCGAGCATGTGCCCCTGGACCCCGCTTGTACAGAGGTTTGACTTGAAGAATTGAAGAATTATATTATACGTTGTACTCCAACAGCGCTCAATGCCATTACTCTACTACTAGCTTCAAATTTCCATCCTTCCGATATTCTAGGGGCGCCATACCTTCGTTCAACTGTTCTGGAATATGATATTCTTTTCGGCTGCTCTGGTGTACTCTGTCTTCTGCTCCGTTAGTAAGCAACTCTGAATAAGAATTCCAAGTAAGTGAAAACTCTATCCATTTTAATTTGGACTCTAACGTATAAAAGCGTAAACCAATCCTCTGATTCCTTAGCAGTTTAACCAACTCTCCAATTCATAAGCTCTCTATCAACGCTCACTTGAAGATTCAGACATGCAGTTCACTTCCAAGCTTACTGGTCTTTTGATAATCATCGCCGCTTCCGCCATGTCTGTACAGGCATTGGCTGCTGCACCACGTGTGAGATCGTTTTGTTGTCCGACAATCGAGAGTACTCACTGTCATTTGTAGGACGCTGAAGCTCAACTAGCGGCATTATCGGTTACTTTATTCGACCAACAAGGTTTTTCCGGGACATTCATCACCCCTACAGGTGTCCAAGAAGGAGTTTCATTCAATCTCCCCAATGATTGGCTTCGCAGGGCGCGTAGCCTCATTGTTAGCGATGGATATACTTGTGGCTTCTTTGTGTAAGCTATCCATACGACTCCTAAAAATAAGTACTGAATCCGACTTTTATTTTATTTAGAGCACCTGATTCCCATGGCTGCGACTTACTTGGCAGGAGCACATGACATCCTTCCCCACACGTCGATAGAGAAGTTGAATCTTTTACCTGCTACCACGGCTAATGTGAAAGAAGATCCAGTGCTAGGGTGAAGGTGGAGTAAGGGCAGTCGTCAAGACTTTAAAACAACCAGTTAGTCTGTGGCAGTTATGATGAGAATATATGCAAATGATTTATAATATTATTTAAATTTCTTTGAATCCATGCACAAGCCCCACTGTCAGTGGGTCTGTCCCTGGATACTTCGGCAGTTCAGGACAGACGCTTTTGACAACATCGTTTATTGAATTGTGGATAGTCAGAAAACCCCTTTCGACTATGAATGGTAATTTACCTAGACCGTGTTCGCAGCGATCGAAGTGTTCAATCCAAATTTCAGTACACATCAGAACTCTTTTTGAAAAGTGTAAAGGGATAGCGTTGATAGATTATGTACATCGGCAAAAGCGACAAAACAATACTTTGCATTGTGGATCTTAGATAATCAGGAAGTCTTTTGCAATTAATATATTGCCATATATAGTTTCCGGAATCCTTGCGAAATCTTTGAATGCTTAACCAAACTTTCGATCATCTTTAAATGTCTTAGTAAACATTGGTTAACTTTTGATAGTGTCCTAACCATTACTGGCCCATGATAGTTGACGGTAATTTTTGTATAATTTTCTAATGATCTTGTAATGAAACAAACATTTTTGGCATCAATTTAATGCCTTGCAAAGTTTTGGCCTTCAGTCATATTTATTAAAGAATTACCTAGGTATTTATGAGGCTCGGAAACATTTGCATACAATTGAATATCCATGCAAGGATGCCGAACAAGGAAATTTTACTAAGTGTGGGCTTTCCAGATCGGTACATTACCTGCCGAAGGCAGGGTATTTCACATGTATGAAATTCGTTAGTTGCAATCTAGTACATAGATGTAAATAAACACCATATATATAGATAAAAATTATCAGGACTCCTGTTGGCAATTTGTAATAAATACTAAATATTATGCCGTGAGTACAATTCCTTCAAGGCTGGTAATAGCGGACGAAGTCCGCTCTTCAGTATTCAATTACGTTGTAAATTTGACAATGACGACTTGGTGTAGTAGTTAGAATGCCGTTGGTTGGGCTCCGTGAAGGTGACAGTTCAGTTCCAGTAAGTAGCATGCATTAAATACTACAGTGTATAGTAGGGTAAAATATGTGTATAGGCATTCTCTTTTATCAGATAAACAAATGGAGTGACCTACAATTTAAATCTTTTACTCCGGCATAGCAGGACATTCATGCAAGGTTAACTAATTTTTAGGCTACCTTACAAGGTAACCAAAGTTTTATAAAAAGTAAATCATGACTGGGCCTTACCAAAATGTAGTCTTCAGGTTTGACTATTCATTGCCTTTTGGGCATTAGTGGCCTTAGCTACCTTACAAGGACTTTGTATTGCAATGTATGGTCTGCGCCGTTTTGCCGATGTATGTGTGTAACAAAAAAAAATGTCAGTAGAGATGTATGTCCGTGTTAGTAATACTACTTAATATGTAAAAAACTAGAAATGGGAAAGAAAGGAAAGAAATGAAAGTCTTCAGTCCACATGCCATGTCACGCTAGGGGGTATGTCACCTGGTATAAAAAAGCAGAGATAAAGAGAAAGAAAGAGAGCAAAGCACAGCTATCAAACCCTGGTCAACTCATCACCACTACCGATACCCTCTCTGCTGGTGGTGGTGGTGGTGGTACTGATACTGATTCAGCTGCGTCGTCGACGTCGCATCCTCACCCATCCCACTCCCCGCATGCCCCACCGGCGGCTGCCCTGAATATACGTCATACGCATCGTTCCCAAACACCTGGCTCCGACTCCCGAACGACGACGTGCCCCTCCCACTGGCGCCCTCGTCCTTGTAAGGTGCATTGCTGCTCATGCTCCCCGTGCGCGCGTCCCACTGTTATCGTCGTGGTACTGGCCCACCAGTGGCGCTGCCGCCCTTGCAAGGGGGACGAATACGGAGGAGTCTCCATCATGCAAGGTCGACCAGCCGCTGACCACCGGGTTGCCGCTCAACCCTGTGCCTGCGCCTGCCACGTCCGTGCCCACGCCATATTCCTTGAACGGCGGCATCCTCGCCGCACTCCGATTGCGGCGCTTCATGCATAACGCGATCAGCGCGCCAAGGACACCGACCACCACGACGCTACCGACAATGCACCCAATGATCACTGGCAAATTGCTCTCCTCCTTCCCGTCGTTCTCGTCCGTGCTGTTCGCATTCGCTTTCCCTCCCGCGTCTGCCCCGCCGCCACTGCCCGTAACTCTATCCTGCCTCACACTCGGCGGGAGCACGCTCGCCTCCATTGTCGGCTGCCCTCAATCCTGCCGCTGTCCACAATCACCCACGTCGCATTGCTTGGCACGCCATTGACCACCACAAACAGCAGCGCCGGACCCGGCGGAGTAGGCCAATCCAGGCTATCCTAGCAGCTTGTGCCTGGCAAGGATCTGAATCCTCGTCGAGCAGCCACGCAGTATGGCGTTGCGGGCAAGGTGCGTTGTTCCTCTGAATCCTACCACACAAACCGCGGACAGCCGCTGATATGATCTACAGTAATCTAATCTAATCCACGCTCGGGCAGCTCGGCCCAGATGGCCAGAACTCACTTCTACACCGGCTGGAACAGGTTCGGGTTCGGCAGCAGCTGCGCGTCGTCCAGCGCGATCGCGCCGTCCTTGTTCACCGTGTACGTGTTCCGCAGCTGCATGTGCCTCTGCCCCATTTTCGTGATCTGCATGGTGATGCCACCATGAATGAGTCGTATCATGATATTTACCCTCGTCAGACTTGTCCAAAACCACATTCGCCTGCCTATCCGTTCTTTTTGCAGTCGTCTACAAGAACACATCCAGCGCCTCATCGACAACATTCAAACACGCCAAAATAGCCTGTGCCTGATATGTATAAACAGGTAAGGTATACATGGCAGCAGGCAAGAAAATCTAAAAATCTTCACTTTCCTGTACAGCGCAACTGGAATAGCATCGCCCCTGAAAAGCAGCAGCAGGTTTGCCTTCCTGACTAGGAGATATGGGTGCGCGTCTTCAGGGTACTTCTCCAGCAGCTCTTTGTATAATGTTACATTGACCGATAGGTCATTCGCGTGCGTTAGTCTTTATTGATCCTCCTGGGATATGATGCTAGGTATCTCCTAGCGCCAGAATGTTATTAGACGGTATACAGCGGCAGGAAGGAATGGGGACCGAAGCACACCTACAGAGCTTCTGAAGCATAGGACTCCATCGTGGTTCGAGTCCAAGTGTAGGGGCGATCATGTGTGGGAAGATCTTTGTTTAGCTATGGTGTGGCTTTTATCTATCAACTTACGCTTACTGCACCGTGAGTGGCCCTAGTATGTTCCGTGAGATTTACTTATTACGGTAATGGGCGCCAGTCCTGACACAAACAGAGGCAGTTCCACGTTTGTTGAACGACGTGCATTATGCATCGAACGCGAAGACAGAAAGCCGTTGGATGAAGATATGCCGGACGCCCTTCCGACACCACTGCAGATGCCCCCGAGTCACCGCGCAGTAAGCAAGCAAGTCGCTATGAGCTCTTTTTCTGGCACTCAACTAAATAGCATAGATCCACGTACGCCTCCCTTCTGAAGCAAGGTTTTCTAATAATTTCGTCATTGAATTGGAGTTGTGAACCTCCTTATCAGCTCCTCGTACGCATTGATATATTTCTAGTCCTCAAGCGTCAGCACTATGGAGTTGTGGTACGCAAACTAACCCACATATGACTAGGGAATAATCGATATTCTGGCTAAAGTAGGCTCCGATGAATAGCGGCCATTGTCAGTATAATAATAGCACAGCTACCATTGCATATAAATGTCGATGTTCCACTTATTCCATCGACTGGACTACTTACGCCTTGTCGTTGATCGACCACCATTATAACGCGTAACTATAAGTATCAACTACTCCACATTTGAGGCTCACTCCTGCGACTGTCGGTGAGCTCTGCAGAGCAACTACTCTCACAGCGACCAGTCAGCATCTTCGACTACCCACACACCACCCGCTGATTACACACCACTCGACGTTCTTGCAAACATCCCACAAAATGCGAAGCGCAATCACCCCGCCACCCTCCTCCCTCTATTATCCCTCACTCTCCTACTCTCTCCTATCCTCCTAACCTCCAACACCTCCTTGGCACTAGCCCAACGCGTCGCCGACATCCCTCTAACAATCATCAGTAACCCAAACACCGATTTTACCCCTACAGACCCCACTCCACAACAGCAATCCAGCGGCGGTCGACCAGGATGGGATCCGCGGTGGGAATCGGACCCGTCATCCCGCCGCCTGGCGTGCTTCAAGGGCTTGAGATTGACAACGACAACGACAACGACCCGCCCGGGCAGACCCGCCGTCCGAATACGATGGTGATGAGCCATCTTCTAATAATAACCAAGACGACGGAAATTAGTAGCCGGTATCATGACTCGCTGGAAGTAGGCTATATTCACAATCAAAGATTGGGATTAGAAATCGACATCCCCAGCTCGCGTTTTCAGTCTGCGATGCAAGTACGACCGCCAGGTAAACATGCCATTTCGATTATTTCCAATGCCTCTGGAAAATGATCGTACTGGAAGTAAATAATTCCGGTCCCTCGTCAGGAGGACATATCACCAATATCCCCCACGTGGTCACGTCTTCAGACCGATTGCATGCCCCAGTGTATAGCTGGAGCGCGTGAGTCTGATTACCTCGAAGGTAGTAGAACTCCGCAAGTTGATTCCTAGCTCTGGAAGCCTCACCCGACTGATCGAGTTTGCAAAACCGATTCGCTGCTTCCAATGCCTCAATCGCTTCAGGATAGTCATCTGGCCTGGAGTATAGTGTCCCAATGCAAAAAGACAACGGAGAATCTATTGTTGGTGATGGTTGACGCTGATATATATATCCGCGAGTTTGGTGGGCGCTTCCTTCAGCCATGATATTTGTTTGTGCAGAATGTAGGACCCCCAGGCATCTCTCGTCTCGCCGTGATCATGGTCACCGTTTTACCGCTTGAAGACTGATTTGTTAATGGTTCAATAGTTTTTAGGCGATGTTTATGCTCGGCGTACTTATTTCATATAAGATTGTTAGACTTAAAGAAATTTAAATCATATTGTAAATCATTTGTATGTTTTCTCATTGTAACTCCATCAGACCAACCCATTGTTTAAAGTCCTTTGACTGCACCTTGCCACACCTTCACCCTGCCACACGATCCTCTTTCATCTTAACCGTAGACTACATAACTACTAAAGCTTGCTGCAGGCAAAGATTCAATTTGTTCATCGAGGTTTAGGGAAGCACTCCTTGGACTCCAATCAACGGAGTCGCAGTGCCTTGTAATCAGGCGCTCTAAATAAAAGCCGGACGCAGTACGTATCTTTCAGGATTTGTATGGATAACTCACACAAAGAAATCACAGGTATATCCAGTGGTAATGATGAGGCTTCGCGCCCTGTCAGTCCAATCTTCGGGGAGGTTGACTGAAGTTCCAGTTTGGAGATCTTAACGGGAGAAGAGCGACCGGCCAAAAAATTGTTCGTCGAAAAAAACAACCGACAATGCAGCCAGTTGAGCTTCAGCGTCCTACGAATGACAGTGAATACTCTCGATTGTCGGACAACAAAACGATCTCACACGTGGTGCAGCAGCCAATGCCCGTGCAGACATGGCGGAAGCAGCGATGGCGATCAAAAGACCAGTAAGCTTGGAAGTGAACTGCATTTTTGAATATTCAGGTGAGCGCTGAGAGAGAGCTTAGCAATTGGAGAGTTGGTTAAACTGCTAAGGAAACAGAGGATTGCTTTACCTTTTTATACCTTAGAGTCCAAATTAAAACGGATAGCGTTTTCACTTACTTGGAATTCTTATTCAGCTCATTGGTGACTGACTGAGCAGAAGACAGAATACACCAGAGCAGCCGAAAAGAATATCAGATTCCAGAACAGTTGAACGAAGGTATGGCGCCCTAGAACATAGGAGGAACATGTAGGCTAGTAGAGTAATTGCATTGAGCGCTGTTGAAACTTGGCGTACAACACACATTTCGCTTACTTGGAATTCTTATTCAGAATTACTGACTGACTGAGCAGAAGACAGAGTATGTGACCAGAGCAGCCGAAGAGAATATCAGATTCAAAAACAATTGAGCGAAGGTATGACACCCTAGAACATAAGTAGGAGGGACATGTAGCGGCCGAAGAGGGTATCAGATTCCCGTTGAACGAAAATATGGCGCCCTAGAATATCGGAAGGATGGAAATTTGAAGCTAGTAGAGTAATGGCATTCAGCGCTGTTGGGGTACAACACGCAACACTCATCTTCTATTCATCAAGTCAACCCTTGTACAAAAAATATATGCCGTGCTCACCTATATTAAGAGTGACGCACCTTGTTTACCCATTATTCTGCTTTCGGGTTATATTAACTGTTACAAGCCGCGCCTCGCTCACGCTACGGCAGCTTGTTGAATGTCCACGAACACACAGAGAATTTAGACGATCAAAGCACTGTAGAGACAAAAGAGAAAAGATCCCAATTGGTGTTCGTACATAAGAAGAACAGAACAAATATGTACATACGAAATGGGGACATCTCGATAATATATAAATGATCAAAAAGAGCTGGCCAGAAACTTCACCCAGGCTTCGCCCTCTAAACTATTGCGGGGATATCTAAAATAGTTACGCAAACCTAAAACCTTAAAAATGGTGCAGCATATCTTTGAGGGTTATTCTACATATGGACAGTTGTAGGAATATGTAGTATTGTATACTCGTATATCCTGAGAGTTGCAAACGATACATATATATTATTACCGTGGTGCAGATGACTATAACTTCACACTTCAGAGTGTATAGTAATGTCGTTCGGCACATTCTCTTAAGATATGGCGTTCTTCGCATCAAAAACTAGTACATTGGAACGAATTAGAATAGAAGTGACAGTAGTAATGACAGAGTGCACAAACCTCGCAGATAATGTAGACCTTGATTAGTATATGGCACCGGATGCACAAACCTTGCATATAATGTAGACCTTGATCAGTACGTAGCACCTGAAAGTCACGATAGGCCTTACACAAGATATGTGAGTCAGGAAGCAAGGGCATGTGGAATGAGATATTTAAAATTCTATATATAGACGCCCATCTAACTGGCACGGAGGGTTGAAACATGAGTACCATAAATAGCAACATACACTACATACCCGCCAAACCTCGATGTTTGCCAGTGTATCTGTCATATTATTATCTTGGCCCAGTTGTGATTGTTTTGTTCTCTTGAATCTGATGGTATGACGCCCTAGAACATAGGAGGGACATGTACTATACCCTTATTTGTTCGCAAGAGAGTCAACAGAATAACATTTATCTCAGTTCTCTTTCAACGAAGGTATGGCGCCCTAGAATGTCGGGAGGATGGAAATTTGAAGCTAGTAGAGAAATGTCATTGAGCGTTCTTGGGGTACACACAACATTTATCTTCTATTCATCAAGTCAAAAAATCCATGTTGTGCTTGCATACCTACATTAAGACTCGCTTATCCTTTTTACCCATTATTTTGCTCTCGGATTATATTAACTGTTATCAAAAAGAGTTGGCCAGAAACTTCACCCACACTTCACTCTCTAAATTAGTCTAAAACAGTTGCACAAAGCTAAAGACCTTAAAAGCGGTGCAGCATATCTTTGAGGAGTTATGGTATACTAATATATCCTGAGAGTTGTAAACAATACATATGCATTATTGTCATATTGAAGATGACTATAACTTCAAACTTCAGAGTGTAGTGTCGTTCGGCACATTCTCTTACAGCTGCTTACAGCTGCATTCAAAAAATCTAGGAATCTTCCGAAATTCCAGCTCGCACTTATGTTTGTACAAACAATCGTTTTTGGTATCCCGGCAGGTCATGCCTCATGTCGGAAGTTCTCTTTCGGTGGTTAAAGGGGTTCTAGTGTACGCTCCACAACCTGCATCATAAGAAAACGAAGGTATGACACGCTAGAATGTCGGGAAGTAAGGGCTTGTAGAACAAGACATTTAAAGATCCTATATATAGACGCCCGTCTAACCATGGCACAATCAAAGGGTTGAAACACCCGAGTAACATAAATGGCAACATATGGTACATACCCACCAAACTTCGATGTTTGCTGTATCTGTCATATTATTATCGCGGTCCAGTTGTAATTGTTTTCTAGCGACTCTCTTACGTACAAGTAGGGATATAGCACATATTCCTCCTATGTTCTAGGGCGCCATGCCTTCGTTCAACTGTTCTGGAATCTGATATTCTATTCGGCCGCTCTGGTGTACTCTGTCTTCTGCTCAGTCAGTCACCAATGAGCTGAATAAGAATTCCAAATAATTGAAAGCTCTATCCATTTTAATTTGAACTCTAAGGTATAAAAAGGTAAAGCAATCCTCTGTTTCCTTAGCAGTTTAACCAACTCTCCAATTGCTAAGCTCTCTCTCAACGCTCACCTTCACATTCAGACATGAAGTTCACTTCCAAGCTTACTGGTCTTTTGATCGCCATCGCCACTTCCGCCATGTCTGTACAGGCATTGGCTGCTGCACCACGTGTGAGATTGTTTTATTGTCCAACAATGCTGAGTACTCACTGTCATTTGTAGGATGCTGAAGCTCAACAGGCAGCATTGTCGGTCACTTTCTTCGACCAACAATTTTTGGCCGGAAGAGCCTTTAGCCCTGCAGGTCTCCAAGACGGGGTTCCATTCAACCTCCCAGAGATTGGACTGACAGGACGCGAAGTCTCCTTGGTAGTGCTGGATATAGTTGTGCCTTCTTTACATAAGTTATCCACATGACTCCTGAAAGATATGTACTGAGTCCGGCTTTTATTTAGAAATCGTGATTCCCAGGGTGTTGCGGTTTTCTTGAGTGGAGTCAACCTGACCCTTTCCCCAAGCATCGATGATATGCCTACAAAGCGGTGTGCCGTGCACAAAACACAAACAAATCTAAGTAATGGGGTTGGGCAAGCTACTTTGCAATGAGTGGCTCTGAGGGTTGCGAATCGAGGTTTCGGGAGTGTAGGCAGTGATGAGGTGTCGGACGTTGAAGTGTACTAAATTGTACGAGGTTTGATAGGGAGACCAAGTGACGATATACAATGTTCGAGGGCTGAATACGATGTTCGAGGGCTGAATCACGAGGTGAGGGTGCTAACGAGTTACAAGGACACGGTTTCTGAGTTCGAGATGGTGAGATATGACAATATACCAGGGATATGAGGTTCTATTTCTTCAAAGTAGACTACATATAAGCTTTATATAGGTAGAACTTGAGACTCTAAAGGGTTTAATCAAAGCAGAAAGGGAATTAAACAAGCAAAGGGGGGAGCAGGAAATGGTACAGAGTAGCAGAAAGGAAATGAATTAGAACAAATATTGAAACCTATTAGAAATCATCCGATGATACGCACTGCAGTCCCCTATACTCAGTAAACCCATTTTCCAAGTTTTCTACACCATTTCGAGGGTTCAAATTGCCTACCAACGCCTACTAAAGTCCCCAATTGAAGGTGACCAAAGCCCAATTGAAGGTAACCGAGGCCCAACTGAACCCCACTTTGTCACTAAACAACTCAAAACGGCTTGGCTAGTCTTTACAGAGCATACCTGCGGTTTCGGATGATTTCTAATAGGTTTCAATATTTGTTCTAATTCATTTCCTTTTCTCTGCGCTACTCTGTACCATTTCCTGCTCCCCTTTGCTTGTTTAATTCCCTTTCTGCTTTGATTAAACCCTTTAGAGTCTCAAGTTCTACCTATATAAAGCTTATATGTAGTCTACTTTGAAGAAATAGAACCTCATATCCCTGGTATATTGTTGTATCTCACCATCTCGAACTCAGAAACCGTGTCCTTGTAACTCGTTAGCACCCTCGTACCTCGTATTCAGCCCTCAAACATCGTATTCAGCCCTCAAACATCGTATTCAGCCCTCAAACATCGTATATCGTCACTCGGTCTCCCTATCAAGCCTCGTATAATTTAGTACACTTCAACGTCCAACTCCTCATCACTGCCTACGCTCCCGAAACCTCGATTCGCAACCCTCAGAGCCACTCATTGCAAAGTAGCTTGCCCAACCCCATTACTTAGATTTGTTTGTGTTTTGTGCACGGCACGCCACTTCGTAGGCATATCATTTGTGGAGCCCACTGCGAGGGGTTTCAACAAAAATTGCGCCTGGCAGCAAACATCAGACTTGACGCCCTGCAGAACCTACAGATCGTCAGACTCGCAGTGTAACTTGGAACCTTAGAGACGAGCTTATTGCTACTCTACAGAATCCCTCCAACCTTTCAGACACATTACCATTTACCAACACTGCTCCTGCTGCAGGTCCGAGTACCCTTCGTATTTCTACCTCTATTCCAACTTCTACACAGTTCAGTTCTCCGACACTATCTCCTTTAACCTCACTACCACCATCACCTTCACCTACAACCAGCACTAGCTCGCACACATTATATACTAGGCCTTACACCACACCCAGTATCTCGGAACAAACTCTATCTACCCAAGACAATTCTCCAACTCCGACCCCACCCATCGTAAACCTTATCACAGACACTATGACCCAACCTTTAGCACCTCCAGCTCTGCCTGCACCTTCAGCAGTTGCATCGCCACTTATGCCTGTCCGAGGTGATCGATCGGCACCTCACTTTGATCCGTTGAAACCTCGTGAACTCCGGGCGCTACTTCACTGATCTTGAATATCACTTTACTCGGTCCGCAGTCACTTTAAACGCTGACAAGAAGGCTCATGCTACTCGGCTTCTCGATGTTGAGGTTGCAGACATTTGGGAAACTTTACCCTCTTTCTCGGACAATAACAAGACCTACCTAGACTTCAAGACAGATGTTCTGGCCCTCTACCCTGATGCAGCAGTTGACCAGAAATACACTATGGCAGACCTCGACCTTCTCATTGGGACTCAACAGCGCCTCAGAATCAACAATATGTCTGAATTGGCATTTTATCACCGCCAGTTCATTGTCATAACCACATTCCTCATCAATAAAGGCATTATCTCAATTACCAAGCAGTCACGAGCCTATGTTCGAGGTTTTCCCCACAAACCTGGGTCTCTATTGCGAATCGGCTTCAACTCAAACACCCGGATCATAGCCCAGCTATCCCATATGAAGTCAAGGACGTATTTGCTGCAGCCTCGTGGGTCCTCCAAGGCACTATTCAGGGCATTATCCAACCCCAGTCCGTACTTCCCACCCAATCAGCTATAGTTGCGCCACCCCCTTCGGACTCTATCAAGACCGAGAATCTCAGTAGCATCCTTACGGAGTTCACCAAGTCCATTGTTGAGGCGCTTAGCCAAGCCAACCAACGCTCAACTTCAGGAAGCAGCTACCCTCGTTCGGAGGTACCTCGTGCAACTTCTGTGGCAAGGAACACTTTATCCAAGAGTGTGACCTTGTTGGTGAGTATATCCGAGCCGGGAAATGCAAGAGGAATACTGAAGGAAAGGTCGTACTACCTTCGGGATCATTTGTACCAAGGGATATCAAGGGCAACTTCCTTAAAGACCAGATTGATGAATGGCATTGGCAGAACCCTAATCAAATGGCTATGGGTTCGCTTATTGGAGCGATTGTGTCTACCCCAGATACCGGATCAGCCTCTCCCACTTTTGTTGAGGTCTTTACTGTCCCCCACCTATTCCAGGTGGAATCCATCTTCGTTCTGGAATGTAGATGGATTCCAATGGATTCCAATGTGGAATTCCATACCATATATTGGTGCTATTTTATATGGAGGAGCCACAATGGATTCCAATCGGAATCTAACTGGAATCCATCAAATTACCCATTCCAAGTGGAATATTCCATTTACAGTCCAATGGAACTGAGGTAATCCAGTTGGAATCCAGTTGGAATCCAACATTTAGCAGCCAATGTAGCTGGAATCCAATTGGAACACCATATATAGAAGCCAATTTGGCTGGAATCCACTTGGAATAGTCATATATACCATGAAACATAGCCTAATATAGGTCTATTCTCACGGAATAATGCAGAATCCAACTGGAATTCAATCAAATTATTTTTATTGGATTTTATATTATTTTATTTATAATAGAAAAAAAAGCGCATAATCGAGAATTGAACCCAAGCATCCGAGTACGCCCGAATTCAACGCGATCAACCACTTGAGCCACATAGACATTTCTATACGACAACATTCAGCGTTATACATACCGATCGTACTCGGCTTCTCTCGGCACGAGCCTAGCGTGACCATTCGCACGCCGTTTGGATGCCACGTCGCACCCTTTCCTTCCACCACCACCACCTCTCTGCTCCCCGCCGCTGTCCATAACCACCATCACCGCCTCTGTCAACAACACCGACCCTCCCCTCTCAATGCCCACCGGTACCCGCTCTACCGCATCGACAACAAGATCCGGGCACCGCCGTGTGTCCCCCTGTTTCCACAGCTGGGGAACGGCGCTAGCGGAAGGAATCGAATGCCGCAGCCACCGCACAGCAGCCAGCTAAGCGCAAAACGGCGACAGAAGCGGACCCAGGAGAAGAGGAGGAGGAGGAGGAGGAGGAGGAGGGAGAGGAGGAGGAGAAGCAGCCGCGGGAGGCCACGCAGGGAGGGGAAAGGGTACGAAAAGGGGGAAGGCCCCCAGATGCGTTTCTCCCCGCTCACGCTCACCCCGCTCACGCTGCTCTATAGGGAAAACCAAGCGCCGCCAAAGGCAGCTGAGGACGCAGCCGCCGACGCGAAAGGCGTGCCCACGAAGCGGTCAAAGTACGTACCATCCCCCTTTTTTTTTTTTTTTTTCTTTTTCTTTTTCTTTTCTTTTTCTTTTCTTTTCTTTTTATTCCGTTTTTCTTTTTCTTTTCTTTCTTTCTTCTTTTTATATTCTATTTCTAATTTTATATTTACAGGACTGTACGAAAGCTCGAGGCGGACCGCGTGTCCGTAGCACCACCCTGCCTTACCACTCCAGCCCCAGCTACCGAGGGGCGCCTCCATCCACCGTTGGTCGCCAACAACGAAGAAGACGCAGACAGCACGGCAGACGAAGCCGGCGACAACGACCAAGACGACAACGACCAAACCAACCCGGACAAGGACGGCGAGGGCGACAAGGACGGCGGCGAGAGCGACAACGACAAGAATGACAGCGGCCAGGGTGACAACGCCGGGGACGAGGACCACGACGGCGAGGACGACAAAGGCGACAACGGCGACAACGGCGACAAAGGCGAGGACGGCAACAAAGCGAGGACGGCGAAGACACCAGCGACACCCGCGACGGCGATGAAAACGCTCACGGGAACCACCACAAAGGGCAAGGCAAAGGCGTACCAAGCGAGGGCCGACAACAACGGCGATGCAAAGGCCGGCGACAGGGGCGCCAACGCCAACGCCAACGCCAACGCCAACGCCAACGCCAACGCCAACGCAACCACTGGCGACGGCACCAAGGCCAGTGCCAGTACCTCCAAGGCTGGTATGAAAGCCAAGGCCCCTGCTGCTGCTGCTACCACTGCTGTGAATGTAACTGCTCCCCCTGAACAAGGAAATAGGTAAATCAGGTATGTCTGAGGATACCATGACTAACTTATTATCATCTCATGCAACTGCAGCCCCACAACATCAGGGAAACAGGGAGCCCACTGTTTCTCGTGATCCTCGTGGCCGGCATGGGTCTCCTACCCTTACTCAGGCCCCACGTACACCCTCTAGAGGTCGTCAAGGGAAGACCTCATCTCATGATGATGGTATTTTAAATTATTATTTATTGTTATTGTTATATTATATTTACATACAATTAAATTTAATTAGATGTTATTATGCAAAGTGCAAACAACAGTCCTGAGACCCCAATCAAGGCTCAAGGGGCTTCACGTGAGAAAGGTGGGATCTTGTGGGGACGTGCACAAGGCAATACATTCAACATTGCTGATGCAAAGGATGTATGGAATGACATGGATACACATCCTGACATACCAGTCATTGGGGGCAAGATCTTCTTCTATGTATCCGCCAAGAACTCAGCCGATATCGACATTGTTACTACCAAGGCTACAAATGTTGTTACTGTGCCAAACATTGACAAAATTACTGGTGTATCATCATTGGTTAAAAAGGTCACCGAGCGTTTGTCTCCTACACGTCGTAAGTGAAACTCTGATTGTAAATAAAATCCTCTTACGTTTATTTAGTTCCCAAGTACCATTACTTTCTCTTGGATGACGGAGATTGGTCTGCTCAAGGCCGTTATAAGGTTTTAAGTGAACTCGATGATGCCTTTACTTGGCAGAAGGACGACAACGATAACCATGTTACCCATGTTTTGGCGGTAAGTTCAAGCTAATAATAATAATAGATATAGTTCTGACTTATTATTGCGATATTAAGACAAGCTTTGAAGACAGTGACCTCTATCTGACTCCTGTCTTGCCATCTTTATCCGCTCTTAAGTCTGGTCATCGTTCTGTGTCAACTAGTTCTTGCCACGATACTCAGTCTAGTGTATCTGTTCCTGTTGCTTCGACTTCACGCAACTCTAGTGAAGATGCACGACTTGCAGAGCTTTTGAAAGTTGAACCAGGCTTGATGGTTCGCATCAAAAAGCCTGGTCTCCGTATAGCCTATGCAAAGTATATGGACTATCTTAGAGCTCTTGCACTTCTTGAAAGCAAAATCGCTAATAGCACTTGGCCAAAAGACCTCACTGCCAAGCACACCCCTGTTGTCAGCCTCTATTTTGGAAAGTCAACATTCCATAAAGGCTACAAGGCTGCTTTTGAAAAGATTGCAAACTATCCTGAGATGGTCAAATGGCTAGAACACAATATTGATACAAAGGACAATAGCGACAATGACAATTCTGACGATGATGATGATGAAGTAGATGATGTTAAAGTCTGGGGTAAAAAAGGCTCAATATTATTTATCAGATCTTCAAGAGTGGTTGGAAAATGAAGGTCATTTAGTAGTAGAGGAAGAATCGCAGAAAAGGGCAAAGGAAAAGCAAAGGCTGTCTCAAAGCAAAGTCACAAGAAAACAAAGTAGTTATTTTGTTTATTTATTTATTTATTTTGTAATCAAACTGACCACTCTGAATAACTCTTGTACTTTTAGTTATGACTCAATCTTCTTACCTATGAATCTTGTATATGAAACTTATAAACTTGGACTATTCTGTGCCTCATTGTTGATCTGGTTGCTTATTTTGCCACTTTATTGTTTTGGCCAATTTCACTTTATTTTCTGGATTTTAATGTGGAGCACTTTTATCCCTGGTGCAGTTGCTATTCCACAATCTGCACAATTTCCAGATATAAATTTCAATATTTTCAGTGAATTTATTGGCCAAACATTTGGTCCAAATATATCACTTGCTACAGTACTCACTCTACTGTTTACATTGACTGAAAATCCAGAATTACTTACTCTTCATGCTCGGCAGCAAAATCCTGTTTTTTCAGATGAAAGAAGAGTTATAGCAACTGGATGGATGAAATCTTTATCTAGAGCAGTACTACAAAAGATTCAAAGATAGTACCAAAACTTTGTTCAAGGAAAGAGATTTTCCATCTCAACAAAATCAGCAAGTACTTGAAATATCCAACAAGCTTGATGAGTTTGCAAAGCTATTGGGGTTTACTCCATATTCAAAGACAAGAAAGTCTAAACAAAAGCTATTGCCTATTTCTTATGAGTCTATCCAAGCTATCCATGTAATTTGCCCAATTACTGCTGTATGTATGGATGTCAATTGTCAAAAGCGAGCTTTACTTCAAACAAGTAAACCACGGATGTTCCTCTAGTCACATTGATAAAAGACAATACAATCTATGAAGAGACTCCTGTACTTGCTGGAAAGTGTCCAAAATGTGAAACAAGTTACTATGCAGACCATGAACGCTTTAAAGATGACCAAGAGTGGAAACGATGCTATTTAAATTCAGCACGTTTTCTTAAAATTGGCCAATCAATATGGGTGGACCGCAGCTTTTCTAAGGCTGTATTAAATGGAATGTACAATTTTCATGCTTCTGCAGCAGCTTATACACAGTTTTATAATGATTGTATTTCTGACCTCAATTCCAATATATCAATGACAAGGCGATTGGTATGGCATGCATTTATTCAGGAATCAATTCAACAGTTGCAAGTGGATCAAATATAAACCTAGAATTGTCTGATGGCCTTGATATTGAAGATGTTACAACTGCAGCCTTTAAAGCTGTTGGAAATGAAGGAATACTCAATGCAGGTATGCAACACTCATGTTCAGAATGCACCCAAAAGTACAAACATGTAGCTGATACTGTTCCTCTTGCAAATGAGGATCCAGCAGCTGTTGTTGGTATGGATAAACATGAACAGGTTCCTGTTTTAACAGGTGAAAATGCTATACAATCAGCAAATGATACAGCTGAAGCTCGTCAAGCAATAAGAAACAGAAACAATGAAGCCAATTCAAATGATATTTCAAATTATGCACCAATTAAAATGGTTGTTTTAGATGGTATTGTTATGGGACCTACTGTAAGTGAACTTTATAGTGCTCTAATAAGTTGAATAACATTAATTTTTGCTTAGCATTGTGCTTATGAAAACTGTATTGCTGATTTGACAAATGCAAGAGGTGGAGTATTTTGTGCAGTCCACCAACATGCTTATGGTGCTCGCTGCCGAGTATATGGCTGCCAGAATGAAAAAGTAAGAGATACAGAAGCTTGTACCACTCATCAACGTGAATGGAAAAATACAAGTTAAACCATAGCCAAGCAGGTTTGGCAGGTGTTCAAGAATGCTACAAAGACCAAATGAAAATGCACCTTGGCAACCATCTGTTGAAAGAGTTCAGCGACCACATGATGATGATGATGATGATGATGTTGAGGTTCCACGATTGCATTACTTTAGTCCCGGTCGATTTTATTGTGTAGAAACAATGTGTGCACCATGTGGTGTTGTAATTGCATGGACAAAGTTTGACAAATCTGAATCTCCAACAAAATCTTAAACTGGTTATCAAAAGTGTATCCAACTGAAGCATCTCGACCAGCTTATATTTGCATTGATAAAGCTTGCAAAGTTCTTCAAACTTGTATTAGCAATGGAAGTTGGGCAATATGGAAAAAACCAGTCATTTATTGTGGATTCTTATCATTATATCAACCATCGAACAACTGATTATTTGTGTCAAATATTGTAATCCTGCTCCCTTGAATGGTTCAGCCCCAAATCTTGTCATAGTAGACATTGATAAACGTGGGCGAATATATTATGCGAGCTTATAATACACAAGCATGTGAACAATTAAACTCTTGGCTTGGTGGCTTTGAATCAATTCTTAAACGTATGAAATCTGGAAACTTTAACTGGTTTTTGCATTCAATGTTGTTTTATCATACCCAACATATTATACAAAAGACAAAAGAAAAAAAGCAAAAACAACAAGAAAACTTGACAAAAAAAGAGAGGGAAGAAGAAGAAAATGATGATGATGATGAACAAGAAGAACCCATTAGGCACTGGAATGTAGATGGAAATGATGATTGATAAGTGAAAATATACAGAAGTGTATATTAGTGTACAAATAAAATATTTATATATTATTTGCATTGATTTATACTAACCTTTATTAGGTAAGTCTAATTTATATTTTTGTACTAAGCATAATCAGCTATAGAGTTTCATTGGAATGGCTGGAATAAAGGTGGAACCTATATAAATAGTAGTTTAATTTAATTTTTAACAAGTTCAACCTTTTGGAATGAAGGTGGAATAGCTGGAATATAGTTGGATTCCATTCCAACACTCATTTACATATAATTTTATCAAGTCCAACTTTCATGGAATGTACATGGAATGACTGGAATATAGTTGGAATCCATTCCAACAGTTCTTTTATATTTAATTTTATCAAGTTCAACTTATGTGGAATAGGGTTGGAATAGTTGGAATCCAAGTGGAATCTGTATCCAAGGACTAGTGTCAATTTTAATAAAGTTCTACTCTATCTGAATCCAACTAGAATCCAATTGGATTCCATTTTCTTGTTATTTAATCCATTCCAGTTGAAGTTAACTAATTGGAATCAACCTGGAATCAATATATAACTGAACTGGAATGTAGCTGGAATCCATGTATGTTGGCTGGACTTGAACAGGACCGTTGGATTCCAAATGAATCCATTGGAATCCATCTACATTCTGAACGAAGATGGATTCCACCTGGAATCAATGGGGGACAGTAAAGTACTG